>CM067081.1:43115908-43715908 GCA_034008185.1 Gorsachius magnificus
AAAAGATATTTTTATGTGGGTTACATGGTATTTATTAAGTGACAGGATGGATGTTACTTGAAATCTAACAGCTGCATGAACAGTCATCCCAGAAAGCTATAGTTCAAACTCCTGGAAACTTCTAACTCCCACTGAGTTATTTCAGAGGATTGATACATGTCTAAGCATTGCCACTAGATTACATTATCTCATTATCTGAGACTTGTGACTTAAATATCTATACTTACAGGTTGAACCTGGTAACCCATGTACCACTTTATGCCTCACTCTAATGAAACTTCTACCTAAATCAGCAGGAGTCACTGTGGAAGGGGGAAGTAATTTTGATTCTGATGTATGTCTTCCACTCAGACAACAGAGAAAAGAAAAAAGAGCTGCTTCCTAATAAGCTGGACTTTCTGATGTGGAAGCCATAACGCAGCTAAATAAACTAGATTTCAGTTTCCTTGCAGTCTTTGATCTCCACATCTTCTAAAGCATTTTAATAGCTAAAAAGAAAATTCACATCCCCCCTCCACCCAAAGCCCTAAAATTTGATTATGTAGACCAAACCAACAATATTTATTTAAAAAAAAAAAAAAAAAAAAAAGATAAAAAATACCCTTCTAAAAGTAAAACAAAAAAAAAGTATTACATTAGTATAATCAAATGGGGGGCGTGAAGGAAAAATCTTAAATACTTCTTCCTCTGTTCTAGTATCTCACTAAGCTTTACTAGACTCTCAAGAAGGGCCATGGCAAAATGAAATTAAGCTGCAGCAAGCATAAAAATAAAATATATGCCTCTTTAAAAAGCAGTGAAATAAAAATACCCACATTCCCACATTTAGCACTATTCTTCACACTATTCAGATTTTGCAAGCATATTGTTACAAAACTGGGTCATTTTCCTTAAAAATATAACAATATTACAACTAAGAAACATTTCAAAAATTATACCCCAAAAATACATCAGTTAATATGAAAGGAAGTAGGATAATTATACTTAATTTATACTTCTGACTAAAATGCTTATAAACAATACAAGACAGAAATTACCTACTAGTTGGCATATGACTGTTCAGAACTTATCTGTATTTCAGGCAAGTATAGAATCTTGACTTTCAATGTCTCTGAAGATTAATATTATCCAGAAAGTAAAAGAACTTTTTTCACCAGAAGATCTCAATGCCTACTTCACATATTTCTTGAAGTCCTTATTTTCTTATCTGTCAGGAATAAGACTGAAATACTTTTCAATAAACTACCAAGCAACTTTTCCATCAACATTATTATTTCATTTTTATTTAACAGCAGTATTTGTGACCATTTTGGGGCTGTTCTTAAGAAAGCAACTCTGTCTGGCCAATGACACTGTTATCATAATTTCAACATGATTCAATCTCATATTATCTAATTAGACAACAGTATACTCTATTTTAATAAAGTGCTATGCAAGATATGCTGTATTCTCTTTTTTTTGTTTGTTTGTTTTACTGCTAATATTATTTCTTAACAGGACCCATAATATTTGGTATGGACAACAGGGTCATGTTCATATATTCTGTGTCAAATGAGAGACAAAAGCAAAGCTTACTGAGTAAAGTTTCTAGACAGTCTAAAACAAGAGCTCTGTTGCAATTCTGTTAAAATAAGTTTGTTACATTCTTTGTACTATGTTGATAATGCTTTGGTAATTTTATTTTATAATATTTCAAACAATTACAGTTTTCATAGGAATAATGATAAAATTGCAATTAGTTGTATTCAATCCTATCCTTGACAAGTATCATCATACATCTGAGAATTTTATTTTTATTACTAAATAAAAGGAGATAAGGGGATGAGTTTTCACACTGTAGATTGCTCCTTGTCCAACCCCTGGCTTTCTTTTGGACCACTCTAGCTATCTCTTTCCAAGATGGTCTAGGTTCTAGCAGTGACTTGCCCCAGCAGACATCTGGCTCAGTTGCAGACTGGGTTGCTTCAGTTTCTGTTCCTTTTTTACTTAACAGCTTAGACATATCCTGAGCACCTTCTCTCAGTAGCACCTTCTCTAAGAACATATAAAAACTCATTCATTAAAAATGAAATGTCACATGATAAAACCACAGAATGAAGTCTGACAGGGACAGCAACAAAGGACATCAGGAATTATTATTGCAGTAGTATGTCACACTGAAATATTAGCAATATGTAGTGTTTTCTTTAAGAAAAAGAAGGGCTTTTTCCAAAGATAACAAATGTAAAAATAATGTCTGAAAGGTCCTTTTGAAATTAAAAATCAGATACATTAACACTTAAGTTTATAATTCTGTCATGCTTTATTTATCTAACTGAATTTTCATTTAACATGGCTAGTTGCACTCTAACTCACTCTTCCTCTACTAACATAAATTGGTGTAGCTTCACTGCACATCTTCATTCATATTTTACAAACACAAAGCATAATTAAATAATACAATCAGTATTTTGTTGTCATATTCTCTATGCATTCACTTTCAGTGATTTATGATATTAACTGAACATAAACATTCCACACTTAAGATATGATAAAACAAGCTGTTGAATAAATACTGTATTTAAAAACCTTCTAGCCAATCAGCAATCAAAAAAGTAAAAAAGCAAGCAAATACCTGCATCTGAATTTACCTCTAAAAATGCTTTAAAATTAAAGTTAAACTCTCAAAGGTTTGAATATGGTTAGAAGCATGATACTGGGCAATATTTTGAAGTCTGTGAGGAAGGTGATTCAAATATATATTCCACAAACATAATTTCTTTTGGAAAAACAGTAAAAGTAATAAAGAGAAATTATTTTGCCTGAAGTAGATTATGATAAACATACAAACAAACTCCTAATTTCAGATACTGGAATTATGTGAGTAAATGAAGCACTGCGATAGATGTCCCTGTTAATATTATCATATAATTAAAGCATGATTTCATTGTCTTCAAATACTACTTTTTCAATATGTCATTTTCCTTTTACTAAATTAAATTCATAGAGAGAGAACAAATACAACCACCACACCCCTGAGGGGAAAATAAAGTTAAAATGCTAAATTGTATGATGAGCTATTTTATAAAGCAAAGTTCAGGGAGTCTTAGAAGATATATTTTTGCTAATTTTCTGTGACTTTAAGAAAAAAATTCTAAAATACATCTGATGTAACCTAGAAATTCCCAAATGTTTGCATACCTCATCCATCTTTACTTGAATCTTGTACACCTACTGCGATATGCAAAGTTCTTACCTTCCTAGTGAAATAAGGACAATTAAGGTCTGAGATGGCACATCATTATTTTTAGCATTATACATATAATGCATAATTTTGCAGAAATAAGATATTAACTTCTTGTTTAAAAATGTCTGGAAAGCAATCCAGCTCTGCTCACTCTCTACTCACAGAATTTCTGATGGGCTGAATGGCAATTGTTTGCCTAGCAGGTCACGTGGGAAGATGTTTATTTACATATTTATCAAATATTAATATATATTTATAAACTTATAAAGCACCAACCCTATGTTGGTAAATTGAAATATTTTAAATTAAGTATCTCGGTACAACTAATCTGATTCCCACAAGTGTAAGTAACTCTTTTTACTCAAATAGAACAGATAAATTATAATATATATATATATATATATAAATGGGAATTGCAGTTTTCCCCACTGCACAAGTGACAAAACCAAATATATCTTAATTCACCATAAATAAAAGAATGAGAGATTTAGCTAAGCCCTTGTGTGATTTAACTTCTTTTAAGAAAGAGATCGTTTTGTTCCCTCCTTTTCATCTTTTCAATCCACATGTGAGAGGGAATTGTGAGGAATCTATACTTGTTATATGTGAAGCACCCTAATTGCTGTAATGCACTGTGCAACCATTAGTGAAGTGTGAAAGAAAATGAGGTAGTAGTAGTTCTTGGGTATACTTTTGGGCAACTTAGAGAACAGTGAAAGAAGTCAACTTCCATAACAACATAGATTGTATCACCTTTGTGAAAATGTGTTTGGGAATATGCAAATAAATATTTTAAAACCTGGGTCCTGAAAATAAATTCTAAAATCCTTACCCAAGCAAATGTAAGTGAAGTAATCGTTGTTTAGCACACAAATCAGTCCAAAGTCAGTGACAAGTGAAGGAAAGTTGAAAGAAGTTCTTGGGCAATTTGTATATTCATTGTTTATATGTCATACATTCATTAGAAGTGGAGCTCATCCTGCCAGACTTCAATGAACTAACATGTTACAGGAGCTTTCAGTAGATGAGTCATCCTTACCATTCCATGAGATAAAATAGTTCCCTTACTTTGTCATGTTCACAACTAACAGTACCTGTACCAAAAAAAATGTCTCTGAAGGAAGGTAGAATAAGTTCTGAGCTGTTATGTGAAAATTTGGGAGAAGTATGAATGACTGTTTCCTATTTCATGTATTTATATACATATTTCATATAATTATACATGTATATCTCACATGCTTGCATCATGAAATGGGAAATTAGATGAAGTTGAAGATACGGGAAACGTGATATCAAAAATCCAAATTAAATGTTCTTTAGAAGCCATCAGGCCAAAACCACTTACCTTCTTAGTGAGTAAAGAAAAAAAAAAAAAAAAAGAATCTTTAACCTACAATGTCACCATGGCTTAGGAAAGTGTTCTGTTCAAGAAAGAGCAATTTTATGATCTTAACTTGAAGAACATTGGATTACTGTAGCTTCTTATATTTAAAAAGATATCTATGTATTTGGGCAGATCCAAAAACTTTGTAACTAAATATCTAAATCTCCAAGTCGTCTTCAGATATCTTAGCCGTGACAGGCTACGGAGCATCAGGGAAGCGGAGCAGGAAATTGACTGGTCGAACCGCACGCTGTTGTCCCAGAAACCTGTGCAGGAACAGCCACCAAAACAGGCCCGGGATCAAAGGGAACTAGTATCCCCCCCCCACCAGGATGAAGGAAGGGCCTCAAGGGAGAGCAGTGAGTGGAAACTGGTCTGCAGTCGGGGCAGGAGGAGAACCCTTTCCTTGCCCACCGCTTCTCCCCAGGTGCCTCTGCGTAACAGGTATGAGGCTGTAGAGGTGGAAGAGAAGGTGGTGCATGAGGTAGGTGTAGACCTATCCACGTCACAGGAGGCACAAAGATCGGAAAGACCTCCCCATCGTATCACCACTACATCCACGAGGAAGAAGAGGCGGGTGATAGTAGTGGGAGATTCCCATCTGAGGGGAACGGAGGGACCGATATGCTGGGCAGACCCTGCTCTTAGGGAGGTCTGCTGCCTCCCAGGAGCCCGGGTTAGAGACATCACTAGGAAACTTCCTAGCCTGGTCCGACCCTCGGACTACTATCCTTTGCTGCTCTTCCATGTGGGTGCCGATGAAGTAGCAGTAAGTAGCCCGAGGGTAATCAAAAAAGAATTGAAAGCCTTATGGCGATTAGTGAAGGAATCTGGAGAGCAGGTTATTTTTTCCTCGCTCCTTCCAGTGGGGGGCAGAGACACGGGACAATATGAGAAGACTCAATCTATTAACATGTGGCTTCGCGACTGGTGTTGCCGCCACAACTTTGGGTTCTTTGACCACGGGATGGTCTACACGGCACCGGGCTTGCTCAAGTCAAATGGGACTTTCTCAAAGGGGGAAGAGGGTCTTTGCCCAGGAGCTTGCGGGGCTCATTGACAGGGCTTTAAACTAGATGTGAAGGGGGAAGGGGAACCTATTGGGCTTGCCAGTGACAGGCTAGGGGATGAAATGCAAGGGTTAGAGGGACTGGGGGCTAGTATGAGCCTTCAACCTGTTGCCCAGCAGTGTGCCAGGGGTGCTGCAGAAAAGTTGAAGTCTGGCGGAGGTGAGCCGGAGGCTCCTGAGGTAGTAGGAGCCAACAAGGAAAAGCCTGTGAAACACCTCAAAGTAAATGAGGGGTGTTCTGCTATGAAGGTGACAAGGCCGACAGCTCATATGAAATGCCTCTATACAAAAGCACACAGCACAGGAAACAAACAAGAGGAGTCAGAAGCTATCGTGCTGCTAGAAAGCTACGACCTGATTGCCATTACGGAAACTTGGTGGGATGAATCCCACGACTGGAATGTAGCTATTGATGGCTACAGGGTGTTCAGAAGGGACAGGCGAGGAAGGAGGGGTGGAGGCATTGCCTTTTACATCAAGAAATCGTTACAGTGTGAAGAGCTGTCCCTGAAGAATAGCCACGAGCAGGTCGAAAGCTTATGGGTAAGAATCGGAGAGAGAGGCAACAAAGGGAACCTGGTGGTTGGTGTCTACTACAGACCGCCAGATCAAGAGGAGCCGACTGACGAAGCGTTCTTCCTCCAACTCTGGAAGGCTTCATACTTGCAGGCTCTCGTCCTGCTGGGGGACTTCAGCCACCTCGACATCTGCTGGAAAACCAACACGGCAAGCTGTAGGCAATCCAGCAGGTTTCTCGAATGCATTGAGGACAACTTCTTAAGCCAGGTAATAGACACCCCTACCCGAGGGGATGCGATACTGGACCCGGTGGTCACCAATGCAAGTGAGCTCATCGGAAATGTCAAGATCGGAGGCAGCCTGGGCTGCAGTGATCATGCGATGGTACAGCTCATGCTCCTGAGGGAAATGGGAAGAACAAAGAGTATAGTCAGGACCCTGAATTTTAGAAAAGCAAACTTCCAGCTCCTCAAGGAGATAGTCGGAAGAACTCCCTGGGAAACGGTCCTCAGGGACAGGGGAACAGAACAGAGCTGGCAGATCTTTAAGGATGTCATCCACAGAGCTCAAGAGCTCTTGATCCTCAGGTGTAAGAAATCGGGCAAAGAAGGGAAGAGACCGGCATGGCTGAGACAAGAGATGCTGGTCAAACTAAAGAGGAAGAGGGAACTGCACAGGCAGTGGAAGCAGGGACAGGCATCCTGGGAAGAGTATAGGGACGCTCCTCTGTTTTGTAGGGATGGGGTCAGGAAGGGATGGGGTCAGGAAGGCCAAGGCGCAGCTGGAACTGAACTTGGCAAGGGATGAGAAGAGTAATAAGAAGGGTTTCTACAGATATATCAGCCGGAAAAGGATGGTTAAAGAAAGCGTACTCCCGCTGATGAGTGAGACCGGCAGACTGGTAACAGCAGAAGAGGAGAAGGCTGAGGTACTCAACAACTTCTTTTGCCTCAGTCTTCACTGGCAACCTCTCTCCTCACCCCACCCGAGTTGATGGATGCCATGAGGGGGACTGGGAGGGCAAAACCCTTCCTGCTGTAGGAGAAGATCAGGTTTGTGACCACCTGAGGAACCTGAATGCACATAAGTCCATGGGACCTGATGAGATGCATCCCAGAATCCTGAGGGAGTTGGACGATGTAGTCGCCAAGCCACTTTCCATGATAGTTGAAAAGTCATGGCAGTCAGGTGAAGTCCCTGGTGACTGGAAGAAGGGAAACATTGTGCCCATTTTCAAAAAGGTAGAAAGGAAGACCCTGGGAACTACCGACCTGTCAGCCTCACCTCTGTGCCTGGGAAGATCATGGAACAGATCCTCCTAGAAGCTATGCTAAGGCACATGGAGGCCAGGGAGGTAATTTGAGATAGCCAGCATGGCTTCACCAAGGGCAAGTCCTGCCTGACGAACCTAGTGGCTTTCTATGATGGTGTGACAGCATCAGTGGACAAGGGAAAACCAATGGATGTCATCTATCTGGACTTCTGTAAAGCCTTTGACACGGTCCCCCACAACATCCTTCTCTCTAAATTGGAGAGCTATGGATTTGATGGGTGGACTGTTCGGTGGATAAGGAACTGGCTGGATGGTCGCATCCAGAGGGTAGTGGTCAATGGCTCGATGTCCAGATGGAGACCGGTGACGAGTGGTGTCCCTCAGGGGTCCATACTGGGACCGGTGCTGTTCAATATATTCATCAATGACTTAGTGAGATCGAATGCACCCTCAGCAAGTTTGCAGATGACACCAAACTGAGTGGTGCAGTTGACACACCAGAAGGACGGGATGTCATCCAGAGAGACCTGGACAGGCTGGAGAGGTGGGCCTGTGTGAACCTCATGAGGTTCAACAAGGCCAAGTGCAAGGTCCTGCACCTGGGTCGGGGTAACCCCCGGTATCAGTACAGGCTGGGGTAAGAAAGGATTGAGAGCAGCCCTGCCGAGAGGGACTTGGGGGTACTGGTGGATGAAAAGCTGGACATGAGCTGGCAATGTGCGCTGGCAGCCCAGAAGGCCAACTGTACCCTGGGCTGCATCAAGAGAAGCGTGGCCAGCAGGTCGAGGGAGGTGATTCTGCCCCTCTACTCTGCTCTGGTGAGACCTCACCTGGAGTACTGCGTTCATCTCTGGAGCCCTCAGCACAAGAAGGACATGGAACTGTTGGAGCAGGTCCAGAGGAGGGCTACTAAAATGATCCGAGGGCTGGAGCACTTCTCCTATGAGGACAGGCTGAGAGAGTTGGGCTTGTTCAGCCTGGAGAAAAGAAGGCTGTGGGGAGACCTGATTGTGGCCTTTCAGTATCTAAAGGGGGCCTATAGGAAAGATGGGGAAAATCTTTTCAGTAGGGCCAGCTGTGACAGGACAAGGGGTAATGGTTTTAAACTAAAACGGGGAAGGTTTAGACTGGATATAAGGAGGAAATTCTTTACAATGAGGGTGGTGAAACACTGGAACGGGTTGCCCAGTTGATGACTTGCTAGCTTCATTTTAGTGCTTTAACAACAAGATTATTATCAAAGCCTCTTTTTTTTTTTTTTTTTTTCCATTAACAGAGAAGTATTATTTATTGATTAATTTGGAATGGTTTAGGGTATGATGGACTCATTGTGGTGTCTGGCTCATTCATGGGTCATTCCTGCAACCACTATTCACTTAAGGAAATCTTGATTCATGGGTGACCTTAGTTTTAGCATGTATAATTTTGACTGGTTTATGCCTGAAACAAGTATAACCTTGGACTGTTTGAAAAGACATTATCTCCCTGCATGAAAACCATCTTCTTGCCTTTGTACTTTGATTATAAGATTACAGAGACTGTAAAATATTTTATTTCTTCTTTCCCCATGAATAGAGAAATACTCTTACTGCATCTATTTTCCATTCCTTAATTATCTATGAATAAATAAAAGTCAACTTCTGAAAATAAGCCTCTAAAATGGTAATAAATAGGTTCTTTAAAATAGACATATAGTCAAATTCTTGTTTTCCAATGCAGAATAAGAAGTTCATAGACTCATTGTGGATAATAAACCAAGAAGGACCTGTGACAGAACTTTTCCCTCAGATGCATGGAAATAAATTCTTGTCCTCTATTAGTCTGAGCTTTACAAGATCTGAATCTGAATCATGAATAGACCCATGCAGGCACAAAGACAGAGATTCAGTCAGCGCATCTTCATGAATTTGGTTTGGGATTCATTTGACTTATCTTTAAATATTTACAATAGAGACATGTATATTTGTCTTCCTGGATCCTCTTTATAGTGAAGAGAGAAAAATGGGCACTTGCAAGGAACAATTAATCTGATAATGTTAAGTGCCTGCTTTATGATGAAGTGAATCATTCCCTTAGATGTGCCTGTTTCTCACCACTGATTATAAAGACAGTCCAAACATCTAAATCAGATGGGGAGACTTGCACGACATATGCCTGTATTTGATCAGATGAACTTATTTCCCAAGTGCTTCTCTCAGGAAATCTGTTCTCTTCAGTCCTGATAAATTGTAAACTCTCAGAATAGTTGCTGGCTTAGTTTGAACCTTGACCAGCCAACATTTTCTCAGGTACAGTTGGGTAGCAAGTACAAGTCAAAGATAATTTCTAACAAACAATTTAGTATGGGCTACCTGTTCTGAAGAGTGAAAGAATTTAACACAGCTCATTTGCACCTTTCTATACTGACTGACATTGGTGTCAGACAGTAATCATGGTCATGTTTCATTTACAGGATGTAGTCCCTATGGCTGTGGTCTCCACACTTGCTTGCTACAAGAAACAGTTCTGAAAAACTTATTCAGAGAGAAATCATATCTTACTCCATATTGGTCTCAGTCTAAATATTTTGATTTCCCATAGCCACAATCAGTACTAGCAGGCTAATATTTTGGGAAACATATTCTATTGTCATGATTAAAAATATGAAAATGGCATTCCAGAGCTCCATTTAAAGCTCCAATTAGAACAATATCCATCTGTATCGAGTAATTGACACTTATGGAAATAAGTACAAAACATAGAAATATTTTTCATTTGGTGTACCTTTCCTCTCTCCAGCTCCTGTTGTTGTAGTGATTGCTTCATTCTCAAAGCTTTCATTCACATTTCTTGCATATTTACAAGGATAGGTAGGAAGTTTCCACAACCCTAACCTGAACCCAGTCAAGCTCTCCTTTGTTTTGGGGATATTGCAGAGTTGAGTTATAGATTCAATCTGCAGAATTATATAATTATAGAATGGCTTGGTTTTAAAGGGACCTTAAAGATCATCTAGTTCCACCCTCCCCCATCATGGGCAGGGATATCTTTCACTAGATCAGGTTGCACAGAATTGTCAGACCTTTCTTTTAATAGACATACAGCGAGTGTACTGACTGTACTGTACTATTCCACACTGAGGTAGGGAACAAGACGAATTAGTCCAACAAAGCACACTTGAAAAACTATGACCAGAAATGTTGGACAGTGAAACAGTCTCTGTGCTTTAGTGAATAAAAAGTAACGTGTGTGGTATGATATTTCAAATAAATGCAAGACTCTGAAAACATCACAGGATAAAGCATCTTTCTCATGACCCAGACTACATGCCAGGCTCTATTTTATATTTAGAGGTATCTTGAATTTCAGTCATATTATCAGCTACCTGCTGAGTCTTGCAACATATCTAATTTCATGTTGAACCACCTGACTGCCTTTTCTCTAAAAAACACTTTCCCAGTGTTATTGTCACTGACCTAACAAAGGTTGGCCATAAATCTTTTTCTCAGCAAGGGTGCTGATAGTTTAAGAGCTTCTCTAATAAGCAATGCTGTATTTCTGAGCTTATAACCAAACCAGCATGAACTGTCATATCTTTCTGAGAAGTATTTAGATAGGGTTGTGTAAATCCAACAAGTTAGTAAATAAATTTGCAGATTTTTTATGTATCTGTGCCTGATGGACTATTTGTTTTATTTGTGCTTGTTCAGTCATGTTTTGCTGTTACTGATGAATAGTCATTCATATTACCTAGTCATAGTCTCTGCTTCACTGACTTTTCTCTAAGTAAACTAGAACTGAATGCCTCTTATATGCAGGCTACTCTTAGTTGAAAGAATGACAATCAAACCTTTTTCAGTGCTAAATATGATATGAATTGTTTCATTTATTAAAGAATCTACAAGTTATTATCTGGGATATAATGCAATATCTTTAAACTGAAATTCTAGGATTCATTTTCCTAGACTTAACTTAACTTTAATCTGAGTTGATTTTTTCACCTTGTTACTGAAACTGACAGCATTAGACATAAGGGCAATGTGTCTACTTTGTTTCCATTTAAAACAATTGTGCCTGCTAGAAATTACTGCTTTTTAATTCCACCAAATTAGTTACATCCTAAGAGTGGTCTTTTGTTTGTCAGGACACTATTCTTACCATACATAAATGGTGATCCTGATGAGCAGTCTGATGACAAAATAACAGTGAAATTTCAAAGCATAAAAGAAAAATTTGTGCTAATATATTTTTAAAAATGTTGTGGGTTTTTGAGCTCTTGTAGACTCATGTGGGAGGAAAAATGTTGGGAGTGTATTATATTTTGATAAATGTCCTTTCTGGTTGTCAAATATCTAAGCCTTTAATTGCATAAAAAGGCCATTTATGGTCTCCCCTTTGCCAATAAACAGAATAGCATCTTTCCAAGCTCATAATCAAAATAAAATAAACCCAAATATTAAGCCTATTGTTTTTTCAGAGCATGATGTCCACTTGATGTTTCAAAGACATAAGATAAAAACATGACAAAAAAAGAAAGACAAATGTAACAAAAATATAGCTATTTACTGCTTTCAGCTATTTAAAAGAAAATTTGGAGTCTACTGAAGCTCCCATATTTTCTTTCGGAAAGATAGCTTAAGACTGATATAATTGTAAATGAGACAAGGATATGATCTGATTTTGATTTTATTTCTGTCACAAAACTAAGATTAATATATTAATTTACAACACAAACTATTTTCAGAACCACTCCTCCTTAAGACAGTGCAAAGATACAAAGCTTGACCCTGCCAAGCCTGTTATGGATAAACAAAAAGATTCAATTTCAACATTATATTGGCTAAAGTTCATTAAATGAACAACCAATCATTCAGACTAAGTTAACGTACTCAATTTACTGGTGGCATGTGAATATTAATGAACGTTAAATATTATGCCATTAATGTGCAAAATACATGTAAGATGTACATTCTATGTTGCTCAAAAGATGTAATTAGTAAAATGATATGCAGATAGCATGAAAGAGCATATACTCCATTAGATGTCCATCTACAATTTAGACTACTCCTGTAGTACAAAGATATAGTTGCTACTTAGACTTTTACAATAGTGTAATGCCTTCTTGGCCATCAGCTATCACTATTCACACTAAAAATAGTTTTGAATATGAAAAGAAATACACTGCAGGGGTCAAATGGTGTGTCTTTTTTTTTTTCCCTTAACTTTTTAAAATTAACTATCTGAATGCAGCATAGAAACCTGATTCACATGCATTGACTTTCTGTGCTAGTCACATACAGAACGCATCAAAAAGGGGAGACAGGGTTCCAGTAAATTTCTGGATCTTCAAAAGAACATCAAATCTCCTCACTGCAGCAACTATGCTATAGCACAAAATAGCAAGAGGAAACTTTTGGATTTTATATTCAGGAAAACCTGGGGAGTGAAGTCTCCACCCATGAACTTGAATCAGTAAATTGAAGAAGTTTGGCTGTCTTGCTGCTGGTTACTACTCATATTCCCATTTTCATGGAAACTGCTGTTGTACTGACTGAAAATGGGATAAGGTGCTTTGACATAATTACTACTTCACAAGCCTGTTTTCCTTTTATGTTCAAAATGGAGATTATTCTAAAGTACCATTTTTCATATTCATCATGCTGACGTGTTTCTATGGGAACAGGAAAAAAGTAATAGCTGAGTTCTAGGAACTCTTGCTCAAATCAGTGACTAAATCTAACAGCATTCCACTTTGAGCAGAAAGAGAACAATTTGAATTCCACCTGTAATGGCTAAAAAAGTTTTTGCTCATGATTATTTGAAGAGGATGAAGACATGTTTTCACTGTGATGCTCTGGAGAGTTCATTATTCATTACTTTTCACCCAGTACCATCTAAAATATGTTCATCTGTGGCATGCTTCTGTTCAGAATTTTTTTTTTTTAAAAAAAAAAAAACAAAACTAAAAGCCATCTAGCTTTCTAGCTTGACCTTACAAAGAAGCTTCAAATTTTCTTTCTTTGTGAAATTGATTAGTTAGTTACACAGGAGCTGTTGACTGAAACCCGCCTTTGTTAGTACAGTGCACTAAAAACTTTTACGTGTGATCCCAGCATCCCACAAATCAGGCAGAAGTGTTTATCATTTATAGAATTCACATGAGATAACAAAAAACTGGTTTCAATTAAATATATATATGTAAGAGGTTAGGTTTTGTCTTTTTAGTTCAAATGGTAGAGTTTATTTGTTTGAAGAGTAAGTTTACTTAATTTTCTAAATTGATTTGTAATACAATATATTCAGTGGGTTAAGGAAGCTTTAATCAAAACATATGGCTACAATTTTGCTTTAGTTAAAGCATTACTTTCAAGTGTTTCAAAATCTTGCATGGATTTCAGAGAGCTGTGGATGAACTTCTAGAAAGCTCAACCCCCTCAAGTGTTGAACCAAATGCACGCACAAACACTTTACATATTTCAAACACTTTACATATTTCATTGCTGTCCACTTTTATGTATTATTTAATGAAATAAGATCAACATGTTCACTTAAAGAAAAAGGCATACAGAAAGAGTGGCTTTAAAATACACTTCATTAAACTATTCAAATAACTTTTCATTTCCCCAACTATATTGCCCTTCAATCTTAGGAAAAAGTATAGTTTTCAAACTTTTATTTTGCACAAAAATCTGTTCTATTTGTCAACTGTTTCTGTAATGGTATGTAATATACATAAATATATGTGGCTATGTTATATATAAAACAGTTCAATCCATACTGATTGGCAGACAGAATCCAAAGCAGATGTGCATGACTGAGAGCCCATCTGTGTATCCTGTGAATGGATCAGACAAGGGTGTAATTTTTTTTCTTGTTTTTTTTTTGTAATTGGTTAACATTTTAATTGTAGAAAGAATTAATATTTGACTGAGTTAAGTAAAATAAGTTTATAGTTTTTAATATTTGTGTATTGTCTAGAAACACAGTAAGGGAAACATAGGCAATGGTATAAACTTCAATAAAAATAAGGTGAAATTGTGGCTAATAGAGTCAGTGAAAGAACTTTTCCTTGGTTTCTCAAAGGATAGTATTTTACTCAAGGAATTTAAAAAAATGTTATTTTTCAGAAATGGCCATTATCATTTATAACAAAACAACAGCTCCATACCTTCTTGCTGAGAAGCTAAGCTTACTCCATATATTGGTTTTCTATATATATTATATAAATAAGATTACTTTATAACTCAAGAAAGTTACTAATGCTTCTTGTGATATTGCATGTTTTTAAAGTATTTGTAAGTATTTATTTTTCTATCTAACCCAGTAGGACGTGTAAAATCTGTACCAGGAGGACAGTTTGTACAAAAAAGGGGATGGCACCAACTCATTTGGGCTAGAACTTCCCTTTTGGGCTTAATGTCACTACAGTGGCTGGAGGACATTTTGCTATAATGACAGGGATTAAATTAAAGATATCTGGCAATCCTCATCATCTTTCACAAGAAATCTTTAATTACATCATTTCTTGTTATTTAATTGGTCTTATTATACCTATTTTATGAATAGAGACCATTAAATCAATTATATAGGAAGTTAATATGGCTTGTTAGCATCAAATTAAAAATATCCCCTTTCAAAAATAAGTAAGTGAATAAATAAATGAAGCCCAGAATACATGAAAGGTCTTTGCTGTAGATGCAGAAGCTTACTCTGTCATGTTGTAAGGAAATGCTGGCCCTCTCAACACAGCTGAAGAAATATTTCTTCTTGACAGACCACACTAAGGGTGAAATAATGCACAGGCTGGGTTTCAATGTCTCAGTAAGTCAATGACTTCCCTGATTGCAATTTACTTTTGTATTTGCAATTCAGGGCTGAGATCCAGAAAGATCAAATGATTTTTAAAACAGCTGTGACTACTTTTCAAATGGACTTTCTGACTTAGAACAAGTGAAAGTGGAGATATATAATTTTGCTTAAAAATTTCACTCACTAGTTTAAGGATAGTATGGCATCTGAACACAGTAAATGGAGCAATAGCACAGTGGAAATTCAGTGCAGAATTTAGTGTGAATTTCCTAAGTTTCTGGCTCCTTTTACTTAAACTTCCATTTCTGCCAGACCTTGGGGCTGTCATATTCCAACTTGTTCATATTATCTGGGCATACCAAATATGCTGCAATTTTATGTCCTTAACCATGAATCATATCTGGAAATGTTTTCTATCATTCTCCAGATGGAGGCAGGTAGAATTTGTCTGACCTACAGATGTTCAGTGTATAAATCTGTATCTTAGCTAATCGGCATAGACTTGGCTTATAGTCAATGGAAAGAAAGACTGTACGAGCCCTAATAATATAGGTAGACAGACTCAAAAAATGGGTGGACAGATGTTGCAGCTGACAGGGATTGCTTCATACCTTTGAGTGAGCTTTGTTCTTGGACTCTTACCATTGTGTAAGAGACCAGAAAAAAAGAAACAAACAAACCAACCCAGTATCATGGACAGCGACTCTGAGCCTTCAA
Source organism: Gorsachius magnificus (assembly GCA_034008185.1). Classification (NCBI taxonomy): domain Eukaryota; kingdom Metazoa; phylum Chordata; class Aves; order Pelecaniformes; family Ardeidae; genus Gorsachius; species Gorsachius magnificus. Next base: position 43,131,885 of record CM067081.1, read on the forward strand.
GCAAGCTGCTTTCACTTTCTAAATTTATACTTAATTCCAGTTCCCTTCATGCTCTGCCTTAGTTATACCCCAGGTTTTTTTTCTTAAGAATAGCAGTTCTGTTTTAATAAAAGTATTGTCTTGCTTTTGATCTTTCCACAGCTGAACAAGGAACTTCTTCTCATCTTGTGTTTTCACTGCATTAAGTATAAAGATCAAATTTTACCAGTAAATGTCACCCTATTACTGCATGAAAATTTATAGATAGTGCGATTGATCAGTGACTTTGACCTCAAGAAAAGATCCACAAATAGGCTTAAAAGACAGAATGGACATAACTTGTACTTCTGACCTTGCGGGAGTAAAAATTTTCAGGTTTGTAGCACTCAGACAGCAGTAAACTCTGTAACTATTGCGCTTCCTCTGTTAAAGGCTCTCCAGACTTGCAGTGTGGACTTACAAAGAAAATAGATTCTTATTATGTATTAATACAAGTTTGTCTTTCTGTTGTACACAAACTGAAAAAAATTCTGTGATGTTAAATTTCCTTCTCCTTACCCTCGTTTCTTTTTGTTCCTTCTTCTTCTACATGTCTCTGCCTTGTATAAGAAAGACTGTATCAATAAAATCATCCCAGCAAAAGCAAAACAAAACAAAGCTTATTTATCCCAGAAGTCCTATTCTAAAAACTACACATACTGTTCTAATTAATGCAAAAAGGTGTTATGCCTTTATTTTTTTTTTATTTTTAAAGATATAGAAAACTTTATATGATATCTCAAATCCTTTTATTTCAGTTCTGCTTTTTAAAAAGTAATGGTTAAAAAAAAAATAATAAAAAAATGTAGTTTTCAAATTCCTAGCACTTTTAGAAACTTGGAAATCTTAGGAGCATAAGCTGCTTTAGCCTTTAAAAGCAGGAGGCTTAAACTCCAAATCAGTTTGAATTCTCTGAGCCAATCTTTGTCTGTTAGAAAAAAAATGAACAAAGGCACAAACTAGATAACAGCCTTTTATGGGGTACAGAAATTAAAGTAACAGAATTACCTTTCAAAGAGATCTCCAGGGCTTTAATGTAAAAATAGCTATTATTTTATTAGACAAGGTTCTAATCCACAGTCTGCTCAGCTGTATTCCAGACTTCTGTAAGATAATCAATGCCTTCATTGCAGAGTAGCTTGATTAAAAAAAAAAAAAAAGAAAAAAAAAAAAAAGGATATTTAGAGAAGCTGGGGAGCCATCTTGTGGTGATTTTATTTAATCCTCAAAAAAAAGGAGTCTATTTTGCATGAAATTGTTTTGTTTTCAGCTTATTTGCAGGTTCTCACTGCAGATGTTTTTGGCTGGAAAAGTATTTTATCTCTTTCTATTCATCTGCTCTGTTCAGACATCTAAATCAAAGCATGTCTAGAAAAAAGACAAAAAAAAAAGAAAAAACAAGCTGTGTTGCTCACAAAATTTGTTTGAAAACACTAATACAATCACTTGTGTTCCCTGTAACTGAATTATTTTTACCAGATGTCTTTTCTTCAGAAATATAATATCATTGAGTAAAGAATGTCATGAAGGAGGAAAAAAATGCTCTTTGGAGTGAGAAAATTACAGTTCCTTCTTTTATATCATACACCTTAGTGATTTTTTGTTGTTGTTGTCATGAAGATTCATTAGAAGAATCTAAACTCTGTAACTTTTCTGCATTGGAGGACCTTAGCAGGAAGTTGAATCTGTGTTTTATACATTTATCTTAAATTAATGAACTACACAAAGACTTGGAGTTAAGACAATTAGATTCTGCTATGGAATGGCCATTGCAACTGTACAGAGATAATGTTTTAGAAATTCTAAAAGCAACTCAGTAAAAGTGAAAAAGGTTCATACATACAGTATTTGAGGAACCAGCTCTGCCTCAGCTGAAATCAAATAATTCAATATTAGTCCCTTGCAATATGCTCGGCTTGCTCCTTGCTTGAGAAGACTTATTTAGTAGTTATCTAGTTTTGTGCTTACTAGCCTAGATAAGTAGCAATAAACTTCATGAATCACCACTAATGTCAGCACTTTCAATAAAAACAGTGCATTGTCAATGGTTTTATATTTGTAAGTTCCACAAGGGCAATAGTTTCTCCTAGGTATCATTTCTTTATATCTCAAAAGCAAAGAAAAGATCTTGAACAATATTACAGAAGACATAAAAGCTGTTTTTCAAGCAACTGCATTGCTAAGATACAATAAGCCCCCAACAGCACGGCCACCAAAAGCTATTTTACATCCAAGGACAAATACAGTACTTGTTCTTGGTGGTCCTATCTTCCCCCCGTATCCTGTTATTATTTCCTTTTGTCCTTCCTTATATTTACCTGTAGGCAACCCTAAGTGAGGGCAGTATCACCAGGAATTGTAAAGGGTGAAATCAGATTGAAATGGTCTCAGAAGAGCTTGTCCAGGAACCAGGACCACTAATATTGACATCTTCATTACCTTTCCTTTTCTGCTATCAGCACAATTTGTACCACTTCCCAGTTTCACATATTTTCAACTTTTTTCATAGTGGAAAGGACCATTCCAAAATTCCTGCCTACATAATAGAATGGGCTTTGTTATTTAAACTGGTATTCAAATCTGTTAAGCATTCCTGCATTACTGCAGCTATATATTCTGATCACGTTTTCTGTGTGAATTTCATCCACACAGTTTAAAACTGAACTAAAATTAAAATTAAACCCATCTCACTTTCAGAATTGGTATTGCATGGAGGCCTATACGTGGAAGCTCTGGTTATTCTTCCCAACACATGAAGACAGTCTGAAATACTATTACTATGGTTAACATATACTGTGTTGCATTACGTTAACTGCAAATAGGCACAAATTAGAATGTTTTTCCCTGTTGTGAAAAATGTGCTTGCCTATTTTTTTTTTTTTAATTTTTATTTCAATCCTCTTGCAGAAGCATTCCACCCATTCTTACACATCTCCTTTACAAATCTAATACCAGGTCTAAACTCATATTCTTTCCTCTCAGATGAGCTACAGTGACTGAAGATGCTTCAAGAACACACCTAATGCAAAGGATCAGAACCTTCAGCTATATTGTGGTGCACTTCAAGGAGTCAGTGTACCTAAATTTTATCCTTCATAGTCAGAAAGCTCTGCTGAAAGTCCTTGGAAGGATGTCTGGTTTGCCTGAACAACCATGAGTCCTATTATTAAGGTCCTCTGCAAACACAGGATTCTTGAACAGGTAATCCTCAAGTTTAACTCAATCATCACATTTTATTTCATTATCACATTAACTCTCAAGTATCACTGAGCCTAAATTAAAAATGACTGAGTGTGATTATGGCAGTTCACCCCCTTTCTCACCACAATAGATGATGAGTAGCCTCTACAGTAAGAATTTTGCTTCTTGGCCTGGCAAAGCTGAACTAAATCACAAACATTTTAATAAGCTAGATTTTTATTTTTTTGATTTAACATGAAGATGTTTCTAATGTAGTTATCTAACTATTTCCCATGCAGAAAATAGAAACAAAACCTATCCACACTGAAGAACAAACATCATATCCTGAAGGAATATGTATTAATAGCAAAAATTAAGAGAAGGAAAGAGGAAAAGGAGAGATGTCAGAAATAATTGATTAGAAATCTGCAGAAAAGAAAAGACAGAAAAGAAATACCTCTGTGTGTGAAGAAAGAGAAATGGTCCAATAGCACATCAGGAGAGAAAGAGAAGAAAATTAAAGCCAAAGAGGCTGATATGTAAATCTAGAAGGGAAAAGAAAATTAAAAAAAAGGAAATAACCTTTATTAATGGACACCAAAAACAGTCTTTGGAAGAAAAGTTTGAAAAAGGAAATACTAGAGAAGGAGCACATACAAATTTAGGCACCAAGGTGAACAGCTAAAACACTAAGAAAACATTGTTAACATAGCTTTTGTAAGAGAGATAAACTGTATTTTATTCAGAATAAATGTGTAAAATTATCTAAAGTACTGATGTCTGCAAATATACTGAGATGAGAATATAAGTCTTAAAAACATTTTATATTTTTGAACTGTTACTTTCTCTCAGGTCCCAGTTAAAATGTATATCTTTATTACACTTTAGTTTCTGATTCATTTATCTTATTTTTATTTTATGCTTGTAATTATATAGTCCCTTGGGGAAAAATGTCCATATTACGTATCAACAACACAATCTGTCACAATTTGGCACAGCTGTCAGTCTTTGCATAAGGGAAGGCCAGGAATGGAATATCAGGGGGTTTGCAGGTCAAGACAGAGATGAATTGACAGAGTATTGTGAGGACACTTGCTCATCATTTCTTTCAGTACACCTAATTCTGACTAATATTAGTACAGTGTATCATCTGAGATTGTGATCCTGCAGCAGTTATTCATTTTATGAACATTGAACTCACTGAAAATGTAGTTTAGAATTGACTTAATTAATGAAGCTGCAAAGAGGCAATTGTGCATTTTGATTCTGGTCATGACAGGGTGGCAGGCTTCTCACACAGGATCACACACCTTCACATTAAAAGTATGTCACATAAATTGGTTACCTCTTTGTAAAATTCTACAGATGCCACTGAACATGTTAAGGTAACCACAACTTATACAAATACAATGATGTTATACCTAAATATCTTTCATAACTACAGTATATAGATAAATAAATCAAACTGCATTATTTTTTCTTTTGAAAAATCTGGAACCAAAAGTCTTTCTGAGACTGAGCACACAAAATTTCACATTATCTACATCCTGATTTATCTCAGAAAATACAGATATTCATAACTGCAAGCATACTTCCAAACATAGACCTTAGCACTTATTTCAGCATATAAGATATTCCATTACTCAAGATTGAAAAAAAAAATAGAGATATTATGAGTTCTATTTATTTTGTTGTGAGATTATTATTAATATTGAGAAAGCACTTTTAATAGAGTTTTTCCCATTACAGGTATTTCCCTTTTTTTTTTTTCTTTCCTTGATCTCTGATATAAAGCATTTCTAGTAACTTCTACATTTGGTTGAAAAATTAATACTTTATCTCATGAATTATAATGAAGTGTAATGATAATTTTCAAAATTAATGTATTTTAAGTATTTCAGTAGTTGAAGAAACATGGAGGTTATCAATAAATAGTACAACAATAAATGCTTACATCAAAGAATCAAAAATATATAAATTTTCAGCAAAATATAAAACAAAATGAATTTTTTATTTTTGGTGAGTTGCAATATTTTCCGCAATTCTTACTGAACTGTTGTAACAACACTGCTATGATCTTAAACATTATGAGATAAACCTGTAGCAAACAGTTACAACACAGCACTAAACTGAATAAAGCAATTATGTTCTTACTAGGAAGATATGTGCTTTGGTATTTTGGAAGCACACAATACCCAAGAGTTTTCACTACCTCACGGGGAAGTGATAGGTGTTAAGTGCATTTAAAAGGAAATTGAAGCTGTTTTATGTTAAACAGAAAAAGAAGGAAAAAAAAACAACAAAAACCCAAACCCTTTTGCTAATATCAAAGATAAGGTTGAGACAAAGTACATCAGGCAGAAAAGAGTTTAGGAAGAGAGAAAAATGTTAAATTTAGTTTTTATGATTTACCCTGAGAAACATGTATCATTCATTTATTTGAAAACCTGTTTTACTTTTTGGTATTCACACATTTTAGAAATAGCTATCTCCTAAGCTGCTCCCATGTTCTTGCCTGTTATGACCATTTTCCATTTTTGAGTCTTATAATTACTGTACAATCAAGATAAGATAAGATTAAAAATTACTATTTCTGAGATTTGAGGATCAAAATTTATTTTTTTTTAATTTTTATTCCTTTTTATTGTATTAGAATGCAGGTTGCAAAGAACTTCAGCAGGGGTGAAAGATGAAGGGTGGAATACAATTCTGAATTCAAGGTGTCTCTCAGTTCAGTTTTATTAGTTCCATCTGTATATGAAAATTATATAGGATAAAAATATTTATTATTTTATTATTAATCTATTTTAAAATTAAGAAATGGGATATCTGAACTATGGTATGCAAAGAGTTCACTGTTCAAGTGTTTATACTCAAATCAAATGATTCTTTTTTTCAAAGGGAGTAACCTCTGTGCCTATATAAGGGCCTGCATTTTATGCATGTAAATTTTTTCTGCTACTTCATATATATGAAATAAAATACACAATGCGATATTTGAACAAAGAAAAAGAGAAAACGTATTAAAAAAAAATCCATAACTGAATAGATCTCCAAACATTGGCCTTTGCTGCAGGCAACAGAAAGAAATAATATACAAGTGTCTGTGTTTGCACTGAGTTTCCACTAAGACTCTCCACAGGGGAACATTCTCAGTCTAGAAACACATTAATTAATTAATTGTTATGCCTGTGAAATTACAAGTGGTATCACCAATACTTACATAGCTATCAGCAGGACAACAGAGATGATAATTCAGACTCTTGGTTTTATTATTTCCATACTTGGTTGCTGGCTTCTGTGTGACCTTCACCAGGGCACTCTGATAATGGATTTTCCAAAGCATGAGGAAGTACAGTGGGTCATGACCAAGACCAGTGTGAACACTAAGTCTCTTTAGAAGCATTCACTAATTTTGTAGATATTGATTTTACATTCTCAAATCAAAATGTGTAGAATCCATGTTACAGAAAGCACTGAAAACTCTATGGACTTTATACAAATTAAATGGGTATACAAATTACATGGGTACTCTATAGTAAAAGAGAGTAACTTTAAGGTGGGATTTTTGATGTGGATTTTTTTTTTTTTATTTGGGTTTTTTTTGTTTGGTTTGTTTTCCACTTTACAAGGAAGCAATGACTACGGTATTCAGCTAATGTCCAATAATCATCACAGTTCTCCTTGACTCTATGTTCCAGGTGTTAATGATCAAGCATCAAAACTACCAGAAAGAAAATTTAGCCTGAGGCTTTTGAGTTCTTCAGGTTATGTCTCTGTAGGATTATGATAAATGAGCTGTTGAAAGACTAAGCAAAGGACTGTCCAGTGACTCAGCAACATTTTCAATCACCAGCTTATGTGAAGGCAGAACTTGCTAGAGACTTGCTGCTGCAATCACTGAATGTATCACTGCTCCTACTGTCTTCTAGAACCTTTCAACTGGTGATCTACATCTCTTCCTCTTCTCTAAGTAACAAATTATTAGTGTAATAAGCATGGAATAACAAAACAAGAGAATAAATACATCTTGTACCTCTCCTCCTCTCCCCTTCTCTCCTCTCTCCTCTCCTCCTCACAGAATACTATGCCAAAGATCTAAGAGAGAAAGGACATAAAAATGACCACTGACAGAGTGTGGTGGTTTGACCCTGGCTGGACACCAGGGGCCCACCAAAGCCGCTCTATCACTCCCCTCTAACCGGACAGAGGAGAGAAAAGTAAATCAAAAGGCTCATGGGTCGAGATAAGGACAGGGAGAGACCATTTTATCAGTTACCATCATGGGCAAAACAGACTCAAAAAAAAAAAATTATTATCAATAAAAATCAGAGTAGGAGAGGAGGAAAACTGCTGAATGTTAAAACACCTTCCCTCCACCCCGCCCTTCTTCCTGGGCTCAACTTCACTCCCAGTTTTCTCTACCTACTCCCCCCCAGTGGCACAGGGGGATGGGAATGGGGGCTGGGGTCAGTTCATCACATATTGTGTCTGCCACCTCTTCCTCCTCAGGGGAGGACGCTTCCTCTGCTCATGCATGGGGTCCTTCTCATGGGAGATAGTCCTCCATGAACTTCTCCAATGTGAGTCTTTCCCATGGGCTACAGTTCTTCACAAACTGCTCCAGCATGGGTCCATAATTTCCACAGGGTGCAGTCCCTCAGGAGCAGACTACTCCAGCAGGGGGCGCAAGTTCTGCCAGCAAACCTGCTTCAGCGTGGGCTCCTCCCTCCACGGGTCTGCAATGGCTTGCCAGGAACCTAATCCAGCACAGGCTTCCCATGGGGTCACAGCCTCCTTCCTTAGGGCATCCACCCACTCTGGTGTGGGGTTGTCCACAGGCTAGGGGTGGATATCTGCTCCGCCATGGACCTCCATGGACTGCAGGGGGACAATCTCTGCTCCAGCGCCTGGAGCACCTCCTCCCTGTCCTTCTTCACTGACCTTGGCATCTGCAGGGCTGTTTTCTCTCACATCCTCTCACTTCTCTTCTCTCTCTGGCTACTGAGACGCAGCTGGTTTTTTTTTTCCTTCTTAAAAATGTTATGCCAGAGGTGCTACCACTGTAGCTGATTGGCTTGGCCTTGGCCAGCGGTGGACACAGGGAAAACTTCTAGCAGTTTCTCAGAGACGCCACCCCTGTAGCCCCCCCACTCCCAAGACCTTGCCACAGAAACCAAATACACAGAGCCAAGAACTTTATAAAATTTCTAGACCCAAGAACAGTGTAATAATAAAACATCATGTACCTCTGTACTTATCTATGTATCTGTGCTTGTCAGACAATACAGCATATATAACCATCTCTTTTTATGCTTTTTATGTTCTATACTGTTTGGTCAACTGACAGCTTCTGCTGTAGGATGCTAACATTTGGGGGTTCTTTTTTGTTCCAACTTTAGTATTGGGTAGCAGACAGTGTGGTAGCCCTAATGAAGAATCGGACTTTCTCAGCTACTGTTGAGGAGCTGCTTTTCATGCCAACTAACACTGTTCATTTGGTACCTTTAAAAAAAAAGGTACCTTAGTGAGTTTTCACATAATATTAAGTCTACATAGAGCATAAAAGTTATCTGAAAACACAACAAAGGGGTCTCTTTAAGAAGAATTCAATCCCTCCATTCTTTCCCTGCCCCACTAAAACCTACCACAAAACTATTTTATAAAGTTGGCAGTTTTATCAACTTCCTTTGTAAGCACTCTGATGGTCTTTAAATACAGTGAGACACTAATACAGTATGTCAACCACTATATTTTGTGGAATGTAATATTAAAAGTTGCCATTGGAAACATTTAGTTTGTTAGAGTGTTACCAGCTGATTGTTTATCCACCAAAAAGATTGGACTGAAGAAAGATCAGGAAAAAATGTTTCTTGTTTTCATGTAATTAGGCAAAGCAGGAAAAACATAAATCTAAATCTTGTGTATAAATCAAACACTGTGAATTTTAAAAATAAAATGTCTAAATGGACAAATTGCTATAATTAGGATTTATTCAAAGTAGCTTTTTGCTTAGTGAAAATCAAAGCTTAGAGATCAGAGAAGTGAGGACCTCACAGTATTTTTAAACCAAAAATAAGTTACGTATCTGAGGGCTTGCTGTGAGGAGAGCAACTGTGAGAGGTGATACGTAGGGGAATAGAAGTGAGAGGTGTATTAATGTGGCAATTAAGTGCTCAGCGGATGAGTTAGTGAGAATGAGACTGCATGGATCATGGCTAGCCAAAGCAAGTTCAAGGGCTCTGGATAACTGAAATAATGATTTAGTGTGAGTTTTGGTTACTGTAAGCTCAAGAAGTCCTGCTACTATTGATAGGTTTATGCAGATATGATAAAGCAAGGTAGCAAGTATATTAATAACTATGAGAAAGAAATGGTTTACTTAGAAAGAAAGAATGGAAGTATTTCCAGGCCATATGCTTCAGTAGTAATCAGACATAAAAGGCAGAGGAATAAAACCCCTTAGTCCTTACAGATGACCTTCAAATTATTGCAAACACCACTGAATAATTGTTAATACTTGGTGACATACAGCATAATCTTCAGTTCTGCTTCTTGTGTCAGCCAGTATACCCATAAACAATTCAAAGTGCAATAGTTATAATACACTAACATAGTGTGCAAGTGGAAAGTGACATAAGAATCATACATAGGTAATCACTGTTCTTTTCTCAAATATATTACTAGTAATTTCAGATAAGAAAAAATTGTATGACATTAAACAAACATACATGCAAACACTGTTGTTTCACAATGTCAATAATAAAAATACATACACAATTCTTTCTTAACCATTTAATAAAGCTGTGTTCAAGGGCCTATGCACCTCCACAAACAATAAATTTTATAACGCTTACTTAAAAAGTGCTGATATACTTGCTGCCTTACACACCTAACAGGTCTTAGCAGAAGTTATTAGCGATGTATTTTGTGTACCTATATCTCATCACTGATTACACAGAAGTTTAAGACTCTTACACTACTGACTCCCTCAACTCTTTGCCTTAAGATAGGAAGAATGAACTGGAGCCCCAGGGCAGTATTAGCACTCTTCAGCTACTTACATCTTTACTAAATCTCTTGTTTGCTCTTGTGTATTAATTTCCTTGAAACAATAAGCATGGCCCCAGAGCTTTGTAAATATCTATACTAGATCTGTCTAGGCAAATACTTTTCTTTGTATTCCATTCATAGGAAGAAGGTGGTCATGGCTAAGAAGGCAAAGTGTCTACAACTAATCTTATATGACTATTACATATGACTATTACATATGACTCTATGACTATTACAGAGACATGGTGGGACAACATGCATGACTGGAACACTGCCATCGATGGCTATGTGCTTTTCAGGAAAGACAGGCCTACGAGGCGAGGCGGTGGAGTTGCTCTTTATGTAAAGGAGCAACTGGAAGGTATAGAACTCTACCCAGGAGCAGATGAAGAACAAGTTGAAAGCTTGTGGGTAAAAATTAAGGGGCAGGCCAGCATGGGTGACACTGTGGTGGGTGTTTACTATAGACCACCCAACCAGGATGAGGAAGTAGATGAGGCCTTCTACAGCTAAAAGTAGCCTCGCAATTGCAGGCCCTGGTTCTCATGGGAGACTTCAACTATCCTGATATCAACTGGAAGGACCACACGGCAAGGTCCACACAGTCCAGGAGGTTCCTGCAGAACATCAATGACAACCTTTTGACCCAGGTGGTGGAGGAGCCAACAAGAAGTGGAGCGCTACTGGACCTTGTGCGGGCAAATAAAGAAGAACTGGTTGAGGATGTGAAGGTAGGGGACAGGCTTGACTGCAGTGACCACAAGATGGTGGAGTTCCAGATTCTGTGTGGTGGAAGCAGAACAACAAGTAGGACTACCACATTGGACTTCAGGAAAGCTAACTTTGGCCTCTTCAGGGACCTACTTGGAAGAATTCCATGGGCTATGGCTCTTGAAGGTAGGGGAGTCCAAGAGAGCTGGCTGCTATTTAAGCAGCTCTTCCTCCGTGCTCCGAATCAGTGCATCCCCATGAGTAGGAAATCGAGTAAACGAGGCAGGAGGCCTGCACGGATGAACAACAAGCTTCTAGTAAAACTCAAAGAAAAGAGAAAGCTCCATGGAATGTGGAAAGAGGGTCAGGCCACTTGGGAGGCATACAGCAATGCTGCCAGAGCATGTAGGGAAGCAACTAGAAAGGCCAAGGTTCACCTGGAACTCAGTTTGGCAAAGGATATCAAGGATAACAGGAAGAATCATAGAATAGAATCATAGAATCACCTCGGTTGGAAAAGACCTTTAAGATCATTGAGTCCAACCGTTAACCTAGCACTGCCATCCCACCACTAAACCATGTCCCTGAGCACCTCATCTATCCTTCTTTTAAAGACCTCAAGGGATGAGGACTCCACCACCTCCCTGGGCAGCCCATTCCAGAGCCTGACAACCCTCTCGGTGAAGAAGTTTTTCCTAATGTCTAGCCTAAACCTGCCCTGGCGCAGCTTCAAGCCATTCCCCCTCGTCCTATCATCCGTTACCAGGGAGAAGAGGCCGACCCCCACCTCACTACAGCCTCCTTTCAGGTAGTTGTAGAGGGCCATCAGGTCTCCCCTCAGCCTCCTCTTCTCCAGACTAAACAACCCCAGTTCCCTCAGCCGCTCCTCGTATGACTTGTGTTCCAGACCCCTCACCAGCTTGGTTGCTCTCCTCTGGACCTGTTCCAGCAAGGCAACATCTTTCTTGTAGCGAGGGGCCCAAAATTGAACACAGTATTCGAGGTGCGGCCTCACCAGCACCGAGTACAGGGGCACGATCACTTCCCTACTCCTGCTGGCCACACTATTCCTGATACAAGCCAGGATGCCATTGGCCTTCTTGGCCACCTGGGCACACTGCTGGCTCATATTCAGGCAGCTGTCAACCAGCACCCCCAGGTCTTTTTCCACCAGGCAGCTTTCCAGCCACTCTTCCCCAAGCCTGTAGCGCTGCATGGGGTTGTTGTGACCAAAGTGCATGATGCGGCACTTGGCCTTGTTGAACCTCATACAATTGGCCTCGGCCCATCGATCCAGCCTGTCCAGGTCCCTCTGCAGAGCCCTCCTCCCCTCCAGCAGATCAACGCTCCCACCCAGTTTGGTGTCATCTGGAAATTTACTGAGGGCACACTCAATCCCCTCATCAAGGTCATTGATAAAGATATTAAACAAGACTGGCCCTAGAACTGAGCCCTGGGGGACACCGCTTGTGACCGGCCGCCAACTGGATTTAGCTCCATTCACCACGACTCTCTGGGCTCGGCCATGCAACCAGTTTTTAACCCAGCGAAGAGTACATCCATCTAGGCCATGAAATGCCAGCTTCTCCACAAGAATGCTATGGGAGACTGTGTCGAAGGCTTTGCTGAAGTCCAGGTAGACAACATCCACAGCCTTTCCCTCATCTACCAGGCGGGTCACCTGGTCATAGAAGGAAATCAGGTTGGTTAGGCAAGACTTGCCTTTCGAGAACCCATGCTGACTGGGCCTGATCCCCTGATTGTCCTCTGTGTGCCTGGTGAGCACCCTCAAGATAAACCGCTCCATAATCTTCCCCGGTACCGAGGTTAGGCTGACTGGTCTGTAGTTCCCCGGATCCTCCTTCCGGCCCTTTTTGAAGAGAGGCGTCACGTTTGCCAACCTCCAGTCATCTGGGACCTCCCCTGTTCTCCAGGACTGCTGATAAATGATAGAGAGTGGCTTGGCAAGCTCCTCTGCCAGCTCCTTCAGCACTCTTGGGTGGATCCCATCCAGCCCCATAGACTTGTGGATGTCCAGGTGGCATAGCAGGTCAAAGACTGCTTCCTCCTGGATTATGGAGGGTTCATTCCACTCACTGTCCCCATCTTCCAGCTCAGGAGGCTGGGTACCCTGGGGATAACTCGTCGGGCCATTAAAGACCGAGGCAAAGAAGGCGTTGAGTATCTCAGCCTTTTCCTCATCCTTAGTGGCAATGTTCCCCCTTGCATCCACTAGTGGATGGAGGTTCTCCCTGGCTCTCTCTTTGCTGTTAACATATTTATAAAAACTCTTCTTATTATCCCTTATAACAGTGGCCAGGTTAAATTCCAGCTGGGCTTTTGCCTTTCTAATCTCCTCTCTGCATGACCTGACAAGATCCCTGTACTCTTCTTGGGTTGCCTGCCCCTTCTTCCAGAGCTGGTAAGCTCTCCTTTTTTCCCTTAGTCGCAGTAGTAGTCCTCTGTCCAGCCAGGCCGGTCGTCTTCCCCGCCGATTCGTCTTACGGCACATGGGGACAGCCTGGTACTGTGCCTTTAAGACTTCTTCCTTGAAAAACACCCAGCCTTCTTGGACCCCTTTGCCCTTCAGGACTATCTCCCAAGGGACTCTCCCAACCAGCGTTCTGAGCAGGTCAAAGTCTGCCCTCCGGAAATCCATGGTGGCGGTCTTGCTGACCCCCTTCCTAACCTCACCAAAGATCGAAAACTCTACCATTTCATGATCACTAAGGCCTAGATGATTTCCAACCACCAACTCTCCCACCAGTCCTTCTCTGTTAGTGAACAGGAGGTCAAGCAGGGCACTTCCCCTGGTAGGCTCACTTACCAGCTGTATCAGGAAGTTATCTTCCACACACTGCAGGAACCTTCTGGACTGTTTCCTTTCTGCTGTATTGTATTTCCAGCAGATGTCTGGGAAGTTGAAGTCCCCCACAAGAACAAGAGCTCGCGACTGAGAGACTCCTGCCAGCCGCTTGTAGAATTCTTCGTCAACGTCCTCATCCTGGTCGGGTGGTCTGTAACAGACTCCCAACAGGATATCTTTCTTGTTGGCCTTTCCCCTCATCCTCACCCATAAGCATTCTGCCTCACCACAAGCATCAAGCTCTGTACAATCTAAACACTCCTTAACATACAGAGCCACCCCACCGCCTCTCCTTCCTTGCCTGTCCCTTCTGAAGAGTTTGTAGCCATCCATCGCAGCACTCCAGTCATGGGAGGCATCCCACCACCTTTCTGTGATGGCGACTACATCATAACCATCCTGCCTTACAATGGCTTCCAGCTCCTCCCGTTTGTTGCCCATGCTGCGTGCATTAGTGTAGATGCACTTGAGCTGGGCTGTCGGTTTCCCCCCCAGCAATGGGGTGACCCCCCCAGGCTCCTCTCTAGTGAGCCTGTTTATATCCCCTTCCCCCTTCAGGCCTAGTTTAAAGCCCTCTCTACAAGCCCCGCCAGTTCCTGAGCAAGGATCCTATTTCCCTTCCGAGAGAGCTGGGCACCATCTGTTCTCGACAGGCCCGGTGCCATGAAAACCTCTCCATGGTCAAAGAAGCCCAAGCCCTTCCGATGGCACCAACCTTTGAGCCACACGTTAACCGCTCTAGCTTTCCTATTCCTTTCCGTGTTCCCTCCTGACACTAATGGGATCGAGGAGAGCACTACCTGCGCTCCTGATCCTTCAACCATTTTCCCTAGTGCCCTGAAGTCCGTTTTGATCAATTTGGGGCTTCTCTCTGGCAATTCATCGCTGCCTGCCTGTATAATCAAGAGCGGATAGTAGTCAGAGGGTCGTATCAGACCAGGGAGTCTCTTGGCAATGTCCCTGATCCGGACCCCAGGGAGGCAGCAGACTTCCCTATGGGATGGGTCCGGGCGGCATATCGGGCCCTCCGTTCCCTTCAGAAGGGAATCGCCCACAACAATTACCCTTCTTTTTTTCTTTGTACAGCCGGTCTTGATAGGTAGGGGTGACCGTCTCTCCCTAGCCAACCCCCTGGTTGGGCCTTCATCCCCATCTTCAGTTGCCTGGCCCTCAACTTCCAGAGCCCCATAGCTGTTATGCAAGGGCAGCTGGGAAGGTGAAGGAGCCCGAGAGGGGACTCTCCTCCTGCCCCGAGCAGAAACCTTTTTCCATCCCTCATCATCTCTTGGGTCTCTAGCTTCTGTCTGCCGGCAAGAGGACAGAGGATCCTCTGCTACCTGCGGAGCCTCTGTCTGTTGCCGTGGCCTGAGGGATGGTAGAGTGCGGCTCCACCAGTCTAGCTCCATCTCACATTCTCTAATACTCCTTAATCTCTCCACCTCTTCTTTCAGCTCTGCCACCAGGCAGAGCAGATCATCCACCTGCTCACACCTGAGACAGCCCCTGTCCTTACCAATCTCTGGTACAGCTGACAGGCTGAGGCACTCCCTGCAGCCATCGACCTGGACAGCCGCATGTTTCTGTTTAGGCAGGGACTCCGTCTGAGTCACCACGTTCCGTCTGGCAACAGCTTTCGGACGAGTAGAAACCATTGCGCTCTCCTCGTTTGGGTGTCTATGGGTGCTAGGCGAGTGAGCCTCCGAGCCAGGAGGGGAGAACGCGCCCTGCCTGCGCGAACTGCCTGCGCAAACTGCCGCGCCACGCCCTTCTGCCGCGCCACGCCCTGTTTGCCCGCCCTGTTCGCCGCGCTCCGGGTCGCTCGCGCTCCCTGGGGGCTGCTTTTATATGTCAGGAGGGTCCGGCCGCCATCACCCCTGACTCCGCCCCCGCTGAGTCAGAGCTGCCCGCTCGTCAGGAGCCCGATCTTTCGCGCCCTGGGAAGGGGGGAGGGGGTTGGGGTCCCCTCTCTCTCCCTGTGCTTTTTTCGCCTTTTTGGCCTCCGCGGGTTTTGCTGCGGTTTTGCCGCTTCAGAAAGGGTCCCTCGGCGCGATCCTCTGCTCCCGAACCCTTCGCCTCAGTGACTTCGAGCTTCTTCAAGTATGTCAGCAGTAAACGTAAGACTAGGGGTAATGTGGGACCGCTGCTGAACGAAATGGGTGCTCTGGTGACAGAAGATACAGAGAAGGCAGAGCTACTGAATGCCGCCTTTGCTTCAGTTTTCACTGCCAAGGCAGGCCCTCAGGCTCCCCAGTCCTTGGAGGTAAGCGAGCAAGCTTGGAGAAAGGACGACCTTCCCTCAGTCGAGGTGGATCAGGTTAGGGATCTTTTAAGTAAGCTGGACACCCACAAATCCATGGGTCCCGAAGGAATGCACCCGCGAGTGCTGAAGGAGCTGGCAGACGACATTGCTGAGCCACTTTCCATCATCTATGAAAGGTCATGGAGAACAGGAGAGGTGCCTGAGGACTGGAGGATAGCCAACGTCACTGCAGTCTTCAAAAAGGGCAAGAAGGAGGACCCAGGGAACTACAGGTCAGTTAGTCTCACCTCCATCCCTGGAAAGGTGATGGAACAACTCATGCTGGGTGTAGAGTAGAGGAAGTAGAGGAAAAGAAGATCATCAGGAGTACCCAGCATGGATTCACGAAGGGGAAGTCATGCCTGACCAATCTGATGGGCTTCTATGATGGCATGACCGGCTGGGCAGACGAGGGGAGAGCAGTGGATGTTGTCTGCCTTGACTTCAGCAAGGCTTTTGATACTGTCTCCCATAACATCCTCATAGGGAAGCTCAAGAAGTGTGGGTTGGATGAGTGGACAGTGAGGTGGATTGAGAACTGGCTGAACGACAGGGCTCAGAGGGTTCTGATCGGTGAGGCAGAGTCCAGTTGGAGGCCGGTAGCTAGTGGAGTTCTCCAGGGCTCAGTACTCGGCCCAGTCTTGTTCAACTTGTTCATCAATGACCTGGACGAGGGGACAGAGTATACCCTCAGCAAGTTCGCTGATGACACGAAACTGGGAGGAGTGGCTGATAGAAGGCTGTGCTGCCATTCAGTGGGACCTGGACAGGCTGGAGAGTTGGGCGGAGAGGAACATGATGAAATTCCACAAGGGCAAGTGCCGAGTGCTGCACCTGGGGAGGTCGAACCCCATGCACCAGTACAGGCTGGGGGCTGACCTGCTGGAAAGCAGCTCTGCTCAGAGGGACCTGGGAGACCTGGTGGATGACAAGCTGACCATGAGCCAGCAGTGTGCCCTTGTTGCCAAGAAGGCCAATGGTATCCTGGGGTGCATTAAGAGGAGTGTGGCCAGCAGGTCGAGGGAGGTTATCCTCCCCCTCTACTCTGCCCTGGTGAGACCCCACCTGGAGTACTGTGTCCAGCTCTGGGCTCCCCAGTTCAGGAAAGATGAGGAACTCCTAGAAAGAGTCCAGAGGAGAGCAACTAGGATGATAAAGAGACTGGAACATCTCCCCTATGAGGAAAGGGTGAGAGAGCTGGGCTTGTTCAGCCTGAAGAAGAGAAGACTGAGAGGGGACCTCATTAACACAAATATCTTAAGTGTGGATGTCAACGAGGATGGAGCCAGACTCTTTGCAGTGGTGCCCAGCAACAGGACAAGGGGCAATGGGCACAAACTGAGGCGTGAGAGGTTGCACTTGGATATGAGGAAAAACTTCTTTACTCTGAGGGTGACAGAGCACTGGAACAGGCTGCCCAGGGGGGTTGTGGAGTCTGCTTCTCTGGAGATATTCAAAGCCTGCCTGGATGATGTCCTGTGTAACATGCTCTAGGAGAACCTGCTTTAACAGGAGGGTTGGACTAGATGATCTCCCAAGGTCCCTTCTAACCCTTGCCATTCTGTGATTCTGTGATTAATAGATGTTTCAGACTGACTTCTCTTTGCCATTGCATGCAGCTCTCTTTTGCACAATTTAAGCATATGTAGAAATTTCCCAGGATATTTTGCCAAGGAAAAGGGGACAGTTGCATGTGTATGTACCTTAACTACGCTTTTCTTGGCTTGCGGAGTTTGGATTTTGCTGAACAGAAGATTGTAAAGAAAGTGGCTGTCGGCTCTCTTTCTTCCTGTTAATAAAGACAGTTTGCTATTATCCAGCTTTTACATTTTCTTTTTAAATTTTTCATTTGTCTTGTTGTAGAATGAAAAAAGATACAGTGAAATATTAGAATTGTCTTTACTTTATTATTGATTATTTTGTGTGCATTGCCACATCTTCTTTTATTTGTCTTCCTTTTAAACTCCTTTAAATCTCATCCTTCTTAGTTTTGCTTACCACAAATATAATTTGATATTTCCAATTGCTTTTGTCATCCACTTTGAAGTCCATGAGTTGTCCCACAACTTTCTGAAATATGCTAACAAAAAATGAATAGAGTATTCCTTGTAACATAAAATTATTACATAATCTTTGGTTATATTTTCAATTTTTTTTTGTTTTCCATCTACCTGATTCTTTATTAAAAATATATGTCAAGCAAATGTTTACTTTGGGGGTGCACTTAATGTTTTTTTAAATCTTCCTGATTTTTTGTATCTTTCTTAGATCTGGAATGAGGGAGAAGGTGTTTTCTTGTTTTGTTATCATATGTGCGTTTTTTTCATTCTAAGCCATGTTCTCTGGACCTCGGAATTTTTACAGCAGTCAGTAAGCACAAGGGGATGGAACAGTTACCAAATATTCACATCCACATTGTAGTCATCTACATTTGATCTAGACTGTCATATCATCAATGGCGTCATTTCATCACAGAAGAGATGTGTGAAAATATACAATGAATTATTTTGAATAACAGAAAATTACCCGCTATATTTGTAAAAACACCACCACCAAAGTTACTGAAAATTACATGAGCTACTGAACAAGGCTCTGAGCACTCATTAATGACTTCAGAATTATCTTTTGTAGCCTTGATTAAACTATATATGTGATGACCTGAAGAAGGAACAGATTCAGAAATATTTACCTATACATACAGACCCACTTATTAACTGTAGCCATGGCTTAAAATGCTCCCTTAGGTCAGGTCTTCATCATGCAAATGAACTCTATGTAGAAATACTTGAATTAACACCATCTGAACATGGTATACTCACCAGTTTTCACTGAACTTCACATAAGAATACTAGTTCAGTCCTGACTAGCATGGTTATAGCATGCTTATATTCTCTGCTTAAAAGCCTTGCTGTGCAGGTTTTCTACCAGGGTTTGTTTGTTCAGGTAGCCTGCTACATTAGCAAGCTACTAACACTTTCAGTCCTGAAACAAGACTGATTGCTGCTGGGTCTTATTTTCCACCCTATGGTCTACATACCTGTAAGAAAATTTATATTTTGACTGATGAGCAACCTTCTAAAATACTATGGTATTATCTGAGTATAATCAATTCCTCAGTGTGAATAATGAAGACTCAGACTATAAAGCATTTATATCGTATAGTCTTCACCCTTCATCTATCCTAGACTATTATTATATTCTGAACAAAACACAGAATAAAACAACAACCACCAGAGGTACATATTCATATATGAGGTATAACTTTGTTCTTGTTTTTCAGTCACTCAATGACTGATCCCTCATGGAGTCTTTAATGGAATGCAGACTATTTTGGGGGGGTTGCTTTTTGTGTTGTGTTTGGGGTTTTTTTTAATTTTTTTTCCTTGCTTACCTCTTAACCAATTTCAATCAGGAGAGTCCAGGTGGTAATCAAGCTGGTATGAAATTGTTTTTATGGAATAATTTCAATGGATGTTACATGGTAATTACCACTCTAACATTAGCATTAACAGCAGGGATAATTGACTGAAGTCACTGGCCCTCATCCAAGATGACCCTGTCTATTTCTTATCTGAACAAGCAGAATGGTACTTTTTTAGCTTGATATTCGTGCACATTTCTAACAGTGAGCACTTTTAAATAGAAAAAAAAAAAAAAGGTAAAACCCCATTTTTAAGATCAAGTCAGAGATAGTATGAATGGTTTTAAAGTGCTAACCTTCTGCTTACAGACATAAAATATTAGCAGAATATTAATGTCCTAAATTTCACACAGCAGTTTAATTACTTTTGGAGAGACAAATTAACACATTTTAATGAAAACCTTAATCTGGGCTTTGGCCTGTATCTCAGAAAAGAAAGAAAATGTAAGACATCTCTGCACTACCCTATTCCTGCTGCAGAACTAACACTGAGGTTCTTTATATATAGGAATTTTTTTTGCAAACTTCAGTGACTTTCTGGCATATGTCAGATGTGAGCTACAACTGCACAAGTTCATTTTCTTTCCCTGGCCACACACCTAACTCTCAGAAGGTGTTAGCTTTAGCAAATATTTAGAGCACTGGGTAACCCCAGTATTTTGCCTGTTTTGTCAGGTTTCAATCTATAAGCACTTTTCATAAAGCATAAGGATGTATTTACTTCCCTAGGGTTTTATGGAAGTTCTTTAAATCAGGGTCTACTTATATAAAGGTTTGTGATGGTACCTGAGGAGTATAGAAAATGTTCATTAGGCGGCTAAGTTCTTTTGTATTAATTTGAATTAAAAGAAAACTTGTGGTTCATAAAGACAAGAAGTTTGATATTTTCTTTTTTGCTCTCCCAAAAGAAGAATGCATTTTTAATCTTTTTTATTTCACAGACATGTATGTATTGGAAAAGTGTTTGCTTGTGGATGCATCTCCTTGGCAAATTATTTTAGCTGAAACACTGGAAGCGTCCTTATATGCATGAGAACATAACGTCAAGATTTGATGTCATATTTGCTTTATCTTTTCTCTGAAAATGAACTGAAAGATGAAAGACTGGGAGAGATGAAGAACTTACAGGCAGGAGACCAGATTTACCTTCTTTCTGAAGATATCAGATTTATCTTCTTTCTGAATCATCTGTTGGAAATGACATCTTTTGGGAGGTTATCTACTGTAACTGGACACCTTGATGCAGGGTAGTGACAATGTTATATTAGGTTAGGCAAGTCTTTGTTTAGCTAAGGCCTGAAAACCTCCAAGGATAGAGATTGCAACACTCCTCTGGGTAATCTGACTTAGTAGTGCACCACCTGCCTGGGGAAGGATTTTGTCCTAACGTCCAGAATAAACCCTCCAAGTCGTTTGAAGTCACTGGCCCTTTTTTTATGACCTGCTATTGAATAACAGAACTTGATTCCATCATATTTGTAAATTCTCTTCAATGAGAGCATGCTATTATCCCAAAATCAGTTTAGTTGAATTACCATAACTCTAAGACTTTGTCAAGCAAGCCTGCTGCTCAGATAGTTACTTCAAATCTGCACTGATACATGGGGATATATACTGTTTCAGGTACACAACTTCATGAAGCTTCAGTTAGTCAAATAGTCAAGTATCTCGTGGTCCTTCAGGGCTGGAGGTCTACCATTCAGTGTGTCAGTCACTACCCTCCAATGCAGTATTGCTAAAGATTTTGTTGAGGATGCCTTCTGTCTCCTCATCCAGGTTGTTCACAAAATGAGCAAAATTGGCTTCAGCATCATATGTGGTGTACAGTGTTTGTTCCTGGCTACAGACTGGATGCTGGCTAAGATATTGATTGCTATCATTTGACTCTGGCAGTTAAGCCAAATTTCAGCTCGTCTAGCAATCTAGCACTTATGTTGGTCAAGGAAGACTGCCCTTGGTAAATTTGCTTACCTTTTTGCCTGTCATGCATTTGGAATTCATCCTGGATTTCAAGATGGCATGCTTCATGACCTTTTCAAGGACTGAGGTGAAGATGACATGCCTTGGTCTGCTTTCTTGCCTTTCTTAGAGATAGATGCAACATAAACCATTTTCCTATTTGTGACCTGTCTCAATAACCATGATTTTTCACAGATTATAACAGCCTTGCAGTTTAATCAGGAGCTCTTTCAACACACCCAGGTGAATCCCACTCTGCTCAACAAATGTGAATCAACCCAGCTTCCCTAAGAGGTCCCAAATCTGTTGGTCTCCACTGTTGTCTCTCTTTCCTTCCAAAAATATTTTTTTTTAACACAGAGATCTGGGATTGACTTTTTCTGGGCATTACAGTCAAGAAAGGAGTTGAGTACTTGAGCTTTTGTCTTAGCCCTCACTAGGCTGCCTTTTCCATTCAGCAATAGACCCATACTTTCTTTGAACCTCCATTTGCTATTAGCATGCTTGTAGAACCTCCTTCTTCTTATTCTTTCTGTCCCTTGCTAGTTTTACCTTTGACTTGGTTTTGTCCTTCTTGTTTCTATTTTAAATGTCAAAGCAATGCTTTCATTCCCTTGCTTTGTTGTCTTTCCTTGTTTCTACGGTTTATATTCTCTTTTAAAAAAGCAAAACAAAACAAAACTCAAAACTTTCCACTCATTAAAACCTTTCCGCTTAAAAAATCTTTGTGTTCAACTGAAAATCCTAATCTTCTTATACAATGATATTGTTTCTTCCTGACATCTCTATATATGTCCTTTAATAATTAGACAGATCTTTTGGGCCACCCTCCCCTTCATGGTTAATTTACAAGGGATTCTGCCTAGCTATTCCCTAGATCTGCTTTGCTAAAATCGAGAGCCTTAGCCTTATTGCTTATCTTCTGTCAGATCTTTATTGTAATCATGTTGTAGTCACTATAACTGAAGATGCTATCTATGATCACATTTATCAGGTCTTTGGGAGCAAAAGTTCAAGATGAGCTCAATAGCCACTCATTGGTTGATTGAGATAATTGTTAGCAATGCGGTTGGGAAACTTCCTGAATTGTTTTCACAATGCCGTGCTACCCTGGCTGCAGAAGTCTGAGCAGCTGGACATTCTGATGTGAGGCTGAGGGCCTTTTTCAGGGAGACTTGTGCTGTCTCTAGAAACTCACATCCGTTTCATCCTCTTGCTCACATGGCATTCAACAGAGCTCCCCAATTTCATAGTGGAGCTCTGTGCAGTCAAGTAGCTCCTTTACAGAAAGTTAAGTCCCTTTCCTCTTCTTCCTTGCCTATCCTTCCTAAATATCTTGTACCACTCCATGACAAAGTTCTGGTCATGCTGTTACAGCAGTTCCCTGTGATTAGAGTGATTCATAGCCCTCTCACCATGTGTGACCTTCCTTGTTTGTTGCTCAAGCCCTATACATTAGTTTAACAGTAATTTTGCAGGCAGCTTGAGAAAAGCTCCTCAACTCCCTCCCTTTCTGAGAGGAACTGTGAAAGTCTCCCTCTTACTATTTTTGTCATGTTTTGATCAGTTTCTTCAGGGCTTTAGTCCTCGCTCCCAGTGAACAGTTAAAAGCACTGGGTTAGCATGTTTGTACACAAACATGTTCTACCCACTCTTTATTAGGTGTATTGTATCTAGTCCCAGTTGTACCACTTAATCATCAAAGGAAGCACAATTAAAAAAAGAAAAAACTTTTCTAGTGCCAGTGGATACAGAGTCAGGTGTTGGTCTGCCAGTTGTGTCTGTTCCTACCCAGGTCTCCTGGATTGGAAGGATTACAGAAAAAACCCCTCAGGAACCTGTTGGTCTCACCCTTGCCCTCAGAGACCATTCTCCAAATGGAACTCATTCCTCCCACTCAGTTCTAAGTGCCTTGATCTGCTCTCTAGGTTTCCTTTCACCAAAGAAAGTAGTTAGAAATGGAGTTTAGCAGGAGGAAAGGACAGACTGTGGTCATCAGGCACAAGACATGGTCAGACAAGTGTACTGATCAGCAAACTGTTTACATGTGACCGGGCCCTTTTACTTTCTTTTACCTTTTTTCCCACGCTGGCTCCTCCCCAAACCACCTTGTTACCTTCCTTTTCCTGCCTTTGATCCTCTTTCCTAAACACCCCATAATAAGTCTTGGTACAATCCCAAGACTGTCTCCCCCAGCATCCCATAAGAAGTGCACACTCCTTAGGTAGTAATCTCTATCCGTCTATTAGGTGATGTGGAGAACAGCCCACAACTGTTAATGCAGGTTAATGTCTTTCATAGCTGGAAAATGTTCTGATACTTGGTGACAACTCTGGGAGGACCTGGGCCAGGGTGTCTAGGTGACTCCAGTTAGTTTATCAGGTTTCCTTAAGCTGTCATTATTCCTCTGTGCTCCTTTCTGTGTACTGAGATGAGCTTTTAATCACATAATCTAACATAGACAAACAAACAGTTCAAATCTGGAGACAACCTTTCTTCTGCTAAGACATCATAATTATTCATATTCCAGAGAGTTATTTGTGTTAGCCATACCCTTCCTCTCACTTGCATAGAGCTTAAGCTCTTTCTTATGCAATCTCTTGTTCACCTCCTGTTTGTCATCCTAGGTGCAATGAATGCTTCTCATTTTTCTTCTCTAATGCTATGCCAGGTGAAGGGTCTGCATCTGTGTCAAAGGACATGTCCTACAGGTGAGAACACTGCTGTTCTTATCAGCCCCAGGGAGGAGCACCAGGCATTTCCTACAGCATGAGACCTCAATGGTGGCACACAGCATCAGGAGAGCTTCATTAGTAGTGGCTGTCAAAGGACTTGATTTGGCTACACTAGCTACGGTTGGGGATCATGTCCTTTGGTGCATAGTCACTACTACCATTTTTTTCTGTGACCAGCACCTGCCTCTGAATCCCTTTTGCTTTATCAGTGCACTGACTGCTGTGTTAACTCTGTTTCTTATGCTTACACATGAAGTTTGCATCCTGGTTATTGATATCCTCTGGTGCCAGATAAGTAGGAAGCCAGCTGTGAGTTTGGTCTCCAAGATTCTCTGCTTGGCAGGAAATTTCTCACACTGTCTGCTAGTCCCTGGCCTTGGTTCATTTTTCTTGTAATCAACACACTGCTTCCTCCCACGCTGCTAGTCTGAAAACTTCTGATAGTACATGAGAGAAGTAAACTTTGCTAAAACAAATCCATAAAAAAGGCACATTATCGCTTGTGATCTCTCCAGTGCAAGTGGTTTAGCTTTGTTTTTGTGGAGTAGAATAGGTTTTTCGTGTACTGTCTTTGCTATTAGATGTAACGAACTATAAAAAAAAAAATTCTGTCAGCATACCTACTGTGAGTTAGGACCATGAAAAGAAAAACCTACATGTGTATTCATACACACAAATAACATTGCTTTGTTGGAGAAATTTTTTGTGGAGGCACAGAAGTTGTAACTATACTGGTACAGTATATGCCCAGCACTGAAATATAATTAGACATGTTTCAACTGTTGCTCAAGATATATTTATCCTATTCCAACTAGCACTCTCCTGAACAATTCCCAGACACACTCAGGTATTTAAAATGGAGAGGGACCGTTTCCAGTAGGGCTTTGCATACAGCCATCATACTGTGGAGGAAAAGAAAATGTATTACCTTAGATGTGGGCTGTTCTGCGCCACTAGCCTCTGCCCAGGAGCATTCCCAAGCATGCTTACTAGAATAGCTGTAGCCAAATACGCCAAAAAAACAAACAAACAAAAAAAAACCTGTGTTCTTGCTGATTTAACTTCAAAGTTTCTTTTTTTGTTTACTGTTAGCATAGACCTTGCCATCATTAGGTGGGTTCTGCCAAAATAGCTAATCTGGAAAAAGGCACTTTTGGCAATATTTACAGCTTAGGATTTCTTAGACAAAACAATTTTTTACTAATAGTATTATATTTCTATATTATACCTGTTTATGTTTTGAATCAGACAGACACAGTTAATTAATTAATTAATTCCATTTAGAAGTTTTCCTTTATTACTTACATGACCTTCACTAAAATGTGGAAAAAAGATGTGTCTAAGAAAAAAAAAACATTAAAGATGAGGAGGCCAGGGTCTTAGCCTCTGTATTTGGATGTCATAAACTTAATTACTTTGTTGAAATGCTGTTTTCAGCATCTGCTGAAATTACTGAAAAAGGACAAAATATTTTTTTCCTAGAAATCCATGGCTTGTGTGACAGAGGACACTTTCCATTTATCATTTTAACCATTGCTTTTATGAAGAGAGAAACAGAAAAATAATTTTTGAATATGAGGTTGAAGTTCAGAAGCGCAGATTCCCCTGCAGCCCCTGGTGAAGACCATAGCGAAGCAGGCTGTCCCCCTGCAGCCCATGGAGGTCCCCAGTTGAGCAGATATCCACCTGCAGCCCATGGAGAACCCCACAACAGAGTGGGTGGATGCACTCAAGGGAGGGTGTGACCCTGTGGGAAGTCCTCACAGGAGTAGGCCCCTGTCAGGAACTGTGGCCCCATGGAGAGAAGCCCTCGTTGGAGCAGGTTTTGTGGCAAGACTTGTCATCCCACAGGGGACCCATGCTGGAGTTTGTGAAGAACTGCAGGACATGGGAATGACTCACATTTGAGAAGTTTGTGGAGGGCTGTCTTCTGTGAGAGGGCACCCACACTGGAACAGGGGAAGAATGCTAAGAGGAAGGAAAGGCAGAGACAACACGTGGTGAACTGACCACAACCCCCATTCCCTGTCCCCCTGTGCCACTGAGGGGGAGAAGGTAGAGAATTTGGGAGTAAATTTAAGCCCATGAAGAAGGGAGGGGTGTAGTGAAGGTGTTTTAAGATTTGGTTCTATTTCTCATTATCTTAATCTTGGTAATAGATTAAATTAATTTCCCCAAGTTGAGCCTGTTCTGCCCATTATGATAACTTGTGAATGATCTCCCCCTGTCCTTATCTTGACCCACAAGCCTTTTGTTATATTTTTCTCTCCCCTGTCCACCTGAGGAGGGGAGTGATACAGCAGCTTTGGTGGGCACCTGGCGTCCAGCCAAGGTCAACCCACCACAAAAATCCTTGTTCCAGCTAATCTAAAATGAACCTATTTAAATCTGAATAAAGCATAATTTATAATTGACTGTTTCACTTCACAATAAATTGCAATGCTTCTTTCATTCTGTACAGTAGAGGGAAAAACATCTGTGATCAGAAGGAACCTTTTCTTTCCAGTTCTTGCTTCACTGCAAAGCTAATTATGTGGGAAGAAAGAAAAATCATTAGAAATACAAGGGGGTTAAATAAAAACAGTGGAACGTATCAAACAATACATTAGGAACTGCAGTGGATATATATTTGGAAATAAATAGAATAGAAAAAAGACATTTTTACAAAAGCACTTGAAATCTCAAAAAGATGTGCAACGGGAGAGAAATAAAATCCAAGCAAAAATAACTAGCATAATACTTAAAAGTATAGTAGAATTTAATATCAATTTTGAGGGAAAATAAATAAATAAATAAATAAGCAAGAGTGGGACTGCAGGATACAGGTAGTGAAAGAGAATACCTTCTATGGAATTTTTGAGGCATAAGTCCAGTCACTAATAAAAGAACTTAAATGTTATTGAAACCAAAAATAACTAATCTGAAGACACTATTTTGAGCACCATTCTACTAGCAAAACAACATTTTGCTTAGCAAAAATTTGACATAGCATATATAAATGATGAATTAGAGAATTCCATTTAAAACCAATCATTACTACACTAAATTAGACTTAAAAATTGAAAAATTAATACTGAATATTGTTTAATGTATTTTTAAAAATACACATTACCATTACTATGTTACCTGATATTGCTCCTTGTTGAAATACTGATTAAAAGGAATCTGAAAATAGGTCATAAGTTTCAGTTTGTATTTATACTTTTCTTCTTTTAGAAACTGCAAAAGAACTTACATATTTCAGTGGAAGAGTTAGGTGAAAAATAGTCTGAACCAGAATAATTTTCCTATGAATATAGTCACAGTAACCATTTTAAGCACAGTTCTGGGGTCAGTAGAATTTGATTCCTAATTCCTTATTTCTTCTGTATATCTTTTCTATATGGAGGGGAAAGAAAAAAACCCCACAACACAAGAATTGGATTTTTAATCAGATTGTCTTAAGGTTGGGGGGCGGGGAGGGCAGGGAGGGAAAAGAGAGAAAGAGTACTTTTCCTGAAGTGTTACACACAAAACTAGATATTATTTTACATAGGAAGTTCTACCACGTGATGAAAATTCATTTTGGATGTCTGTGATACCTTTGTCTGCAGCAGGGGGCATCAGCTCCCCATGGGGTCTGTCTGGGCAGGGCCTGGCAGCCAGAGCCTGTCCCATGGCCCAGCCAGGAGCAAGGCAGCCAGGGGGCACCAGGGCAGCCACACCCCTGCACATTGGGCACCTCCGTGGGGATGGGGACAAGCTGAGGCCAGGCTGGGATATGGGTCCACAGGTGAGCCCAGCTTGATGGCACCCATGGCTGGGCAGGGCACGTCTGTGGGGAGCTGGAGAGTGGCCCTGCTGTTGTGTCACCGGCACAGAGGTGAGTGGCCCTGCTTTTGTGTCACCGGCACAGAGGCTGATGGCCCTGGAGGGCTGACATTAGGTCCAGGGCTTTGGGCAAGATAGGAGATGCTGGGGGGGGCTGAACAGGGACATTAAGGTCATGACAGTTTTCTCAGACAACTTCTCAAATTGCTTTCTTCCTGAAAACAGTTTGTTATCATTGATACATACATATGCTGTCCACTATGGCCCTCAGCCCTTTTTTTTTACTTCAAAACTGCTGGCGTGCCGGTTGCTTGAGTTGTGTGGGTCTGGCTGACTGCTATGGTAACTGCAGTACTTTGTGCTTGCTTCCACCGAATCCCATCCTGCTCATTTCAGACCATTGCTCCCCCTGCTCAGGACCTCTCCAAATCCATCCTTTCTTCTTTGAAGTGTTTAAAGGTGTCTCACCTGAATTGCTCTATAATGAAAATGTGGTCCTTTGTTTCACGTCATTAATTAATTGGACTGGACCCACCAGTACCCCAGGGAGCATTGGTAGTACTTCACTACAGCTGGGGAATGAACTACTGATAACTACTCTCTAAGTAAATTTTTATCAAAGCTGAACTAATTTAACTGTAATTTATTCTAGCCTTTCCTTTCACTGATGAGCCTTTTACTCAGTTCCCAGGCAAGATTGCTCTCATACTTCCACGTTCCCAAATACGCATCAAGCATTCACGTGAAGGGCTGAGTGACAAAGCTGATGTGTGTCACTCTGTGTATCTCTGTGTTGTGGTTTAGCCCCATTTGGCAACCAAGTACTACACAGATGCTTGCTCACTCTCTCCCCCCAGTGGGATGGGGGAGAGGATCGGAAGAGCAAAAGTAACTCATGGGTTGAGATAAGAACAGTTTAATGATTGAAATAAAATAATAAAAATAACAATAAAATTGTAATGAAAAGGAACACAAAGAGAGAGAGAGAGAAACAAAACACAGAAAAAATAAGTGATGCAACTGCTCACCACCCACCTACCAGTGCCCAGCCAGTCCCTAAGCAGTGATCGCTGCCTGCTGGCCAACTCCCCTCAGTTTATATACTGATCATGACATCATATGGTATGGAATTCCCCTTTGGCCAGTTTGGGTCAGTTTCTTGTGCACTTGGCAGAGCATGGGAAGCTGAAAAAGTCCTTGACAAGCATAAGCACTACTTAGCAACAACTAAACCATCAGTGTGGTATCAACATTCTTGTCATCCTAAATCCAAAACACAGCACTATGCCAGCTACTATGAAGAAAACTAACTCAATCCCAGCCGAAACCAGGACAGTGTGTTATTATATTAATTTAAAATGGACCTTTGCTTATTTTAATCCTCCTTACATTTTCTTATTGGTATTACTGATAACATTATTTAGCTTTCTGCATTTTTTTTGTCATCTTAAGAGAACAATACCCTCCTTGTGTGCACTTCCACTGGCACATTTCAGATTTTGGTCCTTGTTGCAGTGTAGTCCCTGAAGCAGACTGTCATGACAGTGACTACGTCTTTGCAACCTTTTGTGGATAGCCGGGTGCAGAGGGATGTAGTCAAGAACAGGATCTTAGAGAACAATGTTCTATTCCACTATAAACAAAAGAAAGTTACCTTTTCCTAAAGAGCTTACGCTTCCTGAGTATTCAAATTTTGATTTCAGTTGTAACAATTTTTAGTATGTCTACAGAGAACAGATGAGACACTATGGAAGTTGGTGTTAAATCTCAAGTTCAAAGGACTGGATTTCATTAGCAAGAAAAATACCAGACTTTACAACTAGCTCACAAATATAAGTGCAATCACCTCAAATATATACAGATGCAGAATTATTTTACACTTTTCATTTGGGGGGGAGAAGTTTGAGATTAGCCACACAAATCTTAAAAATTTTTACTAGTTATGAGACAAAATTTACTTCTTTAAATAACCTTTTTATCTCATTATATGAAATTGAACCACCTCAATCTGTAAGGCAAGATGGACTTCTTCCTGACTTGGATTTTTACACACTGACAAAAATAGACACATTTTTGCTGTCAATTCTCAGCATTTTATAGGCATTTCTATGTACTCAAGTCCTGTAAAGGAAAAAGCAAAACTGTTTGCTGACTCAGTTCTAATCAAGTCTATTAGGTGACATCTTATCGCTATAAAATGTTATCCAAAGTAATCATTTACTTTGCTGAATGTTCAAATTAAATTTGACTCAGTCTACAAAACTATTGTTCTCTTCTGTGGAAGGAATAAATATGGAACATGCTGACACTTTAAGAAAAAATTAAAATCCTTTAACCCTTTTATCCCAGAATTTGATAGTCATAGTCTGCAGTGAGGGAAGAAGCAGTGAGAGATTAAATGTGTAGAGCTGCATTTTCTTCTCAGCCATGAAATGAGAACTGAAAGTTACATTTCTCTAAATTCCTTGTGACCTCTCCAGTTGTTTGGCTAGGATTTTTTTCCTTGTGTAAAGAAAATCACATACCTCAGGCAAAATCCCTTTAGGGTAAACTGCTTTCAGGCAAAGACCTTTGACTCCCTACTGGCCAACCAACAGCAAAGCCCCTACAGAAGTCATGCTGCCAAAATACTGAATATACAATATCTACATAAACCATGCAGAGCTTGGGAAGTTGTGTAGTTTATGGCTGACTAAATCAACAATAATTTATAAGCTGTGTATATCTGTGATTCAGAAGAACATACTGAGTGTTAAGTAATGAAGAAGAGATGGGGTAGCTAGCCCTGCTGAATGCATCTCCAAACATTTTTATTATCTTTATCCACTTTTACGTGGCTAAAATTAACTTTTTTTTCCTGGTATTTCTACGCCATATTGGAAATTATTTTGAGGATTCACTTTAAAATGTTGTTCTGTTCATAAACTTTTATAACCAGTGAATTCCCATTTCTTTTTAATCCCCCCAGGGTGAGGTGGTGGGCAATATTATCTTTGTGTAAAAAGTCTTCATTATTCCTCCTTTCACTAATATTCCAAGACACCTTTTCCATACTAGAAACAAACAAGCAAGCAAGCAAACAGGCAAATAAACAACAGACCCATAAAATAAACTTTCAGAATGTATTCCGTAGCCTAATGCATAAACAAGTGCCAGTGCTAGTAACAGGCTATAGTTAATATAGTAACTCGGTAAAGCCTTGAATAGGAGGCTTTTCATCCTTTGTCTGAACTTGCCTTAGCCTTTCTGGAGCTTTAATTTGACTTATTTAGCTGTAATAACAACAACAAAAAAAAAACCTACATGAAACAATCAGGTCGTTATTGCCTAATTAGCTACATTTTTGCTTAGGTTTGTATAATTGGGTGATATAACTATAATTTATAAAATAGACAGTAGTAAAATGTTTCTATCCCCAAGGCTATAAACAGTTCATGAATGGTCAGTTATTCACAGCTAAAGAAATGCAGGCCTTATAACTGGAAGAAAACCAGTTTAAGGGCAAAGAGAACAAGGAATAATTGTCTAATATATGTAAAACACATCATACACAATGAGTTTAGATATAGCAAGGAGGAGCAGTTCAATGAAGTGTGTTAGAAAACGTGTAAAATTAACCCCAGGTGAGCTCTGGATTAAGGAGGCTGAAATTATCAATCTCATCCCAGAAAACAGGAGTAGGAAACCCATTCATCAACAAAATACATCCTAGCTCTTGAGGCTGACTGTTGAGTCTTTGATCACACTGTCCTCCCATTCCCACTTATTTTTGTCTTTAGAAGGCCCTGGAGCCTTCCTTGGATGCCTAGAGGTGTAGAGGAAGTATGAGCGTAACACCATGGAAAATGGGGTAGATACCAGGAAGGGAGTTTTTTAAAACTAATACTGACAGTATTATTAACAAAGTTTGTATTAATAAGATAATATGGACTGCCAGTGCTAGTAGCTTTGTATCTGGATTATTAGTAACTGCTTATTGTATCTTAATTTTAAGATTTAAATTAGAGCAATAGTATGGCTTTCTATATAAGGTGTGTTTGCCCTTTTGGCCAAAATTACCTTCCGAGTGTAAAACCACACAGAGAGTATATAAAGGAGGTGACATTTTCAGAACAGATTTGGAGTCTGTACAAAATACTGCATTATTTTATACTTAGTGAGACTGTCAAGAAAAAGGACTGGGTGTCTTTAGTTCCATAAAATTTAATCATTTCACTTTCATCAATTAATTTTCCTCTTAAAATTCCAGTGAGAACTGATTGTGAATGTGCCTTTTAGATATTTTTTCACTAAACCAAAAATGGTCAAGAGAAAGATTTTTTCTCAACAAAATTTAATTATCTGTAAATCTGGGTTTATAAATTACAGATAACAACAATGTAAATTATAGTTATGTATGTGAAAAGAAGAAGGAAGGGAAGGAAGGATGGGGGAGGACTGTTGGGGGGAAGCTTACAGGTTTGTTCCATTTAAAAAGTCAAATACACCAGTTAGAAAATTCTTCTGTTAAGACTTCCTGTACAAACACAACTCTTTCTTCTCTTATTCATGAAATCATTAGTAAGATAATCATGCGGAGACTTTTTCTTCCCCCTTCAC
The DNA here is from genome assembly GCA_034008185.1 of Gorsachius magnificus. NCBI lineage: Eukaryota > Metazoa > Chordata > Aves > Pelecaniformes > Ardeidae > Gorsachius > Gorsachius magnificus. Next base: position 43,164,536 of record CM067081.1, read on the forward strand.
CCGTTATACTTTCCACAGTATGCTGAACAAAGACCGAAGAATCTGGAACAGGTAAGCAAGACTATTTTTGCTAAAAGATTAAAAAAAACCCACATCTTGTGGCGTGTCATTTATACACATCTAGTTACCTAATAAGATTGAGTCCTGAGTATAATGCCTGGCTACCTTATGTAGTCAGAATAGCTAAATACCGAAGAAGGGCTCTACAAAATCCATCATTCTGGGTAGCAAGCACCAAGAATTAGCCTAACAGCAAATATGTTTGAGAAAAATATACCTCAAGCTTCAATTCTCCCAGTCAACTTATTCTATATCACAGATGGATTTCCACCTCTGAATTAGAATTAAAACCTTGATATCTATTTTGGAGTTACATGTAGGTTAATTGTCTCTCCCAGTCTCAGCTGGAGAAAGAACAGTAATAGCGATGTCTGCAGACTTCTTTTTATTTTAGAGCTTATTGGTGAGTTCTTTTGTTCACTTATGAGAAAGGTTGTAGAAGGGGCTGAAGTCATCTCATAATATCTTCCAGGACTAGCCACATACAAAGTGATGCAGGAACAGACCGTCACACCAATAGGAAAAAGCTATTGCCTTTAAACATTAATGCCTTCAAGATAAACAGCAGATTTAATGGCCTGACTTTTGAAAAGAAATAGTTAGAACAGGTAGGACACTTGCATAAAGCTCAGTACATGTGAGTCCTAAGTAACTGGTATTAGTATTCACTCACCTACACTCATCTTTCCTTCACCACATGTAGCAAAGCAAAATATAGTATCATGCACCTTTTTACAGCATTTGTAGCAGCACATAATTTTTCATATGTAACAGGTATTTCTGGTTGCTGTGTATGAACCTGAACCAGGAAATATACAAAAAATATTTTAGTAGTTATGGAAACTACTGTTAGAATGCAAGACTTGGATAAAGTGCATGTGTTGTATCATAACAGATTTTTATTCTTTCCTAATCCTAGACAAGTTGAGTTGTTGACTAGCTGAATATCAGTTTAATGTTATGCTTCCATTTTTTTAATGGATATGATATAATTTTGTTTACTATAAAGAAATCTTAGATTTAGTGGGGAGTAGCAAGGAAATATTGCTGCCATATTTATATACTAATAGGTTGTGATGGGTTGACCCTGGCTAGATGCCACGTGCCCACCAAAGCCACTCTATCACTCCCCTCTTCAACCAGACAAGGGAGAGAAAAATGTATCAAAAAGCTCATGGGTCAAGATAAGGACAGGGGAGATCATTCGCCAGTTACCATTATGGGCAAAACAGACTCAACTCAATGAAATTAATTTAATCTATTACTAACCAAAATCAGAGTAGGAGAGGAGGAAAACTGCTGAATGTTAAAACACCTTCCCTCCACCCCGCCCTTCTTCCTGGGCTCAACTTCACTCCCAGTTTTCTCTACCTACTCCCCCCCAGTGGCACAGGGGGATGGGAATGGGGGCTGGGGTCAGTTCATCACATATTGTGTCTGCCACCTCTTCCTCTTCAGGGGAGGACGCTTCCCCTGCTCATGCATGGGGTCCTTCTCATGGGACAACTTCTCCAACGTGAGTCTTTCCCATGGGCTACAGTTCTTCATAAACTGCTCCAGCATGGGTCCATAATTTCCACAGGGTGCAGTCCCTCAGGAGCAGACTACTCCAGCAGGGGCGCAAGTTCTGCCAGCAAACCTGCTTCAGCGTGGGCTCCTCCCTCCACGGGTCTGCAATGGCTTGCCAGGAACCTAATCCAGCACAGGCTTCCCATGGGGTCACAGCCTCCTTCCTTAGGGCATCCACCCACTCTGGTGTGGGGTCGTCCACAGGCTAGGGGTGGATATCTGCTCCGCCATGGACCTCCATGGACTGCAGGGGGACAATCTCTGCTCCGGCACCTGGAGCACCTCCTCCCTGTCCTTCTTCACTGACCTTGGCATCTGCAGGGCTGTTTTCTCTCACATCCTCTCACTTCTCTTCTCTCTCCAACTACTGTGTCACATCAGGGGTTTTTTCCTTCTTAAATATGTTATGCCAGAGGTGCTACCACTGTTACTTATTGGCTTGGCCTTGGCTAGCGGCAGACACAGGGAAAACTTCTAGCAGTTTCTCACAGAAGCCACCCCTGTAGCCCCCCCACTACCAAAACCTTGCTACACAAACCCAATACATAGGTATTTCTTTGGAACGTCAGAATTACCATTTTAAAATATCAGTGGAAGAAATCCTTCAATTCTATAAATGGTTGACATGAATATTTAAGAAACATAGACATCAACTCATCAAAACATAAAATCCTTGATTAAGAGGTCAGATCATCTACTCAAACCACTCATAAAGAAGGTTAAATATAACTGAATGTTTCTTCTTCTCTGTATTGAATCTGCCATTTTAATAAAATCCAGGAAAGAAATTCTTCTTAAGAATATTTTTATATATATTATTAGGAGTAACTCACACAGAAATTAAAGATATTTGATAAGTCACTGGATCCCACACTGCATGGAGAACCCTGATTAACCCACAGAGTCTGATCCGTGCATTTTTCCGGTATTAGCATATTCTGTCAGAAAAGACATTAGGAATTCTAATTTTCTGTATTTCATCTGTCATGGTTTAACCCAGCTGGCAACTAAGCACCACGCGACCTCTTGCTCACACACCCCTCCCTCAGTGGGATGAGGGAGACAATCGGGAAGAAAAAAAAGGTTAGAGCCGTGGGCTGAGATAGAGACAGTTTAATAAGAGAAAATAATAATAATAGTAATAATGAGAATTGTAAGAGAATATACAGAATATACAAAATCAACGATGCATGACACAACTGCTCACCATCCACCGACTGACGCCCAGCCTGTCCCGAGCTGATATCACTCCCCAAGCCGAGATCACTCTCCAAGTCGCGATCACTCTCCCCGCAACCGGCCCAAGCATGATGTTATATGGTATGGAACAGCTCTTTGGTCAGTTTGGGTTAGCTGTCCTAGCTGTGCTCCCTCCCAGCTTGTTATGCACCTGGCCTAGCAGGAGAAGCTCAAAAATTCCTTGAGTAGTCTGAGCACTACTTAGCATCAGTGTGTTATCAGCATTCTTCTAGTACTAAATCCAAAACACAGCACTATGCCACCTACTAGGAAGAAAATTAACTCTATCCCAGCTGAAACCAGGGCACATCAAAGGAGTCTTGCAGCAAAACCATTAGGAGTATTTACATTTATTCCTAAGTCTCTAATAGTCTTACTGCTCTATGACAGTCACATTAGATAGGATTAATCTGAGCAACCATAGATTTACCCTAAAACAGATGTCTAACATAGGTCAGATGAATCATATCTCTAAGTTATTAGCTGTCTCCTGTTGTCCTGGTTTCAGCTGTGATAGAGTCCTGAAAGTTTGAGCAATTCCACGAGGATATATCTCACTCCCCACCTGTACAGACAAGTATCTCAGCCAATAGGAGTAAGCGTCCCTCTGCTCAGGAGAGAGGATATCAAGGGTACACACCACTGCGCAGCATATGGTTTCGCCCGTGTGACCATGGAGAGGACATGAGGGAATGGGATGGAAAACCTACCTCGGCCCTAAAGGCACAAGTACGTGAGTTGCAAAGAAAAACAAACACAAAAGGGGGCTCTTCCAAGAAACTTGTTGCTCCGATTTCCAGAGTTGGGATAGATCGTAGTTTTTTCAGACAGAATAGAAGGGCTGATCTTAATTCTGATTGTGATGAAGGAACTTCTAACTCATAAACACAAGCCATGAGCAACAGTGATCAGAATTAGAGGGGTCCTGCCTCCAGCCAGGTGGAGGAAAGGGACAACCGGGTCTACTGGACTGTGTGGATTCGATGGCCTGGCACGTCAGACCCACAGAAGTATAGAGCTCTAGTAGACACCAGTGCAGCGTGTACTCTAATGCCATCAAGCTATATAAGGGAAGAATCTATCTGTATTTCTGGAGTGACAGGGGGATCTCAAGAGCTGACTGTATTGGAGGCTGAAGTGAGCCTAACCGGGAATGAGTGGCAAAAGCACCGCATTGTGACTGGTCCAGATGCTCCGTGCATCCTTGGCATAGACTACCTCAGGAGAGGGTATTTCAAGGACCCAAAAGGGTACTGGTGGGCTTTTGGTATAGCTGCCTTGGAGGCAGAAGAAATTAAGCAGCTGTCTACCTTGCCTGGTCTCTCAAAGGACCCTTCGGTTGTGGGGTTGCTGAGTGTTGAAGAACAACAAGTGCCGATTGCCACCACAACAGTGCACAGGCGGCAATATCGCACTAACCGAGACTCCCTGATTCCAATCCATAAGCTGATTCGTCGACTGGAGAGCCAAGGAGTGATCAGCAAGACTCGCTCACCCTTTAACAGTGTCCTGGTTTCAGCTGGGATAGAGTTAATTTTCTTCACAGAAGCTAGCATAGTGCTGTGCTTTGGATTTAGTGCTAGAAGAATGTTGATAACACACTGATGTTTTTAGTTGTTGCCAAGCAGTGCTCAGACTGCTCAAGGACTTTTTGAGCTTCTCCTGCTCGGCCAGGTGCATAACAAGCTGGAAGTACAGCACAGCTAGGACCCAAACTGTCCAAAGAGCTATTCCATACCATAGAACGTCATGCTCGGGGGGGTTGGGGGTCGGTCAGTCGCGGGGGGAGTGATCACTGCTCGGGTACTGATCGCTGCTCGGGACGGGCTGGGCATCGGTCGGCGGGTGGTGAGCAATTGCATTGTGCATCATTTGTTTTGTATATTCTGTATATTTTGTTATCATTCTCATTATTACTATTATTATTATTTTCTCTTATTAAACTGTCTTTATCTCAGCCCTCGGCTCTAACCTTTTTTTCCCCTTCCCGATTCTCTCCCCCATCCCACTGAGGGAGGGGGGCGGGGAGTGAGCGAGCGGCTGCGTGGTGCTTAGTTGCCAGCCGGGTTAAACCACGACAGTCCTTTTTGGCGCCCAACGTGGGGCCTTTGGCAGAAAGCACCAGGGGAGACTCGAGGCCGACCCCTAGGGTTTTGGAGTCGGGGATACAGAGGATCTGAAGCCAACTATACTCCAACTGAAAAAGAGATATTGGCAGCATATGAAGGGGTTCGAGCTGCTTCAGAAGTGATTGGTACTGAAGCACAGCTCCTCCTGGCACCCCGACTGCCGGTGCTGGGCTGGATGTTCAAAGGGAAGGTCCCCTCTACACATCATGCAACTGATGCTACGTGGAGTAAGTGGGTCGCACTGATTACACAACGGGCTCGAATAGGAAACCTCAGTCGCCCAGGAATCTTGGAAGTGATCATGGACTGGCCAGAAGGCAAAGATTTTGGAATATCGCCAGAGGAAGAGGTGGTGCGTGCTGAAGAAGCCCCATTATATAATAAACTGCCAGAAAATGAGAAGCAATATGCCCTGTTCACTGATGGGTCCTGTCGTCTTGTGGGAAAGCATCGGAGGTTGAGGGCTGCTGTATGGAGTCCTACAAGACAAGTTGCAGAGACTGCTGAAGGAGAAGGTGAATCAAGTCAGTTTGCAGAGGTGAAAGCCATCCAGCTGGCTTTAGATATTGCTGAAAGAGAAAAATGGCCAGTGCTCTATCTCTATACTGACTCATGGATGGTGGCAAATGCCCTGTGGGGGTGGCTGCAGCAATGGAAACGGAACAACTGGCAGCGCAGAGGCAAACCCATCTGGGCAGCCGCATTGTGGCAAGATATTGCTGCCTGGGTAGAGAACCTGGTTGTAAAGGTACGTCATGTAGATGCTCATGTACCCAAGAGTCGGGCCTCTGAAGAACATCAAAACAACCAGCAGGCAGACCAGGCTGCTAAGATTGAAGTGGCTCAGGTGGATCTGGACTGGCAACATAAGGGTGAATTGTTTCTAGCTCGGTGAGCCCATGATACCTCAGGCCATCAAGGAAGAGATGCAACATATAGATGGGCTCGTGATCGAGGGGTGGACTTAACTATGGACGCTATTGCACAGGTTATCCATGAATGTGAAACATGTGCTGCGATCAAACAAGCCAAGCGGTTAAAGCCTCTCTGGTATGGAGGACGGTGGCTGAAATACAAATATGGAGAGGCTTGGCAGATTGATTATATCACACTCCCACAAACCCGCCATGGCAAGCGCTATGTGCTCACCATGGTGGAAGCGACCACCGGATGGTTGGAAACATATCCCGTGCCCCATGCCACTGCCCGGAACACTATCCTAGGCCTTGAAAAACAAGTCCTGTGGCGACATGGCACTCCAGAAAGAATTGAGTCAGACAACGGAACTCACTTCGAAACAGCCTTATAGACAAATGGGCCAAAGAGCATGGCATTGAGTGGGTCTATCACATCCCCTAGCATGCACCAGCTGACGGGAAAATTGAACGATACAATGGACTGTTAAAAACTACACTGAAAGCAATGGGTGGTGGAACATTCAAACATTGGGATACACATTTAGCAAAAGCCACCTGGTTAGTCAACACTAGAGGATCTGCCAACCGAGCTGGCCCTGCCCAATCAAACCTCTTACATACTGTAGAAGAGGATAAAGTCCCTGTAGTGCATGTAAAAAATATGCTGGGGAAGACAGTCTGGGTTACTCCTGCCTCAGGTAAAGGCAAACCCATCCGTGGGATTGCTTTTGCTCAAGGACCTGGCTCTACTTGGTGGGTGATGCGGAAGGACGGGGAAGTCCGATGTGTACCTCAAAGGGATTTGATTTTGGGTGAAAATAGCCAATGAACTGAATTGTATGATGTTAATTGCTGTATTTCCTCATCATCATTTCTACTATTGCTGTATGTCCTATCAATGGTACAGCAGTAAGAATCGCCCAGATTAAGAAGAATGAATTTTGAAGACACTAAGGAAGTGCAGCAGACAGAACCAGAACTGACTTCAGCATGCAACAACCCAATATCAGACCCCAGCTCTGCTGCCCTGAAAGACTTACAACTGATGGAACTCAAAACCATGGACTAAATGAACCCAATGGACATTTTAGAAGGATGGTCCATAGACTAAGGGAATGATATCTGTGTATATATTTAAAAAAAAATAAAAAATGGGAGGATGGTGGTGATTAATTGGAATGTATTGTAAGGGTAGGACCTAAGCATGACGTAAATGGTATAGAATAAGGGGTGGATAATGTCCTGGTTTCGGCTGGGACAGAGTTAATTTTCTTCACAGAAGCTAGCATAGTGCTGTGCTTTGGATCTAGTACTACAAGAATGCTGATAACACGCTGATGTTTTTAGTTGTTGCCAAGCAGTGCTCAGACTACTCAAGGACTTTTTGAGCTTCTATTGCTCGGCCAGGTGTACAACAAGCTGGGAGGGAGCCCAGCTAGGACAGCTAACCCAAACTGTCCAAAGAGCTATTCCATACCATATAATGTCATGCTCGGGAGGAGTTAGTTGGTCATTGCTCGGGGACTGATCGCAGCTCGGGGAGTGATTGTGGCTCGGGCTGGGCTGGGCATCGGTCAGCGGGTGGTGAGCAACTGCATTGTGCATCATTCATTTTGTATATTCTGTATATTCTGTTACCATTCTCATTATTACTATTATTATTATTTTCTCTTATTAAACTGTCTTTATCTCAGCCCATGGCTCTAACTTTTTTTTTCCTTCCTGTTTCTCTCCCCCATCCCACTGAGGGAGGGAGGGGGGAGCGAGTGAGCAGCTGCGTGGTGCTTAGTTGCCAGCCGGGTTAAACCACAACACCAGTATAAAGGAATCTTAGGATAACTACCTAATATGTAGAAGTCTATATCATAAATGTTTAAAGTTAGGTGCAAGAAATCTTGTCTTGTGACTTCAAAATATGTTGCTCAAGCACTTGAGTACTGGTTTCATAACTAGATTCAGAAGATTAGTGATAGTGCAGCCAGGAGTGGGCTGTACGGAAATGCAAAATTTATTGAACTCATCTGAACTGGTATTACATTATATTATTTTTTTCAGTGATCACTGATGACTCCTGTTAGAGTTGGCAGCCTTTTCAGCAATCAATAAATTGGTAATTCCCAGGGGGAGACAAAACTGTGAGTAGGCTAATTTTCAGTCTACAGAGACTAAATACGGGGTGGGGGAGTGTTCTGCCTGAGTAGCCATTTGACAGGTTGTGAAATGGGAGCTAAGTACTGATGAAGCTGAGAATTGTTGTGCAAAAGAAAACATAAGTACCAGTAGGAATATGAGAAAATTGCATAAATTTCTTGTCACCGAACAACAAAAATTCTTGAAATAAACCACTCTTTATGTTATAGTTGCGCATATAGTACATGTAAACCTAGAGCAAAACCTGAAATGCTGCACTGATAATAGAATGAGAACTCTCTGAATAAGAACTCTTGTCATTCTAACTTTATGAAAAAAAACGTAGAATTTGGATTTGGGCTAAAAAGTAAATATAACTCTTCTGATAAATAAAAATTAAAATGCTACTTGTGTTCACAGGCACAATGAACATCCTTACTTTAACAGAATCCTGATCAAATATCTAATAAACAATAAATAAATTATTATTTCCCCATAAGACAACAAGTTAAAACAGCTGTTTGTAAACTTCTACTTTTTCCTTTTTTCTAATGTTGGAGTAATTCTGGTGAAAGAAGCCTGTAATTTTAGAGAAATTAAATGTATGTCCTGGTTTCGGCTGGGATAGAGTTAATTTTCTTCACAGAAGCTAGCATAGTGCTGTGCTTTGGATTTAGTACTAGAAGAATGTTGATAACACGCTGATGTTTTTAGTTGTTGCCAAGCAGTGCTCAGACTGCTCAAGGACTTTTTGAGCTTCTCCTGCTCGGCCAGGTGCATAACAAGCTGGGAGTACAGCACAGCTAGGACCCAAACTGTCCAAAGAGCTATTCCATACCATAGAACGTCATGCTCGAGGGGGGTTGGTGGGTCGGTCGGTCGCTGCTCGGGTACTGATCCCTGCTCGGGACGGGCTGGGCATCGGTCGGCGGGTGGTGAGCAATTGCATTGTGCATCATTCGTTTTGTATATTCTGTATATTTTGTTACCATTCTCATTATTACTATTATTATTATTTTCTCTTATTAAACTGTCTTTATCTCAGCCCTCGGCTCTACCCTTTTTCCCCTTCCCGATTCTCTCCCCCATCCCACTGAGGGAGGGGGGGGAGTGAGCGAGCGGCTGCGTGGTGCTTAGTTGCCAGCCGGGTTAAACCACAACAATGTACAACACATATATTGGCTCCTTCCCAGGTGAATTCGGTCACTGTAAAAAAATGGTGTATTCAAAGTTATTCCAACAATATATAAATATAAAAATATGAAGCAATTAATTGCCTTTTTTTGCCCTCACTGTGGCATTCTGGGAAACACAATAGGCATGCCTTGTTATGACAGATAGGTCTTAGAGGGAAATTGACAGTAGGGATCTTGAATAGGGGACCTTCCAGACCAGCACAGCAATGTAAGGTCCAGCAGCTTCTGGTGAGCTGCTGGTGATTCCTGGGCTCATCAGGATCAACCTGTAAATTGTAGGGTAAGAGTTTCAGATGCACAGAATACTTTACATAACCTTTATCCTGAAAGGGTTTACAACTTGAAATCAAAAAGCTACTATATGCCTGAAAACTGAAAAGCTTCTGCTGGAGCTATGGTGGATGTTGCTTTAGAAATGAACTTGAACTTGCTGGCCTTTAGCAAGGTGGCTGTTCATTGTGATTACTAGTGAAGTAAGATGCTGTTGACCCACTCTGCAGCTGTCAAAGTAAGGTTAAAACTGAAGAATGGTATGTCCTAAGGCTCAATGAGTGTGAAGGATGTGAGACACCTTATACTTTGTTGATCCTGGGTCTTGGTGGGAGCCTGAAAACGAGTATTTGCCTGAGGGGAGATGCCAGGGATGATAGACTCTCAGGATTTTGTGATCAGTAATGAAGATGCAAATTCTATGCTGGTTAAAGTTTTTTGACTTTAAAATGGCATTGCTTTCAGTAGCAGTGATATTTTCTTTGTATCAGGTATTAACACATGAATAAGGTGAAAGGTTTTTTACATGTTTTTATCCTGCATGGTTGTGTTCAGTGATGTGTGGTGAGCACTGAAACAGGAAAGATTGCAAGACATATTGAAATAAATTTGGGGGAAAACAAGTGAGCTGGATTAAACAGCAAAACTTCATTGACACTGAGAGACTTTATGACCTTTGGAAGAAGGGGCAGGAAACTCAGGAGGACAACAAAGATGTTATGAAGTTATGCAGCAAGAAAACTAGAGGGGCCAAAGCCCAACTGGAACTTAATTTGGCTACTGCCATAAAAGACAATAAAAAATGTTTCTGTAAATCCATTAACAACAAAAGGAGGGCTAAGGAGACTCTTCATCCTTTATTGGATGCAGGGGGAAACATAGTGACAAAGGTTGAGGAGAAAGCTGAGGCACTTAATGTCTTCTTTGCCTCAGTCTTTAACAGTAAGACCAATTGTTCTTGGGGTACCCAGCCACTGAGCTGAAAGAGAAGGATGGGCAGCGGAATAAACCTCCCATAATCCAAGGGGAAATCGTTAGTGACCTGCTACACAACTTAGTCACATTGAAGTTTATGGGGCCAGATGGGATCCCCCCAAGGGTACTGAGGGAGCTGGCACTATACCACTTTCCATCCTTTATCAACAGTCCTGGCTAATCCGGGACATCCTAGTTGAGTTGAGTGGAGGTTAGCAAATGTGATGCCTACCTACAAGAAGGGCTGGAAAGAGGATCCAGGGAGCTTCAGGCCTGTCAGTCTGACCCCAATGCTGGAGAAGGCCATGGAGCAGATAATCTTGAGTGCCGTCACACAGCACATCCAGGACAACCAGAGATCAGGCACAGTCAGTGTGGCTTTATGAAGGGAAGATCCTGCTTGACCAACCTGATCTTTTTCTATGACCAGGTGACCCACCTGGTGGATGACGGAAAGACAGAGGATGTTGTCTACCTGGACTTTAGTAAAGCCTTTGACACTGTCTCCCACAGCAGTCTCCTGGAGAAACTGGTGGCTCATGGCTTGGATGGGCATACTCTTCACTGGGTATAAAACTCGCAGGATGGCCAGGCCAAAGAGTTTTGATGAGTGGAGTTAAACCCAGCTGGCGGCCAGTCACAAGTGGTGTTCCTCAGGGTTCAGTATTGCAGCCAGTACTGTTTAATATCTTTATCAATGATCTGGATGAGGGGGTTGAGTGCACCCTCAGTAAATTTACAGGTGACACCAAGTTGAGCAGGAATGTTGACCTGATTGAGGGTAGGAAGGCTCTACAGAGGGATCTGGACCTGGATTGATGGGCTCAGACCAACTGTATAAAGGTCAACAAGATTAAGTACTGGGTTGTGCACTAGGGTCACAACAACCCCATGCAACACTGCAGGCTTGGAGAAGAGTGGCTGGAAAGCTGCCTAGTGGAAAAGGACCTGGGGGTACTGGTCAACAGCCGGCTGAACATGAGCCAGCAGTGTGACCAGGTGGCCAAGCAGGCCAATGGCATCCTGGCTTTTATCAGGAATAGTGTGGCCAGAAGGAGTAGGGAAGTGATTGTCCCCCTGTAGTCGACACTGGTGAGGCTGCACCTGAAATACTGTGTTCAGTTTTGGGCCCCTCAGTTCAAGAAGGACATTGAGTTACTGGAGCATGTCCAGAGAAGGGCAACAAAGCTGGTGAAGGGTCTAGAGCACAAGGCTGATGAGGAGCAGCTGAGGGAACTGGGGTTGTTCAGCCTCGAGAAGCGGAGGCTGAGGGGAGACCTTATTTCTCTCTACAACTACCTGAAAGGAGGTTTTAGTGAGGTGGGTGTTGGTCTCTTCTGCCAAGTAACAAGCCGTAAGACAAGAGCAAATGGCCTCGAGTTGCACCAGGGGAGGTTTAGATTGGATATTAGCAAAAAATTCTTCACCAAAAGGGTTATTAGGCACTGGAACAGGCTGCCCAGGGAAACGGTTGCATCTCCATCCCTGGAGGTAACCTGTAGATGTGTTGCTTACGGACATGGTTTAGTGGTGGACTTGATAATGTTAGGTTAACAGCTGGACTTGATTATCTTAAAGGTCTTTTCCAACCTAATAATTTCTATGATTCTATGTGGCACAGCCCAGTACAGCATCTTCTACTATTTAAAGCAAGCTCACTGAATGTACTGAAGTATGCCTTAAATGCATCCAACTGCACAAATTAGAAAGGCACAGCATGAAAAGCTGTATCATTGATGTTTTCTTTGGATTTAAAAATGGGAGGCACAAAAAAGAAATTTGCCTTATCTATCTTCTGTCATCCTCCTCACACATGTTTACTCCCAAGTGAGGTCTGCTTCAATAAAAGTAAATTACCGGTATCTTTTTGCCTTGGGGAGCTTTTGAAGAGGAAGAAACTTTGCACAAAAATATTGTTCATCAAATGTTGGGGTCTATTTCTCTTTTGGTTAAGAGTACACTGCAGCTTCTAGTAAAGTGAAAGGTAATGACCATATAACTTGTTGCATATTAGAAGGACAATGAGCTGCTAAACATATTCACCCTCTGTGTATAAACACTATGACCCTAATTTAGCATGCTCTTGCTGAGTTGTAAACTATAGCTTTCTATAGCTCAGTTGATGTGGTGTGTGTACAACCTTTTACAACTCTAATTCCACTGAAACCTGTACTGTTATACATGCATAAAAGGGATCATAGAATACAAGGTTGGAAGGGACCTCAAGGATCATCTGGTCCAAACTTTCTAGGCAAGATCACAGTCTAGACAAGATGGTCCAGCATTCTGTCCAGCTGTTTCTTGAAAGTGCCCAATGTAGTGGAGTCAACCACTCCCCTGGGGAGATTATTCCAATGGTTGACTGTTCTCATTGTGAAAAAGTTTCCTCTCATGTTCAGTCGGAATCTTCTCAGGATTAACTTGTACCCATTACGTGTCGTCTTTTCCATGTGACTCCTTGTGAAAAGGGAGTCTTCATCTTCTTTGTAGCCACCCTTTAAATACTGGTACATGGTGATGAGATCCCCTCTGAGCCTCCTTTTATCAGGCTGAACAAACCCGTTTCTCTCAGCCTATCCTCATACAGAAGGCTTCCCAGTCCTTTGATCATCTTGGTGGCCCTTCTCTGGACCCTCTCCAGCCTGTCTACATCTTTTTTTTTTTTTTATTTATAGCAAGGAACAGAATTATACACAGCATTCCAGGTGTGGCCTGACAAGTGCTGAGTAGAGTGGGATAATGACCTGTTTATCTCTGCTGGTGATGCCCTTTTGGATGCAGCCCAGCACCCTATTGGCCTTCTTGGCTGCAGCAGCACACTGTTAACTCCTATTGAGCTTGTCCACCAGGACCCCCAGGTCCCTTTCCACAGAGCTGCTCTCGAGCCAGGTGGATCCCACTCTGTACTGCACTCCTGGAGTGTGTTTGCCCAGGTGCAAGACCTTACATTTGTCCGTGTTGAACTTCATAAAGTTCTTGTTAGCCCACTCTTCCAGCCTATCCAGATCTTCCTGCAGGGTAGCTCTCCCTTCTGGAGTGTCTACTTCCCTACACAATTTGGTGTCATCTGCAAACTTCATCAGGCTACACTTGATCCCATCATCCAGATAACTTATGAAGATATCGATTAACCTTGGGCCTGATATTGATCCCTGGGGGACCCTACTTGTGACATGTTGCTAGTTTGAAAAAAGGCTATTTACCACCACCCTTTGGGTGTGGCCTGTCAGCCAATTCCCCACCCACTGCACAGACCACTTGTCCAGGTCATAGTGCATCCGTTTCTCCAGGAGGAGGCCGTGGGGACATGTGTCAAAAGATTTGGAGAAGACCAGATAGACAATGTCTACCACTTGCCCCGTGTCAACTGAGCATGTCACTTTATCATAGTGATGCAGTTTTTGAATAATCTACTTTCAAACATGAAGAAAATTAGCCCTGAATAATGTTTACAATTTCAAACATGGTTTCTGCATTTTTTATGTGATTATCCCTCAATCTGTATAACTGTTGTGGTTTAACCCAGCTGGCAACTAAGCACCACACAGCCACTCGCTCACTCCCCGCCCCCCCCCCAGTGGGATGGGGGAGAGAATCGGGAAAAAGAAAAAAAAGTAAGACCCATGGGTTGTGACAGAGACAGTTTAATAAGAAAGAAGAATAACAATAGTAATAATAATAATAATGGTAAGAGAATATACAGAACATATAAAACAAGTGACGCACAATGCAATTGCTCACCACCCGCTGACCGATGCCCAGCCCGTCCCGAGCTGTGATCACTCCCCAAGCCGCGATCAGTCCCCAAGCCACCGACCGACCGATTAACTCCACCTGAGCATGACGTTCTATGGTATGGAATACTTCTTTGGTCAGTTTGGGTTAGCTATCCTAGCTGGGCTCCCTCCCAGCTTGTTATGCACCTGGCCGAGCAGTAGAAGCTCAAAAAGTCCTTGAGTAATCTGAGCACTGCTTGGCAACAACTAAAAACATCAGTATGTTATCAACATTCTTGTAGTACTAGATCCAAAGCACAGCACTATGCTAGCTTCTGTGAAGAAAATTAACTCTATCCCAGCTGAAACCAGGACAATAACATTTTAAAATAGAAGGTTTCAGTAGTTTGGTTCTGACCTTGACATTTGGCCTGGCCAAAAGAATCAGTTAGAGATTTTTCTGATTATGATTTAATTATTTGAACTGGTTTCAGTACAGACTGGGAAATATTAAATAGTTCTTTCATAAGCAGACAGAAAATAAACTCTTGGTAACTTTAGAACATATTTTATTGTCTGTTCAGTATTGCTCTCCAGGAATAATAACCTTCAACTGCTCGTCTACATTTCTGATTATTAAATTTTAAACAGTCTGACAGTCTGAGACATAAAGAATTGATATAATTCTATATCACAGCTGTAAAAGACTGAGATTTTTTCTTCCTCTTTTGTATTCAGCCAAATTAGAAATATAAGGTTTGTTTCTAGTGGGGAATTATGCAGCCTTTTCTAAGATTTTGAGTTGCATAATATCACAGAATCACAGAATGGCAAGGCTTCTCGGCCTTTTGGCTAAGATCAAGTGTAGCACATAATATCAAGTACCCCTGAGCATGAAGAAATGTTGCTTCTTTTTGCCATTGCACTACTTTTCAAAACCAGCATTCTTTCCAGCCATGCATATAATAGCAGTTATGAATCTGTGCCATTATCTTTATAGATTAATGAAATAATTATCTTAGTATTAAATGAGATAGTTTGTGCTTCCCACACCCTTTCAGACATAGCATAACCTGCATAGAGCAATCTCTATTCAGAAACCATTGTTTGACAGATAAGTCTGGCTAGTTACCAAAACCACTCAAGCTTCTCCTTTCCAGACAAGGTCTTTGAAAAGAAGATGTGGGAGCCAACTCCAGTACATGTTACTACTGCAAAAATCATGGAATCTTTTTGATCAAACATATAAAGCCAAATTGTGATGTGTAGATGACAAAGACTATTTTTATGCACTTTTTCCAAAGTAATAATGAAACACCTATGCACATTAATCAATCATGCATAATTTTAAGTTTACTAATTCACCTCACAGTTGTTGCGTGTGTGAGCTGTCACTCTTCAGGTAGTTTGCACCCCCTTCCTCCATAAGGAATAGTACTTGTGCATACTATGTGGTAAACTATGTCAATACATTAATCCAACATCTGTGTGTTATTAGTGATGAATAACTGAACATCCAAACAGAAGAGGAACTAACATGTCTATACAAAACATTGGCAGAAGTCAATCACTTTTTATACAGATGTGGAGGTGATTTCAGGAGAGGCAGCTAGATTTGAGAACAATTAATTTCTTAGAAGGAACTCCAGAAATCTCATCTATACTTTTCTACTTGTATCTACACAATGGGACTATAAAATGAACATAAAATGCTGTTATGTTGGATTGATGTACACACATATTTGCCCCCAATTATTGCTCATAAGATAATACAAACACAATCCTTGAACCAGTGAGCTGGAGCAAATTTGAATTAATTTCTTACAAGATAAGTGATGTGATACCAAATTGTACAAATGATGACACACCACTATGAACAATTTACTGAGAAACGAAAATACAAGAACAACTTCAGCATGGTTTAGTGGCCTACAGTGCTGCCAGACATAAATATATCTTGTTTCCACACATGTAGATTTTGTAAGTTATTCATAAGTGTCTCTGGATGAAAGTTGAGTTTACCCCTGGGCACACAATGTCTATCCTAATTTTACCTGTCAGCTATATAACATATCCAGTGGATCCAGATGATGCAGATTTTTAGAAAACTAAGCTAAGAACATGTGGCTTACATCATCATTGTCCAGTTAATTGCTCCCATGCCCTAATACTTTTCTATCCTCTTGAATTATCTCTTACTTTTTTTTTCCCTTCTTTTTTCCCCCTCATGGATTCTGACTCCTCTGATTACGTAGGTCTTTAGGGTGTGGAGAAGCAACTGTAGAAAGGTCGTACTATCAAACTTTTTTAATAAATTACAGCTAGCATTAATCCCTATTTGTAGGCTTGACAGATCAACTGTTAATAACCGCATGGAGAGGTGCTCATAGGAGTGATCAAAAGGAAGGTTCTAGCAGTGAGGAAACTGATGTCTTATGTTCACTTCCAGTGTCAAGCCACATAGGCCTGTATTTTTAAGACAGTGTATTTCAGAGTACCACTGGTTGAGGACTGCAATCTGAAACATTTTAAGGAGCTATCTACATCATCCATCTTACGATATTCAGCTATTCAGCTTTGGTTATGCTAAGTTTAGAAGCTTGTTTGCAGTGAAAGGGATGAGGTCAGTAAGGATGACTGACCTTAGAAAACCCTTCTTGATTCCTTCTCTTTAAGGAAGGCATTTCTTTGGTCTGATTATTGAATGAATATTTTCAGTTTTCATTGAGAAGTTCAGGACATGTGAATACTAAGGCAACTAAGGGTGAAGTGTGTTAAGCCAAACATCAAAATGTCAGGGTAAAAAAACCTGAGACCTGTTTCTTGAAATCTAGGATCTAGTACCCTGTGACTATCCAATTTGTATAAAATAGATTGCAGTTTTTTGCTTCTGTCAAGATTCCATGTTAATAGCATTATGTGAGTGCAAAATGTAATTGTAGCAATAAATGGAAGAAAGAAAAATAGAATAAGTAGCTAAATGTTAACCAATAATAGTGAGAAATATGTATACATTTCATTAAAAGATAATTACATTTAAAGGAGAGAACTTCAATAGAAAAAATTATCATGAAAAAACATGTGTATGAACAGTAAGAATGACTCTTTTCCCAAATGTATTTAATTACACATAAAACAAATGAAATACAGAATATAATTAATACAAATGCTATCGTTGGCTGGTTTGTTTTGTTTTGTTTTAAATTAGTCACACTTAGAAAAAGTTTGCCATAATACTGGGACTAAAAGTACTCATGCAATCTGCAGTCAGAACAGAACCTTAGCTGAGAAGCCCTCCAAGAGTATATATAAGTTCTAAGACATGTAAAAAAAAGACACAAAGTTACCCTTCAGAGTTTAAACCACAAATATAAATAAATTCCTAAAGTGGACTTGCACAGGGATAAATGTGTGTGGCTGGATAGCAATTTCTAGCTTTATGATTTCCATCTATACTGTCTTATATGAAAAACAGAATTAGGGTTGCAAAGCACCAAAAGACTACTTTCCAAGAAGTAGCCCTGAACATTATTTTTAGCTACTCTTTGTTTTACATACTTCCCTCTCCAGGTAGTTTGTGCACTTCTGTAGGCATGGAATTTAAGCTATAATTGTGATATGAGGATGAAATTCAAGTTTTCCCTACAGCTATAACTGTGATTTGGCTGGGTATGAGGGCAGTTCCTGTATGCCCACACAGTGCTCTTAGTCATCAGTTCCTCCCCAGCTGGACTCCACATAGATGAGGCAATGCATTGATTTGAAACAGTGATCTGACTGGAGACAAGATGATTGATTAAACTTCTAGCCACTGTCAAACAAAGCATTTGATTAACTGGTGCAGTAAGTGAGAGTTTTGGACAGTCCCAGACATTCCCCCAGGCTGTACATAGGCCAGTTGGTATGTGCTATTTGTGCACTTAATCATGTTGGTTGTCTTGGGTGGAGAATCTGGCAACTTCAGAGACTCCACCAATTGCTGATGTAGAGTTGACCAAAAGATACATAAATACTATAAAATAGTTTAAACTGTTCCTGCTTATGCAGGCTTGGTCACATAGCAGTCTTTTGTATACTGTGAAGACAGACAAGATATGTTTTGTACAGTTTAAGATAACACACAGAAGGATCATGCATTTTCTAAAGTGGTAACACAGGACCATCAGCCAACTGGATTATAAGAATTCATTGCAATAGTTTGGAAAGTTTCAGCTGATTCAGGTGAAGATACTGTTGAAAGGGCCCTTGCAACAAGGACTCCCATCACCTTCCAAATAGCAACCAGCCATCCAGTTCAACAGATTTGATTCCTCACATGAGCATTACCGTATTCAAAGATGCCAATAATTTAGAATTTTTTTTAAACAAACCCTGTCTTTGAATGTCTGTGAAGCACCTTACATGGAATGTGATGTTCTTGCTGAATGTTATTACTAACATTGAAACAACAGAAGCAAATAAAACATTTACACATACAACTAGATCAAACAAAATAATCAGGGTAGAAAACTACATTTTCAACCTTGACAGCCTCAAGTTAAGAGTTGAAATCAGCACAAGTATGAGGAAAAAAATAAACTATGACTCTCCCGAAAAGATCAAGTGCAATCAAGGAAGGTTTTTTCAAGCTGCATGGTTTATTCCAGATTTTTAATTCCCAACCAGTTTAATAGATTGATGATAGGTAGATAGATAGACAGATGGATTCATTATTCATGTTGCTGAATGGAGATCAGTTCTCTACTTTCATCTTTTGGACCTGGCTGCATATTTAATACTCTTATTAGAAAGATGGCTGGAATGCATGATGTTAATGTTCCCAATTGTTGATAGATTATGGTCTCTAGGAGGCCCCCAATGCCTCTTCAACCTGAATTATTTATATCTCACTGATTATTTAAAACCTGCTTATTTTAAATAATAGGAATTATCTACACACTAATTAAAACTGTCAAAAAACTTCAATATTATTTAAGAGGGGAAAAAAATGTCAATGGTGAGATTGAATACACAATATGATTCTATCTTTTCTCGGTACTACAGTGTCCTAAGCTTCAAATGCACGTATTAACTTGGAAATCTGGGGTAGGAATCCTTTGACCAAATATAAATGTCTATTTTACAGATAGTTCGACCTACGTGTCTTGATGGCACTTGTAATAAATAGAGACCAATTAGTACTCGCAGGACATGATTAATTTCATACTGAAGCAAGTTTAAAACTGATTAGAGTAATCATGTTCAGGAAGAGCTTAATTTATTCCTTTATCACAAAGGAAGCCTACTATGATCAACTCAGATGTGGCCATCTGCCTTCTGGATAGCTGAAGTTATGATGACTGCTATCCACAGGATCATGTTCTAAACCTTCAGCAGAAGGTACACATTTTTCCACGTACTATGATTGCAGAATCAGATCCAAGTACTCATAACAGCATAAATACTTACACTTATTTTTTTTTTTTGAAAGTATTAAAAAAGGAAACATCATGTTACTGATGATCTGTGTGGCTATATGTGATATTGAAGCAAATTCAGTAACTGAATGCAATTTTGCATCATTATCTACTACTATATCACTATCAATATAATTTCATTAGTATGTCTACTGCAAATGAACAAGAGGCAGGAATTTTGAAAGGTGTATTATAGGCCTGAAACTGGTCCAACTGAAATGAATGGTATTTCTCACTGAAGTCTATAGGTGCAAAATCATGATAAATGCTGAGTGCCCTACAAATTTTTCACTGAGTTAAAGTCTAAGGTTCAATGTACAAGATCAGATTTGGTCCTATAAGATCAGATTTGGTCCTATAAGGCTCAACATAGCAATGTTTATCTTTCAGGCATTTTGAAGCTTAGAGTAATTCATTATACCAGCCAAAATGCTTGGACTGTGCATAGGTTTTCAATAATGGCATTCACTGGGCACTGGGTGGGAAGCCATACTTGCTGTGCTCAAAGGACAGGTAAGAGTGGAGGACATCTTTCTAGCAAGTTAAACACTTAGGCTAGGCTGTCGAAAAATTTGGTTTTATCTCCTTGAAACTCAAAACTGGGAAGAATCCTCTGAAATTACAGAATCACACAGAATCACAGAATGGCAACGGTTGGAAGGGACCTCCAGACATCATCTAGTCCAGCCCTCCTGCTAAGGCAGGTTCAGCTAGAGCATGTTGCACAGGACATCGTCCAGGAGGGTTTTGAATATCTCCAAAGAAGGAGACTCCACAACTCCCTGTAAGGGACTAGAAACTTGTCTCAACATTGGTGGCAGGCAAGATTATCTATCGAAGCCTAATCACCACGGCAACTGAGCGGGGCAGTTTAATCACCAGTTTCAGCCCATTGAGTCCCACCCCACCGGAATGGCCTAATCACCATGGCAATTGAGTGGGGCAGTGTCAGCCCATTGAGTCCCACCCCACCGGAATGTGTGTCCTGTTATCTTGGAGTACACATCCTCTGCGCATGCGCCCGGGCCCAGAGTTGACTGACAATGGGGAGGGAGCTTGGACCCCCTAGAACCTTCGAGCATACTTTAGTGACGGTACTGGGCATGCGCCCCACTGCCGAGTGGGAGGCGTGGGTATGCAAAACAGTCATTGACTATGCAAAAAGACAACCCTATGAAAGGGGGAACCAGTGGAAACCAAGGAGAGAGCATCCAGGAACATCTACCCTCCACCAGATTCGAAGATACATCAGGCGCATCAGACCGTTCGGGCCGCACCAGCCACATGGACCGCGTGGATCGCTCAGGCCGCACGGACAGCACATAGACCCATGGTGGTAGCTATCGCAACACTCCCGTGCCGTTTGTTTCTCCCCTTCTCTTTCCCTTTCTCACTTTTCCTCTCTTTCTCTGCTTTTCTCTCACGCATTTGTTGTTGGCCAAATAAAGTGACTTGGCACTTGACTCCGTTTTGAGTCTTAATTCTGTTCCCGAGAATGTAAAAGGAACCTAGTCACAATAAAACATTGGAGTTAATCAGAAGTTAAGCCCAGCTGCCCCCAACCTCCCAGAATTATCTGAGGTCGGTTGGAAAGCAAGGGGGTTTAACCTCTGCCAAATTGTTCAACCCAATAGTGGATCGTGACACCCCCCTGGGCAGCCTGTTCTAGTGCTCTGCTACCCTCAAAGTAAAGAAGTTTTTTGTCATATTCAACTGAAACCTCCTATGTTTCTGTTTGTACCCATTGCCCCTTGTGCTCTCTCTGGGTGCCACCGAGAAGAGTCTGGCTCTGTCTCCGTGACATCCACCCTTAAGATAATTGTATGTGTTGACGAGGTCCCCTCTCAGTCTTTTCTTCTCCAGGCTAAACAAGCCCAGCTCCCTCAGCCTTTCCTCATAGGGGAGATGCTCCAATCCCCTCATCATCTTTGTTGCCCTCTTCTGGGTTCTCTCTAGAAGTTCCTCATCTTTCTTGAACCGGGGAGCCCAGAACTGGACACAGTACTCCAGGTGGGGTCTCACCAGGGCAGAGTAGAGGGGGAGGATAATCTCCCTCGACCTGCTGGCCACACTCCTCTTAATGCACCCCAGGAGACCATTGGCCTTCTTGGCAACAAGGGCACACTGCTGGCTGACGGCCAGCTTGTCATCCACCAGGACTCCCAGGTCCCTCTCGGCAAAGCTGCTTTCCAGCAGGTCAGCCCCCAGCCTATACTGGTACATGATGTTCAACCTCCCCAGGTGCAGCACTCAACACTTCCCCATGTTGAACTTCTTCAGGTTCCTCTCTCCCAACTCTCCAGCCTGTCTAGGTTGCGCTGAATGGCAGCGCAGCCTTCCGGCGTATCAGCCACTCCTCCCAGTTTTGTGTCATCATCGAACTTGCTGAGGGAACACTCTGTCCCCTTGTCCAGGTCATTGATGAACAAGTTGAACAAGACTGGGCTGAGTACTGAGCCCTGGGGAACTCCACTAGCTGCTGGCCTCCAACTGGACTCTGCCCCGCCGATCAGAACCCTCTGAGCCCTGTTGTTCAGCCTGTTCCCAATCCACCTCAGTGTCTACACATCCAACCCATATATAACTTGTAGTTTTATGGTTAAAGAGGAGTGAATCTTTTTTTTTCAAATACCAGTGATAGGGAAAGGTAAATAGTGCTGAAAATGCCATATCTTTTGTATCTGCCTGAATTTTTACTTGTAGACATATAAGCTACTCAACATCAGAAACTATTTGACATCCAAATCTGGCCTATGAATCTATTGTGTTTTATGTTGCTGGGTGGGCTATGCCTGTTTCCTGTTTATTTGCTATTTTGAAGGTACAAATAAATGTCTCTACAATAATTTGAAGAGAAGTCTGTGAGGGCTATGTGTATAAGTTCTTATATAAGAAATAAAATGAGCTTTCTTTACTACTTATATGTATCTACTGCACAGCCTAAATCACCAGTGATACAAAACCCGCTCCTAATGTATGCTTGTTTAAGCCATGGAATTGCTTTTCTTTTGGCAACATCTTGTTTGATAAAATACTAATGTTGTGTTCATGGACATTATTGAGTGTGGAAAACTATGCTTACCACTGCAAAGAACAAAAATTCTACAGGGACTGAAGGAACAGATGAAGACTACAATGTCTTGCTGTCATTTCTTTTTCTTGCAAAATATTTGGCATTCCCTAAGTCAACTGAGCTATGAATGATCAAATTCTTGCTACAGGGATTCAAGACTGTGTCTCTAGATAACTGAAAGAAGAGAAGGTTTCAATCCTGTAGCAGTCCAGATTGCTTTACTGATGCAAATATTTCACATAACAGAATCATGTTTTGCTAGCTGTGTTCCTAGTCAAGACTGTTAGCTCCCTCAGGTTATGTTCATTCTACAGCATCTAGACTGCACTGATCACCAAATTGAAGGAATTAAGTATATTAGGCAGAGTTCTTACTAGTCTTTTTGCTTCTTGCAGATCCTTAAACCTAATTCTTTAGATGAGGGTTAACTGCTTAAAATAAATCTAACATATTAATCACTGTGGCTATAGTTACTTAGTCTTTCTAGCAGAAATAGGTGAATAAGAAGCTACAATCCAACAAGAAAGGCTTGAAAGAGAGTAAAATGGGTGAATATCATAAACAATAAATGAAGCAAAAAGAGTTCATGTGCCTTTATGGGGGAAAAAAAACCCCAAAAAATAAAACCACCAGACATCTGGGTAGGGCAGCAGGAGAAAAAGCTCAAAGTAACATTGAGGAATACATCAGTAATCAAGAACACCAAGGATTCCCTGGCTACACTAATAAATTCAACAGCACTCAGTATCTTGATCATCCATACTGCAGAAGTACTGGAAGGCTGCTTGGCAGTCTTGTGGGTCATGGCTGCTAGCCCACTCCCGAACTGTCCACAGGATTGCTTAGAAACTGGAAGATCTGTGACATACTCAGCAGGCAGTTTGCATGAAACCATATGTTTCTGAGGCCTTGTTAACTAGCATGTATAAAGGCCATCCCATATTAGCTAGCCTCCACGCCCAAAAATATTCTCATTAATATTTGATTTGCTAGTACAGACAAGTACTAGTCAGAGCTTTCCCAATGATTATATTGCACTGGTGTAATAGAAGTAACTGATATTCTTGCTTATAAACAGAAGTGAATCAGTACACTGCCAATAAAGGTGTTCAGATAATAAATCCTTATCACCTTGCACTGACTTTATTCATGATGCTAACAGTTAGGTGAAAGTGCATCAGGGAAAAAAAAAAAAAGAAAAAAAGAAGGTGTCCTGGTTTCGGCTGGGATAGAGTTAATTTTCTTCACAGAAGCTAGCACAGTGCTGTGCTTTGGATTTAGTGCTAGAAGAATGTTGATAACATGCTGATGTTTTTAGTTGTTGCCAAGTAGTGCTCAGACTGTTCAAGGACTTTTTGAGCTTCTCCTGCTCGGCCAGGTGCATAACAAGCTGGGAGTACAGCACAGCTAGGACCCAAACTATCCAAAGAGCTATTCCATACCATATAACGTCATGCTCGGGGGGGGGGTTTGGTGGGTCGGTCAGTCACGGGGAGAGTGATCACTGCTCGGGTACTGATCGCTGCTCGGGTATGACGAGTGGGATGATTGCTGCTCGGGACAGGTTGGGCATTGGTTGGCGGGTGGTGAGCAATTGCATTGTGCATCATTTGTTTTGTATATTCTGTATATTTTGTTATCATTCTCATTATTACTATTATTATTATTTTCTCTTATTAAACTGTCTTTATCTCAGCCCTCAGCTCTAACCTTTTTCTCCTTCCCGATTCTCTCCCCCATCCCACTGAGGGAGGGGGGGGAGTGAGCGAGCGGCTGCGTGGTGCTTAGTTGCCAGCCGGGTTAAACCATGACAGAAGGCATTTGGCAAAAGAGGGGGGAAAGGATAACTAGTGAAATATACAGTCTTCTGAAGAAAAAGTGTAAGGTATAGAAACTTAATATACTACAATTCCTCAATAATAGCATAGCAAAAGACAGTTCTGAACACTCTTGTTTCTATGACAAAGATTAGAAAAATGTCTAACAATGTTGAGGCATATTAAACGTAGTCATTGGTATCTATACAAAGGACAGTAGCTTTGTACACAACTTCTAAAAATTTCATTGAATTTCTTAATTCAGGACCCACATTGTCTTCTGTGACATCTGTCCTAAGAACCTTTTATGAAATGTTAGCCTGAACAAGACATAAGCACTCAAATCTACCACCTTCCAAAGTTGAAATAGAAGAAATAAGCGCTGATTTATAATGTGAATGTTAATCTTAAGACTTCGCTTATCATAAAGACCTAGATAGACAGACGGAGTTATAGGCTACCTGAAACACACTTTCCTCTAGAAGAAATGCAGCAGGATTATTCTAGCAGGATACACTCTAACACTATACATCAGTATACATTTTAAGTAGGAAAAAGAAAGATCAAAGTTTACCTGGACAAAGTATAGTAATACAGTATTTTCAGGGCACATATGACATTGCCCTATCTAAGCTTCAAAGCCAGCTAAAACCTACCTGACCACAATAATATGGTGCCAGGTCTGAGTTAATAAACCCTGCTGAGAATTAGCATCCAGTTGTTTGGGGTCTGTGTTGTTCTAGGAAGGTCAGAGATTGCAGGCATCTTTTTAAAATATACTCTGTAAACCTACCCTCTACAATAAAATGCTGAAAGTCAGTTGGGAAACCCATAACTACACCAAGATTTGAATTCTGTTTTCCTATGCACAAGGGTCAAAATTTTGTACAAGGGTACAAAAATTGATCTTTTCTAACTGGTCCTCATATCTTAGTATAAATTATTCATACCTATCACTTAGCTGTCATAATTAAAATATATCCCTTTGTTCTGTGCACATAAAGCCGTACTCCTCGCACCGGTTAGCTATGCAGAGAAGGAAATTCAAAACTAACATCTACTAACATGTTAATGAAATATTAAAAACGGCTCTTTTTTTTTTCAATAGAATGTGACATAGGGTGTCATTGTGTAACATGCTCTAGGTGACCCTGCTTTAGCAGGAGGGTTGGACTAGATAATCTCCCTAGGTCCCTTCCAACCCTTGCCTTTCTGTGATTCTGTGATTCTACCAGTATCTTGTCAGCAAGATGGCTGCCAGAAACAGGAGACTCAGATATCCCAATTACAAAGTAAAATTTTATTTTCAAATGCATTTTATTCATGCTGAGGAGCACTTTATAGGTTTCAAAGTGCTGGCTGAGCAAAACAGACACCATTTTCTTTTAACTATTTATTTGTAAATCTCTTCTGAGTATTAAACACGCTCATAAAGATATGTCCGTAACAAGAACAAGTAAAAACTTTATCCTGAGATTTGATTTAAGCTGTGTTAGGAAACTTATTTGACAGATACAATTTTCCCCCAAGCATTGAAATAGAGCAGATTGGCACAAAGATTTGTGCTTAAAGTGAAGACCTGATTTTATAGTGAAATGTGAATATGAATAATACTCTTAATCTCTGCAGATTTTCCTACCTTTCAGTAATGTGTTACTATGTAATGTCATTAGCAAAACAAAAGAAAGCCTACCATCCTTCCTTAAAAGGATACTATTAAGTTATTTTAGCTCAAAGTTTGACCTGTATTAGTATAAGCTCCTGGCAAAAGTCCTCTGGGGGAAAAAAGAAAACCGTTAATCTGTTACTTGCTAAAATTACCACTATGGCTCAGCAGAAAGAGTAAAATTAAAGTTAAAGCATTCCAGTTTGTATGCTAGTTCTACAAAAAGCAGAATGAAAACCTTACTTAAAAAGAAAATTACTATCAATCACTAATTAGTGAAGTGCAGGGTGTGTACTGCTTTTGAATCTTCATCTATGGTCTACTATAATTCAGAGGAAAAATCAGATCAGCCTTGCATACTTATGATCCCAATTAAACTTGGTTATAGTTTGAAAAGTTTTTACAGCTGTTTTTAGAATTTTACAGCTGTTTTTAGGCTGTAGTATACTCATGAATAATATTAAGTCTATACAAAATGGAACATGTTACAAGTATTTTTATGCAAAGTTTCAATAAATGTATAATGGTAAATTACTATAATTATTAATGATATAACTACCAATTTAAAAATTCACAATTTTTTTTCCTGATAAGTTTAATTTATTTTCTACAGATAGCTTATTGGTAGGAAAGATATGGAAATTTTACCCAACAGGAGAAAAAAAGACATATACCTTTCCAAATAGAAGTTAACATGACATGCTCTTTCTGATAAATGAATAAGCTTTGTTCATCTCAGACACTGCAGGTATTTCATAGCATGTTACTAAAGCCAGCTGCATTTGATCTGAGAGATTGTTATAACGTGTTTCAGTGATCCAAAAGAAAGTTATGAATATTGTATAGAACTAAAGTGATGAGTGATTAATTAGGATTTTTTTCTGACACAGAAATAGTTTTATGATGTCTTTAACAGAATATGAATGTGATAAGCATATGTGCACTGTTTTTGACCAAACCTGTATTACAATTTATAGTATACAGTTGTATACTTAGTATATATAGTATATAGTGTTAATATTGCTGATATATAGTGTTCTTATTACTGAATAAAACACACAAAACTCACATCTGTAAGGAAAGAACTATGCTTTAATAAATTAATGAAAAAAGTACATCATTATTTTCTCAAAGGGTTAGCACTGGAAGTAATCCCACAACTGTTTTGAAATGGGTGAAGAGAGGAAAAGGAAGGAAAAATATGATTTTTTAAAAAAAAAAGTAAGAGAGGAAAAAAGCATCACCTTTATGCAGAAGCTTGTGTTGTCTTATACTTGCCATGAATAGCAAAGAACTCAACAGCTCAAAAGTACCATGGACAGGACTTAGCTTCACATCAACTGATTTTAACTACTGAGTCCATAACTTTCAGGAACATCATAGCTCATGGGCTGAATCACGTATTGGTGGTATATATTTATCTCTCTAACTTTACTGAGAGCCTAAGAATGAAACTTTTTAAAGAGAGGGATGAATCATGACCAGCGTAGAACACTGGACAACATCTCTTGTAGTTCTTGAGAAATGGTTCACTGTTGACACAGTAATTTCAGGGGGACTGTTTAACAGAGTAAAACAAACTTATCACCCTTCTACTGCAGTTCACTCAGAAATTGCTGTGCTAGCCTCTCCTGTTCAGCTGAAATTATTCATTCCAAACTGTTCAACCACAGCTAATCAGAGACAGGTTATTATATACCTTTATGAATCAGAAAAAATTATCTAACATAATTTCCAGATGTATTTTTTCTTATTAGTCTTGGGCTGTTCAAAGATCAAGTACACTCTTTTTAAAGTAAATAGAACAGGATTGGGCACTCATTTTCAGATAAATTATGTGCCTGAAAGACCAAGTTTCTGCATTTGTATTTTGGCAGGTTCAAAGCTATGATCAATATTCTTTGACATTTTTTTTATGGTACATAATCATGAAATGTTAGTTGTTCTAATGACTACTATTTAAAGCCATTGCATTTGAAAGGGTCAGTGATTGAAAAGTTGGTATTTGTAGAAGCCTTATCTGCTCATTTGTGTTACTATTTCTGAAATGTTGGTCATACCTTCTATCATAACAGCCTTTTATAAATGCATTTTATTGCCAAATAACTTTTAACTATTTTCTCTGTGGGTATTTTTTTTCTATCTGTGCAGAATTTGGTTTTCTATTTAGCTGACAAATTGTTCTCTTGCTGAGAGAAGTAGACCTTTCCTGTAAAATTTTCAAGACGTTTGCTGGACTGTGTTTCACAGCAGATGTGCATTCCTTGTTTCAGGGAGTTATATTGATATATC
This sequence comes from Gorsachius magnificus, assembly GCA_034008185.1. NCBI lineage: Eukaryota > Metazoa > Chordata > Aves > Pelecaniformes > Ardeidae > Gorsachius > Gorsachius magnificus. The sequence continues at coordinate 43,193,041 of CM067081.1, forward strand.
TTTGAATACTGCAGTGACATTATCTTACACAAAGTTGATAATAAGTTCATTCATATATTAAAAGTTCATTCCTAATATCCAACCTTCACCTCTAAGAAGTATTTAGAAATATAAATATTGCATGTGTTTCATTTAAAAAAATACCTCTTTGCTGCCATAATGCTATATTTTGAAATCTTTAGATTGCTGAACCTTGTTTTGTTCACAGTTAGTCTTTCAAATCCAGTAAGGTTATTTAAATTACTAATTACCAGATAAATACAAAGTAAATAGAATATGGCCAATTTCAAGGATAAATTATTAATTTTTTATGAGACATATTTAAACTGTTCTTAACACAATGATATTCTATCATGCCATGATATCATTGAGGCACCAATAGATCAGAGTTTTTGGCTTGTAATGAGTTCCTACAAAAGACTGTGCAAAAGCACGTATCTTCTAGAGAAGTCAGTTTAAAAAAAAAAAGAGATTTTATGGATTTCTAACAAATAACTCTCTAACAGTTTGAAAGACATAGAAGGAATTGTTTCTCTATCTTCTGTCATGACTAATAAATAATTTCCCCCCACGCCCACCCCGCAAAGCCAGACTTCCTTTTCTATTGCAGGGGGCAGGGGTGGAGATTACTAAAGTAGATGACTTTATATTAAAGGAAAAATATGTGTTGGGAAAAGCAAGATAACAGACTAGACCAACAAACGTACTTTCATCTAGAAAGATAGATCCACTATTGCAACTTCTGAGTCTATTTGGTCATGGAATCATATGGTTGAGATTGGAACGGACCTCTGGAGGTCATCTGGGCCACCTACAGCCAGTTTCCCAGGAACACGTCCACACAATTTTTGAATATGTCCAAGGAGGGAGACTACACAGCCTCTCTGGGTAACCTGATCCAGTGCTTGGTCACACTCAAAGAAAAAAAGTGTTTCCTGATGCTCAGATGGAATCTCCTGAAGAACTTGTCTCCTTCATCTTTGCAACATCCCTTCAAGTATTTATAGGCATTCATAAGATCCTCCCCCCTCCCCAAGCCATCTCATCTCCAGGCTGAACAGCCCCAGCTCTCTCAGCCTTTCCTCATAGGAGAGATGCTCCAGTACCTTCATCAGCTTTATGGCCCTTCGTTGGACTCCCACCAGTATGTCTACATCTCTAGTACTGAGGAGCCCAGACAGGTGTGGCTTCACCAGTGCTGAGTAGAAGGGAAAGATCATACCCCTCAAACAGCTGGCAATACTCCTAATGCAGCCCACAACTCTGTTAGCCTTCTTTGTTGCAAGGGCGTGCTGCTGGCTCAACTTGGCGTTCACCAGGACTCTAGGTCCCTTTCTGCAAAGTTGCTTTCCAGCTGCGTGGCCCTCAGCATATACTGGTACTTGGTGTTGTTCCTTCCCATGTGCAGGACTACACTTCCCCTTGTTGAACCTTGTGAGGTGAGCCCATTTCTCCTGCCTGTCAAGTCCCTCCAGGTGGCAGCATCACCCTCTGGTGTATCAGCCCTTCATCTCAGTTCTATGTCATCAGCAAACTTGCTGAGGGTACACTCTGCCCCAGTTTGTTAAGACATAATCTAGAAAAGGAATAACAGAATGGGGGAAGAGAGGTCTGAATGTAATCTACACTTTCCAATTCCAATGTTAAAAAGACTCAGTGAGTGCAAAATAGAAGAGAGAAAATACAACTATCAGCAGAAAGCCAGTTGAACTGTTGGTAGTAAAACATCACTTAATCAAATAAGTTATTCCAAAAAATTAAGCAGACCAGAACAGAAGCTTAAAAGCTAACACTGACAAAGTACCAATCAATGTCATCAGCAAACATTAAATTGCATTCCAGAACAAAATACACTTAGAAGTTTGCTACTTCACCATTACATAGCAAGACAGATGTATCCATCAGCAAAAATCCTTAACCCCAGGACAGTGATTTCAAGATTAAGACCTTTTTTTTTTCTTTTTAATAAAATTTATGTCATCAGTTTTCATGCTAAAGATTGTATTCAAAGTCAAACCATTAAGCACTAATATACTAATTGGTAAAACGTTTTTGAAAAATATAAAAACAGTCTTAACAGAAAGGACTTTCCTGAATGTTTGTGATTTACAGAAGCGGAAAATAACTACTTTTTTACTATTTAACGTTCAAAGTTCTGTTTATTTTATAATTATTTTGATTGTTTTCTTAGGAAGATTTTCCACTATTAATTTCTCAGAATAACAGGAAAAGGTACGGAAGAGAGTAGTTTAACCCCCAGCCTGAAGCATACTCAACTGTGTTTTTGTCATTCCTGATAGATGCCTTTCTTACCTTTCTAACCTACTCATAGGTTTGCCTGGACAAATTATAATTTCGTATAATAATTTCATTTGAATTAATTAACTTTATAGCAAATTATAAAACTTTAATTATTTTTAAATTAATTAAATTTACTTATATTTTTATCAATTTTGTGGGTTTTTTTAACTAATGCATCACTGAAACTGGAAAAAGACTACATACACATTCCTCAAACATTTAAAATAAGAAAACTCAGGATAATTAATTATCTGTGTAAGAGGAACAAAAAATTCCTTTTGATTGCTATCTCAGCAAGTTAGAAGCTACCAAGGGGTTAGCAATATGATGGCATAGCATAGCTAACAAGCTACCCCATCAAGCAATCGATAGTTCAACAGTGACAGAATAAATTGTAGCAAGATATAAAAAACATTGTCTACAAGGATTATATAAATCCTCCTTTCTTGTTTCATCACAGTGGCTTCATTTGCAGTTAGGGAGCTTGATTCCTATTTTAGGATTATTTTTTTGCTTTCAAGTAATTTAAACTCTCTAATTATGTTCCATACAGCATTAAATCAGCTATGAAAGAAAGAACTGCAATGACAGGTTTATATCTTCGGTGAAGGTTTCTTCACTTGTTGGGGTTTTGGGTTTTTTTTGTTGTTTTTTTTTTTTTTAATATTTTCTGAGAGCCTGAATAACAAAGACTATAATGGAATTTCCATATTAAGAGACAAATTTTCTTCATACACTCTGCATTTTACTTTTATACTGAATAAGAACTTACATCAAATCAGGGGAGCCACTTTGATATGGTTCAAAACAGAACTGGGAGTGAAATCATGGCTTCATTTAGGTCACCTGACCTTTGTACAAGTAAAGCATTCAAGAGTTCATACAAAAAGGATACCACATGGAGCTGTCAATACAACTTGTCTTGTGAAAAAGGAGGCAGTGTTCATGTAGCATAACTCAATTTAACTTTAGAATATTTCTTTCATGATTCTTCCGTAAAATCTAGGAAAATATATTCAGAGTAAATGTCTAAGGCAAAAGCACAGCTGATTAAAAAAAAAAAACAACAAAAAACCCCACCCCAAACCCCAAACTGCACCAACTTTCAAAGGGTCATTGTTAGCAATTCCCTATCAAACTGAAATGGTATTTTAAGCACAATCTTAAAGCAGTCATTTAATTTCTCATTGGTGCTGTCACCAAAAATGTGAATGATCTGTACAATTATAAAATTTTGTCATGTCCCAAGGTGGATGAGACAAGATTAAAGGCATTAACAAGAAGACAAGGAAAATATTAAATAAGCTGAGTAAATTGGAAAATGAATCTGAAATCAAAGAAAAGAAATTCAGTACAAAAGATATTTTTAAGCATATAATATGCTATAATTTTTTTTTACATATACTATGGTCAGGATTGTTATTCAGAGAGGATTGTAGACCCCAAAACCACCCACCCAGACAAACTAGCTAAAAAATGAGAAAAGCTGACCTTGTAATAGAAAAATATGCTACTGGCATTTAACCTAACTCATAAACTGGATTGAGGCAGTTTGAAGACATGTAGAAGGGAATGCAAAGTGAAGGTCAGCTGTCTATAGCAAATGTAATAAAGACTGTGACTGAATGGAAGAAATTCATTCCACATAACACTTAAAAGCCTATAAAGAGTGACTGATGGGTGTAGCAGAGGAAAGAACAGATGACAGAAAGAAGGTCCTGACCTGACAACATCAAGGAACACAACAAAGATCTGGGAAACAACACAAGAATCTAGACGTGATCAAATATTAACTGTGGTTTCGCTTATTTGCAGTATCTGTAGAGTAAATTTGGAATATTCTAAGGGGCAACACCCCTTACATGTCTGGTTAATCCATTTGTTTGTGCTTCTAAGTTTCAGAGTGCATTGGAATAAACTCTTGCCCTCACTGCACACATTCCCTTGTCTTATTCTTTTGGGAGTCAGATGGTGGATGGAAACTGGAAGTATTCCTTTAATCAGCAAGCCTGACTCAGGAGTGGCAGCAGCCTTCAGCTGGAGTACAACATCAAAAGTGGAAATCAAACATGTATGCATGCACACACACAATGGAGACTATGTGAATAAGCACAAAAGGATCTGGAGATTGGATCTAACTGATTTCAAGATTAATAGCAGTCTAAATATCTCCCTGGTAATGGGCGATAGGATGAGGGGAAATGGCTTGAAGTTGCACCAGAGCAAGTTTAGGTTAGACATTATAAAAAATTTTTTCGATTAAAAGGTTTTTAAGCATTGGAAAGGGCTGCCCAAAGAAGTGGTTGAGTCCCCATCCCTGAAGGTATTTAAAAGACGGGTAGACGAGGTGCTTAGGGACGTGGGTTAGTGGTGGGATGGCAGGGTTAGGTTGACAGTTGGACTTGATCTTAAAGGTCTTTTCCAACCTAAACGATTCTGTGATTCTATGATTCTATGATATGGATGCTAAAAAGGCAACTCTAACTGAGCCTTAATTAAAAGAGAGTGAAGTTTAGTCTGCTTAAATTGTGTACTCTTACCCGCATTTTAGGTATGTATCTTAGAGAACAATCCAATACACCTAAAATAAGCATATGACTTCCTTTTTTATTTTATTTTAATTTTTTTTTAAAGTAATGGAAAACTGTTGGGGGCAAATCAATCACTCTAGTGATCACAAATCACGCATGCAAGCATAGATTTTTAGCGCTGCTTCTGAGATAGAAAAGCATTTTAGAACCATAGAATCATAGAATAATTTGGGTCAGAAGGGACCTTTAAAGGTCATCTAGTCCAAACCCCCCTGCAATGATCAGGGATATCTTCAACTACATCAGGTTGCTCAGAGACCCGTCCATCCTAACCTTGAATATTTCCAGGCATGAGGCATCTACAGCTTCTCTGGGCAACCTGTTCCTGCACCGCCCTCATTGTAAAAAAACTTCTTCCTTATATCTAGTCTAAATCGACCCTTTTTTCATTTAAAGCCATTATCCCTTATCCTATCGCAACAGGCCCTACGAAAAAGTCTCTCTCCATCTTTCTTATAAGCCTCCTTTAAGTACTGAAAGGCAATAATGTCTCCCCAGAGCCTTCTTTTCTCCGGGCAGAACAACTCCAACTCTCTCAGCCTTTCTTCACAGGAGAGGTGTTCCATCCCTCTGATCATTTTTGTGGCCCTCCTCTGGACCTGCTTCAACAAGTCCATGTCTTTCCTGTACTGAGGATTACAGAGCAGCAGAATAACCTCCGTCAACCTGCTGTCCATGCTTCTTTTGATGCAGCCCAGGGTTCGGTTGGCCTTCTGGGTTGTGAGCAAACCTTTCTGGCTCATGTCCAGCTTTTCATCTATCAGTACCCCCAAGTCCTCCTCGGCAGGGCTGCTCTCGATCCTTTCTTCCCCAAGCCTGTATTCATACTGGGGGTTACCCTGACCCAGGTGCATGACCTTGCACTTGGCCTTGTTGAACCTCATGAGGTTCACACAGGCCCACCTCTCCAGACTGTCCAGGTCCCTCAGGTGTGTCAACCACACCACTCAGCTTGGTGTCGTACGCAAACTTGCTGAGGGTGCACTCGATCTCACTGTCTAAGTCCTTGATGAAGATATTAAACAGCACTGGTCTCAATATGGACCCCTGAGGGACACCACTCGTCACCAATCTCCATCTGGACATTGAGCCGTTAACCACTACCCTCTGGATGTGACCATCCCACCAATTCATCATCCACCAAACAGTCCATCCATCAAATCCATACCTCTCTAATTTAGACAGAAGGATGTTGTGGGGGACTGTGTCAAAGGCCTTATGGAAGTCCAGATAGATGACATTAAGCTCTTTTCTTATCTACTGATATAGTCACTCCATCTTATAAGGCCAGTAGGATGGTCAGGCAGGTTTTGCCCTTGGTGAAGCCATGCTGGCTGTCTCAAATCACCTCCCCATCCTCCATGTGACTTAGCATAGCTTCTAGGAGGATCTGTTCCATGATCTTCCCAGGCACAGAGGTGAGGCTGACAAGTCAGTTGTTCCCAGGGTCCTCTTTTATACCCTTTTTAAAAATGGGTGCAATATTACCATTTTTTCAAGTCCCCAGGGACTTCACCTGACTGCCATGACTTTCCAAATATCATGGGGAGTGGCTTGACAACTACATCAGCCAAGTCCCTCAGGACTCTGGGATGCATCTCATCAGGTCCCATAGACTTATTAATGTTCAGGTTCCTCAGGTGGTCACGAACCAGATCTTCTCTTACAGTGGAAGGGACTTTGTTCCCTCAGTCCCCATCTTGCATTCCATCCACTTGAGACATGGGAAGAGAGGTTGCCGGTGAAGACTGAGGAAAAGCAGGTTTTGAGTACCTCAGCCTTCTTCTTGTCCATTGATACTAGGTGTCCATTCTTGTTCATCAGGAGGTATGCTTTCTTTGACCTTCCTTTCCTGGCTGGCATATCTGTAGAAGCCCTTCTTATGATTCCTTGTGTCCCTTGCCAAGTTCAGCTCCAGCTGTGCCTTGACCTTCCTGACGCCATCCCTACACAACCAGGCAGTGTCCCTATACTCTTCCCAGGATACCTTTCCCTGCTTCCACTGCTTGTGTTGACTCAGCCATGCTGGTCTCTTCCCTTCCTTGCCTGATTTCTTACACCTGGGGATTGAGAGCTCTTGTGCTGTGTGGAAATCATCCTTAGCAATCTGCCAGCTCTGTTCTGCTCCCTTGTCCCTGAGGGCAGTTTCCCAGGGGGTCCTATTGACTAACTCCTTGAACAGCTAGAAGTTTCCTTTCCCAAAATTCATGTTAGAAAAAATTTGTTGGAACATCACCATATTAGCTTCCCATCATGTCCCTTTCACATGGAGAAAAATAAAACCAAAACCTAAACCCCGAATTGCTGTCCCAGAATCAGGAAGAATCATCTACCCCCAACTCTGAGACCTTCTTATGACAAGATGTGTCCAGGTGCTTCATCAGACAGAAGACCCTAATTGCTATCTAAATTGCAGTTCAGATCCCATAGATAAGCACAGAGTATATTCCAACTTCTCTACAAGCTAGTGGTTTTGGCGTTCTCTAAGGGTACAACATTTATGAATTTACTTCATCTTGGACTGAATGTAGTGTAAGAGGGTTCCCAATGTTCTCCCTTCCTGAATGGCTGCTTTAACTGGAAAACTATCATATAAAAATGGAAACACATTTATCATTAATTTTAGCCTGTCACAGCTCACTTTATCAAGGATTTAGAACTGTCTTAGGGTATGTGCCTATATATCCCCAAACTGCACTTTTGTCCATCTAAGGAGGAACACTGTCAACTATTCTAACAGTTCTCTAGTTTACTAAGTCAGTACCTTCTGAATTTACAAATTCATGAATAGGCAGTCCTGGGAACCACATCTAGAAATCTAGAAAATTCCGTACGAAGAATCATAGAATCATCACAGAATCATTGGATGTTTTGTGTTGGAAGGGTCCTTTAGAGGACATCTAGTCCAACCCCCCTGCAGTGAGCAGGGACATTGCTAACTAGAGCAGGATGCTCAGAGCCCCATCCAACCTGGCCTTGAATGTTTCCAGGGATGGGGCCTCAGCTGTCTCTCTGGGCAACCCATTCCAGTGTTTTACCACCTTCATTGTAAAGAATTTATTCCTTAGATCCAGTCTAAACCTACCATGGTTTAGTTTAATACCATTACCTCTTGTCCTGTCACAGCTGGCCCTACTAAAAAGATTTTCCCTGTCTTTCCCATAGGCTCCTTTTAAGTACTGAAAGGCCACAATCAGGTCTCCCTGCAGCCTTCTCTTCTCCAGGCTGAACAAGCCCAACTCCCTCAGCCTGTCCTCATAAGAGAGGTGCTCCAGCCCTTGGATCATTTGAGTAGCCCTCCTCTGGACCTGCTCCAACAGGTCCATGTCCTTCTGGTACTGAGGTCTCCAGAGCTGGACACAGTACTCCAGGTGAGGTCTCCCCAGAGCAGAGTAGAGGGGCAGAATCACCTCCCTTGACCTGCTGGCCACGCTTCTCCTGATGCAGCCCATGGTACGTTGGGCCTTCTGGGCTGCCAGCGCACATTGTCAGCTCATGTCCAGGTAAGGGAAGATGTGGTAAGTGTCTCACATTTTACAATAAGTTATAAGAAAATAAACAATTTTACACTTTTTCTATCAGAAGAATAATAAGAAAAAAAGCTTAATTTGCAGCAAAGAAGACATGCAAAGTAGTTGCTTAGAACAGCTGGGAAACAGCTAGCAACTAGGATGAGGGCTGCTGGAGGAATAGCTCAGGTATGCGGAACAGCAGTTTGTGCTGTGGTAAGCAAACCAACCTTCTAACAACAGCAGTAATAACTAACCTCAAAATCCCAATAGGAATAACAAAATCCATTCTCCCAGACACAATTCTCATTCCTCTCCCCTGACTCAGGTATACTCCATCTTCTTCTGCTTTAGTTGCAGTAGCAGACTGAACCTAACACCTCATATTCAGGACAGAAAAAATCAGTTTTGCCTGATTGGTTGCAAAGCCCTGAGTCAGCTCTGCTGAATGGATTAATCAAGTTAAATAACATACCAGAGGCCCACTTACCCATGAAAGAAAATTTATGTGTTCTAAAAGAAAGGAAATTTTATTTTAGTTATTTATTTCTTGCTAACATCACAACTGTAGACACTCTTACCTCTAGGGCAGAAAAGAAAATTATATCTGTTCTTAATCCAATGTATGAGATAGGAGAGAGACACTAAGATTGCTAGCTACTTCCTGAGAATCGCTTTATATTGTACCAGATCCAACCCACCCGTGATGAACTTAAGGAGCCAAGAGTGCAGCAGACACCAGTTGGTGGGAAGAGAGGCCATATGAGTATTCTGCTCTACTGATGACCTGCAACAGAAGTCTCAAATCCACTTCAGACAAGAGTGTTAAAGTGGTAGGAATAAAAAAAGAGAAGTAATAGATTTGTGAAATGTCTAGGTAGGGTGCAAATATGTAAACTTTTAGGGATATTGTTGGTGTTTAAGTTTTCCCATCTTACAGGTAACAACATTTTCTGTCATTATTTTGAAAGCTTAGTTCCTAGAAGCATGGGAAAGCAATGCAGTTTTGTAGACATGACACTACAACAGGATTTTAATAAATTAACAGGGATATTATATGTATGTATATGTATTTATCTTTAGGTATTTTCTTTCATGTCTAGGTTTTTGTTTGTTTTTTTTTATTCAACAGGTTTTTGGGTTTTTTTTTTAAGAATGCTTTCATTATTATTTAAATACAGTTGCATTGTACAGTTATTTTAATTTTGAATCTTTAATATAAATGCAGGAGGAGCAGCTGCAAAGAAAAGATACATTGTTCTTCCCCCAGTGTTAATTGTAAATCAATATCTCAAGTAGGGTATTACACCTTCATTTAGTATAGCTGTTTTTTTAAACTTTTGCAGAGTATGATTAGTGTCTTGCTGTTTGTGGCAGTTGCATGATGAGAAGTAGTCCTTCATCAGACAAGTCTCTAGTGTTTTAAAGCTTCTCTTGGAATATGTGTCTCATGGTTTTTATCTCTAGAAAGGCTACCTTTGTGTAAACACTTCAGTTAAGAGTTACAGGCTTTACTCTCCTTGTTTTCTGTAGAACTAATGGTAGCATAAGGAAAGTTCAGAATGTGTGTGTGTGCGTGTATAATTATATATATTTTATATATATGTGTGTGTATGGATTTTTGCAACTCCACGTAAATGAGAAGTGCAGTAGATGGATGTTCTGATTGTATTATGAATCTGAGGTAGCTGGGGCTCTGAAGTCTTTACTGTGTCTCTTAAAAACAAGGACACTGCTTCTGTATCTACTGTTCTCAGTTTTATAGGAACTTCCCAAATGTAATCCACAAATGATAGACTGATTTAAAATTATATGCAATTAAAGAATGGGGTTAGCTTTCTGATCCATAAGCACTGTTGTATAGTTTTCTGTGGGTTGCACTTAATGTTCTTACTTAAAGGGTCAAGCATACCAGGTTTGGCTTTCTTGTTCCTGGTTTACCCAGACTCTAGATGCTTGTCATACTTTTCTTCTTATGTATTTTGAGGAAACCAAACTATGCTTTTGTAGTTTCAGAGAAATCACACCTCAAGTATGTTTTAAATAGAACTGCATTTAAAAGGAAAAAAGTTTTGTTTAGTTTGAAAATTAAATGCTGTTAACAAAAAATTTGTGTTGTTGTGTTGATGGGGTAATTATGGTTGAACACTTAGAACATGTATTTGAATACAGTAATTTCTACTGACAAAAACCTTATTTTCTAAGTATTGCACATGATCTCTCTAAGCGGATAAAATGCATGGTAATAGATGCTCTAGCTCTGCCTCAAGCAAAACGACAACAAAATTCTCTCAACCCATCAAAATTAACTACAAATCATCAGTCATTAAAAAGTTTAGCAATATGCAGGATGTCTTCCATATTTTTTGTTTGTTTGTTTTGATTGGGATTTTTTTGTTTGTTTTACTCCTGATAGTTGGGATCTGATACATTTGATCAGAGTATGTCTAACGTGTTTTAACATTGATTTCAGTGAAAAGCAGACCAGCAGGTTTTACTCATGACTTGCCACTCACCTCCTATATAACAGCATGGTGATATGTGACTCACCATGGATTTCTGAGACAACCTGTATGAGTCTTCACTTAGTAAAAATTAATGGATATTATTTTTCTTGTTTTGCACATCTTTATTTCTTGTAAATATTTTTTTTCTCTTGAGGGGGAAGGGCTTCCTCTCTGATGCCTTGAATGTCTTGAAATGTCCTGCAAGTCAAGCACAGATTCTGAACTCGGGTAAGATAAAGTCCCAGCTCCATGCCTGATGGAATTCACTGTGAAGCAGCGTGTGGAGAAGATGGACTATCTGATGTTGAAATAGAAATTTGTTTCTCTTCCAGGAGATGAAGAGAGATTGATTATTGCAGGGGCTTTGCAAGGGAAGGCAAGGGTTCTTGGCCATAGGTGAAGAAATATAATCTTCTTGTTTTGTGTCAAAGGTCTGAAGGCCTTCTACTGCATAGCTAAAATTGAAAAATTCAGAGGCTGATGAAGGAATTATTAAGGGAGTGTCATCTTGTATCTAGCTATTGGGTCAATCCTCTGAAAAGGAGGTGAAGAGAACTATCAAGAACTGTTTCAGCATTTTGTACTGGAGTTGTCAAATAAAACACAGATGCACTCTCAATGTAACCAAAGGCTGATGATTGGCACTTGCAGGGAATCCATGCTGCGCTAGGCCCTGGAATGAAATTTTCTGGTTTCTTTCACTTTCACAGGTCTATTTCCCTACTACTAAGGGTAAAAAAAAAAAAAAAAAAAAAAATATTTAAATGTCAGGATTTATTTGATGACAGACTATCTGCTTTTGACCGATTCAATTTTGATCTATAAATGAAAGAAAAAGTAACAAAATAAGGGGATGTGGGTGAAGAAAGAAGAGCAATAAATGTACGCAGGAACATTTTTTTCCCCATAATTTTGATTTGAAGAAAGAGATATTAAAAAAGAAAACAAAAACAAACAACCAACCAACAACAAAAAACCCCCACAAAATACCAGTATTCTTCTATTTAGTTGGGGAAAAAAAAAGATTCCTATCAGAAAGTGCTGTCATAGTAACAGTCTATTACTTGCAAGGGGGAATACCTACGCATACACACTAGGGATTTTCAGCTTTTACTAATACAAACAAAATCTGAGGAGATTATGCAGAGAGCATAATCAAACGCCAAAGTGATAAATGTTATGAGAAATGCATGAGAGCATCTGGGATAAGCTTTAGCTACCTAATGTAGGAAAAGCTATATATAGTTTATATATATATAAGTTATATAGATAGCTTTATATATATAAAAATCATAAGTATATAAACTACATGTAGTTTTATATAAAGCTTATATTTCTATAAGCTATATATATTTTTCATGCACTATCTTGTTTCATGCATAAATCGTATGCAATTTTTTCTTCTGTGCAAGTTTTTTTCTTCCGCTTTTTATTATTGAATGCGTAATAAAAAGCAAAACTTATGCATCACTGTTTTAGAGAGAAAGCATTTTCATCTCTTCTCGTTACTAGTAATAATTTATCTGTTTTGCAAGCCATTCATGCTATGACATCACATGACACTGGTTTCTACATTCATTCAGGCCTGTAGACTAATCTTTATGAAAAGCTGGGTTTTATTTAGTGTATTTTATCTCCTGTAAAGTGTTTTGAAACCTTTCACTATTAATTAAAATGTGTGAAGAGTAGCTGCTAAATAAGTATTGTTAACTTTTTTTTTTTACATGATATAATGTTTTTATCTCTTTTCAATATTTGCTTCCTATATTGAGATAGGACATAGGGGTGATGTCCAGTACCTTAGTGATGGTTCTACTGAGAAAGTGTAGAAGTTTAGGCAAAAGAATAAAAAAAGGTGTGCTTAAGCCTAATTTGTTTATTTAAGGTCCTCCAGCAGAAATGGTCAAAGGGTAGGGATATAAATTATTTTCAATGGGAATTCCAGAGCAAAGCCAATGTCAGGCGGAAATCACAGAGCCCTTTGGAAAAAGGACGAGCAAAAAGATGAAAATGGAACATGCCTTCTCAAGTTTAAACATCTACTTCAGGATAAAATTGGTAAAGAAGGCTGGTTATAATGATGATGTCACCATTAAAACAATATGTGCCTCAATATGATTAAGCAAAAATATAGTAGCTCTTGAAGTTTCTAGAACCTTCTAGTTACTGTGACAAAGAATGACTTATTAGCACTAGTAAGCATTAACAATACAAATACAGGTATTTTATAAGGTCTTTTTCTACTAAATGTTAACTTAGCACTTTTTCTTAAATTAAAAATTAATAACAAATCCATGTTGTTGTTCAAACTTCTCATTAATAATCACCAGAAAACATAACATAGCATCAGGATAAAGATAACTGAAGGTTTAATCTGAAAACTGAAATGGAAGAAAAAGCATCTAGTAAGAAAATACAGCAAGTCTTCTGGAAAACATGCAGTGTTTTGAAAGAGGCAGAAACAAACAGAAGTTCAAATGGGAATTTTATTCCTTTAAGAAGTAAGCAGAACTACTAAAATGTAAAAATTGAAAGTAGTTATTCTTCTGAATACTGATGTCAGTGATAAATGTTAATGTGCAATAATTACATGAGGAAGATGAAATAAAACACCAGACTGCAATGAGAAAAAAATAGATCACTGAGGTAATTTCAACTACCTCAGTTTTAAACAGAGACCCTGCAACAACAGAAACGTCAATAGAAGATGACATTGGAGGGTGGGGGAATTATTCAATTTTGCTGATCTGTTCAATATAAATAAAATAATTGCTTCTTATTGCATCTTAAAGCAGAAAGAAGCACTCTAGGACTCTGTAATATGGGAGGGGTGGGTGGAAAGGAATGACAAAGAAAAAAGAAAAAGAATAGAGAAGAAAAGCAACTTCACAAAAACCCCTCATTTACATCACCTAAGAAACTTTAGATCCATTTTATTTTTTGTTATTTATATAAATTTATTTACCTCCTTGGAAAAATGCATGGATTATTTTTAGATTCTCACTTTTCAGAAATAGAATTGTGAGAATTATTCAGAAAACTGTGAAGTATTACCCTCATGTATATATTCTGAAAACCTGTGGTAATGACACATAATGGTTATGTGTTTCAATACTATAGACCTTTTTGGAATGCATCTGAAGTCTTGTAGAAAATGATATTAAACTGTTAAAAAGATGTTCAAAAAAGCCATGAAGTCTAATTTAAGTCCTTTCAATTACAGGGCAGCCCCTTTTGTATTGAGAATTCAACTAACTATAAAGTTATTCATTAAGAAGCTTATAATTATTTATCACTGGACTTCAAAAATAACATTTAAAATTCTTAAAAACTGGTAAAAATCAAATCTATTATGATTAAGAGAGACAAAAATGATATTTGCTTTAGACCTGTGACAATGAGTGTGTGTGTGTGTGTGTGTATGCTTATGTGTTGTACATAGATGCCATATATTTATGGAAAAACATGGGTATAAAAAGCAAGTGTTTAATTTGTTCCTCTTGGCTTCAGAGTGCTAAATTAGACTCCAGAGCAGAAGTACAGAGAAATAAGAGAAACTGACCTTTTTTCTTTCTCTTTTTTTTTTTTTTTTTTTTTTTTGTGGAAGAAGATAAAAAAAATATTCTTAATCTCTAACATCCAGAATAGGCTGAAGAAGATTTAATGGCTCTGACAACACCAACTGAAACTAATATTTCAATAACAATCACTAAAGAAGGCAACAATGCCCACCCACATCCCCACCCACCCCCCCCCCCGAAACTCCTGCAGTAGAATGAAAGTTTGTTCATTGGCTCAGGTAGATAGATAAAGTATATAGTCTTTATAAAGTATTTCTAAGGATCTGAAATGTTTGGTTGTGCCTCCCCTTACTGGTACTTCAAACCCATACCTACTAATATATGACAGTGTGATTGCTTGTTGTTTGGAAGCACTTTTTAGTGTGGAAATTTGATTCCTCTTACTAAATATTTTGCATGTTATAATAACACATAAAGTAGTACTGTTCTGTATTAGTCAAGGAAAAATTATGAGAAACTTCTTGTGCAGTAAATTACAAGCAAGGACAAATTTGAAACAGTTGTCCTTGACTGCATTATATCTACTGGGCAAAAAAAAGCCTTTAGTGATTTATGATAAAAGAAATAATGACTTTATTAAAGACTTGTTCAAGCTCATTTTTCAAAATATATAGTATATGTGATCATTTATTACTGATTTTTTATATGCTTCAGTTGTACCATCACACATCATTTGCTTATCTCATTAAAATTTTCTCTACAGAAAGAAAATATTAGGTCATCAACCTAATATTACAAATGCTTTAAGCTAGAGTAGAAGAGTGAAATTGAAAATACAATGTCTTATTTGAATAGGACTATTGCTAATCTATAAAATACTTTCTAGTGCTTAAGTATTTAAAAGCTCTTGTTAATGCTACCTTGTTTATGATAGTTCTGGAATTTGTCTGATGATGAACACTGATGAGTCAAGCACTGTAGCTCACAGAAATTTATTTTTTTCCCCAAGTAGTCACACTTACATTTTGACTTCCATTGTTGTAAGGACATAAGTTAATATTAGATAGACTTTCTGTGAAGTCCTGATTTAAATGTTGTGATAAGTCTCCATTATTTAAAATAACTTGCTAATGTAAATTGTTATTTACTATTAATATTCTGACATCTCCCTTTGAAAGTAATTTCTGTTCTTATGTGATTGCAGTCTGCTACCCTTAGCAGTTTTACATTCTGAGGTGCCCTTGACTTCATCTTTCCATCCATGGCTTGCCCAATTCTTTACAGTATTAAAGGCTTTCATCTACATGCAGATAGGAATACCTCAGGATGTGTATTCAGGCCTCAGTTGTACCTGCAGAAATAAATACTCTGTGCTTCTATGCAGCATCTCTGATGTCAGTGAAATTTATCAAGTCCAGCTGTTACTGCAAGATACGACTTAGACTTATCCAGCATATTTTTGAACACCTATTCATGACACCTCATTTAAAAAACTAGGCATCCTACGCTTCCTCAGATGGCTGTGTGTCTCAGGTAATCTGCATCTACCTCGATTCATATTTGTTTTTACAAATAATAAAACCCGTGAAGGGCTCTCTTAAATGCATGCTTAAAGTTAGTAAGATGAATCCATGCATAAGTGCTTTGCATCATGGAATCTCCAGATAAGTAAAATGAGTAAAAAAGGCTGGTGAAGTTTATCAATAACTGGTTTTATAGAGTTCATACCAGTAATAAAAGCTAAAGCAAGCATCTTACTGTGAGTATTTCTGAGTGGTCCAAATATAAATAATCTGGACACAGTGGAGAAGTATATTCAATGTTTTTTGGAGAAAATATATTTTTCTAATTTTTATGAACACTGCCTAAATATATAGAACTGTAGAAATAATATGTTATTAACATGTAGTTCAACAGAAACCCTTTTATTTCTGACAAAGAAATATTTTTAATGGAGTTCAAAGTAAACCATGTTTCTTTCCCCTTCCCTGCCAGAATGTCAAGGATGCTGATGAATCTTGATTACAAAAAAAAAGTATGAAAGAAAGAATATATCAAGAATTGTTTAGATTTCTCACTTTGAAGATAAAGTTATCATGGTAAGTCTTCTTTGGGACACTACTGTGTATGATTCTATGCTAATAGTCTGAACACACAGAGAAATGGTCTTTAGTACTCGTGTCCAAGTGAACAAAATAGTGCCTGGGAGCATTTACTTTTCAGAGAACTCTTGCATGTATTTTCAGAATTTCCAGTTCCAAAAAAATTCAACTTTCAGCCAATCTTCTTCTGAAGCCATGAATTATTATTGAGCTGTCAAATTGCCACTTGAAAAATCTCCAAAAGAAAAAAGGGAGGTGAAGAAGTTTGCCAGACAGATAACTCTGTCTAGATACTCAGATATGACTGAACTAGAAGGGGTTAGAGGAGGAAAGTTTATTTCCCTCAACATTAAATCATTAGCCATCTATACAGAAAATAATCCTGTGAAGTCTGAATTATGTACTCTGTTCCAAAGTAATGAAGCAGCAAGCCTTATGGAAATTATGTCTTCACAGTGCTTGGCAAGCTCCTTGTCAAAGCTATTTCTATTCAATTTTCAAGCCTAGAAACACAGATAGAATTATTTTGGCATTACAGTAGTTATGTAGCTAGGATAATGTACAGTAGTTGTTTCTATTTATCCTGACAAAATAGAATACTAGAGCTGCTGTAAATAGTACATCATCTCATTAGTTTTGCATTAAAAAGAACACATTTTAGAGCTCTACGTGAATAGGCTGGTCTGAAAACCTTTGAAAAAAGTCTGTTACAAAATATCGTGATTAAATATTTTCCAATAAAATATATAGCCTGTAAATAAATGGTGAAAATTTGATTTTTAAATGTTGTTCAACAAGGAATGCAAAATATATTACAACATTGAAAGTAACTGAGTGCAATTTCATTCTGTAGAAATAGAAGAACTGGGGAGGGAAGGGAGTCCTCAGGTTTGGTTAGCTTATTCAAGGAAATACAGATTTTCTTCTTATACTACCATTTCATTAAAAAAAACCAAAAAAACCAAAAAAAAACCCCAAAAACCACAACCAAAAAAACAACAAAAAAACCCAAACTGAAAAAAACAAGCAGAAACAAACCCAAAAAACAACAACAACAACAAAAATACAGTTCTGGTATGCAAGACAATCCAGAAAGAGAAGGAAGTGGACCAACCAGTGCAGATATGCAGATACTCTGTTCTGAGAGGTTGAAGAGAAATGTTATTATATTGTGACATATTCTAAAGTTTCAACTTTTCTTCAGCCTCTTAAATGTCTTTGCATTGTGTTAACAAAGGAAAGTAAAAAGGAAATGGAATAAAAGGTATTCATCGTGTTGCCTCATTTTGAAGTAGTATCCTTCAGAACACTAAATAAATCCTGATGTATATTTCTTGTAACACAAATAAAAAACATTTCACTGTTTTACTTTTCCTCACATCTTTGTAATATGCTTATCATTCACTGTGATCATTGCTGTTTATCTAAAAATAAAGATAGAAATTATGTATTAAGATTGCCATAGTAACTGTCCAAGAGATGCGAAGTTTTGAATCAAAAAGCGCTCTTTCTCTGTTTTGGTAAGAAAGCCCTCTCTTGACTTGGATATCTGGCACATGATGTGTGCTTATAGAATAGAATCATCCTATTATTACATCTACATTGTTAGATAAGTTAGAGACATGTTAGATATGTAGTTGTAAGAGAAATGTTAGATATGTTATCGTCTGTCTACAGAGATGTTTGTCATCATGATGAATGTCACTTTGCAGTGCAAACTTCATTTTGCATGAATTCTGAAATAAAGGAGATGTTGCTGAAAAGAATACTTGAAGAGCAAATACACCATGGACTGAAATGGAAAGGACAAGTTGAAGTTACAATGTAAATGTCTACTTCCCAATTCAAATGAAAAATGGAAATCGGTGCTAGATACATGAAGCCAATATGTACATCATGTATAGATAAATATGATTTTTGAAACTGGTCTTCATAACTACTAGGTTTCAAGAGATTATAAACACTAACTAACCATTATAAATACAATGGCACATATGTTGTTTTGCTCGCCTACGAACTTCATGTTTTACTGCTAACTAGGATGGATCCACATCTACATCATAAATGTATCTATCTCTGTCCTCAAGTGGAATTTGGTATTTTTCAATGCTGGATTTTAACTCTTCTTTCCATTCTAAGTATGTTCTTAATAACCCTAAAGGTACTTTTTTATAGGTGCTATCCTTCATCTGTTGAGACTGGTACATCATCTGGAAAGGCTGACAAACACTGAATAAAGCTAATACTTTGTTTTCAGTAGAGGGTCATATATACTGAGCTTTTTTTCTACTTGATTGCTTTGAAAGTGGATTGCTTTAATAGCTACATCTTGTGCTTATTTGTGTATACATCACTTTCCGCAGGCAGTACACTTTCAATCTCCAGGCCTGGTGTTTATCCATTAACAGAGACATTTCAAATGCTTTCAGACTTAGTGAATATTGTATGTCAAGAAAGGCTTCACAGTGTCTGTGCTTTCATAGCAGTGTTCTATAATTGCAAATATGCATTTGAAAAGAATCTGCAGTTCTCCACTTGGATCAGAATACAGATGTGAATCTTAGAAGCACATAAAAGTATATCAGATTTTGACAACATTCCCAGATTCACTAACCCTATGAAAACCACCATTTTTGATCAAACAAATGCAAAGATAACACCATGACAACCTGCTTTTGATTCCTATTCATGGAATAAGTTTTTTACATTAGAATTGGGATTAAAAATAATACAATTCTATTCTCTTAACAACTAGATAAGAGATCTTTATGTCAGACACTAGAAATATAGAAATGAGTTAAAATCCTTAGAAGCCAGTGGTTTGAAGTGAAGTAATTCAGCTGAGAGAGAAGATATACTATTTTCTTTCAAACTATTGTTCCTATATGCTTTTTTTTTTTTTTTTTCTGAAAGCCTTGTCTCAAATAACTGGAATCCTACATTCTTTCAGTTGTTAGCCTTTCTGCTAGAACTGCCAATAACTGTGATAATTAAAGCTGGTAGTGATGGTGGTTTTGTAGTAAAACAGATCTGTCTTCCAGCAACTGATTCAAGATAACAGGTTCATTCTAAATTATCCTTTTTTGAACATAATGTAATTCCACAAATTCTGTGCTACTAAATGTTGGTGTGTCATAGCAATACTAATATTTTTCTGCTCATGGGCAGATTACTGGTAGATTTGCTTGAATAGGGGATGGAGAAAAATGATCAGCAAGCTTCAGCCACAGTGTCATTATTTAGATATCACTTGTTTGAGATCATATGATGTGATGGACAGATGGCTGCAGGAACCACCCCCATTCAAATCAGGATGAGTCTCCCTGATTTGGTGAACAACTTTTTTTTAGGTTATTTTTATTAATATAACTATAAAGAATGGAGGAGCCATGCCTAGAGAAAGAAGAAAGTGGAACAGAGCCACCACAGTAAGGAAGCAAATCAAATCATGTAAAGGAACAATTTAGAATATTTAACATCCATAGCTGTCTTCTGAAGTCTGTTAAGGCATAAGCAACCAAAATTATCATGTCAAGTGTTGATCAACAGCATGGTAAAAATGAAAAAACAAGAAGTATTATTCCTGCTCCTCAGAAAACAAAAGAAAAGAACTAAAGAATGAGCTGTCAGGAAGGACTGGGCTAAGGCACTCAAAAATTGGGTTTTTTTGGGGGGGAGGTTTTGGGGGTAGGTTTTTTTTTTTAATGGAAGAACTATGTGGCTTAGAAGTTAACATATACATGTGTGGAGACTGTCTCATGAAGACAGATTTGAGGACTGGAGTGAATGATTTTAAGTTCTGTCATTGTTAAATACTTTCAGTAAATTAATTCAATGAAGCTTTGTCTTTTTGATGTAAACGGTGTTTGAGCCAGTTATAGCAGCTCCATAAAAAGTATCTTCAACATTTTAATTTCTGATTCCAGATCTCTCCTAGGGAGGTAAATAGAAGTTAGGACATCTTGACTGTTAAGTCACTTATTTACAAGACAAGATTTATCTGGTAAATGCTCCCATAATAATTGTAGTTGTTTGCAAATTATTCCTCTGAATCTCATAATTAATTTGTTGTTGTTTTATCAGTTGCATCATTAAAAAGCAGCACTTCATGTGAAATCTTTAAACCTTTACAAAAAGTGGTGTTATAACCCAAATAAAGGAAAAACCAAATCTAACCCATGTTAACAACATTACTGTAATTAGATACTATTAATAAGTTGCTGAGAAATTATAGTATGTAGTCTCACTTTATCTCTTTGCTTTCAAATATTTTTGTTTTGTATACTGAACTACCAATGATTTTAGAATAAGAATGTATAAGTGAACAGTCACAAGACTGTAACATGTGTCTCTAGGAATGAAAGATAGTAGGAACCTTAAAAGTATAAGATCAAGGTAATACCAGAGAACACAGAGCTAGATTGACCAACAAATAATTGCTGTTATAGTTGTGTAAAAAGCCTAATGAAGTTACCTTAACTGATAGCATAGTGGAGCTGTCTTTAAAGCATGTATAACACTATCACAAAAATTGTTAGTTGGACAGTAGCTACTGCTTCAGAATCTGGTGTGCAGTACTGATCACTCTGATATCCTACATTGTGCTTCCACATACCTAAGTATTGTTTTACTATTATCAAAGAGAATTGCTTCTTTGCATTTGATCTAAGGTTTCATTGGGTGTGTTTTTTTAGTCTGGTTATCTGCCTTTGAGAAATGGCTGTTAATTCTGAATGCAGCTGTAGTGACACCACTATACTTTTCACCAATAAAATAACCCATTATTCCCTTTAGTGTGAGACGGATATTCCATGCTGCCTGGACAAGAGAGAAGATGTGATAGTCTCTAATATGTTAATTATCACAGTCTGTCTTCAGATGGATCAACTCGGTCTCAGGAGAACTGCATCTCAAGATACTGACCTTTGAAAAGCATGTATAATTCCTTGAGTTCTAATGGGTTCTTGAAATCTTTGAAACATCTGGAGATAACAAACTTCAGAACAGGACTTCTATTTCCAGCCAGTCAAACCTATGGCCTTTTTCTGTGGAAGAATAATCCTAATTCAGAAACTCCTCAGCTGCTCTCTTTGTAAGCCTCCTCCGCTCCTAAATGGAAGAGGTCAGAAAAGATATCACTCATGAAGAAAGGATTGTAGACCCTTACTGTGTCTTCTCTGGATAGATAGGATGTTTTTGTAATAGAGAAATAGATATAAAAATGTGGATCAAAATGTTATCAGATAAGGTATTCACAAATCAGTGCTCTGCATTTAGGTTATGTGAGTTTGTACCAAGCCAAAAAGAAGATGTCCCATCCCACATGCTGTGTTGTGAGATGGGTGAATCTTTTTTATCCCCTGAGGGTTTGTTTACTGACAAAAAGCCAATCTTTGCTCAGCAAGCTGCATGGCCGGTAGAGTCACAACAATGGCTCAGAGGAGCAATCTAACTGGTAACTTTATTAACTGGCAAACTTAACAAACACAGGCAATTTGGCAAAGGAACTATTTTCTGCACAACCCATTGCAAGTTGTCTAAAACCTATATACGTGAATATATGGTAGAGAATTGGAGAAAGAAAGAAGCAAGAAAGAAAGGAAAGGAGGATAGAAAAGGAGAGGTATCACCACCCTTGAATCCCATGAGGTCGTCTTGGGGTGGAGTCTGGATCCATAGGTGATGGGTTGACAAAGCAACGTGACTGCTCATCCTTATATAGTCTCATTAGTCCAAGACCACCTGTAGTGTGGCAACCATCTTGCTTCTGCGCAGTCAAGTGTTCTAGAGAGTTCTTGAATTGGGTCAGGGGGTGGTGTTGGGGCAGTGAGGGTCTTTGGCGACCACACGCTCCTTTCATGAATACCTGTTGACCGGCATGTGCTGAGTTGTTGCCCACTGGAAGAAGCTGAGGGGGCAGCCCAAAGCCCTGCCTCCGCAGGGCTCACCCTGCCCCTCTCTGTTACCCCTCTGGCCAGGCAAGTTGTTTGAGACAAGGAAATATCTGACTGTCCAATCAGTCTTAGACAGATGAATCTGAGGGTTTGCCTCTTAATGTTGTTTTCATGCAATTATTTTCTGGAGGGCAATATGGAAAGAACTTTTTGAGTCTCTTAGCATGTATCAGGAACATGTAAAAAGATTAAGAAATGGAAATTCTTATTTGAACAGGAAGCATCTGTATGTTTTCCAGAGGTAGTCAGATTTAAGTTTGCAGGTTTATATAATTGCAGTCATATAAATAATGGCAGTGGCAGCTATTGCTGTAATTCTGGAAGACAGGAAAATTAGGAAGGAAGAACAACTGAATCTTGCTGTTAGATATTAGTTTCTTTAAGCTTTCTGGCAAGTATAGAAAAATGTTACTTGAAATAAAAAATATGCTTGACCTGTATATTGGTTAGTAAAATGAAGAAAAGAAAAAAAAAAAGAAACCAAAACATGCCATAGCAATGTAATTTTCTTAACACAAAATATTTCTCCTTTTTTTTTTACCCCACTGAGATGCAAAATCAGACACCAAGGGAAAAACTTTGAAAAAATACTGCAGATGCTTCACAGTACATTTCTGTGTTATATGAGGTTTTCTGCCAGGTGTAAATGATTAAAAGGCATTAGTCTTGTTTCTAGCCTGTTTTTACTTTGGTGAATTTCACTAGAGTGATAATAATGCTGCCAACAGTCTGTACAACCTTACTTTTACTTTAGAAAAAAAGACATCTAAAGCTTTAGTTTGAGAACTATGTAATCATGTACCGGAACCAGATTAGTAATGATTGGAATAGTTTGGAAGAGAACTGGAAATCTACAAACTAAGAAGGGGTTTGCTTGGTAAGTTAAAAATTCACCACCATGAAATGCTTAAATAGGAATTTACTCAATGGACTGTTATGACTCCTGAGTACTTGCTATAGTCTAGTGGTTAAGTAATATGCATTTTCAAAAACCAGAGATCTTTTCTCCCTTCAGATCAGAAGAGATTTATGTGCATAACTGTTATTAGCAGTAATGGGAATTATACAAGTCACTGCTGGAAGAATTATATGCTTTAATAGACATCATATTAGAATCTTTTTACATCATAAAGAAATAATAAAATTTTTGAAATAATTTTTCTCAAAAAACTTGGTACCAGTCCAGTCAAAAATGAATTTCCCTAAGCAGTGTTATTTCTTTATTTTTCTGACAATCTTTGGCATTCTCCTTGTTTTTGTTTATACATTTGGAAGAGAAACATGTTGAAAGCACATTTTTGAAGTTGTATCTTATTTTCATCACTGTTTTTTACTGTCATAAATTAAAAAGAAGAGTGTTATATATAGATTTCTGTTATTTTAAAACTCAGATTTTATTACAGTTTTATATTTTTAAATAATTTCTTCCACCCCAACTCAGAAAATATTGTCCTAGGACTTGTGCTTATACTACAGATAATTGAGACAGAAATATGTAGAGTTTATAAACTTCAAGATATCATGAGCTTATTTATGTGCTGCCTAAACCAAAAATGGATGTCATTAATAGCTTGTCGAATGGAGACAAAATGAGAAATGAAATGAAGGGAAAACAATATGTATAGAAGTAAAAAAATAGTGAGTACAGGAAAAATTTTGCTGTCTTATACAAGATCTGGCACCTGTCATGGATTATCATTGGACTGTAAGCTTTACTCTGACATAGAGTTAAGGATGCAATCAGTCCAAGAAGCGCAATCATGACACTTCAGAAACAGGACACCTCTTTTTTACTCTTTTCAGTCACTAGTTCTATCACAGTGTCAATTGACCCATAGTTCATGCCTGTTCAGTTACAGTTCAAATAAATCTTATTATGATTTCTATTTAGTTGTACTTTTCCACAACTTTCAGTAATTCCCTATATCCTTTCTTTTCCCCTTATTGATACAACAAGCTACAAAAGAGCAATTATAATCAGTGGGGACAGATTTCTGTGACAGATTCCTGCATTCATTACTCCTTCATCAAGTATCCTGATTTTATGTAGCTTTCACTCTCTTCTGTTGCATTTCCAGGTGAAAAAAAAGTATATTTTTAATATGATTACTGAATTCACCTTGTTAATCAAGCTGTTATTTTCTAGTGCTACACACCCCCCACCCAACTTGAAGAAGCACTCTCAAAAATAGCCAAAGGTTGTTCCAAAGCAGTTCTTACTTTACTTCTTTTTTGATGATGGCTTCTGCCTTTTGGTTAGATTATGACTCTTCAAATGGAAAGAAATAATTGAGGGATGACTTTTGAAAGCCTATAGACAGCGAGAAACACATGAAACAAGTTTTACTTAAGAAGGACTGGAGGCCAAAAGTTGAAAGTCACTACTAAGAAATCTAAACCAAACACCAATTGATACATAGTTAAGCTATGATCACCAAATTATACTGTGGATGTTAAATGTGTAAATGAGTTCAGGAAGAATTTGAAGAAACTCATAAGAAAAAAAAATTCTTAAGAGAGCTTTTAAACATAAATATGCCAACACCAGTTGAGAAAGTTTCTGAGTCATATGGGCCACTGAAGTTCACTAAATCTCAGAAGATATTTTTATCTATCACTATGTACTACACCTATTCTTACACTTTTCCTGGCCAAAAATCTGTTATTTGGCCACAATTTGTGTAACACTTGCATTAGATAGATCTTTGATAGGAATTAACTTTTCCTAGTAAGACCTCTAGAGGCTCTATGTTAACAATATACATAAAAGTTTAAGTATGGCTATACTAATGTGAGGGATGGACTGGCTGGACATTTGTCTCAAAGCTTGCCCACATGAAGCTAACAGGACCCAGTAGGACAGTTGTGGCAGCTGTGCCCCCCCAATCCCCACCCCCCACAGACACAGGGACAGCGGTGAGGCCCGGTGATGCCCTATTAGGTGCCAGCAAATAGCTGGGGGTGTGTGCACGTGGATGGCATGTGAGACCCCAGGCATGGGAGGGGCTCAGACAGGACATGTGTACCATTGCCCTGGGTAAGCATGGTGCAGGGGTGAAGCTGTTGCTGGGGCAAACACAAAGTTGTTGCTGAGGGCAGCCTGCACAGGCACATACCTTAGGCACACAGCCTATAAAAAGCCACCATCTCAGATTCTGTGTGCGATCACTGACCCTGTGGGAGCCCACTGAACACACTGCATGATCACTGACTTTGTGGGAGACACTCAAAAACTCTGTGCAATTATTGAGGACCATGTGAGACCACCAAAGACCCGGCACAATCACCAACCCCACATGTGTGATCACCCACCACTGA
Source organism: Gorsachius magnificus (assembly GCA_034008185.1). Lineage (NCBI taxonomy): Eukaryota > Metazoa > Chordata > Aves > Pelecaniformes > Ardeidae > Gorsachius > Gorsachius magnificus. The sequence continues at coordinate 43,218,844 of CM067081.1, forward strand.
AGAAGCATGGACCCCCGCAACGCCATGGATCCATGGTGGTGACTGTCTGCACTCTTCTGTTTGGAACTCTCGCTTAATATCCTATCTTTCCTTCCTTCCTTTCCAATCGCTGCTTTCTCTCTTTCCCCCCGAACAGTTAATAAATATGTGGACATCTGACCTCGCTTGCTTCTTAATCTTGCTGGAAGGGATCAAACCTGAAATGAGAGTTTGGTCTGGCTGTGATTTTCATGTTAGTTATCTATTTTCTGTTTCAAGATTCATACTGAGCTTTTTCTTTATTAAAACTGGTTTTTGTATGTGACAGGTAATTTTTAGATAGATTAGAGACAGGCAACACGGCTTCACCACATAAAATTATGTCTGACTACTCTAGTGGCCTTCTACAATTGAGTGATTGTGTTGGTGGATAAGAGATGAGCAAGTGATATCATCTATCTTGACTTCTGTAAGGTCTTTGACATGGTCCCACACAATATCCTTGTTGCTAAATTGGAGAGGTATGAGTGTGATGGATAGACTGCTGGATGCATAAGGAGCTAGCTGGATGGATAAGGAACTAGCTGGATGGCTGCACCCAAAGAATTGCAGTCAGTGGCTCAATGTCTGAATGGATATATATAAGGAGTGATATCCTTCAGGGGCCTGTATTAGGAATGGTACTGTTCAATATCTTTCTTAACGGCATAGATTGCAGGATTGAGTGCACCCTCAGCAAATTTGCCATTGACTCCAAGCTGAGTGGTGAAGTTGATTTGCTAGAGGGAAGGGATGCCATCCACAGGGACCTTGACAGGTTTGAGGAGTAGGCTCGTGAACCTCATGAAGTTCAACAACGCCAAATGAAATATTCTGTACCTGGGTCAGGGAAATCCTGGTACCAATATAGACTGAGGGATGAATTGCTTGAGGGAAGCCCCGTGGAGAAGTACTTGGGAATACTGGTGGATGAAAAATTGGACATGAGTCAGCAATTTGCAGCCCAGAAATCCAATTTTATCCTGGGCCGCATAAAAATAAATATCAGCAACAGGTTGAGAGAGGTGATTCTCCTATATTCCACTGTTGTGAGGCCCCGCCTGGAGTACTGTGTCCAGCTCTGTGGTCCCCAGTACAAGAAAGACATGAACCTTTCAGAGGGTCATGAAAATGATCAGAAGGCTGGGACACCTTTCCTATAAAGATTAAGGGAGCTGGTGTTGTTCAGCCTGGAGAAGAGTAGGCTCCAGGGAGACCTTATTGTTGCTTTTTGTGCTGATTTTGGCTGGGATAGAGTTAGTTTTCTTCACAGTAGCTTGTATGGGGCTATGTCTTGGATTTGTGCTGGAAACAGTGTTGATAATACATTGTTGATAATAATGTTTTAGTTATTGTTGAGCCATACTTACACAGCATCAAGGCCTTTTCTTTCTCACACTGCCCTGCCAGCAGTCAGCTGGGGGTGCACAAAAAGCTGTGAGGGGACACAGCTGCGACAGCTGACCACAACTGACCAAAGGGATATTCCACATCGTATGATGTCACAGTTTGCATATAAAGCTGGGGGAAGAAGGAAGAGGTGGATATTTAGTGTTACAAAGTTTTGTCTTCCCAAGTAACCATTACGTATGATGGAGCCTTGCTTTTTGGGAGATGGCTGAACACCTGCTTGCTGATGGGAAGTAGTGAATTAATTCCTTGTTTTGCTTTTCTTGCACGTGCAGCTTTTGCTTTACTTATTAAACTGTCTTTATCTCAACCCACAAGTTTTCTCACTTTAACTTTTCTGATTCTCTCCCCCATCTGACCTGGGGGAGAGTGAGAAAGTGGCTGTGTGGTGCTTAGTTGCCAGCTGGGTTTAAACCATAACATCAATCAATATTTAAGAGAGGGGTGGTAAGAAATATGGAGAAAGACTTTTTAAAAAGGCCTGGAGTCACAGAACAGGTAATGGTTTTAAACAGAAAAAGAGTAGAATTAGAATGGATAGAAGGTGACGAGGGTGGGGAGACACTGCATCAGGTTGCCCAAAGAAGTTGTGAATGCCCCATCACTGGAAATGTTCAAGGTCAGGGGTTTTGAGCAATTTTTCCCTGCTCATGGCAGAGGAGTTGAACTATATGATCTTTAAAATTTCATTCCAACCCAAAGCATGCCATGACTCTATGAAACTGTCACTCTATGATTCTACGATTCTATGATTCTATTATCTTATAATTATGGTCCCTGTTAACTACAATTCCTTGAGTAGTATGTCAGAATATTTCTTATTGACTTCTATCAAATTTCCTTGGTCAGATTTTTCACTTAGCACTGAGTCTGGAATTAGTTCAGGTTTGGGAATCCGATCAAAAAATGTTCAGATATTTTTATCCTGGATTACTCTGAATCAGTGAATTCTTTATCCAGATATGGATTATCTGCCCCATTTTAAGACATCTTTTAAAATGTTCACAAAGCCTCTCATAAGCTGCTGTGTTTTGGCTGGGCAAGGAACATAGAAACTTTTATTTTTCATAGTTCATAGAATACAAGTAGTATCACTTATTTTATTTCAATCTTTTGAATAAAATCAAAAAGTGTGCAGTTTTCAGTCCTTTGTTTTTAAACCAGAGAGAAAAGCAAACAGAATTCTGCACAGATTAAAATATGTTGATTATATAGAGTGGCAAGGATGAGAAGAACATTAGTATTTCAGAAGACATTATGAAAAATTTTTTTCAATTAAAGGATTGTCAAGTATTGGAAGAAGCTGCCCAGGGAAGCGGTCGAGTCCCCATCCCTGGAGGTATTTAAAAGACGGGTAGATGCAGTTTTGGGGGACATGGTTTAGTGGTGGGATGGCAGGGTTAGGTTAACAGTTGGGCTTGATGATCTTAAGGGTCTTTTCCAACCTAAATTATTCTATGATTCTATCATTTCAAAAGACCTCATACCACTGCCATATTTTTAGTCCTCTTTTCTGATTGCAGCGTAATTCAAGTAAAAGAAGTCAACAATGACTATTGCTTGTTTGGTTTCCATTTAATATCTGATCTGTTTCTGCATATGTGTAAAAGGAGAAGCAGTTTGGACTTGCAAAGAAAATAAATATCTAAAAGCTCTGAGTATTCTTTAGTATCTCTCAATGTCATTTATGCCTTTGCAACAGCATCACATCAAAAGTCAGAAAAACAACTGTCCAGTTTTAGTTCAATAGTTGGAAATAAATTATTTGTACATATCTTGTGAAGTTATCCCTATGCATGTGTATCAATCAAACGGAAAGGAAGGAAATTATGCCTGTAATGCTCATATGCCCATATTCCTCATTCATTATATCATGTTTCATCAATGGAAATTTCAGTGTAGTACAGTTAATGTTTCAGAGACAACCATGCAACACTCAGGTTTGCTAACTACACAAAACATGAGCTGCAATTAAAACTTTTTTTTCTGAAATATTCTCAAGAATTATGATAGATCCATTTTATAAGGAAAGAGAAACATTTTATGCATCCGATAATATCTGGAAATTGCCCTTTTTTGGTAGATAGTTTCCTTTTTTTTTTCCTTGGTGACAAACTCATAAATGAGACACAGTCAAGTTACTTCCTGTCATATACAATATTTCCAGAAGGATTCAGTTCAGTACATGTACAATTAAGATTTTATCAGCTTTAAATGGCAAGACTAGCAAGTGCTAATATCACTTAGTGAGACAGTCTGGAAGCTTTCATTTTCATTTTGGAACAGAAATTTAAATGTTTTTAAATTAAGCTGTCTTCTAAATTGTCTGTCCTCTTTAGGAGTTTAGTGTTTTGACTTCCCCTTCCCCCCGTTAATATAAAACATACATTTATAATAACAAGCTTGAAAACCTGCTGGGGTTTCTTGACCTCAACATTTTTAAAAGCAGCAATTCTAAGGAGGGCATTAAGACAGAGATATAGGTGCCTATAAAAATATTTCAGCTCTAGATTTTTCACAGGAAATTATTTTTCAGAACACATCTAAATAAGTTTTTTTTTTCATTTTTATTTATATTAAGTTTATTAATTTAGCAGTGAGAATAATATACAGAACACAGTAATGACCTGATACAGAAGGAAAGTTGTTCTTTATTCAGAAGACTCACATTGACTTGATACAGTCTTTATTTTCTGGATTATTATAAGAACACGAAAGCTGAAACCTACAAGGTGGGAACTTCATTACCCATGTGAAAAACAGTTATTTGTAAAAAAGTCAAATTCATTTTTATTATGTAAGTTGTTATGAACTTAATTTATATAAGTAACACTTGTTTATATTTCCTTCTGGAACTGATTAAGTTTGTTAAATTAATGTTCAGGTGATTGCTCCAGAAGTTTGTTGATTCATTAAGGCAAGTCTAGACTGTAACATGTCTGCATACATTTATACAGATTTAGCAGAAATCAGCCCCTATCTAGCTTTAACTTCTGGTATTCTTTTCCTTCTGTGTTAAAGTTCAGTGTATACAGATAAGATTTTCTAACTGTAAGAATTTCTGTTTGCTTTGTAGAGAATATCTAACAGAAGTCTTTAGCTGCAAGTTGTAAATCTACAATAAATGGCAGTTTGCAAAGATAGGACCATTTGATCAAGAGTTAGACAATGAACAGGCATGCCTCCTCAAAGAACAAGGCACATTGTGCCTGAGACTGACTTATTTCAAGGATCCAAACTTTCAAGATACTTATCTTACAAGAACACATCTGTAACAGATAAAGGTGTTTTGATTATGAAAGTGAAACACTGAAATACATTATTGATGGTAATATGAGGCAAGAATCAAAACTGATAAGAATAGTAAGACACTTCATACTTTTCAAAATTAAACCCACTCATAATTACCATCTTTCAAGATCTGTCCACGCGGAGGTTTCAAAGAGATTGAAACTTAAATAATTCTTTCATAACTTGTATAGCTTCCTTTTTGTAACATCTCCCTCCCCTACTTATTTATCTGCAAAATAGTCCTGGATAATAATAGTAATTTATTTTTCTTGTTTCCACATCTCCAGAGATATCTTTTTGAAAAATTATTTCAAAAGATAAGTCACTTCTCTGGATTAGCACTTAAAAGATCTACTTATTCCTTATTTCTCTAGACTACAGTGTGCAACAATTTAAAATTTGAGGTTGCTTGGAATATGATGACTTGAATACTTTCTCTGTCATGCCCCAAAGCCGATGATCAATAAGGCAAAAATATTAATGGAAAATAAACATTAAAGAAGATTTTATGGGCAGAAAACAGCTAATTCACAGACAGAATTTACAAGTTCTATTATATTCAAATAATATACAAAAGAAATAATACTGTAAAAATACATCCATGACAGTGAAAGGAATCAAGCAGTGGAACCTGCCACCAAGAAATATACTGGATTCTGTGCTAAATCTGTTAAGACGAGGAATTGTATCTGCCTTAAAACATCTGAGGAATTTCTTACACAATCTTACAGCCATTTGTTGAAATTAGAATCATTTTTTTTCTCCCAAATTTTCACCAAATCCAGTGCAGATTCTCCATTAAGTCTTCCTTGAACTTATGCTGTCCTGGCTCAGACTTTAGCAATAACATATTTCTCACCTGAACCTGAAAATTCATAACTGGACTGTCCAGACTTCCCAGATGTATCTCAGCAGATTACCTCAAACTCTATTACCACTAAATAGATGATTTCAGAGCCAACAACCCTGGTATGTCTACAGAGCTAAATATTTGAAAGTTCTGTGCCTAACAAGGCTTGGATTCCTATGACCAAGAGCATGAGAAGCAGCAGATATGGACACAAAAAGCTGTTGAAAAAAATGACATACTTTTTGTTTTCACTGATGCTATAGTTTATTTGCTGAACAAAAGTGTTAACGGCATCAATACCATGGAGTGGCTGAAAGTCCATAGGACTGCTTTCATATTGAAGAAACCACTGCATGCTTGGTTTTCTAAAACAAAATGTATTATTTTTTTTTAAAGTTTGTTTTTATCAGATCCAGAATTAAAACCAAAGTTAAAAAAAATAAATAATCGAGCTTTTAAACAGCTCGACTTCTTATCCTTCTTTGGTCACTTCATCTTGGAAAATAAATGGTTGGAGTTACATAATTATCCTGTTCCTTGTACAAAGATCCATTCTGCTGATGAGATACCTTTTCAGATTTTCCATAAGAAATATAATTAGGATGGAAGAACACGTGATGAGCAAATGTGTAACACACAGATGGCACAATTTAAAGCAGAGTGAAAGAGACCATTCCTAAAGGCATACTGAAGAAGTTGTTATGGCCAAATTAAGCAATGTGGTTTTATATTATCAGGTATACTTCTAGCCTGCTGAAAGTGCCAAACTATATGTACCAGATCTGGCCGTGATGGAGTTAACTTTCTCCATAGCAGGCCCTATAATTCTGTGGTTTGGATTTGTAGCTAGAATGATGTTCGTAACACAACAATGTTCTGGCTATTGCTGAGTCTGTCTCTCCCAACACACCTTTCCTCCTCCTCCCTGCCAATGTAAGTAGGCTGGGAATGGGCAAGTGGTTGGACGAGGATGTGGCTGGGACAGCTGACCCAAGCTGACCAAAGGGATATTCCATGTCATAGAATCATTTAGGTTGGAAAAGACCTTTAAGATTATTGAGTCCAATGTTAAACACTACCAAGTCCACCACTATCATATGACATCATGCTTAGCAATGAAAGATAAGAGAAAGGAGGAGGAGGGACGACATTCATTATTAAGGTGTTCGTCTTCCAAAGCAACTGTTACATGTACTGAGCACTTACTTGCTAGGAAGTGGCTGGACATCACCTGCTGATGGGAAGTAGAAAATAAATCTTTTTGATTTGTTTTGCTTTGCTTCCATGCAGACTTTGCTTTTCTTCCTTAAACTGCTTTTCATAGAATCATAGAATCATAGAATGTTTTGGGTTGGAAGGGACCCCTAGAGGTCATCTAGTCCAACCCCCCTGCAGTCAGCAGGGACACCACTAACTAGATCAGGTTGCTCAGAGCCCCATCCAACCTGGCCTTGAATGTTCCCAGGGATGGGGCCTCCACCACCTCTCTGGGCAACACGTTCCAGTGTTTCACCACCCTCGTTGTAAAGAATTTCCTCTTTATATCCAGTCTAAAACTACCCTGCTTCAGTTTAAAACCATTACCCCTTGTCCTGTCACAGCTGGCCCTACAAAAAGATTTTCCCCATCTTTCCTATAGGCCCTCTTTAGATACTGAAAGGCCGTAATCAGGTCTCCCCGCAGCCTTTTATCTTGACCCACAAGTTTTTAATCTTTTCTTTCTTGTCATGCTGAGGAGGGGGATTGACAGAATACCTTGGTGGGCACCTGGAGGCCAGACAAGGTCACCCTACCACACTATCTTTCCTCATTAATCTGTGTTGCTTGTTTCTCAAGGAATGCTCTCACCCCACAGAATTTGTGGGATTGTTATGAGATATACTAGGTGAATTTCTTCTGACTTTTGTTAGAAGGACATTTGTGGCTCTACTCCTTCACAATTAAGTCAATGAAACTTTTTGGGTTTTGGAGTTTTTTTTCAGTTATCAGGCACACGATCTGACTCAGTTGACATGATTAAAGCTAAATGATCGTGCCTTTGGTAAACTTTTCCTTTCCTTTTTTCTCCTTACATGTTTTGTGCTGTGTTTATTTCCATTCTTTGTTCTCTCTCTTACTTTTACCCCTTCCACCTAAGAGGCTGAGGAAAGTTACTTTTATCAGAATAACTCCATGTATCCCTCTTCTTTAGAAGTGGTAGCAAAGTAAGGAAAATATTTATGTCTAAATGCTCTAATGAAGAAAACAGATTTGGATGAAGAAAAGGAGTGAGGAGAAAGGATTTTCCATGGTTTTTATATTGTTATTCCACTATTTCACAATTTTATTTTCTCTTTACCACGTTTTTCTAATTCTTTTAAGGGCTTTACAATTTTTCTTTTTGAGCTTGAAATACTGAAATCCAAAGCTGATATCTTTTTTTACTAACAAACAGCTTGGAAATTTTCAGTAGAAGAACTAATAAGAGAAAGTGTTATTATAGTTAATCAGAATAAGGAGTTTCACATATTTAAAGTACAAATATTTTTAAAATAAAGTCAGTGATTATTTTCATACATAGTTAAAAATATACCATCTTATTGTTCATAATTGTTATGTAAATCTATGTATGGTTAACAAAAATTGCTAAGTTTATCAGCTGTACTGGTATACTAAATGATTACAATTAAATAACTATTTCCTGATTGTGTGATCAGATATGTGCTGGTTTTGGCTGGTACTGAGTTAATTTTCTTCATAGTAGCTAGTATGGGGCTATGCTTTGGGTTTGTGAGGAAAACAGTGTTGATAATACAGGGATGTTTCAGTTACTGCTGAGCAGTGCTTACACAGAGTCCAGGACTTCTCTGCTTCTCACACCAGCAAGCAGCAGTGTGATGCTTAGGTACTGGCTGGGGTTAAACCATGAAAAGGAGCCATAATTAAACTGAAGGAAAGTGGACAGAATAACCATTTGTTCTTGATTCTTGTTTCATCCTTGTTACAGGTTTTTGGCTACATAGCATCTTTGCATTTTGATTGCTTGAAAAAAACCAATGCCAGTATAAATACAATAATCTGATGAAAACTAAAATAATAAATGGTTATTTGGGTGAGTGGAAATTTATGTATATACCTACACTATATAAAAACATAAAAATTAGGGAAATTCCTGGTACAATAGAGATGATCCTTGCAGCAGTGTTTTTATTAGACTTCACCACATCTACAATATTAATTTCACTTATACTGAATTAACTTCAGTCCTTCAGTATCTGAAGGATTTTTTTCTGTAATGCACTATGACTTATAAATAAGATATATGTTCTCTCCATGATCCGATGCAAATAACAAAACTGCTAACAATTAAAATATTAATAAAAATATTTAAATTAGATTTGTGAAGATAAGGCCTTAGGGTAAAGTTCAGGAACAAATTTGTTTTCTGATTGTGTTAGAACAATTGCAATTTTATGCAAGTCACAAAAGACTAAAAGTGAAAATGCTTAATTATCAGGCATTTAAATATTAAGTAATTGTTGGTTTTGGTTTTTTTTTTTAGGGAGGAGGTGCATAGGATCCCAAAAAGATTTCATAAAGCCCTCTTAGGTCCTAGGCTTCCAACACTGTAACCAGAATAAGACATTCAGATGAAGATTTGATTTCACTTTCAAAGTTAAGAACTCAGGTCTATCCATCTCAACATTAAAAACAAATCATCTCAGGCTGTAAATTAAAGTTAATATGACCCTTGTCTTAATTTAATATGCTCAGAATCAGGATGATCATGGAAATACATCAGCCAGTCAATCTGTTCCTCCCCCTGCCATTACACTTAACTACTTAGTATACATTTCTGTTTAGTGTAAAGTACTTGTATGCCATTTTGAGAATTTTGTAAATCTAGCTTCAGTATTTCCCATTGACATTTTTTGTGGCAAATTTTAATGGGAATCCAGTGGAAACCTGAGTAAGTAAGTAGGAACTGAAATTCAAACCAGGCCTTTTCAAGAAAGGAGGTAAATATCACCAGTGTAAAAAATTAAGTAAAATAAAATAAAGAAAGCAAAAGGATATCACATGTTGAGTTACACCATTTTATTATTAATTATTGAGAAAAATGAAGGTGGGGAAGGCTGAAGCTATTTAAAAAACTTTACAGGCAGAGAAAACAGACAAGGTTCATGAGGAGAACATTCCTTAGCCCATGGCCAATGTTCAAATATCTATCAGAATATTTTGACTGAAGCCTTTATATAGTTTGATAAATTTGTTCATTGTGAATATGCAAACAAAAAAAAAAGTTTGCAAAAAGAAAATGAAGCGCTAAAAGGAAAGAACAAAGACAAAAACAAAGCTGAGAAAGTGGGAGAATAATCTATTTGCAGTTGTAGCTGAGATGCTTTTCTCCAACTGAACATAAAGTATGTAAGATATCTGAATTGCTGTATGTATTCCCTCATACTCAGTAAATGATTTCTACCATACCCAATCAGCAATTTTTCATTCATAAGATGGTTGTGAAGTATGATGAGAATTAATTGAATGATGAAATGACACTAATGCCATGATTAAGGGTCACATATTGACTCCTGAATCACGCTTAATTGGAAGAGAAGAGAGAAATAAAAAAGGCATTTGTCTTTTGATACAAGTTGATGATCATCCTATTTTTCCAGTTTTTGTCAGCATCCTTCTTTAAAAATATCTAGCCTATTTTTTTACTTTTCTCCAAACAACCATACTCCATTATAATTATTTCCAAAAGATTTTTTTTCTTTCTGCTAAGGTTGTAGATGCTGTAGATTTACAACTGAGAGGCACAAATGGGAGAAGCATGTCTAGTTATAGTGGGATTTTTTTGTGTGTATTACATGGATCTTTCACAAAGGAGTCTTCTGATAGCTGCAGAGACTTTTCTTTTTAAATAAAGAACTGTTGGGAAATGCTGGCAACTTGATATGGAAAATCTATTTTTTATTTAGAAAAAAACCTGACATTCTCTGCTCCTCAAAATTGTAAAAAGCTTTTGAAGTGGCATTTGTGATTCCAGCAGATGCTATTCAAAGTATATGTAAATATAAAAGTACAGTTTCTGCTTTGATTTCTGCATAATTTTAATCCACATTTGTTATGTAGAGTAATAGAAATTTGACCATATGAAATAAAAATAAAATAACATGCATACAATTAAAATACCTTTTTTCTTGTTGTTTAAAGAATTTTTCTGTCAGCATAAACATAAACATGATAATTGCAATTGTTGAAGACAAGTTACTCAATGCTATGGTAAAGAAAATTGTGCAAATCTGATATTTCAATTAGAAGAAATTAAGTTTTATTTTTAGTTTTGTAACCAGCACTACTTTTTCACTGGTTTTCCTTCTGTTTTAGTTGTGTATATATTTTTGAAACTTTTTCCATCCTAATTGTCACTAATTTCCCTTTCTTCAGCTTGCAAAACTCTATCAATATAATTCCAAACCATACAATAATTTAGTTCAATGCTAAGTGTATCATAAAGGAAATCAGTATATTTACTACTATGTCTTGCTGCCTTGATATGTAGTATTTTTCTCGGCAAAATTTTCACCTTCCTAGGAAATGAGGAAACTTTCACTTCTTTGATGTCATATGAAAATGTTCTTAAACAGTTTTCATACTGTTTCTCAGCTTCAATAAACAAAATTTGGGGGCACTCATATATCACCCTGCTATCATCCCTAAAATTATTTGCTTAAGATCACAACTAGTCTCAATTAATAACATTTTTGTGGTTTTATTTTATATAGTGTTACAATGGAATTGTGTCTTGAATTTAATCTCTCTTGTTTTTTAATATAATTTTGATGTTCTACATTTCTAAAAACTCAAAATAAAAATGTTTCTTTTTACTTTACAAACCAAAGTAAAATAAAATCATTTCTCATTTTAGCGTGCAAAGTACTGAGAGAGATTTTAAGGTTGCTGGTATGAGTTTTTAAGAGAACTTAATACAATTTTAATATTTTCAAGATAATGTTTGGTCGACACAGATTTATTTTTTTTTCTTCACTCACTGCACATCATTTCAATACATGAGCAAAATAGTAGAAAAAAGGAAGATGAAGTCCTGAGGCTGGGTGTCTTTGACCATGTCTTCAAATACTGAATGGGCCTGGTGTTCCTCCCTGGGTTGGAGCCAGGAACAGCACTGGGGACATCTCATCTAGGATGTGTGCTCTGATAGAGATGCTGTGGTGCCAGGTGGAAGAGATGGCAGAAGATGTGAGTAAGATTTGTCACACCCAGGATGAGAACAGAAGACAAACAACATCTCCATAAAGAGTTTGCAGAGGCAATAGCCTGAGCTCTATAGTAGAAGGAAGGAAGGTATGCCTAAGAGAACACAGAAACAGGAAGGTAACAAAAGCTCTTGGGTGGGTGACAAATGGAAAATTGTTACTTTTGACAGCAACAAAAAGGCTCACTTTCCACTTGCTCACTTCCACAGAATTTTGCATTGTGGAAATAATTTCATTTTTTAATTCTATTTGTTAAAATTTCTCCAGCAAAGATCTCAGAAATATAATTTTCCATTGCATTGGAAAGGCAGAGTATCTTCTTATTTCCTACTAGGAGAGAATAAGAAATAAGCCATAATAGTAGAGGGATGTTAATGAGGCAGTTTCAGTAAGTCAGAGTCAACTGAATTTAATAGGAATTGTTTCTCTGAAGTTCACATTTCTTCAGTCATATTTATTTCCATGTTACTGAGGCTCTCTTTGGTTTCTTATTCATAAACAGTGCAGATTTATATTTCCACCTGGGAGTTGTTAAACAACACCCATACTTGTAAAATTACGTCTTCATGTTGTGAAAATCCCTAAAATCTATGTAAAGGTCAGGGATCTACCATTCTTCTACTAATCCAAGAATAATAGAATGAGTGCAGGCTAAATGATTGTCATACTCTCTCTTGACCTTAAAGTCCATCTGTTTAATCACAGTCTGACCACTTTGCAGCCAGAGAACTGAGAAAAAGTTCTCTAGAATATCTATGCAAGCCATACTCAGTTTCAATGGCACTGAATTTTAAAGATTTCCTAGAAGCACTTTCATGTCCTGTTATATGCTCCAATATCCTGTTAAAAATAATTTTATACTTCTCTAATTTGTTGACTGACAATGGTATTTCAATGTCTTCCTTACATGTGTTTCATGTAACGTTAGCTGAACACTGTCACTTTTATATTTTAGAGCTCAGCAGGACATTATGTTGCTGGTTCATCAGAGGATTAAGCCAGCTGATGCTTGCCTGTTGATTCTGCTTAATAGTTACAAGTCCCTATGTGTTAAATGAAAAATATATAAATAAATTTAACGAGGATTTAATGTACCTTGCCCGCATACATCAACATGGGTATAAAGCTAAAAAAAAAAATGTTCTATCACCTTACCTTTTAAATTATCACCAGGAAAAATCTCAAATTAGAAGACTAAATAATAAAAAGGGTGCTGAAAGAAACAGCAAGACATCACCTATTCTATCTCTCTGTCCCAAGCTAGCATGAGTTATTCTGAATCACTGTGATGATGGGAAGGAAACAACTTGATAACTACAATAATGTCACTCTATCTGCGTAGCTTTGCCTGTTGTGATAACAGTCAGAAAATAAAATCTTCAATGTAGGTGCTCTCAGCTCTCTTGAACTGTTTTAGGAGCCAACAATACTCATGCCTCCACATAAACAGGATGCCATTTTTGTTGCCTCCAACAGCTAGTCTGATAGAATCCTGCCACTGTATATGCTGGGTTCTAAGCATGTTTTAATTATTCATTACCTCAGCAGAGAGAACTCTCCTGCTGTTTGTATCTACAGGCAAGCACTAGTCTTAGCATCCTTTACTACTGCACCTCTTTCTTTCTAAAAGAGACACTGAATTTTCTGGTTTCTGAATCAATTGATGCTGTGCTCCAGCTTTATCTTCCATTGAAAAACCAGTTCCCTGATTTTCTTGGTCTGCAAGACAGGCTGCATTTTTTCTTGTAGATGCTTACAGTGGAGAAATTGCTATTAATTTCAAACCTCAAAAAGTTTTGTTTGAAGAAACTTTTGTAACTAATGAAAAACATATTAACTGAAAATGGAAAACAACTTTTCGCTTAAAAAAATATATTTTTTACAATTTTTGTTGTTTATAACATCCTTTGAAATTTCCCCATGGAAAATAACCACCACTTTTCAAGATCTATTTCTATTTATTTGAATATGCTAACGTGTCCTCTAAACCCCCACCATTTTCATAATACATGAATATTGAGCATTGTTGACGTGAGAAGTCTTTGTATCTGTATGAGGGTCAGTTTTAAATAAGAGGTATAAAACTGATATTACCTGAAATTACAATAGTACCTGAAATCACGCACTCCTATGACTTTAGTATAGTATGTGCCATAGTTAGAAGTGAGAAGCCCCAAACTCTGCTGATCAGCTTCAGTATAGCTTCTCCATTTCCATGATGATCATCTAAGCCTTGTTCCAGATTGAAATCCTCTTTCTTTAATGCATTTGATTAAAACTATATGCAATGTTAGAATGTCTTTTGTAATGTCATTCACATTTTCTCATTTCTATTGAAAAAGCTAATTGATGCACCATGAACAATGTATATCTTTTTAAGAACACATTAAATTGATGATTTATGGCTATTCCATAAAAGATAAAAACCATGCAGTGTTTTGAAAGCAGATGTAAAAAACCCATTGTGTCCCACTAGATACAAGCTAGCTCTAAACAACAGCAACAAGAAAAAGTGTGTCTATGTCTAGTGGGGAATACTAATAATCCTTTCTGTGAGGAGAAACACATTATTCCATGCTTCATTCTGGGTTGAGAGAGAAAAGCGGCTACTGATTATGAGTGGCTTATATTAGGAATTACTAGGTGCCTGTACATGGATATGACTGAATTATGTGCAAAGCTTCCTCATGCCCACATGCAAAAGATCAAACATTATGATAATGCATAATCTTGTCTTTCAGTATTTTCAAATATCTCCTTGTCCTTCTCAATAAAAAGGAAAAAAAAATGTATTGATTAATCCATTGCTTCATGATCTTGATGTCTTAGGTCCTATTTCTATAACTTCAGTTACTTCAAAATCAAGCAATTCTTTCTCCATAATATTCTTATTCTTCTTTGTATTTTAGATTGCTTCAATCTTATGTCATCAGAAAAATGTGTTAGTATATCCCTGCTGGTTTTTTCCAGGTCAATTAACAGAAGTGTTAATAAAGATTGTAAAAATTATTTGAAACATATCCTTGATGAATTTCACTGTTAATATTTCTCTATCCCTATTATCTGTTTGTCTTGCAGTAAAAATTACCACTCCTCATTTAACCAACTCTTTCCCTACCTACAATAATGATGCTCATCCCTATCAATTCTATTGTACATAATTCACAGTCCAGGTATAGATCACATATTTAAGTGCAAATAGATAAAATCCACTGAATTTTGTTTAACCAGGGGAAAAATGAAACACACTCCCCCTCCCCCTGAAAAAATCAAAAAGCCTCAAATCCACCCATTTGCCATCACAGATACTAGGCTAGCCATACTAGGTCAGTCTTCATTATTCACATGCTATTTACTAAAAATCTAATTTATTAAAATTTGCCCTTTCAAAGTAAAGAACTGAAGGTGCATCCCTACATTTTTTATGTCTGCCCTTTTCTATGAATCAAGTCACGGATCATTAGGACATTTTGTTTTCTGTAAGAAATTTAACAATATCCTCTTTCTTTACTGAAAACAAGTGAAAACATCATTTGGAGAATTCCCTTACCACTAGGATAAACTGCTTTTCAAAATTATTAATAGTAATTCTTACTTAACCTGTATTTCTAAAAATTGACATTTTTAGTAATATGTTTCTTTCCAGTAATAAAAAAGAAAATCTATCAATATTTAAATTTGACCCGAATTTTTCTTTGTCCTGGTTGTTGGTGTAACTTCATGGTTCTAGTTTTATCCCAGTAAAACTCTCCTATATTTAAAAATATTTTGTACTATGTATATTATCACTTATTTCTTTGTTTCATCCTTCCATTTTCGTGCAGGTCCACAATGTTCCATTTATTTTCATTTTCCTGTAAATTTGTCTGTTCTTCAATACCTGTATTCTAATTACAATTGTTAAATTACTGTATTTTATCTTACTGCTAACACTTAAATATCGATAGTTTCAGTTTTTGTGAATGTCTTTCCATCACAATATGTGTTTGAGGAGTTTCTTTGGTCTGTATATACATGTTGCATTTTGGGGAAAACAAAATAAAACAATCCAAACAAAATACCAAAAAAAAAAAAAAACCAAAACCCACAACCCAAAAATCTTTAGGAGCAGTACAATACTTTATATTCTTTATATTTAAGACAGGAGTATGATCAGACTTTGCAACACTAGAAAATTTGTTACTAAGGGGCCTTCAAAAGCTGTTTCCCTATTACAGGAACTGTTTTACTATATGTTTTTATGAATAGGAAAAGCCAGACATCGGAAGTCACGGGATGGTTTAGAAACCGTGGCAGGGGAATTCTATGCTCTTAAACACAAGGCACTAGCTATAAATTCTTCTGAATATATACTACACTTACATTTAGCAAATGTAACAGTAAGACAGATTTATCTTTGGCTGTTGACTGAACAACAGACCCTTCTGAAAGAAAGTCTTTGGAATTTGAAATGAAAAGTGAATGGAAAGAAAAGGAACAGATGCTGAAGCTGTCTGAATGAGAAGACAGTGTGGTAGTTTGAAAGGTTGGGCCAGGAGAGTGGTGATCATATAAAAAAGTCTAGTAATGACTGCAGCATACCCCAGGGGTCAATACCAGGTCTAATCCTGTTTAACATCTTAATTAAAGATTTGGATGATGGGGCAGAGTATACCCTCAGCAAGTTTGCTAATGACACAAAACTGGGAGTTGCTGATAGTTGCTGGAGGAATGGGCTTACAGGAATCTCACGGAGTTCAACAAGGTGAAGTGCAAAGTCCTGCACATGGGAAGGAACAAACCCAGGCACCAGTATATGCTTGGGGCTGCCCAACTGGAAAGCAGCTTAGCAGAAAAGGACATGGGAACCCTGCCCGTCACCATGTTGAATATGAACAAGCAATGTGCCCTTGCAACAAAGAGGGCTAATGGCATCCTCAGCTGCATTAGGTGGATTGTTGCCAGCAGGTCAAGGGAAGTGGCCCTTCCCCTCTCCTCAGCACTGGTGAGACTACATGTGGAGCAGTGTCCAGTTCTGAGCTTCCTGGTACAAGATAGGGTGTCCAGTGAAGGGCTACGAAGATGATGAAGGGACTGGAGCATCTCTCCTATGCAGAAAGGCTTAAAAACCTGGGACTGCTTAGCCTAAATAAGAGAAGTCTCAGGGAGGATCTTATCAATGTGTATAAATACCTGAAGGGAGAGTATAAAGAGGATAGAACCAGGCTCTTCCCAGTGGTGTCCAGGATGGGACCAGAGGCAATGGGCACAAACTGAAACAGGAGGTACCATCTGAACATCAGTAAAGGCTTTTTCACTGTGAGGGTGACTGAACCCTGGTACAGGTTTCCCAGTGAGGCTGTGGAGTCTCCCTCCTCTGAGATATTCAAAAGCCATCTGGACATGGTCCTGGGCAACTGGATCTAGGTGTCCCTGGGTTAGGCCAGATGACCTCCAGAGCTCACTTCCAAATTCAGCCACTGTGTGATTCTGTGAAACAACATTAATAGGACAGGAGAGCACATTATGCTGTTAAGATAAGTCATTCAGGGGACCACACTAGGTATTAGATATTAATACATTTCCAGTTTCAGTGGCTCACACTTTTCCTAATAGCCTAAGACTCCTCATCAGATTAGTAAAGTCATTGTTTTTATTTTTTTTGACGTAATAAATTAAGAAAAAAAAATAAAATAATTGGATTATAATGTTTCATGTTAATTGTTTCATAATATTATCTTATTTTCTGTGTATCAGATTTATGCTGTCTCCCTCACTGTTCATTTTAATATGAACCACAGAGTGTCAGAATATGTTTAGAACATAATTTCCTGGAGCTGATGTTTCAATAATATAAAATTTCATGCTTTGCATAGAATATTGATGCTAATATGTGTGTTAAACTTTGAAAACTTGTGTTTCATCAAGTATTTCGATATCCTGTGATTTGAAAGAAAATGTAAAAACATTGGCTTACTAACAAGAACGAATTCAACTGAGTCAATAAAATAATTGAGTATTTCACATTAAGAAACCTACAAAAGACACTATTTAGCTCCATGTAAGGAAAAACATTTTTTCCAGGATTATATTTATTAGGAAATTAATGTCCACATTCACCATAATCTTCTAGAAATAGACATTTCCAGAGGTCATTTTATCCTGGAATGGCTATGTGAATCAACTTTGTTATCCAAAGGGAGACTATATTAGAGTCCAACATTCAACTTACATAAGGACTGATAGAGAAAACACTGGAAAATTAAGAGAAAAGTTAGTCATGAAGTCATAGAACCAAAGATTTTGTCCACTCAGTATTTTATCAGAGGGAAGGTTGATATATGTCTTTGGAAAAAGTAGCTGCTGTTCACAGAAAATGTTTTGATTTTGTAGCAATCAAAAAGCAAAACAAAATCTGCACATTTTTTTAAGCCAATAAAGCTGAGAATAAATAAACTAACATCTTTCTAACATCCTTTTTCAAAAATTCCCCTTAACATAAAAAAAATCCACCTTTTACTCCATTATCTCATCATGGATTACTGACTGGTTTATTTAAAACAAATGCTTTTATAACTTCCACTTCCCCTCTAAAATTATTCCAGTGATGATGAAGCTGGTTTTCTTATGGAAACATGGTTTTGCAAAACTTTTCATCAGCTGTTTACTCCTCCAAGTAAAATGCAGCATTGAAAGGAATTAATAAAATTTAATACATCTCTCCATAGGCCAGGTCCCTAACATCCAGAATCTATTAATTCTTAATTTGGTGATGTTTCTTTTTTCTTGTCTTGTCTGTTACTGACCTATTTGTCACTGCTATTGATGTTACTGTTGCTTTATTTGTCAGGTGTGCACAGCATTATTAAACTGTATTAAATATACAGAATAGTTCTCTCATCTTTGCCATGGAGTTTTCTTCTAATTATAGTTCTATGTATTAAATGCAAAGAAGTAATAAGAATATAAGAATGGCAAATAGATTAAAATCCTGCTGTGCTTTTGTTATGTAGTCAAGGGGGATTAAACAAGAGAATTTCCTACATTCATGGTTGGTTTTTTTTTTTCCTTTCTCGTCAGTTTGTAAGTCAGCTTTTCATTGTACAACAGTTACACTAAGCAAAAGTTAATAGCACAAGCACAATGAACGAAACCACAGGAGGTCTATGATTTTTGTCTATGCATAGGACATAGTACACGCTAATGTGAATAAAATGTGAAATATTATTATAAAAACATTATGTTTCCGCTTTCTTCTGTTTTACACTACAATAACTTTATTTTTCCCTTTAACAAGTATTTCCAATGTGGAAGTAGCAAAGAAGCTGTCCTGTACTGTGAGCACTCTCTGTTTTATGTAAGGGTAAGATTTCTCATTTGCCATTAAAATCACATACTTTCTGTCTTCATTCTACTTCCCACTTTTGTACAAAACACAGGACCCACAGAGGAACATCCACCCAATCTGCTATGAAGATAACATTTCTCTGCAATGTCTCTTTTACATATAACAAAGAGATTAGTCTGTACCAAATAGGAATGACCAGAACTAGTACTATTTTTATTCCCCGGTTGTTAAGGGAGTTAGGTAGTGATTAACTTTTTTGTAATTTAAGCATAAAAACATCACAGACATGTTGTCTATAAACTAGCATTTGTATGCCCACAATCTTCAACATTAAAATTATATTAAAATAAAAAAAATCAAACCAAAACCCCCCTGTTGATTAACGTTGGAAATAGGCAATTAAAATAATTCAGCATAACACATTTCAGCTACTTGAATGGAAAAACATTATTTCTACATTTCAGTGACGTAAGAAAAAGCATTTATTATTGTTTTTCATAACTATATTGTTCATTGTTATTAGCTGTATTTGACAGATTGCTATTGCTTTATTTTAGTTTCCTTGTGTTTTTTTTCTTTTTTGAATTAAAAAAAAGTCATCACTGAACTTTCTTCAGATAATTCAATAACCTGATGTCATTTGGTGATCTGATGAGAAGAAATATGTCATAAATCTGAAATACAATTTCAGCTGTACAGTCTACATTACAACAGCATGAAGTAGTTAGGTGTGCTAGTAAATGAGGAAGGGATGCAGCACCTTTTCATTTCAAGGTAAGTGCATAGCAGCCTAAGTGTAGACAAAATTGTGAACCTCACTAGCCTACTCATGCAGTGTTTTAGAGAACAATTTTAAAAACAATGGTATAAGGAATGAGGTGAGTACTGATCCTGAAGTGCAGCCTTCATGCTACCTAAATTCTTCACAATATTTAAATTTGCAACTGACCTATTTATATGATAATCTCTTCTAAATAGGAGGGACGTTTTTGATCTAATATATTTTGGGCATGTGTATGTTTGCATATGACATTGCGCTCCAAAATTATCTGTTTCTCTTCTAAAAAAGTCCCAAATACCTATCTCTGACATTTTATCCTTTGAACATGTCCAATAGGTCTACATGGAAGTTCCTACTTGTCTTAGTCTGTGTTCCTAGTCATAGCTGCATTGTACTGAATTGCAAAAAATCCCTAAAAGATGTTTCAGAACTGATGTCTAGATGGTGTTCAATCATTGAAACTGGCAGTTCATAAAGAGATTTGGTTTTATGAAAATGTGACTGTTGTAGTCAATATAAAGTTATTCTAGCTACTTTAAAGGGTCAAGAACTTGGTAGTTGGAAGTTCAAACTATGCTATTCTACTTTTTCCATAAGTGGGAAAATATTTCCTATAAGTTTTCATTCTTTTCTTAGCTGTTTCAATATAAATTTGGATTACTCAAATCATTCAAGCAGAAAAAGTGGAAGTGGAACAATCCAGCATAACTTCCTTACATAAAAAAAATCCATTAAACTCCAAACCAGTTTCATATCAGCAAGGATAATAGTCTACATCACATATATTTGACCTATATAAAGTGAACCCATCCAATAGAGTAAGAAAAGAATGTTATTTTAATGAGGAACAACTACTAGAAAGATTGAATAGCAGTTCAGCCTGAAGAAGAGAAGACTGAGAGAGGACCTCATCAACACATACAAATATCTTAAGGGTGGATGTCACAAGGATGGAGCCACACTCTTTGCAGTGGCGTCCAGTGACAGGACAAGGGGCAATGGGAACAAACTAAAACATAAGAGGTTTCAGTGGAGTCTCCTTCTCTGGAAATATCCAAAGCTTGCCTGGACGAAGTCCTGCATAACATACTCTAGGTGAACATGCTTTAGCAGGAGGGTTGGACTAGATGATCTCCCGAGGTCCCTTCCAACCCTTGCCATTCTGTGATTCTGTGTGATTCTGTGGCTTTTCTAAATATGTTGTAGAAGGATTAGAATTAGAAGAATTATAATTTTTAAGGAAAAAATATAATAGCAATATACTAATGAAATCCATTTTCTACAGGGATTCCTATATATGTCTTAAATTTCTATACACATTTATCTATATTGTCATGTGTCAGAAATAGAACTCCTTGAAATTCTCACAGACAACTTCATAAAGTTGTTATTGTATGTCAAGAAGAGAAAACTAGAAATGATTATTTTCTCAGAAAGATGTTATAAAATAATGCAATGAATTATAAAACTTTTAAAATTTGAATTGCATCTGTTGCTAAACAAAGGGAAGCATGCCCTTTCTTCACTTTCACTTAAAAACTTATAGAACACCACTGTGCAGTAAATAGCTATGTCCCCACACACACACTTTTTTTTTTTTTCAGAAATATCACCTTTTTGATTAATTTATACTTTCTCCCTGTTACATGTCAATTCTGAGCTTATTTCTTCTCCGGTTCCTTACAAGACATTGCTATGATCCTGGTAAGCACTGAACTAAAGTAAAGATGCTTATTTCCTACTTATAATAAGTTTGAATGTGCTGAAATGAAAAGACTTTCCAGGAAAATAATGACAGCTATAATTAAGAAATGGAGAAGAAAAATGTATTAGAAAGTGACTCATTTAAACAAATAATTATCATAATTCAGTCTGCTTTTTCTTTCATAGTATCCATTAACTTCATGACATTATTTATGTAAATTACACTGTAAGTAGTTATGGTAAAATAGTGATTCCCAATTACACCAGAATACTCTAAAGTAACACTGCAGACTGAACTTGCTTAAATTCAAAGTAATGCTGCTCATATGAGATCAGAATTTGTAGATTTGTAGAATCGCTCATAGAGAACACAGAAAAGACTGCAGATTATAGTGACATGATAGACCTAGCATCCAGAATAAAATTATTAGTTATGCTGTATTTACCATTATTTTCAAACAATTGAAAACACACATAGCCATAATATCTATCATCTATTAATTAATTTATTAAATACTATGTTTTCCTGTGTTTCTCTAAAGTACACAAAGATATCAACATCTAAAATTGCTTACATTTATATCTCTAGAACATTTTCTGAAGGTGTAAAACTTGGGTCTTTAAAAAATATTTTTCTAAAAAAATATGGGTTTGTTCAAATTTTTTTTTTTTAATTTTTTTTCTCATGATCATAGGTAATAATTTTTAAAATATTTTTGTTCTAGCCTCCTTAAGCCAAATGAGCACACATATTTATGAAAAATGAGCTCCTAATCTCTATATAGGGAGTTTGTTACTGATTTCTAAAGATAGAACAGAAACTTAAGTAGTTGCATGAAAGTTTAAGCCAAACAATTACAGAAGCCTAGGTTACTGAAGGTATTTTATGTGTTTATTTTTCATGTATGGATGTAATTCCTGGTTTTTTTCAGCAAATGTTTCTGAGAATCTGAACCAATGTGAACAGAGTCCACTGAGATAAATATATGAAATTTCTCAATTTTCTTTTACTATTAGATATTTTAGTATAAAATTAATATATTGTTAAATTAGATGCAAACTAGGACAGAAATACCGAGGACATCGTGCTTTAAAAGTTGCAGTCTGGAAAGTTCCTCTATAACATGAATAATGATGATTATTTGAGCAATACAAAGAAAGACACAAAAGTTACAATTCTAATAGAAATTTTAGTTGTTAAATCTAAGTATCTTAAAGTGAATGGGTTTAGAAAGTAAATCTTTGCCATAGTGTTTCCTTTTTCCCCCTTTTTCTAACACAGTATTTGTGGGTCTTATTCTTCTCTCAGAATCTCTCTTGACAATGGATTACCTTCTCTGACTTTAATTCCTTGACAGAGAAATCAGTTCTTACTTCTTATTTTTATAGTCAAGTTTCCTTTGTTTCCTCCCCATGATTCATTATCTTTGGTTTCCTGGTTTTTGTTTTGTTTTGTTTTGTTTTGTTTTTTATTCCTCTAAAACTCATGTGGAAATGAAAGGTTACTGCATTTTTAAGAGATCTTTTTTTTCAGAGCTAGAATTATTGGCATTTCTGTGCACTAAAAAATGACCTTAACCAGTGGTCCTCTCCTACTGACTTTCAACCACTGTACATGGATATAAAAATTCCTTGTTTCTTTGAGTGAATAAATTTAATTACACACTCAAATTCACTCAGTCAATCTCAGTTGAGAATCTCCAAGTAAGAGATACTTACTGACATTCTGTTCCTATTAAGCATTGCACATTGTTAGTGTGAATTAACCACAGTCATATTTTAAGTGCTTTAGAGGGTAAGTCCATCCTTCCTGTCATGAACATCTTGTTTGTATTTGAGCTTCAGACAAATCTCTATTAAGTTGCTGCACTGGGACTTACAGAATGTCCTAACTTATTATAAAATTCATTTATTTCTTCTCAAACACATTTTCCTAGTGATTTTATAAAAGATTGGATCATTTCAACAAAATAAAATGAAAATATTTTACAAATTTCAAAAAATATTAATGCTGAATATTTAAAAAAATACACAAATTAAAAAAACCCCAAAATATCCACAAAGCTGCAAAATTTCAGAGTAAAATCTACAACACCATTGTTTCTCATAAAGTAGAACAGAGATTTATGTAACAATTTATTTTAAACTACTACACAAACATCATTATTTAACTGAGTCAGGCCTCTCAAAATCAGGATTATTATGTTGCAGCGTTCCAGCTAATTATCCTGTAAAAAAATACATGGAAAAGCATTCAGTACTAGTGGGTTTTGTGTGTATTAAACAGACTAATTACAAGAAAAAATCTGAAATTGACCAAATGATAACTAGCAAGAATTAATTAGTTAAATATTAAGGAAAATTAAACTGATTGTGAAAAGCCACTCGTGGGGAAACTCCTTTGATTTCTTTAAGTTTAGACAAGCATAACATTTATTCCATCATTTACTTTACTTTCTGGTGCACCACTCCTTAGCGAGCAAGGCCAACTTTATACCCCAAAGAACATAGTCTTAATGACATAGCAACAATTTTGTTTTACTTTCTACCTCAGGCCACAAAGTAAAATTAAGTGGGAGATGTATTTTTTGTGTAGCTCTATTTTCCCCTAGCTTCATACCAATAATGCATACCAGGAAAATCAGGAGAGGGAAAAAAAAAATCTGTTTTAAGTAGCAAGAGACAGAAAAAGCAGCAATAAGAGAGTGTATAAGTAAGTGCTTAATACACAGGGAAACAGACCTATTTCAAATTGAAAAGTTACAATGGGTGTTGCATTGCATTCTGAGATTAGGTTTATATCAAAAGTTAAGCTGTGACAAGATACATAACATAATTAAGCTTAGCAAGGAGATAGGGATTCAAGCTGGAGTTCAGGAAAAAAAAAAGAAAATGCACACATCAAAATCAGATTAAAGGATGTTTTGGTATGGCATCTGTGTTCTCTTCCTCAGGGCCTGATGAAATAATCCACTGGAGCATGCCAAAGGACTTAGGGGAAGTCACTTAGAATCACTCCAGTATCTCTAAGAACTTGAGAGAATAGATGGGGTCACAGAGGACTGGGAAACTGAATATATTTGTCTATGTTTGGCTGGGGAATGGAGATTTATTCTTTTTCTTATGGACTGTAAGAGTAGATGTGACATATCAAAACCACTGCAGAATGATTGACTCTGTCCCACAAAATATCTCAGAAGTAAACTAAAGTCTAGTTGTTACAGCTGTTCAAGGTGGCTGAAAAATTATTCTCCAAGAAGAGTTATCAGTGGTTTGGTGTACAATTGTGAAGCATTTTAAACTCAAAAAGGGTCTCTTTTAGGGTCAAATTTTCATTGATGGCATGAAAGAAAATAGAGTGTAACCTCTAAAATTTGCAGATGACATCCAACAGAAAGAAGATGCATTTTGACAAAGAGGCTCAGACTTCAAAATTAGTGCAGGATCTGAAATCAGGAAGATGAAATTCAACTGAGACAAAAGCAAAATTCTGTATTTCTGAAGGAGGACAAATACTGATGGGGAATATCTGGGTAAGCATCATTATAGCAGAGGGAAGTTCCGGGACTAACCATGTATCACACGTAAGGTAAGTGTCAACAGCATGACACTGATACAAGATAAGCAAATCTCATTTGGGAATGCAATAACAAGGTATTGGGGGTTTTATTATTATTATTTTGGTTTGGTTTTGGTTTTAATTTTAGAGACATTCTGGGTCCGGTAACAATATAGGGAACAAACTTATCTCCCAGTCAACTGTGAAATTGATTTATCTCACAGAATCTAGCTCAATTTAGATGGTGAAAGAGTGAGAAAAAGTTTTAGGACTAACTTCTATGACCTTGAACTTCCCACTTGATTTTGGTTTAAGTCAAATGAAAACCTAAAGAATAAATCAAAATCAGGATGCAACAACTTATCTATTGGGGGTAAACCAACTACTTTTTAGATGTCTTGGATGTCTAGAGATAAATCTCACAGTTAAATGCCAAGTTGCCTGTGAATAAAGCTTTAAGTTTTAGTCACAGCTATGGACAACTAGCAACAGGAAGACTGCTAAAGTTAACCAGTAAGAAATTTTCAGCAACTAAATAGAGAAAGTTGTCTGGACTCCTCCTTGTAACAGTGTTTCAAGAGTGGAACTCAAGATCAAAGGGAAGTATTTACATACACACTTAGACCCAGAGGCTCGGTATGCTTTCTGAAGAGCAGGGCTTGTTACTACCCTTTAAAATGTACCAAGGGAAAAGCTGATGGTAAATTTATATTATAGCTACTGTTTAGAATCCTTGGCTAGAATAAGAACGCTGGCTGTTCAGACAATTTCTCTGTATTCCTCCCAGGATACCTGTCTTGCTTCCACCCTCTGTAGGCTTCCTTTTTGTGTTTGAGTTTGTCCAGGAGCTCCTTGTTCATTGTTAGGCATTTTTGCCTGACTTCCTCTTTTTTGGGATGCATCACTCCTGAGCTTGGAGGAGCTGATCCTTTTAAACAGTTTTCTTGGACCCCTTTTCTCCCCAGGGCTTTATCCCATTGTACTCTACCAAGCAGGTCCCTGAAGAGGTCAAAATATGCTCTCCTGAAATCCAGGGTAATGAGCTTGCTGTGTGCCCTCCTCAGTTCCTTAAGGATCCTGAACTCCACCATTTCATAGTCACTGCAGCCAAGGCTGCCCTTGAGCTTCACATTCCCCACCAGCCCCTCCTTGAGAACAAGGTCCAGCATAGCACCTCTGCTCATTGGCTCCTCTATCATTTGGAGAAAAAGTTATCATCAATACATTTCAGGTCCCCCAATGAGGACCACTGCTTGTGAATATGAGGCTGCTCCTATCTGTCTATAGAGGGCTTCATCTGCTCGGTCTTCCTTATCGGGTGGCCTGTAGCAGATCCCCACTGTAATGTCACCTGTCCCTGCCCTCTCTTTAATCACCATAAGCTCTCTGTCAGCTCCTCATCGATCCCCAGGTGGAGCTCCATGCACTCCAGGTGGTCATTGACATAGAAGGTGACACCCCTTCTTGTTTCCCCTGCTTGTCCTTCCTAAAGGCCCTGTATCCTTCTTTCCAACACTCCAGTCATAGGTGCCATCCCACTGTGTCTCCATGATGCCAATAAGATCATAGCCCTGCAGGTGTGTGCACATCTCTTAACTCCTCTTGCTTATTCCCCATGCTACGTGCGTTTGCATAGAGGCATTTTAGTTGGGCCCCTGATGACGCTGAATTACTGGCTGGAGTGGCTGGAATTCCTTTGTGCTGCTCTTCAGGTGCTCTCCTGATGACCTGTGATCCTTCTCCCGGCTCTAGGCATCTATTGCTGACAGTGGCATCAAACTGGCACGAGTGGGATGGATTGAGGTTCCCCTCTCCTAGCAACTTTGGTTTAAAACCCTCTTCACCACCTTGGAAAACCTATGACTGAAGATGCTTTTCCTCTTCTCTGAAAGTTGGACCCCATCAGCCCCTAGTAAACCAGGATTTTCAAAGTGGGTCCCATGGTCTAAGTAGCCAAACCCTTGGCCAAACACCAGTCCTGTAACCATTTTTTGATTCACCACATTCTACTGGCCCTTTCAAAACCTCCCTTTTATTGGGAGTTTCGATGAAAAAACTACTTTCACTCCAGAGAACCTTACCACTGCTCCCAGGGCTCTGTAATCCTCCTTGATACTCCTCAGGCTGCTCCTGGCTGTATCACTGATGCCCATGTGAAATAACAGCAGTGGATAATAGTCAGTGGACTGTACGAGGCTTGGTAGTCTCTCAGTGACATCCCAGATACAAGGTCCCAGTAAGAAACACACCTCTCTAGAGAGTGTGTCGGATCAGCAAATGGGTGCTTCCATAACTCTCAGAAGAGAGTCGCTTACTACTGTCCCCTGTCACCTTTTCTTAGTTGCGCTGGTTGTTACATGGGGACCAGATTAGGCTGCCTTACTCAGCTCCAGCATCTCTCCTGGTGTGATGGGTCTTTCCTCTTCTGGGTCTGCAGAGCAGTGAAGCGGTTCTTCAAGGACACCTCAGGCTTTGGGGAAGTCTCTTCCTCCTGCTGGTCCTTGCCATTGAAACCTGTCACAGTTTAACCCTGGCCGGCAACACACAGCTGTTTGTTCACTCTCTCAAGGTGGGATCGGGGAGAGAATCAGAAGAGTAAAAGTGAGAAAACTCATGGGTTGAGATAAAGAGAGTTTAATAAGTAAAACAAAAGCCATGCACATAAGCAAAGCAAAGAAGGAATTTATTCAGTTCTTCCCGTGGGCAGGCAGGTGTTCAGCCATCTCCAGGAAAGCAGGGCTCCATCATGCGTAACAGTTACCTGGGAAGACAAATGCCACTACTCTGAACATCCCCCCTTCCTCCTTCTTCCCCCTGCTTTATGTACTGAGAATGATATCATATGGTCTGGAATACCCCTTTGGTTAGTTGGGGTCAGCTGTCCCAGCTGTGTCCCCTCCCAGCTTCTTGTGCACCTGGCAGAGCATGGGAAGCTGAGAAAGTCCTTGACTCTGTCTAAGTACTACTTAGCAACAACTAAAACATCACTGTGTTATCAACATTATTCTCATCCTAAATCTAAAACGTAGCACTATGCCAGCTACTAGGAAGAAAATTAACTCCAGCTGAAACCAGGACACAATCGTCCATTCTTTTGCACTATTGTCTCCCCTTCTTTCTGTGTGTGCTGTTGGGGGAGTTCATTGATGTTATGCAGCCTTCTCACCACCTCTTGCAGTTCAGCCACCTGCTGCAGGAGGTCCTTCACCTGGACACACATTTTGCAGGCTGGTCTGCAGCCTGTTCTTGCCCCATGAGAAAGGTTTAGGCACTTCCTGCAGTCTGAGGTCTGCACTGTCATCTGTCCCTTCAGCATCTCCGTCTGGGTGGAGGCATCAGTCAGCACTAGAGTAGATAATACAGATCCTCCAGCCAGAGCTGCAGCCTTTGCCCACACATGAGTGCCCACCATTCTGTCTTGAGGGTCAGGTATGATGAGTGCCCTTGACCTGTGTAGGTGGTAACAGAACCATGCCTGGTTGCTGGGTTATGTGTACTTCAAGTGTCCCACTTGGCCAGTGGAATTCCACTCCTTTGAAGAAGCATCATCCCTGTGTGCCCTTCCTGCACACCCTTCCATGTAAATTGCTACACCACGCCCTGGCTGAGGCACCATGCTCTGTCCACCCTGGTCACAGCACTCCTGGTCCACACATTACACCTGAAGACATAACATACCAGCTAAATGTGTAAATACATACAGAAATAATGTTACAGTACCTCAAAGTTAGTCATTTAAGAAGTCCACATTGTTAAACTTGTTTTAGGTCAAAGTTTAGGTATCACTTCTCTGTTTATGGTGGAAAATGCAATTACTTGTTCTGTAAAATGAAAGCGGGACCAACAATGTTAACATTTTTTTGAGCTACAAGTCATATGTTTCTTTTATTTTCTAGTTGAATTGCAAGTGTATATCAGTGACTGTTGTCATTCAAAGTCTTGTTCAAAACAGCTGGTACTGCACAGTTTATCTATTTGCACAGAATTCACATTTGTTCTTGGCTAAGAACTAACGGACTGAATATGCAGTGTTAATTTGTATAAGGCATTAAAGATCCATCAGAAAAGTTAGGCTTATGCACTTCCTGGATCTTAATTGGAGGGAATGAAAGCAGAGTGATTTGTTTAATTTGTTCTAAATAGTTTTATATCTGCTATGTTCATAAGCCTGTTAGAAAGATAAAATAATTTGGCCAGCTCCAACTGTGATATGCTGCAGAAAAATGACTGACAATTAAAAGGGCATACTGCAAACTTCTATTTTTCTTTTGCAGTACAAGTGGATGTAAGACAAAATTACACCAAATGAAAGGTGTAACATTTAGTAGTGTCACACCACCTAATTAAGCAACAGAATATATTGTGTCGAAAGGTGAGATTAGGCTCATCTTATTTCAGATATCTGCAATGTAGACAGCTACAGCAGTTTACATTTCACTTTAGACTCCCTCTATACTCAAGAAATAGACATTTTCAGGGACAAATTTATGTCAGCTCAGAATAAGATGAATCATGCTTTGGACCCAATTGACAGTATTAACTAGATCTTACTAGGAACCTTGAATTATTCTGTCAAAAGTGAACATGTGATGTTGGTTAGATGAATCACACCCACAATATTATTGAAACCATGATTTCTGTTCTGGGTGTATCAGGAAATCACAGATGATGATAAATAACCAATGAAACATAAGGGAAACCACCAGAGGGAAACATAAGTTTAGGATTACATCAAATGGTCTATTTTGGTAGGGTTAAAGAAATACTAGCACTGGTGTACAAAGAAATATGAGATTCCATTTGAAATTCTGTGCATCCACCACAAAGAAATATGTGGAGTATGTGAAAGGAAGGACAGGAAAAGTGATCAAGGACATGGAGATTTAAATTGACTAAAAGAGTTTGGTTTATAATTTGTTCATCTGTAATATTAAATTAGAAATTAAAAAAATGTTTCTAGTCTCTGAAATGTTGAAGATTTCTCACCCCAATAGGATAATGCCTGTCAAAAAGTAATTCTAAACTGGGACTGACCTCTTGATGAAAAAAATATTATCTGATGTGTTTGCTGATGTTGATTTTTTTTTAATAATAGCGAAAGTCATTTCCAATTACATGTGGTTTTAGATAACTTTAAATGTAATATTTAACATAAATTCTAATAGCACTATTTTTATTCTGATGATGAATAACTGTGCCTAGACAAACATCATGTTGTCTTTAGTGGAATTGGTTTTTAGCATCTACTGTATCTATTTTACCACAGGTTGTTGGTTTGGGGTTTTTGTTCAGTTGGGTTTTTGTTTGTTTGTATCAGTATTTGTATTACCAAAAAAATTTGTTTTGGTATTACTATTTATGTTTACTGATTCTTGATTACTATTCAATTGTTTAAAAATTGATATGTTAATTATAAAATTTTAACAACACTGTAGTTTTCTTTATTTGGAAATAAACTTATTCTCAAATCATTTACTCTACAAACATATCTCTACAAACATATTTTTCTTGTCTTTGTCATTCTAAACCTATTAAGAAGCTAAGCAGCAAACAGTAAGCTGTAGACATCTTTTATAGATAAGTCTTATAAGTCATTAGAAAATACCTTGTAATCTTGTTCACTTATATGTGCCTTTTATTTATTACCTAAAATTACTTCCTCTTCTCCAACTCCACCTTAATACCTTTTTCATTTGTTTTCTCTTCTCTTGATTGATCATGGCTAATAAGTTTTTCTAACAATATTTTCTTCATTAATCTAACTCTTCCTTAAACTCAGGCATTATTTGTATAATTAATCTGTCTTCAAACCTTTTCCTTATAACTTTAGGTCTTCTCTCTCTCCTATCTCCTCTGCCTCTATGATTTATCAGGGGAGTCTTCTCTTTCCCTCTGTTCCTGTGTGTTTCTAAGGAAGTCCATCCTTCAAAACCTTATCATTATCAGTTTAATACCTACTTTGATTTTTTTAAATATTCAGGTATGACTCAAAATCTGAATATGACCTTGATTTCTTCAATGATTTAACATTTCAGCCTTCCTCTGACATTTCTGTCTCTATTACTTATAACTGAATATGACTCAAATTTTTTCCTCCCAGCAGAATAAATTAATGACCATCAATGAATGTTGGAACAATATAAAAAGAAAATAAAGCATAAATCAAGACAAAAAGAAGTCCAGAGATCAGTTAAAATACCTGTGTTTATCACATTAGAATATGCCATTTTATTACAATAAGAAATACTGCAAATACTGTTCTGAATGATTTAATGCTCACTTCTGAGTGATTTAACATTTACTTTTCACACTGGCTAAATAAACCTCATGGTACTGGAAAAAAATATATTAAATTAATTATAGAATCATAGAATTCCCCATCCTCAGAAGTGTTCAAGGTCAGGTTGGATGGGGCTTCGAGCAACGTGATCTATTGAAAGATGTCCCTGCTCATGGTGGGGAGGGTGAACTAGATGCTCTTTAAAAGTCCCTTGCAACTCAAATAATTCTATGATTCTATGGTTCTAAGATTCTGAAATATTAAATAGTTTTGGTCCCAGTAGAGACCTCTGAGGGACATCAGTTGTTACTGGTTTCCACTTGGACATTGAGCATTCACTATAACTCTTTGGGCATAGTCATCCAGCCAACTCTTTATCCATCTAAAAGTCCATCCACTACCTATATCTCTCCAATTCAGAAGTATTCTGAATTGTCTATTGTGGAAGACAAATGTGGTCCCTAAAGAGGTCCAGGTACATGATATCAGTAACTTTTCCTTTGTTCACTGATGCAGTCACTCCATTGCAGAAGGCCACTAGATCAGTCGGGCATAATTTTCCCTTGGTGAGGCCACGTTGGCTGTCTCTAACCACCTCCCTGTCTTGCATATGTTTTGACATATCTTCCAGGAGGATCTGTTCCATGATCTTTCCCAGCACAAGGTGAGGCTGATGGATCAGTTGTTCCCAGAGTCCTCTGTTTTACCCTTTTTAAAAATGGGTGTAATATTTCCCTTTTTCCAGTCACTGGGGACTTTGCCTCACTGCCATGACTTTTCAAACATGATGGAGTTATTTAATGTAACAACAACAAGGAGGCTAAGATGAGTCACCTCTTGCAGGAGTTGAGCTATGAAGAAAGAGACCTTCAATAACCCGACTTTCTGGTAATACTGCATAAGGCTTCTGCAGGACTTCCATATTCATCATGTTTATTTTTCTTAACTGTTAGTGGACTTGGAATATCCAACAGAAGATCTTTTATTCCAGCATCCAGTTTAATAAAATAATATTTTAGAAAGGAAAAGCAGGGCAAATTTTGCTTATTTGTTTGTTTCATTTTAGCTGAATACACTGAAAAGTGTTTAACTTGCCTTCATTTGTTTTTAGGATTTGCTGTTTCAGTTTATACTGTTAATTTACCACTTCTTTCTGTTGTTTTTATCCTCTAGGTTTGTATTGGTAATGTTTAGACACTAATCTCTAATTAGTAATTATAAAATAATATGATGCAAATAGCAATTTTAATTGCTTTAAAACACCAAATGCTCATTGTCACGATGACTATGTATACCACTTCTGCATTGTCAGAAGATAACACATTTGCTTGCTAGTGCAACTTTTAGCTCCTGGTTTCTATTGTTACTACCAGAAAAAAAATTGTGATTTCTACAGGCTGGTACTCCATGCCATGGAACAAAAAGGGCACCATGTTGCAGTGGCTGAATAGATAACACATGTCAACAGTGAGAAATACAGTGACTTACTGTAACAGAAACATTTGAAGTTGCTCTGAGTCACTTATCAGAGCCCAGCAGCTTATTTCATTAGCATTTTCATATTTTCTTATGTTTATAAAATCAATCTGAGCAAACAGTAAAAATTTCATGTGTAATTTATTTTAGTGCCTTTTGTGAGATGTATTTTTAGAGAGAAAAAAACAGAATTAATTCTCTAGTCTGTTGTGCTATAAGTTGACTCACATGAAAAGTATAACAAAATCCTAATGTTAGTATGTTTTAGCTATATTGTGGGATGTATATTTGAAATTATAGCTTTCAAAGTCCATAAGGCATTTCAACAAAATGCATTTTGGTGAACTTGGCACACAACTGGAGTACACTGTAAAATCAGAAGTGTCAGTGTGACAAAATACTTAAGTATTGGCTTGGTAAGAATAGTGGAGGCATGTTGATCACTCATCACACAGCTAAAGTTCTCTTTGAAGGAATAGAAGTTTTTAGGATAGAACTTACATTATGCAAAAGTCTTTGCAGAGCAGAACATAATGCAAAACAAAATAGCTTTTAAGCAAAAGCATCTTCATATTTTATTGCTAATGAGGAATGTGAATTTTATTTTGTATAAGAAGTTACAGTTAAGAATGAAATTATACTCAGTTGTGTCAGGTTCACTTTGACAGATTTTACTTTTAGCCATGATTATCTTTATTATCATCATTACTATTATTCAGTATGGTATGTAGTCTGTGCACATACTACCATTCCTTATGTCAAATAAGTTTTTATACACATGTAGAAAAAAAAATCCATTTTCTGTACAAAAGAAAAATCAAGCAATCAAAATAAAAATTAGTTGATTGTATAAAGATTTAAATAATGGAGGCCCCATCCCTGGAAACATTCAAGGTCAGGTTAGATGTGGCTCTGAGCAATGTGATCTGGTTAAAGATATCCCTGCTCACTGCAGGGGGGTTGGGCTAGATGACATCTGAAGGTCTCTTCCAACCCAAAACATTCTATGATTCTAAAATCCATAAGTAAACACACACCCACCTTGAAACATCTAAGTATAAGAGAACTGAGCAGACAGAACAAGGCCTTGTTCAGTTACAGACATCAAAACATCAAAACTAATTGTGACTTTAGATGAGAAGAATCCCACCTGACATGGTTTTCAGGAAAACAAACAAGCAAGCAAACAAACAAAAAAAAAGGAAGAAGAAAACAATATGTATTTTACATATTATGTGTAGCTTTTAAAACATTATTTCACAACATGCAGAATAGGCATTCACTGCAGCTGAAAGGTTAGAGAAGTTCATACACCACCACGACCCTCAGATACTTATTTGGTTTTTGTCACTTGAATTCTGTAACACATCACTTGGCCTCCATCTCTAAACATTTGGCAAGTATATCACAGTGTCTTTTCTTCATTTCACTTTTTGAATGAGTCTCTGAGAAATTTTTATGCTATAAAAACAACTGTGTTTTTATAATAGGAACAATGTTTTTTTCTCCACTGAGCAGTCATGCAGAGCTTTAAGAAATATGTGAGCCTTGGAAACCTGTTTACTGAGGAGTATGGTACTTATACAGTGTTTTTCTGAAATGTCCTCAGAAGTACTTCAGAAGTACTTAGCATAATTGTTATCCTTCCAAAAAGTGTACCTGGCAACTGTAATTTTAACTTCGTGTAGGCTTGGAGACAGGAAGTAGAATATAGAGTTTGTTGTTTCTAGTCCACTGATTGAAAACTAGATGATACACATTATGTCTGAAATTCATTATTGTTAGTTGTTTCCAAGTGGTGTATTGGAACTGAGTCAGTCACTGTCCAGTCTATAATTGATTATTGCTTAGCTCAAGAGTCGGTTTAGTATTTATACCTGTGAAAATAAGTGGAAGTTTTACAGCTCAAATGAAGTACAAAAAAAATTTGAATTAATGGATTTTACAAGTTCTTCAGTTTTTCTCATAAAAAAGTAAAATTAAGTAAGTATGTAAGGAAAGCAAATGAAATTAACTACTGGCTTCCATGGAGGAGGCATCTTCTCTCTTTAACAACTCAGGATTTAGAGTGTAATCATGAGCTACGGAAGAGGAGCTTGCCAACCCACTCTCTATCTTTTATCAGCAGTCCTGGAAAACAGGGGAGGTCCCAGATGACTGGAGGTTGGCAAATGTGATGCCTATCTTCAAGAAGGGCCAGAAGGAGGATCTGGGGAACTACAGACCTGTCAGCCGAACCTCAGTACCAGGAAAGATTATGGAGCGGTTCATCTTGAGTGTGCTCACCAGGCACATGGAGGACAATCAGGGGATCAGGCCCAGACAGCACGGGTTCATGAAAGGTAGGTCTTGCCTAACCAACCTGATTTCCTTCTATGACTAGGTGACCCGCCTGGTAGATGAGGGAAAGGCTGTGGATGTTGTCTACCTGGATTCAGCAAAGCCTTCGACACAGTCTCCCATAGCATTCTCCTGGAGAAGCTGGCAGTTCATGGCCTAGATGGGTGTACTCTTCGCTGGGTAAAAATGGCTGGATGGCCAAGCCCAGAGAGTCGTGATGAATGGAGCTAAATCCAGTTGGCGGCTGGTCACAAGCGGTGTCCCCCAGGGCTCAGTTTTAGGGCCAGTCTTGTTTAATATCTTTATCAATGACCTGGATGAGGGGATTGAGTGTGCCCTCGGTAAATTTGCAGATGACACCAAACTGGGTGGGAGCGTTGATCTGCTGGAGGGGAGGAGGGCTCTGCAAAGGGACCTGGACAGGCTGGATCGATGGGCCGAGGCCAATTGTATGAGGTTCAACAAGGCCAAGTGCTGGGTCCTGCACTTGGGGCACAACAACCCCATGCAGCGCTACAGGCTTGGGGAAGAGAGCTGGAAAGCTGCCTGGTGGAAAAAGACCTGGGGGTACTGACTGACAACAGGCTGAATATGAGCCAGCAGTGTGCCCAGGTGACCAAGAAGGCCAATGGCATCCTGGCTTGTATCAGGAATAGTGTGGCCAGCAGGAGTAGGGAAGTGATCGTGCCCCTGTACTCCATGCTGGTGAGGCCACACCTCAAATATTGTGTTCAGTTTTGGGCTCCTCCCTACAAGAAAGATGTTGCATTGCTGGAACATGTCTAGAGGAGAGCCACAAAGCTGGTGAGGGTTCTGGAGCACAAGTCTTAAGGAGGAGCGGCTGAGGGAACGGGGGTTGTTTAGTCTGGAGAAGAGGAGGCTGAGGGGAGACCTGATCACCCTCTACAACTACCTGAAAGGAGGCTGTAGTGAGATGGGGGTCGGCCTCTTCTCCCTTGTAACAGGTGGTAGGACGAGGGGAAATGGTCTGAAGTTACGCCAGGGCAGGTTTAGATTAGACATTAGGAAAATTTTTTTCAATGAAAGGGTTGTTATGCATTGGAACGGGCTGCCCAGGGAGGTGGTCGAGTCCCATTCCTGGAGGTATTTAAAAGAAGGATAGATGAGGTGCTTAGGAACGTGGTTTAGTGGTGGGATAGCAGGGTTAGGTTAAAGGTTGGACTCGATGATCTTAAAGGTCTTTTTCAGCCAAAGTGATTCTATGATTCTATGACTCTATGAAAGTATGAAGATGATGGGGATTTAACCTGAAATTAGTAAGTGACAAATGACCCCAGATCAGGTGGGAGCTGTGATGCCTGCTTACTTAACAGAAAGAAGATAACAAAAAGTAGACCAACAAGCTTCAGCCAGTATCTCAACTGGATTGAAAATTTACACTTAAGAGGCTTTTTCTATGAAGCTTGAGATATACTTTATTCTCTTAGACAGTAACTTTACCTTAACATCCCTGTTCCTCAAAATTAAATAAAATTTTGATAAAACAACATATGCATAGGTCCCTGAATTTGCTTGATCTTGTAGAATTGTGAAGTAACATATGAACTTTAGAATCTGTATTGTTCTGATCAGCCTTTACACATTTCTACGAAATACCTTGATGCCTGACATACTGAATTCCCCATTACCTGTTGTGTGATCTTAATAATGTAGAATTCTTCGCTTAAGGAAACTTACATACCATCTACTATTTTTATAGGTATGTCCTTGCCCATACTGCACAGTTCACGTGGTCTCTGACTTCTGTTACCTTCTCAACTGTGCCTCAAAGTTATTTGAGAGCCTGGTGGCTGGTATATGCTAGAATATCCAGGGAGCATTCTAACAGTGTGAGAGTATAAGCAAACAAATCCCCAGACAGTGTTTATGAATTTTACTTGAAGCAACTTAATTCATATATATTGATAAACACTTGATAAACACTTATTTCCTCCATACCCAAGTAAAACTATGACAACTGTGATCCATGTAATCTTTAGGGTTTTGGAGCATATTTAAATGCACATGATCTGATTCTGGCAAATAAAGGAGAAGAAGGAAAGGCTTGGGAAAGAAGAGAGGCATATCTTTTTCAGTCAGACCTGAACATACTCTAACAAGCAACATCAGGTCCATATGAAAATGATCCAGAACTTTAATTTTGTAGTTCACCCTTCTTAAAGAGAAAATTCCTGTTACAGTAGACACACAACTGATGGCCATGAGCCCTTTCTGTGAGTCCAAACTAGAGGGACACAGCTGGGACAGTTGGCTTTAAAAGACTGAAGGGATATCCCATGGCATATGACATTGTGACCAGCAATAAAAGCTACATGCAAGAAGGAGGAATGGTGGAAAGGCATTTGTCTTCCCCAGTCACCATTACCTGTGATGAAGCCCTGCTTTGCTGCAAATGGCTAAACATCTGCCTGCTGTTGAGATGCAGTGAGTGAATTCCTTGTTTTGCTTTTCTTGTTCACACAGATTTTTCTTTACTTATTAAACTGTCTTTATCTCAACCCACACGTTTTCTCACTTTCACTGTTCCAATTCCCAATGAGTGGGCGTGAGCAAGGGGTTAAACCACAACAGTCATGGCATTTAGCCAACCTTTGATGCAACAAGCCTGAAAGATGCACATAAACTAATACATTTTTCATGAAAAGTTAAGAGATCAATTTATTTTTGATCCTGAAGAAGTATCAACACAAATGACTGCTTTATAACAATCTACTATTGAAGTTATAAGGTTGCAAATATGAAAATCATAGTATTCTTGAAAAGGAATCTGATATTACTAAACTGTCCCTACTTATGACATAGAGTTCTTTGCATGAGTATTAGTGTAGCATACCAATTTTGCTAAACTGAGATGCTGTATAACAAAAGCATAACCTCTGCTTGTGCTTGGATTTACAAATCTAGCTTTTTAAGTATTCTAACATATGTACCTTACCATGTAATTTTCTTTTAAGTTGTCACTGCTTGCTTGTAGATGTGTTTGCCGTGACCAAATGACCAGTTGCAATTTTGTCTTTATAAATGCTGGAATTGATTTTTGTCACCTTGAAGATCTTGTTGTGAAAATCCACAGTGTATCCTTGACCCTAAAGTGTAGCTGAAGCAACAGCAGACAATATAGGATATGATTTTTTTTGTGATTTAACATGTCAAGGTGAGCAAAATCTGATAAACTGACTCTCCCACAACCATATGTATACAGCTTTTCCTGACTAGAATGCAATGGAAAAGCACAATATTTACTGAAGAGTAGAAAACTCAGTGTATTACCTACAAAATACCAAGTATGCAACCTATCAGACTTTACTTGGTTAAATAAACCCATTTCCATTTGTTGCTATCCAATAACTGAACTATAATTAAATTTCAGAAACTAGCATTGTCTTTTTGTTTAATCTACATTTCACTTCTTTAATTCCTTAAACCAAAAATATCCACTCTTAGAGTCTGAATCAAATATTTATATGGTAATAAAGTTCATATTGCAAATAACAGTTGAGCATAAAAAAAACCAAAAAAAATCTGAGTTACAGAATCTATGCCTTTTCTTCCAGTAAATATGTAAGTAAAATACTTCTAATGAAGCAATAAAATAGATTGTGAAATTCATCTGTTATCTTGCTTGATTCATTTATTACCACCAGCTGGAATTTAATACAGTGTAAAATCTGTCCCACCATTTTTCTTAAACACATTTCCTGGTGATGAAAAACATTCTCTTTCCTGCTGTTATTTTGTATCAGGGGGAAGTAGTATATTAATTTAAGAACAAATCCTTTCATTCTCTCTATTACATTGATCACATACAAAATCCAAACCTGTGGATAGAAGCAATTTCCCCTACCTCAAAATGAGTTCACTGCTACAATGGGAAATAAAATGAAGAGCAAGTAGAAAAGCTCCAGCTGTTCAAGAAGAGTTCTGTGTTACAGTTCACAATGCACATGTCACTTGCTCATGAAGATTAAGGCAATTAATTTTTTGTTGTTTTCCACACCTGAAAAATCAGTTAGACAATGATATAATCAGTAACAACAAAGGTTTAATGGAACCCATGGTAAACAAGACTTAATTATTGCACTCTCCCTACAGGGGGTGCACTCTAGGCAACTAGACTATAAGGCAGATTAATTTTGCCTCTTTTTGTTTTTTCTGTCCCTGTAGAGATCTCTATAGCAACTGAATGAAATTATATGTGGTGTTAATAGCTACAAACTTTTATAAATTAATAATACTGCAAAATTGGACTATGTTCTGTCTGGAGATAGAACAGCCTTCTTCAGTATACAGAGGATGTTGAAATAGGATTAGTAAAGTTATAGAGACAGTTTAAATTTAAAGCACATAGAACTTGGCTACTGCATTTATTTTCCAAACAAATTCTGAATAGAAAACTACATAAGCACTTTTACCATTGTGCTCATCTTCTCTGCAAAGGATTGTACACTTCTTTTAAAATTGCCTATTGAATTCTGCAAATATAGTTAAGATTGAGCTTGCTTTTGATCACATTGCTTCTAATGTGAAAATTCCATTGTATATATACATGGCTGAAAGGTGAATATGGAGCAAAAAACCTACTCATTACAGTCTGACCTGTGTCCGATGACGGTTTAAGTGTACCATGTAAATTTCAGTAGAATAATAAAAAAATCAAATGTGTTATGCCTACACTGACTCTTTCAAAGCTATGTCTCCCATTTAACCTGTCGGCATGGATATCATCACATGCTCATTATATGACTGCTCTAAGAGCTGGTATTGCAAAGGGACTTATGAAATACTCAGTTGAGTAATTTCTATTTCAATTTCTTAAGAAAGTCTTCAAACCTCAAATTTCTCATTGAAGTACCTCATAATAAGAAGATGACAGCTAAAGTACCTTCCCTTTAATGGTCAAGTTGCTTATAGGCCTAAAATTCTGTCTATGAAAAAGCTAAAACGAGTTTGATATTACCAGTTAAGTGTAAGAAATTGGGATTCTTCCCTGTTCACAGTCGGAGCAAAATCAATTTCCTATACGGAAACTTTAGAGAAGAATTTAATAATAACAATAATTCTAAAAATTAAATCAGGGTAACTTGAAAAATGACAGCTCAGATGGGTGTATGGAAAATAGGTTTATATATGTCTATTATCTTTTCAAATGAGATATTTTGGGAATCATAGAATCATAGAATGTTTTGGGTTGGAAGGGACCCCTAGAGGTCATCTAGTCCAACCCCCCTGCAGTCAGCAGGGACACCGATAACTAGATCAGGTTGCTCAGAGACCCATCCAACCTGGCCTTGAATGTTTCCAGGGCTGGAGCCTCCACTACCTCTCTGGGCAACCCATGCCAGTGTTTTACCACCTTCACTGTAAAGAATTTCTTTCATATATCCAGTCTAAACCTACCCTGTTTTAGTTTAATACCATTACCCCTTGTCCTGACACAGCTGGCCCTACTAAAAAGATTGTCCCCATCTTTCCTATAGGTTGCCTTTAGGTACTGAAAGGCCGTAATCAGCTCTCCCTGCAGCCTTCTCTTCTCCAGGCTGAACAACCCCAACTCCCTCAGCCTGTCCTCATAGGAGAGGTGCTCCAGCCCTCAGATCATTTTTGTGGCCCTCCTCTGGACCTGCTCCAGCATTTCCATGTCCTTCTTGTGCTGAGGGCTCCAGAGCTGGACACAGTACTCCAGGTGAGGTCTCCCCAGAGCAGAGTAGAGGGGCAGAATCACCTCCCTCGACCTGCTGGCCATGCTTCTCTTGATGCAGCCCAGGGTACGGTTGGCCTTCTGAGCTGCCAGCGCACATTGCCAGTTCATGTCCAGCTTTTCATCCACCAGTACCTGCAAGTCCTTCTCGGCAGGGCTGCTCTCGATCCTTTCTTCCCCCAGCTTGTACTGATACTGGGGGTTACCCCGACCCAGGTGCAGGACCTTGCACTTGGCCTTGTTGAACCTCATGAGGTTCACACAGGCCCACCTCTCCAGCCTGTCCAAGTCTCTCTGGATGACGTCCTGACCTTTTGGTGTGTCAACTGCACCACTCAGCTTGGTGTCATCCGCAAACTTGTTGAGGGTACACTCGATCTCGCTAAGTCATTGATGAATATATTAAACAGCACCGGTCCCAGTACGGACCCCTGAGGGACACCACTCATCACCAGTCTCCATCTGGACATCGAGCCATTGACCACTACCCTGTGCATGTGACCATCCAGCCAGTTCCTTATCCACCGAACAGTCCACCCATCAAATCCATAGCTCTCCAATTTAGAGAGAAGGATGGTGTGGGGGACCGTGTCAAAGGCTTTGCAGAAGTCCAGATAGATGATGTACATTGGTTTTCCCTTGTCCACTGATGCTGTCACACCATCATAGAAAGACACTAGGTTCGTCAGGCAGGACTTACCCTTGGTGAAACCATGCTGGCTATCTCGAATTATCTCCCTGGCCTCCATGTGCCTTAGCATAGCTTCTAGGAGGACCTGTTCCATGATCTTCCCAGGCACAGAGGTGAGGCTGACAGGTCGGTAGTTCCCAGGGTCTTCCTTTCTACCCTTTTTGAAAAGGGGCACAATGTTTCCCTTCTTCCAGTCACCAGGGACTTCACCTGACTGCCATGACTTTTCAAGTATCATGGAGAGTGGCTTGGCGACTACATCGGCCAATTCCCTCAGGACTCTGGGATGCATCTCATCAGGTCCCATGGACTTATGCGCATTCAGGTTCCTCAGGTGGTCACAAACCTGATCTTCTCCTACAGCAGGAGGGGTTTTACCCTCCCTGTCCCCCTCATGCCATCCATTGACTCAGATGGGGTGAGAAGAGAGGTTTCCAGTGAAGACTGAGGCAAAAAAGTTGTTGAGTACCTCAGCCTTCTCCTCATCTGCTGTTACCAGCTTGCCAATCTCGCTCATCAGCGGGGGTACGCTTTCTTTAACCATCCTTTTCTGGCTGATATACCTGTAGAAACCCTTCTTGTTATTCTTTGCATCCCTAGCCAAGTTTACTCCAGCCGCGCCTTGGCCTTCCTGACCCCATTCCTACACAACCAGACCGCATCCCTATACTCTTCCCAGGATGCCTCTTCCTTCTTCCACTCTCTGTGCAGTTCCCTATTCCTCCTTAATTTGACCAGCTTCTCTTGTCTCAGCCATGCCGGTCTCTTCCCTTCTTGCCCAATTTCTTACACCTAGGGATCGAGAGCTCTTGTGCTCTGTGGATCACATCCTTAAAGATCTGCCAGCTCTGTTCTGTTCCCCTGTCCCTGAGGACCGTTTCCCAGGGAGTCCTTCCGACTACCTCCTTGAGGAGCTGGAAGTTTGCTTTTCTAAAATTCAGGGTCCTGACTATACTCTTTGTTCTTCCCATTTCCCTCAGGAGCGTGAGCTCCACCAGCGCATGATCACTGCAGCCCAGGCTGCCTCCGATCTTGACATCTCCGACGAGCTCTCTTGCATTAGTGACCACCAGGTCCAGTATCGCATCCCCTCGGGTAGGGGTGTCTATTACCTGGCTTAAGAAGTTGTCCTCAATACATTCAAGAAACCTGCTGGATTGCCTACAGCTTGCCGTGTTGGTTTTCCAGCAGATGTCAGGATGGTTGAAGTCCCCCAGCAGGACGAGAGCCTGTGAGCATGAAGGTTCCCGGAGTTGGAGGAAGAACGCTTCGTCAGTCGGCTTCTCTTGATCTGGCGGCCTGTAGTAGACACCAACCACCAGGTTCCCTTTGTTGCCTCTCTCTCCGATTCTTACCCATAAGGTTTCGACCTGCTCGTGGCTATTCTTCAGGGACAGCTCTTCACACTGTAATGATTTCTTGATGTAAAGGGCAATGCCTCCACCCCTCCTTCCTCGCCTGTCCCTTCTGAACACCCTGTAGCCATCAATAGCTACATTCCAGTCGTGGGATTCATCCCACCAAGTTTCTGTAATGGCAATCACGTCGTAGCTTTCTAGCAGCACGATAGCTTCTGACTCCTCTTGTTTGTTTCCCATGCTGTGTGCTTTTGTATAGAGGCATTTCATCTGAGCTGTCGGCCTTGTCACCTTCATAGCAGAACACCCCTCGTTTCCCTTGAGGTGTTTCACAGGCTTTTCCTTGTTGGCTCCTACTACCTCAGCAGCCTCCAGCTCGCCTCCACCAGACTTCAACTTTGCTGCAGCGCCCCTGGCACACTGCTGGGCAACAGGTTGAGGGCTCATACTAGCCCCCCGTCCCTCTAACCATTACGTATCATCCCCTATCCTGTCGTTGGCAAGCCCAATAGGTTCCTCTTCCCCCTTCACATCTAGTTTAAAGCCCTGTCAACGAGCCCCGCAAGCTCATGGGCAAAGACCCTCTTCCCCCTTTGAGAAACCTTGCTCCCATTTGACGCCAGCAAGCCCGGTGCCGTGTAGACCATCCCATGGGCAAAGAGTCCAAAGCTGTGGCAGTGACACCAGTCATGGAGCCATGTGTTAATATTAATAGATTTGAGTCTGCCTGTATTGCCCAGTGTCTCTGCCCACCACCGGAAGGAGCGAGGAAAAAATAACCTGTGTTCCAGATTCCTTTACTAAGCGCCCCAAGGCTTTGAATTTTTTTTAATCACCCTCGGACTACTTACTGCAACTTCATCAGCACCCACGTGGAAGAGCAGTAAGGGATATTTGTCCGAGGGTCAGACCAGGCTAGGAAGTTTCCTAGTAATGTCTCTAACCCGGGCTCCTGGGAGGCAGCAGACCTCCCTAAGAGCAGGGTCTGCCCAGCATATCGGACCCTCTGTTCCCCTCAGATGGGAATCTCCCACAACTATTACCCGTCTCTTCCTCCTCGTGGATGTAGTAGTAATATGAGAGGGAGGTCTTTCTGATCTTCGTGCCTCCTCTGATGTGTATAGGTCAACACCTACCCCGTACACCGCCTTGTCTTCCACATCTAGAACCTCATACCTATTATGCAGAGGCACCTGGGGAGAAACGGTGGGCAAGGAAACGGTTCTCCTCCTGCCCCGACTGCGGACCAGTTTCCACTCACTGCTTTCCATTGAGGCCCTTCCTTCATCCTGACGGGGGGAGGATACTAGTTGCCTTTGATCCCAGGCTTTTTTTGGTGGCTGTTCCTGCACAGATTTCTGGGACGACAGGGTACGGCTCCACCAGTCTATTTTCTCCTCCACTTCCCTGATGCTCCGTAGCCTGTCTACCTCTTCTCTTAGCCCTGCCACCAGGCAGAGTAGGTAGTCCACTTGATCACATCTTATGCAGGTGCTGCCTTTGCTGGTGTCCATTTCCAGTGCCAGCTGGTGGCACTCCCTGCAGCCAGAGACCTGGACAGCTGCGTGCTTTCCAAGGACCTTTGTCTGTGTTGAGGCTTCCTTTCTGACCAGCAGATTCTGGTCGTAGCCTTCTGATGGGGGGGTGCCATGGCTGGGCTTCCTCTCAGCA
Organism: Gorsachius magnificus; assembly: GCA_034008185.1. NCBI lineage: Eukaryota > Metazoa > Chordata > Aves > Pelecaniformes > Ardeidae > Gorsachius > Gorsachius magnificus. Next base: position 43,263,582 of record CM067081.1, read on the forward strand.
GCGGAGTTTCCTGAGCGTACCTCGGGACTTGGGGGAGGGCCCTCGCCCTGCCTGCACGCCCTGCCCGCACGCACTGCCTGTGCAAACTGCTGCGCCACGCCCTTCTGACACGCCACGCCCTGTTTGTCTGGCCTGTTCGCCGTGCTCCGGGTCGGTCATGCTCCCTGGGGGCTGCTTTTGTACGCCAGGAGGGTCAGGCCGCCGTCACCCCTGACTCCGCCCCCACCAAGTCAGAGCTGCCCGCCCGTTAGGAGCTGGCTCTGAGGTGGGGGGGGGGGGCTGGGGTGCCCTCTCCCTCCCTGCACTTTTGACTTCGCGGTTCTGCCGCTTTTAGGAAAGGGTCCCCCGGCGCGATCCTCCTCTCCAGAGCCCTTTGCCTCAGTGTCTTTGCCGAAATGGAATTTAATGCAAATAATAGTGAAGATAGAGTATGAGTAGATACTGTAAGGCATGTATGTGATTTAGTGTTTTGGAACACCTGGATACACACTAGAATGATATGAATGTGGTAAATACTAAATGGAGTGAAAAACAACTCATTGTGGTGTCAAAATTGGGAACTTCCATACATAATGACCACATGTGTGTAACAGGTTGATCCTGGTCCTGATTCTGGTCTTGCGATAGTATCAATGCTATGCAAGAAAGCATAAAATTTTTAACAATCAAAAATTTAAAAAAACACTGAAAGAGTGGCAAATGAGGAATAAGACTGTTTGTTAATACTAAGGTGCCCAACTGCTAAATCAATAATTAATGCCAATTCATGAGGCCAAATGTTAAGCCACACATTGAGGCTGAGAATATATTCTCATGAGTAACATGGCCAGTGGTCTAACATACTTCTAAAATTCAGAAATAGAAAATAGCAAGTAAGAGTAAAGAAGCTACAATGATAACTGATCACACTATCATTTTTAAACCTGAAACTCTGCTTGGTCTACACTGATCTGGAATAAAACATTCTGTAACAAGTTCCCTGTCACTTCAGACTAACAGGCTGAGGTATAAAAAGATCCAGTGTCTGGATGCTGACAGTAGACTCATTTAGATTAGAAATAAGGAATATAGTTTTAATTGTGATGGTAATAATATGCTGTACTTGAAAGCTGTGGTAGAGAATCCATCACTGAAAATATGTGCTTTCCTGGAAAAGCTGCTCTACTTCAGAATCAGATTAATTTAAAGAATTCTTGTGACTTGTGTTATGCTGAAGTCTGGCTAGATAATCACAATGCCTCCTTAAGGTTTTATAATCTGTGGCTCCGTTTATTACAACAGAATGACACACTACAGACCAGAATAGCACTGCTGGAGAAAGTATGATAGAATCCTGATTACAAACTGTAAAGTTGAATTTCTTGCCAGTCACACATTTTTCAAGAAAGAAACAATTACTCAGACTGTGTGGTAGATGAATCTCATCCAGGTTGACAGATGTTGTGGGCTAACCCCAGTGGGCAACTAGGTACCACACACTTGCTCAAATCACTTCCTCACTAGCTCCCCTGAGTGACGTGGGGGAAGAGGAAAGGAAGAATAAACCCAAGATAATTCAGGTGTCAAAATTTAAAGAAAAATTAATTTTAAAAACGTTTGTTAGTGAAGGATAACTGGAAGATAGAAGAAAACAAATGATGCAAAAGTAATCACTCACCACCTCCCATGGCTAGACTAATGCTCTACCAGTTCCTGAGCAAAACATGGCTAACCCTCCTAAAACTCCTTCTTTTCCCTTTTTTTCCTGACCATGACATTATATGTACAGAATATCTATTTGGTTAGTTCTGGTCATCTGCCTGATTGTGTACCCTCCCAACCTATTGTGCAATCCCAAATTTATTCACTCCATGGGCAGAGTGAGAAACAGAGAAGGTCTTGATGCTGTGCAAACAGTGTAAAGCAAAAGGTAGAATAATATTAGTGTCTTATCAGTATCATTGTGGTTAAAAATCTAAAACACGGTACCATATGAACTGCTATGAAGAAAATTATCTCTATCCTAGCCAGTACAACAGATGAAGGATCTAGGGTTTTTTATTCGCTTTCCTTTCACAGACATTTTGTACTCCTGTCAATCAATTTGTGCACATAAATTTTGAAATTTCAAACCCCAAATTATTTTCGTGAATTTTCAGATAGAATATCCTACAACACCTATATTACCTTAACTCATGTACACACCTTATCTCTATCACTGTTACTGTTTTAGGGTGACTTAAATAAAGTTATTAAACATTGAATATTTCCACAGAAAAGCTAGATGGACAAGCTGAAATAACAATGTATATCTCTTTACTTGATTAGCTGAATAGCTTTCTAGACTTTTGACTGGTTTTCTGTTTACTGTTAGGCAGCTAAACCAAACTGGTTTTCATTTAGAATCATAGAATCATTTAGGTTGGGAAAGACCTCTAAGATCATCAAGTCCAACCGTTACCCTAACCCTGCCATCCCACCACTAAACCATGGCCCTAAGCACCTCATCTATCCTTCTTTTAAATACCTCCAGGAATGGGGACTCGACCACCTCCCTGGGCAGCCCGTTCCAATGCATAACAACCCTTTCATTGAAAAAAACTTTCCTAATGTCTAACCTAAACCTGCCCTGGTATAACTTCAGACCATTTCCCCCCGTCCTACCACCTGTTACAAGGGAGAAGAGGCCGACCCCCACCTCACTACAGCCTCCTTTCAGGTAGTTGTAGAGGGCGATCAGGTCTCCCCTCAGCCTCCTCTTCTCCAGACTAAACAACCCCAGTTCCCTCAGCTGCTCCTCCTTAAGACTTGTGCTCCAGAACCCTCACCAGCTTTGTGGCTCTCCTCTGGACATGTTCCAGCAAGACGTCTTTCTTGTAGGGAGGGGCCCAAAACTGAACACAGTATTTGAGGTGTGGCCTCACCAGTGTGGAGTACAGGGGCACGATCACTTCCCTACTCCTGCTGGCCACACTATTCCTGATACAAGCTAGGATGCCATTGGCCTGCTTGGCCACCTGGGCACACTGCTGGCTCATATTCAGCCTGTTGTCAACCAGTACCCCCAGGTCTTTTTCCACCAGGCAGCTTTCCAGCCACGCTTCCCCAAGCCTGTAGCGTTGCATGGGGTTGTTGTGACCCCAGTGCAGGACCCATTTACACCCTACATTCAGATAACTAAAGGTAAGTATCTGTCATTTGGAACTCAATTCACTTCCTCAATCTGTATTAATAAAAGAAAGATGACAACATCCTAATTGTTACTGAAATATCTTCAGTGCTGACATCAGCAGCACTTAAAGCATCTCTTGACAAATTTCAATTTAGCATTAAAAAAACTTGTGAAGAGGCTAACTTTACACAACCTGTCTGGTAGTTTCTAATTCTTTATTAGATTTTTTTTTTTTGTTTTTCATGCTATAGTTTCAGTTGCATTACTGCACTGATAAGGCCTCATTTTTTCTTCTGCTGCTGATTCATTCTCCTTTTCCCCACTTCTTGCTACTAAGATGCAAGATTGTCTCTCACTGGGTAACACTGTTAATCTTTTGTCTAACACTTTGTCAGATACTTGGACAGCAAGCACAAAAATTGAAGTGGCAAGATTCTGATCAATTTATAATCTTTAATGTCAATTCACTTTCTATGTTTCTTAAGTTGTTTGGATCCTGCTTATAATACTGTAAGAAAATGCAATAGGAAAAGATACAGAGCCATTTGGATTTCTTTTTTTAAAAACATTTTTGGATTTTAATACTGAATTAAATTTTCCAATCAAAATGGATGTAATCTAAAAACCTGTAAACTTCATAGAATTTGGACTTAAAACATCAGAAAATATTCAGAAATTTGTTGCAATTACATAAACACTTTCCTTAAGACTGGACTTCAGTGTCATGGAGATGATAAAATAACGAGCATCTGATACAAGATGAGAGGCTGAAATATATGTGGCTGGAAAAGAGAAGATTTGGGAGGATCTCACAAATTTGTGCAAAAATCTTATGGGGGTGATTAAAAAAGACCCAGCCAAACCTTTCTCACTGGTGCCGCCTGACAGGACAAGAAGCAATGGCACACACAGAAAAGACAAAAATTCCATTAAAACAATAAAATCTTTTTTACTGTCAGAGTGGTCAAACAGTGGAACAGGTTACCCAGAGAGGTGGCCGGGGGAGGGAAAGTAGGGTCAGACACAGTCCTGGGATGGTCAGGCAGGGCTATAGGGCCAGGCCAAGGTCAGGCAGGGACACTGGGTCCATGACTGGGCCTGGCTTGGCCAGGCAGGGCTGTGGGGAGCTGGAGACTGGCCCTGCTGCAGCATCCCTGGCATAAGGATTGATGGTTCTGGGGAACTAAAATGGGGTCCTGGGCCATGGGCAGGGTGGGGGGAAGCCTCAGGCCATTAAAGCCCATCACTGCGCTCAGTCTCATTTCAGATACTTGTGAGATATTCTCCCTCCATGTGAAGGACACAGATTGACCTCCTTGGTACCTCATCTGAAAAGTAAGGTTCCGAATCTCAAGTAAATCATGAGGAAACTGAATGAAGTATTAGTTCTCCACTAGTTTTCTAGTAATTATAATGAGATCCTAGAAATCTTGTTCACATGTTGATGCACTTATTTTTAGACAAATTTGTCTAAATGTCTATATTAACTTAATCTCACCTGAATTTAACCTGGACTTTCAAACCAGAAATGAAAACTGTTCTAATCACAAAGCTATAGGGTAAGCATGTTTCCTTTCTGTTGGATTGTCTCCATTATGTATAAACACATGTGAACTTGAAATTGTTCTTAAAAGACTTGTCTATAACAACCAAAATTGAATACTACAATGAGACACCTGAACTTACAAGAGGTAGCCTAACTTTTTTAGCTTAATATTCTATCTGTACTTCTGATTCATCTTTATCAATTAGCAGACAAAATGCTGTAGAACTACACTACTATGTACTTCTGATACAAAAAGGTTTGCTGAAAGCTAGTTTAGATATTTTTAACCAGTGCTCAATTACAATTAGACATACAGCCATTGTATAAGGCCAAAATAATGTGTAGTCTTAAGGTTCAAGCCTGACTCTTGGAAAAAGAAAATGTGGGTTCAGGCCCTGAAGGCTAGCTACTCTACCCCATAGGTTGTGAAATAAATGCTGATGTCTATTCCTCCCCTGGCAACTTTAATTTTGAAGACCTTCTTTCATGTGTTGTTTCATAAATGCCCAAAAGAAGCATTCTCTTTAAGTTTCAAATAGCGTTGCAATTAAGCAAAATGAAAACCCCAGGGTTTAATTTCCATAAAGAGGGGAAAAAGTCTCTTTCTCCCCTCACCGGTATTCTTTTCAGCTGCTGATGTGAGCAACCACTAAATTATCTCAAGATTTTCATAAATATGTTCATCAAACATTAAACCAAATCCATACCTGAGGGGTTTTCAAGGTTAAATTTAAATAAAATCACTCAATGATGAAGGGTATTGTTTACATAGTCATGGTCAAACAGATACCAGAATGCCACATGTGGTTTTCCTGTCATTGTGTTCTACTCAGCTCAGAGGCAATGCTAGCATGGATCTTGGAATTAGTTAATGTATGCATAGGGCTTTGAAAACAGAAAATAAATACAGCTATTTTTGATTCTAATACAATTTATAATTTATTATTTTAAATGTTATTATTGTTATCAGTACCGTTTTTATTGGTTTTATGATTATGATTACTGCCATGCATAGGTCTTACTTAATTTCTTTGTATAATATTACCATAAATGAAATATTGTTACAGAAAACTCTTATTTTTATACTTTCCAGTAACAAAGTTTAACAAAGTTTTAGAATTCTGTAGCTGAATGTTGGATATTCTCTCCTGTGGTTATTTAAGCTTGAAATTTAATACCATAAAAAAATGCTCTCTTGAGGTATTTCAACTAGATGATTGCAGGTAGTCCTTGACTGAAAAAATGTAAGTAATGCAACAGGGGTATTTTTGTCATAATATAATCATATCCCTAAGGCGGTAAAAGATATGAGATTTAGCAGAGTATCTATAATTCCCAAGGGGGGTGATTATCTCCTGACAACTACCCACTAGATTTGCCTTGCTGCTTTTATAAGAAGTCTGCATTGTATGAGATAATGCAGCTTAATTTCCTAGAAGATAAAGTCAGTTTGACAGCAGTTTCAGCATGTTTCACGTGAAATAATCTAACATTATGAAATAATGTAACATTTAGATTGTTCTCTAGCCATTGAGAATGCTGCCCCGATTCAGTGATCCAGTGTAGTAATAAAGACGAACAAAATGATAACGGCCAACAACCTAAGGATATTGGGAACTTACAATAGTGGGGAAACATTATGGAAATTTTACTGTCTGTAGGCAATGATAATATTTTTGTACTTGTTTTTTTTTCAGAATATTGCAATCTACATAGATTTCTACACGATTTTTACAAAAGTACAGATAGAACTGGCCTACCTTTAATCTAGCTTTGTGGATAAAAACAGCAAGTGATGTAACACCTCTTAGCTTAACAATGCCAAATATACTCTGTTTCCTTGTTTGGTTTTGAAGTCCTTTCTAAGAATTCACTGCTAGAAAGCTACTGATGTGCAGGCTATCCATTTTAAGGATAATTTATTGTGTCCCTGTGACTCCACGTTATTGCAGATTCAGCTGATAAAAGAACTGGGCAGAACAAAGGATGACATTCACCTAGCTTATGTAACATTAGAAGTTAGACATTAACTAATTATCTAAGGTCATACCTTCACTGTTAATAGGGAAAAAATATGTCTCCAGACAGTAAATCTTATTATTCCCTTACCTCAAATTCCATAGATTCTTTATTACAAGATTTTTTTCCCCAATATAGAGCATTCATCTTTTAAGAAATACATCTTTGCTACAATCATCCTTCTCTAGACTCTAAATTGTGTAAATCTCCATTGAAGTTAGCTTTTGTTGTTAGAAAAAATATTCACAAATAGTAACAAACAATAAAACATGTTATGATCAGCTCTTCCTACACACTGATTAAATAAGAGATCATTGTAATATGTAGTATCACAATGCCATACTTAATTGAACAATATCTGTGTTAGAAAAATCCAAAGAAAAAAACCCCACCCAGCTGCTTAATTTAGACCCAGAAGACGAGATAACAAAAATAACAAAATAAAAAGTCTCAAATCCAGAGAATACTAAAGACTGTTACATTTAAATGACAAAGAACCTACTACTTCTTTTCCAAATTGGCACTTTGAAAAGAAATATTCAAAAGAATCATGGCTCAAAAAATAAATAACAAAGGATTTGCTGACAGATGTGGGTTTTGTCTTTTTGTGTCTTTTTGATGAATTTTTAGTCACAGTCACAAAATGGGGAAATGGCTTTATTCTTATTCAGACGAACACATTATTTTATTGGCTCAGTAGAATGAACTGGGTTGGATATAAAAGTTAGAAATTATTCTGAACAATGTTAGTTGGAATCAGTGGAGGGACTAGTAGGATATTGGATTCTTGGAAAGCTAGAGTGTGAATACTTGTTGACTCTTTTTAAAATGCATTTGCCTTGGGTAGTTTCATGCCTCTCCTGTCTTTTTTTCCATGGATGTTCATAGCAATTGAGTCTTATATATAAAAATAATCAGAGAAACTAAATTCAGTCTCATGGGCAACTAATATTTGTGGAAATACTCTTACTTTTTCAGTCAGAGAATACAAACTATAGCATACAACTTATTTAAACAACCAGATCTAAAAAAACGTAGCTAGAAAAAGGAGTATAGAATAATACATTGCAAAGAATGGCTGGCAGGGAAGGAAGCAATGACCACTTTAGAGTAATTCTGAGCAAATGAGATTGAGGGAAAACACCATGATGTCTTTGCCTTAAAAAAGGAGAAAATCAAAAGGTGGAAAACTCCTAAAAAGTATTGCTACAAATGGTCCATTTCATTATGAACAATAAATTAACCTTTTTGTTGGAAAAGGTCAGAATTGTTCATCCCTTACATTTAGTCCCATGGGCTGATAACAAGAGATAATTTAGGTAACTGTGCTTATTAAGTCAGTTTATCAGCCTTGAGAAACAATGAGTTGGAAAAAAAAAAGGCCATTTTAAGATCCAAGAAGACACTGGAAACTTTATGGGCTCATGGACTGGGCACTTTATATTGCATGCAATGCAGAGGTCTTCATATATGTGTAGCAAGTCCAACACATGAGTTTTTGTTAGACACATGCAGATCAGCCATGCAAGACATATGCATTTGAATCAGTATAAACATTTTAAACACAGTTAATTCACTTTCAGGCTCTGTATCAAATCAAATCCTGCATGTATGAACCTCAGACTAGCACATGACAAAATTGGAGACATCATGGTAGAAATGCTAGGAAAAATTCATAGGTCTCAAGAATTTGAAGTTGGAAATTGAAAATGTTGTGCTTCAGAGAACTTTGCATCAAGTAACTGCCAGTAGTTCTGACAATCCTTAAAGACCCTGAAGTAAACCTAAGCCAACTTGAGCCTGATTACAGCAGAGGTAAAAATAGTGGATCTCAAAGGGGCTGAACTCCTTCCATGCTTTCTGCAAAACCAAAAGTGTCTGCAGGGTTGAAAAGAATATTTTTCAGTAAATTTGTTATTTTGTGAAAGTTAAGGGTTTCCAAAGACATAACATGAACGACAAAGAACGAAAGCAGTTTTAAGCAACTTGTAATTCAGATGGAGATAAAGTAGGAACTGCCTTCAATCCCTATAGTATCGTGGCTAATTAATGAAGTATTTATTTTACATATTTCTCTTCTGAGCCTTTAGCATTGTTTGACAGTATTCTTTATAAGACCTTATTTCCCCAAATTATATTCCTTCTCACAAGAGCAATTATACCTTCTTTACACAGCACTATACACACACAGACAGAAACAATAGTTCAGAGTTCAAAAATCTTGTGATTTACCTCCTGTAGTCCTGAAACATGGTTTTGTAGTTTGGCAATCTAACAGTGTGGAGATGTCATCAGTGGTAAAAAGAAGGAAAAAAAAAAAAAGTAGAAAGTTTTGTAAAATAAATAGAATTGCAAGAGTAATTTAAAAGAAAAAACCCTGGAGTTTGGGGGAAATGGGAGGAAAGAGGTTCACCTCTCTTCAACACAGGTCAGTTACAGTTTGAATTCACAAATAACATTCCTGAAGCAGGATGAAGGTTTGTATTCAAGATATATGTTTGTAGAAGATTTGAGGATTGTTCTCCTAAAATTTTGGCATATTTTAAAATGACAAGTCACATTTTCATATTTAAAGGAACCACTAGTATTTAGGATTATTTCTAAGCAGACATCTTTGAAAGTTTACTTGTTGAAAGTATGAAAGGAAATTTAATGTGGGCTTTAATATTATTAAGACAACTAGCAACACTAAACAGGAATTCAGTTATTGGAGAGTATAACATGAATGTGAAGGTCTTATTTTGTAAATTTTTTCACCAATAAAATTTTGCCATGAAAACATTCTAGATTTTAATACAATTGAGAAATTGATATTTTCTATTTGCTAAAGGGATACTTAGCTTGGCGTTGTTGATGTTGACAAATGTGGAAGAAATACTAATACACACACTTATAAAATGCAATTCAGAAGAAAGACGTGTCTCATTTTATGACTAATCACTTTAAACTAAAACTAAACCCACCATTTTCTGATAAATTTAGAATCAAAGTGAAACTACAGCAAAGCATAATGGATTGATCATTACAGAATTTGAATTACCCAGATGTAAGCTCTGTATGAGTCTCTAGATCTTTGCAGGAAGAGACACTGTTTGAAAACAAGACAATGCTAATATTGACAAGAACCAGACAGGAAAAAAAGTGTCAGAAAATGGAGGAGAGATTGATATCAAACTTCTTTCCTTACAGAGGAGTACTCACATTGTTATCCTGTGAAAATGTGTTTTGCAAATTCTGTAATATTTTGGAGGCAGTTTAGTCTACATAGTAATTACATTCTTGAGTTTCAAGGCATGTTTTTATGTATTTCTAGTTCTTTCTCACTAAAATTAATAACAACAATAAGAATAACAACAGTAGTAAACATAAAAATGTTTCCTTGAAACCATTTTGCTATAGCATGCCCTGGTCAAACAGAAGGTGAGAGTAAGTCCTGATAGAAAGTTTACACCTTTTCTATCTTTGAATCTCACCTGCACTTAATTTCTTAAGTGATATAGATTATACACGATTACCTCCACACTTTTAGGCTTAAAGGAAAGTAAAAGATGTACAATATTTTTGATATGGGTGATGTACATCAAAAATTAAAAAAAAAAAAAAGTAGAAAATTTTTTGGTTTATAGTCTTCAACTAAGTTCAAAGAGAACAATATTTTGAAAAAAAGTGGAAACAGTTATGAAAATGGGGTCCTAACCTAGTCTGCCTCAGTCTTTTTGTCTGATTTTCTATTTTAAGAATGATTTAATTTTACAGTGAATACCAATCTTCAAAATGGGTCTAAAATTATTTACTTGCCTGTCCAGGAAAATTGATTATCAAAGAGTATCTAGAGCAAATATATGTGGTTTAGGTACATATATAAATAAAATAAACATAAATTTATATTAAAATAAAATTTAAAAATATGTATAGGACTATTGTCTCTAAAACTTTAAGTAATTTTTGTGCTTTGTATAGCCTTCATAAGGCCTTAACAGGGAAGCTCTGTCAAAATTGTTACCATATTTCAGGGAAAAAACATAGACTAATTGAGTAAAATACAGAGGAAGTATATAAAAAGATGTTTAAGTCTTTAGAAAATACGACTTCCAAGGCAAGGTGAAAGGAGATAGAACTGTACTTTTGAAAGGCAAGACCAGAGATTTAAATACATAAAATACACCAAAGAGAAAGATAATATGTTGTCCATGTCCACTATTATGACAGAGAATAATTAGATTAACTGCCAGAAAAGTTTCAAATTCATTTAATTTGCCAAGGTAGGAGAGTAAGTCATCACCTTTGGAGGAGTTGAAAAAAAGTTTAAACAGTGTTTTGCTAGGAAGGGTTACATATTAATGTTCCAACCTCAGAAAATGAGGTGGAATAGATTTGGATGCCACTTCTGTTTCCATATTTATTATTACAGCTTTTTCATTGTAAATGCATTAGAAAAGTAAAAACAATTCAATGTGATTAAGTTCTGTGTTTTGTGAGTGAGAAGTGCTATGCCCCAAGAACAAAATAAATTAATTACTAACCTGAAGAAAACCCTGCGAGGAATCAAAAATGTAATGTGATAAATAAAGTATCTTGACATACCTCTAGAGTTGGGTCAGATACTCATGCTAACTTATACTCTCTCAGACTTGTATTGTGCAAGACTCATATAGCTCCTAAATATTTAGAAGACATGGACTGTAGTTATTGATATGTAGGGATTTTGGTGCACCATAAAATAAAAGTCAATAAATATAATGTTCTGTGATCCCACAAAGTTCACAGGTGAAATTTAGGAGTCTAAATCCAAATTGATATTCTGTAAAGCCTTATGCAGTTGCTAGTTAACCCACTAGATATTTTGGTAAACAAATTTTGGATACCAGCTATATTGGTATATCAACTTAGTATTTTCAGTTACCCTGGAGCTGAAGTTCATAGCCAAATACATCTTAACTTTAATTCTGCTGAGACAGCTGGAACTTATCTCACAGTCACCCAGCTAAGATCCAATGGTCAGACATTCTAGAATCATTGCTAAATCTTCTGCAAAGTATATTCTAGTGGAGATAGGGCTTTTATTATTATGTAGTTATAGCCACAGCAAGAGCAAGAGATGATCTGAATGCATCATTTATCAAAACATTCTCTCAAGATACATGAAATATGTTGTCCTCCCTCTGCCTTCTGCCTCAGGTAATTTAAAGCTGTGTGTGCAGTCAAAGAATCACAGAATCAGAAAATCAGAGAATTACAGAATGCTTGATCTTGGAAGGGACCTCTGGAGATCATTTATTTCAACCTCCCTGCTCAAGCAGGATCAACTGGACCAGGTTTCTCAGGACCGTGCCCTGTTGCATTTTGCATGTCTTTACAGATGGAGACTCTGTAAAGTCTCTGGGAAACCTATTACAGTTTACCACCTTCACAGTAGAAAAGATTTTTCCTGTGTTCAGATGGAATTTCATGCTTTTTAATTTGTGTCCATTGCCTCCTGTCCTTCCAGTGGGAACTACTGAGATGAGCCTGGCTGACACTTCTTCATTCCTTCCCATCAGGTATTTATGCACATTGATGAGATCCCCTTGAGACTCCTCTTATCCAGGCTGAATAGTCCTAGCTCTCTCAGCCTCTCCTCAGGTGCTCCAGCCCCTTAATCATCTTACTAAACCTGTGCAAGACTAGCTAAAGTAAGTCTGTAACTTTCTTGTGCTAGGGAGCTCAGAACTGGACACAGTACTCTAAATGTGGCCTTACAGAGAGGAAGGATCACCTCCCTTGACCTGCTGGCAACACTCCTCCTAGTGCAGCTCTGGATACCATCATACTTCTTTGAGGCAAAGGCCCATTGACGGCTCCTGTTCAATCCCAGCTCCTTTACTACAAACTATTTCTAAATAGTTATTGGACTTAAATAGCTACAGCAAAATAGGTGTCTTTATATATATACACCACATCTGTATGTACATATACATATAGTTATATAAATATTTATACATAGTTATACATACACTACATAGTTACATAGTTATTGTAGAAAGCATATTCTGTACATATATATCAAAATTTCTTCAGTGTCATTTTACACACTTGTCACGATCCACTGTTGGGTTGAAAATTTGGCAGAGGTTAAACCCCCTTGCTTTCCAGCTGACCTCAGATAATTCTGGGAGGTTGGGGATGGCTGGGTTTAAATTCTGATTAACTCCAATGTTTTATCATGACTAGGTTCCTTTCACATTCTCAGGAACAGAATTAAGACTCAAAACGGAGTCAAGTGCGAAGTCACTTTATTTGGCCAACAACAAATGCTCAAGAGAAAAGCAGAGAAAGAGAGGGGGAGAAACAAATGGCATGGGAGTGTTGCGATAGCTACCACCACGGGTCTATGTGCTGTCCATGCAGCCTGAGCGGTCCGCACGGTCCATGCAGCCGGTGCGGCCCGAGTGCTCCAATGCGCCTGATGTATCTTCGAATCTGGCGGAGGGTAGATGTTCCCGGACACTCCTCGTCCTCCGCTGGTTTCCGCTTTTTACAGGGTTGTCTTCTTGCATAGTCAATAAGTGTTTTGCATACCCAGGCCTCCCCCTTGGCAGTGGGGTGCATGCCCAGTACCCTCACCAGATGGTGCTCGAAAATCCCAGAGAGTCCAAGTGAGCCAGTCTTTTTAAAAAAAGGACCTAATTTCACCATTCGGGCAATAAAAAACAAAGAAGAGTGCCTTTATAGATGGAGACGTGGTTTTCACCTTAGAAGCCATGATACTTGGCAGGGATCCTACATTAAATTTTTACTTCAGTATGATATTAAGAGCTTTACAAATGCTTTCAAATCTATAGAAGCATTAGGTATATTAACCACAGCTGCCTATACACAGACTAAATTATTTTGTGTTGTAGGTGCACAGGCAAAATGAAAACTACAGAAGTGGTTCTGACTCAAAGACTTTTAAGTCATGAAGAAATTTCCAAATATGAAAAAACGTAACCCAAGAAACAAAACCCAAGCATTTGAACCACCTTCTTTAAAAGATCTAAATCTTCCCTGAGTCTTGTATAAATTCTTATATCACTAACACATAGATTTTATTGGTAATTTTAGAATGGTTGCAAATAAAATGTTCATTTGGCTTAATGGCAGCCCAGAAGCATATTTCTGTAGTCCTTTTTCCTCCTTTACTCCTTTTCTGTATGTCTGTTTCTTCCTGTCCTTTCTCTTCCAGTTCTTTCCTATTTTTTGTCATTCTCCTGTCAAAATATTTGTTCATCCAGCTTTGACTTGTATGGCTCTATTTAAGGCATTGACTATCTCTCTAATTAGAAAATTATTATAGTACAATACCAATATTGTAATACCAATATTGCAATACATAGCTTGTTCTGAAAATTTCTGGTGGTCAAAAGTATGTACAAAATAATCTGGTTATGAGAGGAATGTGGTAAGAATATTAATTAACTGTAACTGCCTGTTATCCTAACCTGATTTCTTATTGTGGTGTTTTAGATTTTTTAAATATGTTTTGTAATATCAGGTGCAGATTTAAGAATGAATTGTGCATTTCATTCCTACTTCTCTGAATGTAGTATTGTGTGTAATTTTGCTGGTTTTGTCTAGGATAGAGTTAATTTTCTTCACTGTAGCTAGTATGGGGCTATGTTTTGGATTTGTGAGGAAAACAGTGTTGATATTTCAGGGATGTTTTAGTTACTGCTGAGCAGTGCTTACAGAGTCAAGGCCTTTTCTGCTTCTCACACCACCCCAGCAGTGGGTAGGCTGTGAGTGCACAAGAAGTTGGGAGGGAGGGGACACAGCTGGGACAGCTGACCCCAACTAACCAGAGGGATATTCCATACCATATGATGTCATCCTCATATATAAATCTGGGGGAAGGAAATGGAAGGGGGGCACATATTGAGTGATGACATCTGTCTTCCCAAGTAATTGTATGCGTGATGGAGCCCTGCTTTCCTGGAGATGGCTGAACACCTGCCCACCAATGAGAAGTAGTGAACCAATTCCATATTTTGCTTTGCTTGCACATGTGGCTCTTGCTTTACCTATTAAACTGTTTTTATCTCAGACCCGTGAGTTTTTTCACTTTTACTCTTCCAATTCTTTTTCCCATCCCACCAGCAAGGAGTGAGTGAGCAGCTGTATGGTGCTTAGTTGTCAGCAGGGGTTAAAGCACAACAGTAATGACACCACAAAATCAAGGATGACAGATTAGCAGATAAAACACTTCACATCCATCATTGATGAAACACATTCAGCCAATGCATATACTTAACCTTTATGCATGTAGGTTAAGGAAAAAACTCATTCTTTATTGGTTCACAAAATTTGGGAAAGTCATGTGTAGAACCATGCATATTGGTCATAATGGTTAGAAAAAAATATTTTATATGTATTTGAAGAGTTGTGCCCTACTGAAATTGTAGGAACTCAATATGTATATATTATGTGTGTATATGTGTTAGCATCTGCCTATATATGCTTTAAAAAAGAGGGAGATGAAGGAATGTGACTGCTCTGCAAGTATTTCACACAGCTTAAAGACAGCATATGCTTTTAAATGCACTAAAATGTGCTAGTTAACATATATCTATACAGGTGCTTCAAGCCTGATTCTGCACCTAATCGAGGAAATGAAAATTTAGCCACTGATTTCAAAGAGATTTGGATTGAGCTCATCATCAGATTAAGAAAATAAATAATGATTTTTTTTTAATTTTTTTTTTTAAGTATCTGAATGCATTTCACTTAGCATGACCCTGAAAAACTCACAGTGGTATCAAAAAACAGTTGTGTAATTAGATGCCAAATTAATCCACCTGGAGCAATTAACCCAGAAAAGGCTCCCAGGCTCAGTAATGCAGTGTCAACAGAAATAAAATCAAAAAGGAGAAAAAGGTTGAGTGAAGAAAACTTCTTACGAAAATAAGAACAGAATTAGGGATGATTATAAAAAAGTCTGGGATCAAAGAGATCTTGCAGACAAGCTGGCATCAGAGTGAATGGTTTCTGCTGTTTCCTGGCATGTCAATTGCCTAAAATTAGCTGGAATATTTATATCTATGAAGAACTACAATACCCCTGTACTAAAGCACAGTAAAGAAAATGTTTAATTACTAGAACAAGAACCGTGCTTTTATACAAGTGTAGGCTTCTATTGATTGCCAGGATCCCATCTACTCCTTCCTGTTTTCAGCTACTGAAGTGATGACAAAATATAAACATACAAAATCAGCAACTCTCATATTTTCCTTGAATAAACTTAAAACCTGGTTTAATTCTTGTATTTATAAAAACAGCATCTGAAGTGGTTTATAAATTAGCCACCAGAGCCCAAGTTCTGTGAAGGGAAGAAGAACAAGCACTGGCCAACTTATCTAGACCAATTATGATGTAGTATGTGCAGAAACTGGAGGTAGTAGATCCAGGTTAGTGCTGCATAACTGTTAATGCAGCACATGGATGGATGATGGTTTCAGTTCTTTTTCTTTTTTTTTTCCTGTTACCCTTTTCCTTTTTCACTTTCCTTTTTTTGTCTTCCCTCTCCTTTTTTCCCCCTTTTTACTCTTTCCAAAAGGAACCTTAGAATTTCTGTACTATAGATCTTCCATTTTTAGTATCAGCAACTTCACACTTCATGTTGTTCACACTGCTGGCAATGTCCATTCTCCCTGGTTATAAGAAGTTTATGATAAATAACATAAATAACTTAAAATATGTCCCTATTAAGTTAATATTAAATATTAGAAATAAGAATAGCATTATAGTATAAGTAGTGCTTTTATGAATATACAGTGCAAATATAGGCATGAGTCTCTTTTCTTATAGAAGTAATAAAATAAAACATATTACACGTACATGTCTAGAAAATAGCTTTAGAGTCATATTTACTTTTAAAAGTTGTTAATGTCAGGAATGTCAGGTACATTTGTACCTCCATTAATAAAATTAGTGACTTGTATTTAGACTAGTCTCAGAATGTTTGAACTGCTCCTTTGATGGAAAAGAATATGTACAAATTCATTTTATTTTGTATGTGTTTAAGCGTACATTATATGTAGTTGTATTGAAAGACATTTTTTTCATTGAAATAACGCTTATGAAAGAAACTCAAACTTCGTCCTGCCTTTGCCTAGGCTCATTAAAATCCTAGTCATAGTGGTATCATTCACACACAGAATTAATGTGGCTAGATCTTCATTTCATCAAGATTTTCAAGTGCATTAATTTGCATGATGCAAGAATAGTAACTGTAATCTCCTTTTCTCAGGCAGATTCATCAATATTTGGCACTTTGTAAGTGAAACTGAAAAAGAACAAGGCAAAGTAAAGGAGGGCAAACAGTTTTACTGTAATTTAATCTTAATAAGAAATTGTCAGTTCCTAATAATGTCTTATCCCAGTCTACTCTTTATGTCTGTGGAGCATACTAGGAGTTAAAAATGTATTTTCAATTATTTGTCCCAGGATGTTTCCTTTAATAGAAATGAAATAATAATTTATTATCCAATGTTCATAGAAAATATTCAGTGTGGATAACTGATAACTTAATGCTGAAGGATGGAAGGACCTAGAACTAGGTGGCTGAATGTATCAGTCGTTATGGGAATCATGTATTTTTGTGGTACTGTTAGCTTGATAATAATTCATAGTTCAGATGTAATTATATGTAAGGAAATTCACATGTAAAAGATTTGAATAGGATTGAATAGGATTTGAAGCTGTCTATTTCATACCATACTTGTAATTATGGTTTAATTTGGTCTGTGTCTGATAAAATTTCATCCAGGGCAAGTAGACATCCAAATGGAGTTTGGTGCAATTCAGCAATTTTAGTTTTGGTTTGCTTTTGTTTTGGTTTGATCTTAAGTCTGCAGGATTTTTGGCACAGATTTCATTAATAAACTAAACACAGTCTGGTTTTATATATTTGCCTAGTATTACTGCAGTTGGTAGAAGAATGCACTATTTTAAAATCTTGTCCAAGTGTTTCACCCTAGGACATTTTATGGAACATTTAATGTAACCAACAGTAGTAACACATTGCAGAGAACATTACAGAGGAACTGAGGAAACTTGGTTCTTTGATACTGAAAAAAGCACATAGAGTAAATTATTGCTCATAGAATCATAGAATGTTTTGGGTTGATAGGGACCACTAGAGGTCATCTAGTCCAACCCCCCCTGCAGTGAGCAGGGACACTGCTAACTAGACCACGTTGCTCAGAGCCCCGTCCAACCTGGTCTTGAATGTTTCTAGGGATGGGGCCTCCACTACCTCTCTGGGCATCCCGCTCCAGTGTTTTACCACCCTCATTGTAAAGAATTTATTCCTTAGATCCAGTCTAAACCTACCCTGTTTTAGTTTAATACCATTACCCCTTGTCCTGACACAGCTGGCCCTACTAAAAAGATTTTCCCCATCTTTCCTGTAGGCCCCCTTTAGGTACTGAAAGGCCGTAATCGGGTCTCCCTGCAGCCTTCTCTTCTCCAGGCTGAACAAGCTCAACTCTCTCAGCCTGTCCTCATAGGAGAGGTGCTCCAGCCCTCAGATCATTTTAGTAGCCCTCCTCTGGACCCACTTCAACAGTTCCATGTCCTTCTTGTGCTGAGGGCTCCAGAGCTGGACGCAGTACTCCAGGTGAGGTCTCCGCAGAGCAGAGTAGAGGGGCAGAATCACCTCCCTTGACCTGCTGGCCACGCTTCTCCTGATGCAGCCCATGGTACGGTTGGCCTTCTGGGCTGCCAGCGCACATTGCCGGTTCATCGAGCCATTGACCACTATCCTCTGGATGCGACCAGCCAGTTCCTTATCCACTGAACATTCCACCCATCAAATCCATAGCTCTCCAATTTAGAGAGAAGGATGTTGTGGGGGACCGTGTCAAAGGCTTTGCAGAAGTCCAGATAGATGACATCCATTGGTTTTCCCTTGTCCACTGATGCTGTCACACCATCATAGAAAGTCACTAGGGTCATCAGGCAGGACTTGCCCTTGTTGAAGCCTTCTTTATTTTTTGTTCAAGACTTCCAGATGTTTACCTATCGATAATGTTGCCCCATTAATAACAATAGATTTTTTAACCCTTTTTATCTGTTAAAATACCCTCACATAAAACTAAAGGATTTTTTGATCTAAAAATAACCATTTGTTTTGTATACTTTTAAAGGAACTTGTTGACTTAGAGTTAAGAAAAAGCTTTATTTTCATTGACATGTCTCTGTAGAACTGCTTAAAGAATAATATAACTTCTGTATAAAAAAGTCATTCTAATTGTTTTAAATTTGGATGTTTTTCTTTGATGTTTCTATGTTTTTCAGTTTCTCTTACTGTGTTATGTTTTCCAGGGTTTATGAAAATTCCCATTAGATGTTGTATTAAAGTCTATTCATTTTCTGCTTTTCAGAATGAAACTGTTAGGTCTTTGAAGAATTGTCACCCACTTTGTTTTTCCCTGTTGTCCTGGTTTCAACTGGGATGGAGTTAATTTTCTTCATGTTCAGTGTCTATCACAATTAATTGCCAAACAAGGTATTCCATCAACTACTTGACGTCCACAAATAATTCACTGAATTTTAGTGCAATGAATTCCAAACTTCTTTCAAAACGGCCTAGTGAAAATGTTTTTGAAAGCCATTACTTCCCTCTGGAGGGAAAATGGAGAAAATTAGTATCTCAGGAAAAGACTGGAAGTCATTGATCTTACATTAGCTGATAACACAAAAGGAACCTGGCCATATGACTAAGACACCCATCTAGCTAGGGGTAAGTTTGGGTTGTGATCTTGCTCTAATAACTGTTTTGAACTTTACAGTTTTAATAGTTATCAGATAAGTTACAGGAAGGTTCAGAAGAATGATCTGAAACATAGTACAAAAAGCTTGAAGAGCTATTCAGCTCAGCCTAAAATAGATGCAAAAGGCAAGATTCAGTTGCCTATTTGTGTTTACTATTATATTAGGCACCGTGGAGCCTCAAACGTCTATTCCAGAAGGCTTTGCTTCTCAGAGTTCTAAATCCACAGTCATGTGTACTAACCTTCCACATATGTCCCGATTACACTATGGCATGTAAAATTACACTAATAACTATTACTGTATAACCAAATCAAGAAATCTAGCTCACTTGTATACACCTCCTTGTAGATATTACCTCAAGGTTCTTAATCTAAAAATATATCCCAATCTTTTTTGCTGAGTTACGACAGCAAAATTCAGTTCTTAAACATAGATATCTTACATAATTTTAAGCTCTATGTGGTATCCTGCTTTCCTTCCAGTTAACATTCCAGAAAGAAACATGCCTCATATATGACCTACAATATAGTCTGCTCCTGTAAGGGCATCCCAGGTAGCACTGGCACTAGCATCTCTCAGAACTTATTGTACTGCATGCACTTTTCCTAAATGGGTTAAATTCTCTACATGAACTTTCTATGTGATTTTGAACTCTCACTGGGTATGCCTGGCTGCCTCTAAACTCTGTGACACAGATAATTTTTTAAGTGAGACTGTTACTTTATTTGCCCTCCTCTGGAACCAATTCTGTGGTCAGTTTGGTTTGTTCTCCCACCTCCCTGATTGAGTCCCTTTCTGGGACTGGTTTGTCCCCCCCACTGGGATGGTTTGGTGCCTTCTGAAATGTCTAATTCACTTGATACTGGTGTTATATACCCATATAAGTAATCCATCATAAATATATCTGCTGTTACACAGTTAAATTTGCTTCACTAATGATAAGTTTGTTGTAGCCTGTAGAAGTATATGCCTACTTGATCCTATATTACTGATTGCTGATAGTAATTTATGATAGCTTGATATACATATTTATTTGCTTTATTAGTCATAGGCATACTTGCTAGTGGTGATTTTTGTGCTATTATATTTGCTAGTGGTGATTTGTGTTCTGTTTGTGGCAATCTGTAATAAAGTAGAGAAATTTAGAGGATAAACCCTCCATGTTCTTGTGTATGACAGAATCCTTTGAGCCAATGGTCACAACCCCTATACACCTGCAGGCCAGGCAACCCTTTGTGACAGTCTCCCTGCATAAGTATTCTTCACTGGAATATATAGGCTACTTCTATACTTTTAAACAAAGTATTGCCTTGGACCAAGTATTATCTGCCCTGAAGACTACTTTATACCAGCTGGCTTGCATTCACATTGATTACAGTTAATCTTTCTAGAACACATTTCTTTTTGAGACAGCAAGTTGAAGAGGTACAAAACAGAGCCTGGAAAGTAAGCTATCAGTTAAATCACACTGGTCATCAGTATTTCAATGTTTGAGCTTGCTCTGTAACCTACAGAGACCAAGCAAGCAGGGACATGTGGCAAAAAGAAAAAGGTGAATCTGTCTATCCAACTTTACCTGTCCTGGATATATCCAAGTCCTTTTGAACACTAAGAAGACAGCTTTTAAGTTTGTTAGAAGTGAACTGAGGGCATAACTGTGAGGCAAACATATAAGGGAAGAATGTCTCCAAAGTTCTTAACACAACGTTTCCTCTGTGGGAAAAAAACACTGCAGTTTAATGCACAGTTTGGCTCAGAATATCAGAATGGCACCTCTACTATTTGCTATACAGGAAGATTACTCTTATTTAGTAATCAAACATGAAAGATATCTAACCCTGTTTTCCAGTGTATTTTCCATTCAAGGACAATAATTATAACTGGATCACTTTCAGAGCATGGGAAATTGCAGTCTGATCATTTCCAAATACTGGCTCCAACACAGTCAAATTTGAAATACTAATATGCTAAGGAATCTTTCAAATCTCAGACACTATCCTTCTGCCAGAGATACTGCAGGAAACAATATCCATTCTGGATTTATTCACATGATATTAATCAGCCTGTCCCTCCCTCTACTCAGAATATTTTATATCTACTTTTAAAAATTGTGTACAATATAGAGAGAAATAGCTATTTGGTAATGTGTAATAGCACAAGCAGGCTAGTTTTCTTTGGGCACAGTTAAAAGACATTGTACCACAAGCTAGAACATAACTTATCCATGTGTTCCTTCACAAAAATAAGTGAGCTGTTAACTCAACAGTCATTGCTGTGCAGTGTTAATAAGGTATTACAGACTTCCCACATTGTTGCTTATAAATATAGTAATTTGACTCAGTTACAATAAGCTTGTAATGAACCTATAAAGATGTCAGATGTATTTAAAAGAACACTATAAAGCAACTGGCCAAAAGGCTGAAATAACACAGGTAAGGCATACAGAGTTGATTCATTGAGTCAGAATACTCTTACTGTGAGAAGATAAACAAATTCTAAAAATGTTCTATGGTCATTATTATCTCACTTTTACTGCGTTACAGACTATTTTCACCAGGAGTCTTCTGTATTACAGGCTGAAGAGGTGAACTTTCCTATGTCTTCACTCTGCTTTTTAGTTCTTTTTTAGCACTATCACAACCTGTTCTAAATTGTACATTGCTATCTGTAACAGCTGGCTATCAGTAGCCCATGGAATCCCCCACAGAACTCTAGCCTGGGGATTATGAGTCTGTTACTGATCTAAATAACTGGATTGTTATATTTCAGGGAAAAATGCAAGCATTTTTTGTACTCATCATCCCTCAAGACTCTATGTCATTGTGACTAATAGAAATGATGATTTGGATGGAAGAACACAGTCTTTAAAAAAAAGTCCTGTACTTTTTAACTGGAGTGTATAAAAAGCCATGATGACTCAAGGAAGTGCTTCAAGGACACCCTAAGGCTATGCATGATTGAGTATAGTTCACCAACCAATTCTTTTGAGCTCTTAGCTGCAAACAAGCAGCAATGGAATGCCAAGGTAATAAAAAGTCTTAGGACCCTTTGAGCAGAAACAGAACGCCCCCTGGCTTTTATTGAAAAATATGCAAGATGATACACCAGCAACAGTAGCACCAGAACTGCTGCTTAGGACTATGTAGTGTTTCATAAAAATTGCAATGTACTCACACTTTTACAGTCCTTTTCTCACTTTCTCTGCTTCATCACTGAGTGTCACTATGGCACAATCATTTCCTGTCATGAAGGGCTCATAATGGTGTCAAGAATTTCTGTCATATGTATAAAAAAGGCTTACTACTTCTGTAAAGAAGGAAACAGAGTTTTCCTGTAACAAGACATTGCATCCTAACAAATGTATCTGATGCATAGCATTGGCTATGAATAAATTAATGTAACATCAATACTGTTTCCTACTTTCCTCCATTTGTGATCTTTCTCATCAGTTCATTTATTTTTTTTCTTTGTGCACGTGTACTATGAATTAGTGGCTAAAGGAAATATGCAAATTCAATAACATACTTCAAGATCAACAGTGAATTTACATTCACTTTAATTTGCATCTATCTACCTGATAAATGCCTTCTACATGTTTCACTCTTTCAAGACCTATTATGTATGGTCTTCAGCTGATGGTGCGAGGGTTTTAGTTTCATTTTTTCCAGTAGTAATGTGGCAGAAGCTTTTTCTCATTTTTAAATTTGTACCATAATTTCAAACAATGACTATTAAAACTAAAAAAAGCCAAAGCAGTAAGAATCCAAATTATCTTTTAATTAAGCAAGAAAAAGGAGGGTGAGTACACAGACTCATTTTCACATAATCTAAAAACACTGGCTCTAGCCACAACTTGGCTAAATGAAAAACCTCAAACCACACCAGTTTCTTTATTGCTAGTACGAAACAATATCTATCTAATATTCCTTTTATCTTTATGACTATTCTTTATGTAATTTGCATAGGTACTTCCAAAATGAAAAATGGTGTATTTGATGGTAATTACACTTGGCTAACATTCAAAACATAATTAAGTAAATTTATGTTACTTCATAATAATGTCATGATTTTATATGTTGCACATTTACATGTAAACACCTGAAAATATTAACACAGTTATGCCAATATATTTCGAAAGGACAAGGTCAGAAAAGAACTGCTTTGAAGGAAAGGAATTTATTTCAAGCACTCATAACCATTATCCTTTTTATTGTAAGGTACTGGAATGCTTGACTGCTGTATCTGATACAGTTTGACCTGTTTTTGGAGAGGGACCATCAAAAAAACCCACAGTGGAAATGTCATGATTCACTGCACACCGACATAACCATCTGCTGAAACTTACAATGTCTGAGTTGTACTCAGGATGAGCACCAACATCCCACCCGGGACCCTTTTTGAATTATCCATTTTCAATGGTTAAGGAGAAGCTGTAATCTCCTGGTGATGATCTTTTAAATTAGATGTATCCTACAGTGGCATCAAGAGAAATCAGTAAGGGAATGACAGGAGGGAAAAAAAAAAATTCCTCTCAACCTGAACATTGCTAATAAAGAAGCAAGCAATATGTTTTTTTTAAAACTCTTCATTATATTAGTGATCATATTAGTAAAGGATATATTAGGCATACTTGTACGAAAAGAAATCATCCTCTCTCAAAGCTTTGCAGTTCAGCTCTTTAGTGACCTAGATCAAGTACATTCAGATGTGAATATATTGATTCTATGACTCTTGTTAATTATGTGCATTGTGAATACTGGTATCAATAATGGTTTTATTTACATTATCAAGTACATTATGGCCCTGATGTTCTGTAGTGGCAAAAATGTTCGTATCTGGTGTTCCTTTTAGCTTTAGCTTCAAACATAATAGGGCAATGTCAGGTCTTACTCCTAAATATAGATAATACCCAGGGATGCAAAACCAGAATACCTTCCTATAGCTGTAGCTGTATGTGTAAAACACTTTAATATCATCTGTATCATATGACCCTGTATCATATGACCAATTCTAAGAAACTCTTCCAGCTCTGATAGACAAATTTAATACTGAATGACAGATAAATAAAAACTTTGCAATTTCTTTTTTATCATAGCTCACTCTAAATATTCCACAGGAAAATACCAGGGGTTTTGTTATTAAAACCTGTTATAATTAAACAAAGACCCCTGGCATATATATACAATTATGTATAAGATACTTACAAGATATGTATCAAATTACATATATGCACATATATATAAAACCAAAACATTATGAAACTGTACATAGGTATGCAGTATAGATATAAAAATTAAATACATTAAATCATCTAAACTTAAACATTTTTATTTATGCTGAACAATTTTTTCCTGACATTTCCTTTTTATATGAAAATTCATGTATTATTTTAATGCAAATTAGAAATAATTGTGCATAGAGGTAATTGAAAACACTGAAACCAACATTTTTTCTTCTTCTTTTTTCCTTAATATCTGATAAATGCCAGCACGTTAGGTTCCAGTCAGATGGTAACAAAAGAAATTTTCCTGTCTATTTTGAGATTTCCAGAGTTTGACTAAGCAATGGGAAGAATACGCTTATTCCTAGTGCTATAGCTTCTGTAGTTGTAACTGAAATAGAAAAAGTTGTAAGACCCTTTACTGAAAAGGTTGTAAGACTTGTAATTGCAAGAGCTTAAACTTTCAGTCAAGTATAGAATCAAAACTACATTTGAACTCTCATTTGAAGCTGCTTTGTGAAAGATGTAATTGGATCAAGCCATTTGGGTTCTAAATCTGTAGCCATGGAATACAGTTCTGAACAAATTAGCAAATAGCTATTTTATCTGAGTGAGTATTGGGTTCCCTACTCTTTTGTTGGTAGTGGTGAGTGAATTCTCCTTTAATAGGGCTGCAGGTTTCCTTTTGATTTATATGTATGCAGCTTCTACCAAGTGAGTCATACTTACGTAAAAATCAAAATGTCTTCCTATCAAGAGCCATAATGTATAATTTTTTTCTGGTTATTTTTTAATTTATCTCAATATTAAAAAATATTTTCTGTTAATGCATGTTAATTCCTGTTCTTTATTTTTAATGAACTGAAAAACTACTATCTCCAGCTGCCCTGAATGCACATTTATTTGCCCACACAATTTGTAATCATATCACTTTATCTGGCCCTGCTCCTCTTGCAAGGTATCCTTGAAGCCTGAGTCTTCTGTTGTTGAGACATGGTCTTCAAGAATTATGAAACTAAAAGTTAGGATAAGATTTCACTTGCAGTTGTACAGTTACTTGGTCCTGCACAAGACTATTAATTTAAAGCATTGCATATATTGCTATAATAGCCTTCTTGTTTATAAAATATAATTAGAAAAACTTGAATGTATGTGAAATTATATAACAAAAAGTTGAGTGATATTTATATTCACCATAGATTCTCATTACTTTGGAACAATTTCTGAAGAATATTACATGGAAATGTTAATTTGATTAGTTTATATTTTTGTAATTTGTTTATTTTCCTTATCAACAAAATAAGATGTGAAATATTTCAAGATTATTAAAGTATTGAATATGCAACAAGATAAAGGAATTTAGGTGGAACAGGAATTGGAATTGTGTTTTTAGCATAGCAGAACTGGCAAATGTACAAATGACCGAGATGCAAACATGCATCATATTCTTCTTTCAAATGCCAAACAAAAAACAAACTCTCTTGCAATATGGCTGGCAGAGTGTTTCTGTATGATATAAAAAATATTCTTCTGATCTATGATGATGCTACAGGGAAACATTAAAAGTTCTGAAGCAAAAGGAAATATGCACTTTAAAACTTAATGCTGTTAAAGCATGTCAATGCATTCAAACCACCCACATCTATAATAATTTTTTGCCTATAATCATAAGAATCCTTACTACCTTGAGTTACCTTGGTCTTCATTAGTGCCATCAAAAACCTTAAAAGACTTTTGGATGGGATTATTACAGAAATTGAACCTTAATTGGAACTTAATCTCTATAATTATGCATAATTACCCATGTTTATTACTCCTACGACGAGCATACATTTTTCTTTAGCTGTAAGGCAAAATGAGTTAAAGCTTCTAGAAGCATTGGATAATATGATTTGTATGCACTTCACTGACTTTATTAGGCCATATAGTTTTAAAATTCAATTAAACATGTATTTTCACTCTTTGGCCTTTGACTTTGGTAAGGAACATGAATGAAAAAAAGTCTTGATGGCAACTGACAGCCTTTCATTTCTTTTATTCCCTGAAACATGGGCCAAAAATGATGTAGTACTGCCCTTTGCATGACTTCTTTCCATTCTGAAATATTCAGATGAATCAATGTACAAACACAAGGGAAAAGAAAGGCACATTTAATGCAGTTTTATTATTTTTCGAAGATAAGTATGATTAAATCAGACTCACTTAGCCTCAGTCTTTACTTGGGTCTATTTAAACTACAAGTCATGTTGGTTGTCACCCCAGGGAGTATATTTGCAATAAAGTGGCACAGCCATTTGTAAAACTACTCTTCATAAGTAATGGAGCTTGCTTGGATGAGTTTCACCATTTGTAAAGGAACAGTCACATGCTGTGACTTCTGTTTGTGCATGTTAAGTTTTCTGAGCTCGATCTTTTAAAATTTGATAGTTGTGTCAGCAGGATTTATATTCAGTGGCCATTACTGTCATTAATTCCGTAAAATCAGTTATGAGGTTAGATCCATTTACTTATATAATAATCACAACTATCATTGCACCTGCCTCAGAGTTACAGATATCATATCTGTGATGCTCCAAGGATAAAGAAACACTGTGGTTGTGCAAAGTGTTCAAAATACACTACTATTCTGATTTGGAAGTAATAATTTTATATAAGGAAAAACTAATACAGTCCCAAATTCTTTTTACTTCACTCAGGTTTTATTGTTTAACATGAAAATACTGTGTGATTTCTAAAAATTAAGTGGACAGTACCCTTTTCTTCTTTATTTTCCTACCAAATCATCTACTGATTACCATTAGAAATTACTTTTAACCTTTATCCTGGCTATACTCCACTGCCAAGGTTCAGTATCTTTCTCTTATCTTCCAGGAAATGATGGGATGGATGGCCATCATTGTTCTGTCCTTCCTGATGAGTGGAGGAATACCAGATCTCACAGGATATCTAGGCTTGAATGAGACTGTAGTGGTGACAGTTATAGTAGGATTCACCCAAATGATGAACTTAACCTTGGCAACGGTTCA
This sequence comes from Gorsachius magnificus, assembly GCA_034008185.1. NCBI lineage: Eukaryota > Metazoa > Chordata > Aves > Pelecaniformes > Ardeidae > Gorsachius > Gorsachius magnificus. Next base: position 43,291,337 of record CM067081.1, read on the forward strand.
CCTACTCTCCCCTAAGTCAGCTGAAGACCCTTTGCCAATTTTTTGTGCAAGACCTTAACGTTTCATTAGCTTTGGAGCTATCTTGGACACATAATACCAATTACACATGGGACTGGGGAGGTCACTACACCTTGTGCTCATTTATAAATAAAAATACATATAGCAATATAGCAACTCTCAGGCTACCATAACTTGGGATTTAGGCACACTTAATGTCACATAGATCTGGAGTACAAACTGTACTTACACCAATGGTGGTAAAAAACAGACAGCACCTTGTTCCAGCATTCCATGGGGGGCTACCGTAGGTGAAGCCCAATACACTTACAACTGCTCTCTATGATACATGAAACCTTTAAATGCTTTGTGGTGTATCGAACACCCTGAGTGGGATAGTAACGATTGTCCTAAGTTGTGCAACCAACAGACCAACTCTGGGTATGCATATAATTGTTTATGGAATGCTTATGGTCCTGTCTGGGATGGAAGCAAAACAAGAACACCCCTACTAAGAAGATACCCATTATGAGTTTGTCAAGTAGAAATTGGATGTAAAGATATGGATAGAATGTCCTTACGGTCATATCCTCCTACCCAAGAAGCTTTAATGCAATCTGTGTCATAATATTAGTTACTCAAGACCTGCTGTTAGAATGTCTGGGACATGACATGGAGTGGCTCAGTTTTAAGGGGGCTAGCAAAAGATGAACCTCAATAAGTTGTGAAAAGAGATCTTGCAAAACTTTCAAGGCAAGAGGTAACTGTACCACCACTCCAAGGAAACTAGTCAAACATGACTGTGTCACAGAGTGGACTGTGTGGCAGATGGACCTACACTGATGAAGATAGGGCCTTTGTTACTTTTTTCACCTTTTCTTTTCATGTCCTTATTTTTCATGCCCTTACTGCCCTGTTGTAGATGTTGTCCTGTGCAGAGTAGCCAGTAGACAGAGCCCTTGGTCAATAATAATGGACATAACTGTATGTAACCACAGGTCAGATTCGACTAGGATATAAATGAAGTTCTCGCCATGGGGAAAGTGAGTCAGTCCCCCTCAGAGCAGCAGGGACTCTCCCCTTGGTTTGGCATGCTGCCCAAGGTAACTCATTGAGGTTTAGGGCCCTCACCTTATCAAGTGAGTGACTGTCCATTTTGAGTCATCATTCTGAAGCTTAAGAATTCTTAAGTTGATTGTATAGTATTAAATTCCCGTTGTCATCCTGTACCTGTGGTTTACTAATTTTTGTAGGAGTACTAAACACTTCTGATTAGAATAAATATTATTTTTGGTTACTTCACCTGCCTAATCTGTCTTTGTGCACCTCCACAACAGGCCTCTAGGGGTCCCTTCCAACCCAAAACATTCTATGAATCTATGATTCTATGATTCTAAGTCTATGGGGCTGGATGGGACCCATCCAAGAGTACTGAGGGAGCTGGCAGAGGAGCTTGCCAAGCCACTCCCCATCATTTATCAGCAGTCCTGGTTAACAGGGGTGGTCCCAGATGACTGGGGGCTTGCCAACATAATGCCCATCTACAAGAAGGTCCAGAAGGAGGATCCAGGGAGCTACAGGACTGTTTGACTGACCTTGGTACCAGGGAAGATTATGGAGCGGTTCGTCTTGAGTGACTTCACCAGGCATGTGCAGGACAACCAGGGGATCATGCCCAGACAGCATGGGTTCATGAAAGGCAGGTTCCTGACCAAACTGTTTTCGTTCTATGACCATGTGACCCACCTAGTGGATGAGCGAAAAGGCTGTGGATGTTGTCTACCTGGACTTTAGTAAAGCCTTTGATACCATCTCCCACAGCATTCTCCTGGAGAAGCTGGTGGCTCATGGCTTAGACAGGTATACTCTTTGCTGGATAAAAAAATGGCTGGATGGCCAAGCCCAGAGAGTTGTGGTGAACAGAGCTAAATCCATTTGGCAGCTGGTCACAAGCAGCGTTCCCCCAGGTTCAGTTCTGGGGCCAGTCTTGTTTAATATCTTTATCAGTGATCTGGTTGAGGGGATTGAATGCACCCTCAGTAAATTTGCAGATGACCAAACTGAGTGTGAATGTTGATCTGCTTGAGGATAGGAAGGCCCTGCAGAGGGACCTAGACAGGCTGGATTGATGGACTGAGGCCAACAGTATGAGATTTAACAAGGCCAAGTGCCGGGTCATGCACTGGCAAATCTGCATCTGATACCACTGAATATTCATTCCCAGCACAGAGCATGTTGTATAGGTTGGGTCACAGCTTGGCCAAACAGGATTACACAATCTCCAAACATTTGCCTAAGAGTTTGTGTCAGAATATATTGAAGCAGGTTTTGAACCAAAAAATATTACCTGCTCTTTGTGCCAGTTTCTCCTGTTCTTTGCATTCTCCTGAATACTGTAGGGTAAATACTGTTGAATTTAATATTAAAAATTCCATTCATGTCCATGAAACTAATGTTTCACACTGAGGATCATATGCTCTGAAGAGTATAATAGTTTATTACTGTTTCTTGAAGTATCATTATGTAATATCTTCCGTAAATTCCTGTAAGTGTGCCAAAAATATTTAGTCCCTTCCCTTCCCTTTCCTTTCTTTTTTTTTTACATCTGTATAAAAAAGTTCCTTTAAAGAAACTGATTAAATATACATAGATAAATACAAAAGCTATGAAATGAGGTGTAACTTAGCCAAGAAAAGAGGTTCCATGGTAAAATTGCTTGTGACTAAATTCCATAATAAATTGCAGGTTTAAATAGATAGATGGACAGACAGACAGACAAATAGATATAGATATATATAAAAATAAATAAATAATCTCAGGATTCACTGTAACATTAGACCCCCAGTGTGACTGAGCAAGTAGAGGCATAGAAGCATACCATCAAAATAGAATAGTCATCATGCTTGGATCCAATGTCCAATACAGGGACTACAAGAAAGCCTTTCAGATTGTAGATGGCCGTGTCTTTTTCCATATTAGGTATCTGGAAAACTGAAGTTGACTAATCCTTTATAAACTTAAGGGTCTCAAATTTATGTAGATGACTTCAAATGATTCCTTCTTTTATTTTAGGAATAGAAAGAGAAGAATTAGGCATCAACATTCTCCTTACAGAGAAGAAAGGAAATTCTGTCCTTGTAATAAAGCAACTGAAGACATTAAATCATGGAAGAAAACTGCAAACTGAACACAGAATTGATGTAAGCAAAGAAACTCCCAGTACTGGTAAAGTCTAAAAAATCCAGCACCCTTCTTGCAGTGTATTTTTTTGTAGTGATAAGTTCTTGGACATCCATAGTAGAATTTCATGTTCAAAGTCTGTCAGAATTCTTAGGTGTTCAAACCTGATGGCTTACTAGCTTTTAACTTCTCTATTTAGTCTAATATTTACTGCTTTTATTTATTTATTTATTTACTTATATATTTATTTAGCGTTTCTAGTTCCTCTGACCTATCTTCTGGAAGGGATACAAAATCTGCCAGAATATCCCCAACATAGAATCCACTCAGCAATCATCTGCTGTAGTCTTCTATTTCATGAGTACCCTTTTTACATCTTCGTCATTGGTTTAATTTCTTATGTGACATCATCCATGGAATTTATTGCTCATAGAATCATAGAATGTTTTGGGTTGGTAGGGACCCCTAGAGGTCATCTAGTCCAACCCCCCCTGCAGTGAGCAGGGACACTGCTAACTAGACCACGTTGCTCAGAGCCCCGTCCAACCTGGTCTTGAATGTTTCCAGGGATGGGGCCTCCACTACCTCTCTGGGCATCCCGCTCCAGTGTTTTACCACCCTCATTGTAAAGAATTTATTCCTTAGATCCAGTCTAAACCTACCCTGTTTTAGTTTAATACCATTACCCCTTGTCCTGACACAGCTGGCCCTACTAAAAAGATTTTCCCCATCTTTCCTGTAGGCCCCCTTTAGGTACTGAAAGGCCGTAATCGGGTCTCCCTGCAGCCTTCTCTTCTCCAAGCTGAACAAGCTCAACTCTCACAGCCTGTCCTCATAGGAGAGGTGCTCCAGCCCTCGGATCATTTTAGTAGCCCTCCTCTGGACCTGCTCCAACAGGTCCATGTCCTTCTTGTGCGGAGGGCTCCAGAGCTGGACGCAGTACTCCAGGTGAGGTCTCACCAGAGCAGAGTAGAGGGGCAGAATCACCTCCCTCGACCTGCTGGCCACGCTTCTCCTGATGCAGCCCAGAATACAGTTGGCCTTCTGGGCTGCCAGCGCATATTTCTGGCTCATGTCCAGCTTTTCATCCACCAGCACGCCCAAGTCCCTCTTGGCAGGGCTGCTCTTGATCCTTTCTTCCCCCAGCCTGTACTGATACTGGGGGTTACCCCGAACCAGGTGCATGACCTTGCACTTGGCCTTGTTGAACCTCATGAGGTTCACACAGGCCCATCTCTCCAGCCTGTCCAGGTCTCTCTGGATGACGTCCTGACCTTCTGGTGTATCAACCGCACCACTCAGTTTGGTGTCATCCGCAAACTTGCTGAGGGTGCATTCGATCTCGCTAAGTCGTTGATGAAAACGTTAAACAGCACCGGTCCCAGTACGAACCCCTGAGGGACACCACTTGTCACCAGTCTCCATCCGGACATCGAGCCATTGACCACTACCCTCTGGATGCGACCATCCAGCCAGTTCCTTATCCACCGAACAGTCCACCCATCAAATCCATAGCCTCCATGTGCCTTAGCATATCTTCTAGGAGGATCTGTTCCATGATCTTCCCAGGCACAGAGGTGAGGCTGACAGGTCGGTGGTTCCCAGGGTCTTCCTTTCTACCCTTTTTGAAAATGGGCACAATGTTTCCCTTTTTCCAGTCACTGGGGACTTCACCTGACTGCCATGACTTTTCAACTATCATGGAGAGTGGCTTGGCGACTACATCGGCCAATTCCCTCAGGACTCTGGGATGCATCTCATCGGGTCCCATGGACTTATGTGCGTTCAGATTCCTCAGGTGGTCATGAACCTGATCTTCTCCTACAGCAGGAAGGGTTTTGCCCTCCCGGTCTCTCTCATGCCATCCATCAACTCGGGTGGGGTGAGGAGAGAGGTTCCCAGTGAAGACTGAGGCAAAAAAGTTGTTGAGTACCTCAGCCTTCTCCTCATCTGCTGTTACCAGCTTGCCAGTCTCGCTTATCAGCAGGGGTACGCTTTCTTTAACCATCCTTTTCTGGGTAGGTGAGGTGCTTAGGGACATGGTTTAGTGGTGGGATGGCAAATGACAGAGGCCACCAACTAACAGTTACTGGCAATAACTAAGACCATCTAAGGGTATTTGTAGAGCATTGTTTTGTTCCTACTTCCTTATTGGGCTCTGGAAGAAAGTGATCAATGTTTTGCAAAGACTCCTCGAAGATCTAGATATAGCTAGGACTCTCTGTATTTGTCAAATTCTGACACTAAAAAGATTTTGTGAATTATGTCCCAACAGATTCAGGTACCTTCTAAAAATGTTCATGTTTTCATATAGGAGATTTTTGAATTACAGTTTTGGACACCTCAGCTTTTCTTTCGTCCATCTCTTGGGACCTTTGCACTTGATTTGATATAGTCTTAAAACTGTAATTAGGAGTGACCAAATTATTTGACAGTCTACCATTTAGTGAACAGTTTCATCTATTTCAATGTATGAAAATATCATTAATAGATTTGTTTTAACAAAATGAGCTATTATTAATTGTTCAATGGGAACAGTATGCATATAAGTAACCATCTGGGCAGAAGATTTACTTGTTCAGTTAATTATCAACACTCACTGCAACCACTGTCTCAAATAAATGAGCATTTTGTAGCATACATGGTTACAAGTGTCAGATCAATTCTGAAGGGTATGGTAATGGTTGTAAGGTCTCAAGGGTCTGACGTGACAATTATTTGAAAAAGAAATACAACAAAAAAACTCAAAAATAAAAGAAAACCAAAATTGTGGAGGAATGGCTACAGAACAAAGGATACGGTCCGATTATGAGCGATCCAGTCCTTGAAGCAGATGAGACCATGATCTCTCCCTAACGAGCAAGGAAAGGAAAAGTAGCAGCCTGGTAAATAAGATAAGAGAAACTGGGCTCGGAAAGACAGAATAGCTCGCTGCACTGGACAAGGGTTTCACACCAATTGTGTGAAGCCCCCTGGCATGTAAACAGAGATTGTAAGCCAATCATATAGCTGTTGCTACTGTGTGTTCTTTTTGCCTGTCTATATATACTCTGTAAAAAACTTGAATAAACAGAGAACGACCATACTCATATTGAGATTCATCGTTACTCGGGGTCCGTCTCCCACTCTGACATCTGGTAGCAGAGGATTACCAGAGGTTGATAGTTCAGCTGGACTGAGTTCTCCGAGACTGCGGTAAGCAGCTAGAGGAGGGGAGTGGGAAAAACACAGCTGAGAGAAGTGCCACTCGGGCACAAGAAGTGCGGTAGACAACGGTTGTGGGGTTGCTCCCCACCTCTCAGGCGCAGCTATGGAAACAGAAGCTGCGGCCACTTTGCTCACTGGTATTCTCTCTAAGAGAGGAATTGAGGCTCAAATGAAGCAGTTGATTAAATTCATCAAACTAGGACAGCGATGGGGTCATTTTTCTGACACACCGATGCTGTTTTGTGTCTCGGAATGGCTGGACCATGGAGAGACGATGTGGCAAAAAACAATTGAAGGGAACGAAGAAGAGAAGGAGATAAAAGCTGTTCGTGAATTGTGGAATACAGTATTAGAGACTCTAAAAGCAATGAAAGCGGAAAGAGAGGTTGTGTGTGCTGCCGTGCAGATGCTAGGTCCAGGGACACCCGCTTTAAAACCGCAGAATAAGCCCGGACCTATTGCTCGAATTTTTGGGTTACCTGCTGTTAGAGGCATGACTGAGACAGTTTGTGAGAACGTGGATAAAATACGAGAAAGAGTTGAAAGCGGCAGAGAGCCTTTTAGCTCGTTAAAAGGGGAAGTAAAGGACTTGTTGTTGAAACGTTCGCAAAGTGCGTCACAACTGGAAGTGAACAGTGCCGAGCCGAGGCAACAGAGTGAGGCGTATGAGGAAGTGCCTCTTCAGGAAACTCTGGCGGAGGAGAAGCCTGAAACGTCTACTGATCTCATAGCTCTGGGAGGAGCAGAGTGCTGATCACCACCCACTGTGCCTCCCCTGTATCCACCTCTGCCCTCCTCCAGTGAATCGTCCAGTTCGCCAACTCTAGCTAGCTGTGAAAATCCTAAACTGCTCTCAGATTCCACTGACAAAGTATTGCGAACAATATTAAAACGACTCGAAGTATTAGAGTCGCAGGGGAAGGAAAAAGACTCAGACACGCCACCGTGGCTAGTGAACTCTTCAACCCATTTGAAAGCCACGCGCTGGAGTGGCGTCATCAGAGATGCAATCTTGGATGGACAGTGGAGTGCAGCTGCTTGCCTTGGCGGAACCCCACCTCCACCTTTTGCCTTTCCGGTCGTACATGAAAACAATGCAAGAAAATGGGAGCCACGAGATTGGAAAATTTTACAACAAGCTCGCTCTACCGTGTCTACTTATGGAATAAAATCTGAAGCAACTCGCCAAATTATTAGCTGGATTTGTTCTGCTGATCTAATGTGTCCATATGACTGTCGCAGTCTGATGAGATTACTACTCAACCCCCATCAATTTCTACTCTGGGACTCTTCTTGGGGACATCGAGCGGTGAATGAGTCAGCTCACCGACAAGCAGCAGGAGATCTGCTCCACGGCGTAACAGCTGAAATGCTTACTGGGACTGGAAGCTATAGCAACCTAAATACTCAGTTAACATATCCTGCTGAGATGCTGCGACTTTCAGCTCAGCTGGCCCTAGACGCGTTTCTTAGCCTTCCTGGATCCAACATCCCATCATTTGGCAACTTGTCACAAAGAACTAAACTCTGATAATATGTAATAATCAAAATTCCCCATATGCAGTCATTTGTCAGTGGCAAAACAAAAAGGGGGAACTTGCTCCTCCCCTCCCTTCCTTTGGCGATGCCACTGACAAATGCAATGCCACTGACAAATGTGATGTCACTGACAAATGCGAAGGGAAGGTAACAAAAGAAGATGTGTTTAATATCTTAGAATGGGTGTTTTTAAGTGTACAACCAAAAACGAGTATTCAAACGCAAACAGAAGCCGTAGGTGAATTGATGAGAAAAGGAAGATTACAAATCATAGAAATCAGTGGTAAAGAACCAGAGGATATTAGCATACCTGTCAATGCCTCAGATTTAGAATGGTGGCTGCATAATGACACTGTTATACAAGAGGCCTTGTTAGGCTACAGTGGGAAAGTGGATTCACGACAGCCACAAGGGAAATTATGGCAGGTGTTAAAAAGAAATCAGTGGTTAGAAAGACCCAAGGTACGGAGGGATCCATTGTCAGATGGTATTACTGTATATACAGATGCAGGAAAACGCTTGCGCGTGCAATCTGTGTGTTGAACAGGGCGACCAGATCGATAGGGCTACCAGGGAAGAGGGGAGCTCCAGAAAGCAGACACGGTCTCCATAGGAGTATAGTGAATGCTCTAACTTTATTCCCGAGAACGGGTATACTTATAGTACAGGCAGGGTTCACGCAGCACAAGCAATAATTTCATTGGTTTTAACACACTGTCCACGCGCTTCTCCTCGGACAGTGACCGCACTTGTAACACTTTTCATTGGTTCAAGCTTTACTGTCCACGCGCTTATTCTCAAATAGTGATTGGATATATAAAACAAAGCACACAGCTATCTTAGTTTCTACTTGCAATCAGCACATTTTTGCCTTAGCTCATAGCTTCTTACTTGTTTCGGTGTACCAAGGACACGCTGTTTACAAACCCTGGATTGTCCACATATTCCCATAATACCTTGTGGCCCTGTTGTTCAAGAAACCCCTCTACAATTCCCCCTTTTTGTTTTTGGACAATCCAGTGTTGTTGTACCTCATTACCTTTCCAGGGGACTTGCTTAGAATTCTTCGGTCCGGGGATCAGAGGTTCTCCCCGAGAATTCCTCGGTGCCGGCTGGAGATCCCATGATCCCGCGGATCTGTCGAGATTCACAAGCGGTGTCTCATCTGGGGTGCCACCTTTTTCTTTTTGGACAATCCAGACCTGTTCCATTAAGCGTGACATTACTTTTTTAGTGCATGACAGCAAGCAGCCAAATACAATGCAAGCTACTATTATAATTACTACGAGGGTCAAACCTTTTTCAACCAACACTCGCAGCCATCCTGATATACCAAACTGGCTGAGCCATTCCTCCAGAGGGTTGTCTGATTCTTTCAAGTTATGCAAATTATTTTTCAGCTCAGCTAATTTCTTGTGGATGGATTCAGAGTGGTCAGACAAATTCATACAGCACATTCCTTCAAATTCTTCGCACCCATGCCCTTGTGCAAGCAGCAAAAAATCAATAGCAGCTTGATTCTGAAGCACAGCATGATTAATGCTACCTACATCATGTGATAGCTCATCTAAAATTTGGCTAGTGGTGTTTAGCTCATCTCTAGCCTAACATGCTAACTGTTTCAAAGAAGTCATGGCTCTGCTTGCAGTAGCCCCTGGGATAAAGAGGGAAGTGAACACTGTACGGGTTGTCGACCAGAACTTGGGGTTACCATTGTTGCAAACTAATTCATGGATTTCTCTCTTTGATCTATAACCAATGTTACTCATTGACCACTGCATGAGGTTTATCAAACTGGGGTGAAATAGAGCTAATTTCCCCAGGTAGCATGGTCCCCCATGTGGACTTTTAGGGATTCCATTCCAGGCCCGGTCACTGCATATTAAAAATATGCCCGGCGGCAATTTCCGCGCTGGCTGTCCGGTCTGGTTGAGCTTTGAGTAAAGAGCCATGTAAACATCCCCAGGACGGAGGGTGGAGTCCACGGTTGCCCAGTTCTTACGGTCGGTATTGAGGTCTGTTACTGAGGGCGACTCAAAACTAAACTACCCAGTTTGTTTCCCAACAGATGAGGCATTAAGACACCCCAATAGGTCTAGCTCTTCTGGAGGGGACATCAGAGTAACATTCAAGTTTTCCACAATTATTGCTTGCCATTCTCCACCCCGCTGTTGAGGATTTAGCCCTGGGGCTGTCAGGGTTGTATTAGCTATGGTAAAATTTAATACAGACTTATTTCCAACATAATTCCAGAACTCCTCTGGTCTCCACACAGGGGTTCCTATCAGACATGTACGAAATGGATCCCCTGGGGTGGCCAAACTTAAACAAATGGAGCTCTGGCCTGTAATATTGGCAAACGTGACCCAGATGTTAGATCTTGGTGTAATCTTTGTTATTAGCCCATCTGCTACTACTTCCCCCAGGACTTGTACCCTAAAACAGATTAGCCATGCCAATATCCATGTCATCCTGTTCTTTCTGGTCTTTTTCCTTTCTCAGGTTATGGTCGTTAGGTGTCCGTACCACAGGCCGTGTCCACTTGCTTGGCACCCAGAGAGGTCTGGAACCTGTCAAGACACAAGTATAGCCTTGACCATTAAAGAGCATTGTACCTGGCCCTGTCCAAACTCCTGGTTTTGGGTCTTTGTACATTAGCTTGATACTGGATTCACTCATTTTAGTTTCTTTCCCATAATGTAACATAGCAGGAGGTACCTCTTGTTGTCCTGACACGCTCAAAAAGTTTAAAGAGCACTTTGTGAAGGCGGATGAGGGGATCCATCTTGGTGTCTAATTTCTGCTTGGCCAGAGTCTCTTTAATGGTGCGATTGGCCCTTTCCACTATAGCCTGCCCTGTAGATACATGAGGAATGCCAGTAATATGTTTAACACCCCACTGTTGTAAGTATCAGTTCACTTTCTGACCCACATAGGCAGGCCCATTGTCAGTCTTTATGATCTGTGGGACCCCCAGAACTGCAAAACAGGCAGAGAGGTGCCGAATCACATGGACCGCTTTCTCTCCTGCTTCTGCAGTAGCCCATACCATATGTGAGAAGGTGTCTATTGTAACATGTACATATTTCAGTCTTCCAAATTCTCCTACATGTGTTACATCCATCTGCCATACTTCGCATGCCATCAAACCCCTAGGATTTACCTCTAGGCCCAATGACCCACTGTGTTTGCTGCATTGGTCACAAGCTTTTACTATCCCTTGGGCGTCCGACCAAGAGAGTCGGAATTGCTTCCTTAGTGCTTTGGCAGACTGATGGAACATTTCATGACTCTGTCAAGCCATGGCAAAGGAATCTACAGGAGCCTGCACAGACAGAGTGACTAGGGCATCTGCCCTTGTGTTCCCTTCCCCAAGGCCTAAGTTAGTTTTGTGACTTCTGATATGAATGATACAACATGGAAAAGACCATTCTTGCAGAGTTTTCTGTGACTGCAAAAACAACTGTCCCAACAGTTCTCTTTTTGGTGGCCGAACCACCGCATCTTCGATTCTCTGCACAACCCCTACCACATATAGAGAGTCTGAGACCACGTTCAGGGGCTCATTCAACCATTCAGACAGAGCCCACAGAACAGCTTTCAGTTCCAGAGTTTGTAGGGAGTCCTGGCTGATGACCTTGATCTTATGATGAAGCCATTGATCCTTATCTCTCCACACGCAGACCACTGATAGGGACTTCCTGCCCGCATCTGTGAAAACAGTCCGGGCCTGCGTGAGAGGTTGGGACACCACTGAATGCTGTGGTCGCCATTCATTCCCCGCAACAAAACGCAATAGCGAGTGATCAGGCGTCATGTTGATAATGCGTCCTGGGTATCCTAAAAGGGCAAGTTGCGACTCCTCTGAGTTGGCCAACATCCATTCCAATGCGTCTCCATTCATCTGGAGGCTAATGCATGCTGGCTCCTGGCCACTGACGTCCTTACACCTTGTCTGGCCTTTTTTGAGCAACTTACAAATCACTTGTGTTCTTTGCCAAATACTTTTTGGAGCGGTATGAGGGGGAAACAGCCATTCTAAAACTGTGCACTGTGGCTGCTCCTCCTCCTGTTGTCCTGAAGCCTGCTTGGCACTTAAGGGTAACATATCGACTTCTCCCCCTTTTTCTTTTTGCCAAGCAGGGACTTGTAGCAGCAAAGCAAAAGGCGATTTTTTCAAATTGCAAATCATTACAGATACAGGGATATCTGGCAAAGCTTGATCGACCACTGCCGTGGTGATCTTTATACTCAACTGATCAAGGTGTCGCTCATGTGCCGTAGTCCATGGCACTAAGACTGCAGGATCATTACCGTGCAGTAGGGCAAGAAAAGGCTGTAAGTCCTGGTTAGTGAACCCCACCAAAGGCCGAAGCCATTGCAGTTCTCCTACAAGTCGCTGAGCGTCATTCAGCGTTTTTATGTCTCGATGTAGCGTTGCTTTCTGTGGGGACACTGAGGCCCGGGATAAGGTCCAACCTAGATATTTTCACAGTTCAGTCCGCTGGACTTTTTCCAGTGCTACTACAAGTCCTTTCATGCTTAGCACAGTAGTCACTTTTTGCAGAGTTTGATCTGTAAAGGGCTGTTTTTGAGCAAACAAAATGTCATCAATATAATGGTAAATAATAGTGTCAGGCATTTCAGTCCGTAAAGGTGTTAGTGCCCATGCAACATACAATTGACACATTGTAGGGGAGTTTTTCATGCCCTGAGGGAGCACCACCCACTCATACCTCTGGGCTGGTCTCACCTTATTTGTGGATGGGAGAGTAAGAGCAAAGCGCACTGTGTCTTGAGGTTGTAAGGGTATTGTAAAAAAGCAGTCTTTTAAATCAATCACCAGGACATGCCAGTCTTGTGGCAACATGGTTGGCAATGGCATACCTGGTTGCAGCGTTCCCACAGGCCACATTTGGTCGTTGATTTTACGTAGGTCATGGAGCAGTTGCCATTTGCTACTTTTCTTGGGGATGACAAAAATGGGTGTGTTCCACGGGCTGATGGAAGGGTTTATATGTTTGGCTTGTAGTTGTTCTTGAACAAGTTGATGAGCAATCTGGAGCCGTTCCTTGGTTAGTGGCCACTGCTCCACCCATACAGGTTCATCAGTTTTCCAAGAGATGGCTGGGGTAGGTGGCTCCGTAGCAGTGGCCACTAGGCAAAATCCTGGGAACTGGGAATGGTGATGATGGCCCCCACCTGGGCTAGGACGTCTCAGCCTAACAAGCCTTCCAAGTCCCCAGGCAATGGCATCACGTATGGTCGTAAAGCAATAGACTGTCCTTCTTGTAGTCTGAGTTGCACTGGCTCTCAGCTCTGCAATGGTCGCTGGCCGCCACCAACTCCCTAAACTGCATCCAGGGCTGGGGCCAGTGGCCATTGTCTAGGCCATATCCTTCTGCTAATTATAGTGACATCTGCCCCTGTATCAGTCATAAGTTTGACTTCACACTTTTGCAGGCGATAGGTAAGTTGTGCCTGGATCATTGGTCTTTGTTTTAACTGCTGTACCAGGCTTACCACCGTATCGCCTGTGGAACCAAAACCTTGGTTTCCTCTTTGTGGGGCACAGGAAGTCACATCCTCTTCTAAAGCAACCTTTATGTATAACACCAGTTGTGCCACTCGTGTCCTCTTTTTAACTGTAAGTGGGGGATATAGGGTATAAGCAGCAATTTGTATTTCTCCTGCATAGTCTGCATCAATTACCCCTGGTAGCGCAATGAGGCCAGCTGTGCCAGTTGACGAGTGGCTTATGAGGAGGGCACCAAGGTTACTCCCCTCCTCATAGATGGGCCCAGTCACACCAGTGGGAATGCGCTGGACTGAGGAGTCTTTGAAAGTAACATCTACTGCTGCTGCCAGATCGATCCCTAGGCTCCCTCTGGTGACAGGTGGCTGCAGCTGTTGGAGAGCATTGGGTCGGCCACTTGTGTCTGAGCGCGGGGCCCTTTCGCGCTGCTCGCCCCGTTTTTTGTCTGATTACACACTGCAGTTGCATGGTTCTCTTTTTGGCAGCAGTCGCACCACACAGTGGCGGTACAGGTTTTACTATAATGTCTACGACCACCGCACCGATAGCAAACTACCAGAGAATTCTTTTTGTCCTTGTTCTTTTGCCGTACACTTATTTTTTGTACAGCCGCAGCCAACAAGTGGGTTGTGGGTTTAATAGCAGCTGCAACGGCATTAGCCATTATATTACTTTGCTGTCCCTGTTCCGCTCGCATGGCAAGTTCTAGCATATTGCCCACATCAGCGTCTTTGGGTAAGGTAGCCAATATAGCCTTCACTTTTGCATTAGCATTTTCACAGGCAAGCATTCTAAACATTGTTTAGCTTCCTCCGTCATTCCCGATTGTGTTAACAGGGCGTTGGACATACGATTAATAAAATGTCTGTAGCTCTCTGTTAGCTCTTGCTTAATTGAGGTAAAAACTGGGCAGGAGTGGAATCAGGGACTGCATTTAAGGCTTGCCGGGCCAAACTGGCTGATAGCTGGAACAAAGGAAGTGGATATCGCAGTTGTTAGTTTATATTGGTAAATTGATTTTGCTCAGTTATCATTTTAGTGGTTACACCATTGAGCAAGTCTGCAGAATCTCAGGGTCGCATAGTTTCCATCTGAGCCAATCGTTTCCATTTACGTGCCCAGATAATATATTGAGCAGGAGTTAACAACACTCGGGCCAAGTTTTGGCAATCGAATGGGGAATTGGCGTCGGCTGTATAAATCCAGTCTAAAACAGCTCGCGCCTGCTCAGATTTAATACCATTTTCTTTCACAGCTTTTATAGCCTGTTGCAAAAGTTTCCAATCATGTTGCTCATACTGAGGGCCATTGACCCCCACCACTACGGGACAAGCCATTGTGCTAACAGGATGCCAATCTCCCTCTAAAATAGCGTCTTTGACTACACCCGACCAACGGGTCGCAGCATGAGTTGCAGCTGGCACAGGAGGGGTTAAACTGTAGGTTTCCAACAGGAGTCGCTGGACGGAATTGTGTGGGACTCCTGGTGAGGTAGCGTTTTTAGCAAACCGCTCGGCAGTTGCCCCCACACGATTGTCTAATTTCTGGAGTGTCATCTGATGAGTCAACTTTTTCAATCCTGCTCTTTCTTCCTCTATAACGGAGCAGGTTGATAAGTCCTCATCATCATTGGCAGGGAGCGGCACTGCTTGAGCTGGCAAAGCTGGGGCGGAGGGCTGTGGCGGTTCCGCTGGAGCAGAGCTGGGCTGGCAGCTGGGTTCCCTTGCCATGACCTTGGTTGTGATTTTTACTTCCTCGGTCGTGGGCAGGGGGGCTGATGGCTCCACAACGGGTGCTGCAGCGGCATCTGCCAGCTCTGCAACAGTACTGCACTGCTGGGTGGTCATGCCTTTTATGGGACACAAGTGCCCAATCCTGAAATAGGTTTCAAGTCGACCTGGCTTAGGCGGCGCCGGCAAGGGGGGGCACAGTGGAGTTAGTGCCTGTACTGCCGTGGCCACCACTTTTGTCTCTGCACGCATATCTTTTAATGTGTTCATAACAGTCCGCCAGGTAGTTCTAAAGCCGCGAATGTATTTATCTCGGTCTGCTATTGTTAGTTCCCACATATAATAGCCCAAATCTTGCCAACAGTTCTCGGTAAACAAATTCGTAGGCAATAGTAAATATCCATGGGATTGTGCCCAGTTTAATAGCTTGCTTAAAGTCTTTTCAGCTACTGATTCCCCTCTCTTAGAGAGGATACTAATCAATAGCTTAATCGCCGCAGCAAATTCTGAGTCCATGCTCACGGCTATGTAGGCGTGGGGAAAATTGCAAGTTTTCCTACCTCCGGTCACGGAGACTCGGGTGCGTCCACGCCAGCTCCCCTCTGGCTCTTGCTTCCCGTGGAAAGACTGTGGAGCCTTTTGTGCATCTACACCGTTGCGTCTGTCAGCACCAGCATCAACGCCTTTATGTCTATCTGCTGAGACCTTGGTCGTGCATCAACACCTTTAGGTCTATCTGCACCAGCATCAACGCCTTTACGTCTCTTTGCCGAGCCCCTGGTCGTGCATCAATGCTTTTACGTCTATCTGCAGGGTCCCTGTTCGGGCACCAGTTGTTGAACAGGGCGACCAGATCGATAGGGCTACCAGGGAAGAGGGGAGCTCCAGAAAGCAGACACGGTCTCCATAGGAGTATAGTGAATGCTCTAACTTTATTCCCGAGAATGGGTATACTTATAGTACAAGCAGGGTTCACGCAGCACAAGCAATAATTTCATTGGTTTTAACACACTGTCCACGCGCTTCTCCTCAGACAGTGACCGCACTTGTAACACTTTTTATTGGTTCAAGCTTTACTGTCCACGCGCTTATTCTCAAATAGTGATTGGATATATAAAACAAAGCACACAGCTATCTTAGTTTCTACTTGCAATCAGCACATTTTTGCCTTAGCTCATAGCTTCTTACTTGTTTCAGTGTACCAAGGACACGCTGTTTACAAACCCTGGATTGTCCACATATTCCCATAATACCTTGTGGCCCTGTTGTTCAAGAAACCCCTCTACATCTGTGTTTGGCAAGAAAAAGGTCAATGGTGTCAGCATATCATAGAGGGGCAACCCCGAGATTCTCTTCAAACATTAGAACTAACTGCAGTGGTTTGGGCCTTGAACAATTGGCTGAGCACTCCTTTGAATGTGGTAACAGACTCATTATATATGGCTGGAATAGTGCCATGCTTGGAAGATGCACTGCTCAGAGAGACAGTTAATCCTAGACTGGGAGATTTGTTTATTCAGTTACGATCTGTACTTAGTCAATGAACAGGCGCTTGTTGTGTTATCCATATTCAGAGCCATCAGCTGGACATTGGATTAGGCCAAGGCAATCAAATTGCTGATAGCCTGGTTAGTCCAGTGTGTCACGTGCCTCCTGTGGATAAGTTTCAGCAAGCCAGACAGAGTCATGAGAACTTTCATCAAAATGCTAAAGGCCTAAAAAGACAATTTGGGTTGACGGAGAATGAGGCTCGAAACATTGTTCAAGCCTGTCCAAAATGTGGAAACCATGGTCCCGGCATAGGACTGGGAGTGAATCCAAAAGGTTTAAAAGCACTAGAATTATGGCAGATGGATGTTACACACATCCCAGAGTTTGGTCGCTTGAAGTATGTACACGTGACCATTGACACCTTTTCAAAAATGACCTGGGCAACCGCATTGCCTGGCGAAAAAGCACATCATGTATGTAAACACTTGCTTGCCTGTTTTGCTGTATTAGGAGTGCCTGAACGTATTAAAACTGATAATGGGCCTGCTTATGTTAGTCAAAAGGTTAGAGCGTTCCTGTTGAGATGGGGGGTCAAGCACTTGACAGGGATTCCGCATTCACCTACGGGACAGGGATTAGTAGAACACACTCATCAAGTGTTGAAAGACTATCTAATGAAACAAAAGGGAGTAGAAACAGACGCCCAGTAAAGACTACATCGTGTACTTTTTACGTTGAACTTTCTTTGTCTTATGGGTGATTGAGAAGAACCGCCAGTGATGATCCACCATAAAAACCTTAAGTTCAATAGTACAACAACACTCCTACAACTCAAAGTAATATATAGAGATCCAGTCTCTGGAGCGTGGCTGGGGCCTGTTCCTGTTATATTTAATGGTCGAGGTTATATGTGTGTCTCCACAGATCGCGGTCCAGTGTGGGTGCCTAGTCGAGCCGTAAAACCTGCTCTGACTCAATGAGATCTGCCCAACAGCAAAGATGCTCAAGATCCTGCTCCTAGGGATGGTGCTCCCGAGAGCAATGACCCTCCCCAGAACTGAACCCAGAGAGAACCTGTGGGTTACCTGGGCAAACAAGACAGGACAGCAAGCCTTTTGTTTGTTGCTTGCTTCTGCTACAGAACCTTTTCGAACGTGTTTGATAGGAGTACCTAGTTTTAAGGTAGAAAAGCTTAGTGCCTATAGTAAGCAGAACTGTAGTAAATCTATGAGTGTTAGCAATTGTAGTGCTATGCTTATTGGTGGCTTGAATGTTACGCTGCCCAGAATGTGACCCTCAGTCGTAGAGAACGGACGGTCACAGGTCTCTCACCAAATTGTAATGATGAAGTTACCTTACTTAGTCCTACTGAGAGAGTGTTTTTATCTTTGTTTGTGCCTGGAGCAGCGGCAGGTAGAGCATTGAATGAAGTAGGGAAATTAGCTTGTTGGGCTAAAAAGCAAGCTGATGTCACCACTGAGGTAATAGAATCATTATTAGAAGACCAAAGTAACATACGGCATGCAGTTTTGCAGAATAGAGCAGCAATTGATTTTTTGCTGTTAGCTCAAGGTCATGGTTGTGAGGATTTTGAAGGCATGTGTTGCTTAAATCTATCTGATCATAGCAATCAATTCATAAGCAATTACAATGGTTAAAGGAACATGCAAACAAAATTCGTCAGAATCATGGGTTTTTAGATGGGTGGCTAGCTAGTTTGTTTGGAAGTTTGCCACAATGGCTAATAAGCTTGTTAACTGAAGGCTTGCGCATTATAGTAATTCTTATAATCATAGGCTTATGTCTTTGTGTGTTACTAAGCTGTATTAAGAAAACAATGTTAAGAGTAGTGGATCAGACCTGGATTGCTCAAAAACAAGAAGGGGGAATTGTGGAGGAATGGCTACAGAACAAAGGACACGGTCCGATTATGAGCGATCCAGTCCTTGAAGCAGATGAGACCATGATCTCTCCCTAACGAGCAAGGAAAGGAAAAGTAGCAGCCTGGTAAACAAGATAAGAGAAACTGGGCTCAGAAAGACAGAATAGCTCGCTGCACTGGACAAGGGTTTCACACCAATTGTGTGAAGCCCCCTGGCATGTAAACAGAGATTGTAAGCCAATCATATAGCTGTTGCTACTGTGTGTTCTTTTTGCCTGTCTGTATATACTCTGTAAAAAACTTGAATAAACAGAGAATGGCCATACTCATATTGAGATTCATCATTACTCGGGGTCCATCTCCCACTCCGACACAAAACTGTTGCTTTAATTTTTTTTTTCCCCAAAACAATGGCTTCCGTTTTGCTAACTTCTGCAAAAAATAGAAAAGGCTAACTACCCTAACAGATACAGTGTAAGGAAAGGGGTATGAGCAAGATAAATAGCAAAAAAAAAGGCTAGCGAAAAAACTCCAACAACCAATCCCTATATAAGAGGACACTCCTCAATCACGAGTTTGTCTCTGTTTATCTTCACAGCCTGCACTAACCTTATATTAAAATTTTCAGTCTGTAGTTAGGGATAAAAGGTGTGATATTTATACTAGAAGCAACAATAAGTTATATAGAGGTCTGATCATATGCACATAATAATGTGCATACCTTAGGAACAAAAGAATAGTCAAATAACAAGGCTCTTAGGCACACAGAAGGAATGAATATATTAAAAATTCTTCCTATATAGTGGAATGACAAACAATCAAATTGACATAGCATTTAAGGGCCAAATCCAGCTAGGAAATTAGGCAATCAAAGTGAGATTTAAATAGATTTTCAATTAGATTCCTTTTATTCCATGTTATACCAACCACTCTCATTATTTCTTACTCAGATTTATGAGGTTTAAAACTTATCCAGCTTTCCATAGTTGTCAATTCTGTCAACTGTCATTTCAAGTGATTTCATAATAACTTTCTTAAACATTTTTAGTGGGATTCATTTGGCAGATACTTCTCCATCAAAGCTCTTTTTTTGTACAGTGATGGATTTATTTTAAAAATTAATTATCTTTTAAATAGTAGAGTGATATATTGGACAGCTGCACAAATGAGAATCCTTATTTCATTATTTCTACATATCTTAGGGAAATTAGTCTCAGAATTAGAATAAACCTAATGGTAGTCTGTAGAATCCATGTTGAACCACCTTTTAGCTGTAGCTAATTCAAAACCAACTGTGCATTATTTGTATTTTTCAAATGTTTTCTATAAAAGGATTGGGGGGTAGAATATCCTTCAGTAATACTTTTTGAGCAAAAATGTAATATGTGTTTTGTTTAGGGCATATTAGCAATTATTAGCTCAGTTTTTCTTAAGGTTGATATATAATACAGCTACATGAGAGCTGATATAAATAAACAGGAAGTTGTCATACTTCAGCTCCTCACAAAGCTATTTTTCATCATTAATGTTATTGAAACAAACAAATCAGCCAAGTTTCACAATATCCAGTTTCCCAGTTTTCATTATTTTCTTTCACAAGCTTTGAACATGCTAAAATTACTGAAGCTGTATAAATTTATATACAAATATATTTTAACTGCCGGATAACAGTTCAAAGCTGTAAGGAAAGATAGTTTATCTAATTACATGATATTTAATGCTGATGTTTTCACGATGCTGATTGGTTGGGTTTGTGTCATTAGGATCAAAAGATATGCATGAAATGTTTTTATTATCCTCATTAATGATGTTAAAAAATCAGCTCTGGTGTTGCTGCATATTAGGATTGGCAAAGACATATTTCTGTAGTGTTAACACTTTAAAATTTTAACACATACCAGCAAAAGCAATGAAATCTAGGTCTGGCTCTTACGCCTTAATTATTATAATGTGAATGTAAATAGTGAGACTGGAGACAAAATATATTTTCAGCATTTTAATTTGAATTTGACACATATGATATAATTAATGTACTAAGTAGACTAGTGGTTTGCAAGACTTCCATTTAAAAAAGTTCTAAATTCAGACTGTGAAAAACATCTGCAAGACGCACCTGTATTCATGTTTAAAAAGTAGATAGACCTTGTAAATTTGTGCTATTATTGACTTATTTTTTCTTAATTTTTATTAGATACCAGTTTAATATTAGTAAAAGATGTTAAAATTTTCCTCAAATATTCTAACTTTGTAAGCTTCTAGACTTCAGAAAGCTATTTTAATTGTGCATTTTATTGAAACAACAACAAACCAGCTTGCAGTATACCTATGAAAAATTGTCAAGAAATGATTATTCTAAATATCCTTAGTAGTTGCATATGTTATTATTTGTCACATGCCACAAACAGGAAAAACTCTGAATTGGAGCATCATTGTACTGGATACAGCACATTATAGGAAACTATTGGCCTTGCTTGTTTTTAATTTCAGGAGTGTTGCAAATGGCACACAAACAAATTTTCATGACGAAAAAGAGAAGATAATTTCTGGCAAAGGGCATTCTTGAGTAAAGGTAAGATAGCTTTTGATCTTTTTCAAATGTTTCTACATACAGTACTTTGTAAACTTACTCAAACCACTTGATCTCTTTCTTTCCTAAGATCACATGCTAAAAATATGCCACCTTTTAATGGAACTAGAAATTCTCTGCAATTTTTCCTAAATTCTTTCCTAATTTTGCCACTTAGTTGTGTGTTCTCCTATGCTACTAAAATTTCAAGAACAAAAGAGTATTCAGATTATAAACATCTCAGCAGATTTTAGGCATCTGCAATACATATAATTGCAGCTAGATTACTCTTACAACCATCCATCCTAGGCTGGTAACTTTTAAAGTGAGTTACCTCAAACATAGGTAGTGAGTAGTCATCTGCTTTACATTGAGAAGAGCTGACTCCTCAAGCTCACTTCAATTACCCCCCAAAATTGGTGCACAATGACTCAAAACATAGCACTGAAATTTATAGAAAAGCAATGTAAAATCATAGTCTGAGAAAGTTATGATTTCATTGGTAGTTTTGCTTGGTTTTGGACTCCTATAATTAAAAATATACAAACATTTAATCGAATATTGTAAAAAAAGATCCAGATATTCTCAAGAGTAACCTATTTAGCAAGTAATTCAGTTGAAGAGGAATAATGGTCTTCACTGTAATAACTTTTACTCTATAGAAAAATGTAACAGCTTCTGACTTTCAATAATATTTTACAGTCTTTCCCTCTAAGGAGAGGTAGAAAATTACTCATAATTACGCACATATAAACATTTCCTCTGGATGCTATTAAAAATCTCCAGAGAAACTCTATTAAGAGCTTCAGCTAAAGAAGCAAATAAAAGTACTTCATAGGATAATAAGATAATTTGGGTTGGGAGAGATCTAGGCCAACCCCCCGCTCAAAGCAGGTTTATCTGTGAAATCAAAATGACTTAGGGTTTTATCCAGTTGGGTCTAGAAAACTTCTAAGGTTGGAGACTACACAATCTCTGTGGGCTACGTGATCCACTGCCTGACTGTCCTCTTAAGAAAAATGTTTCTTTTATACCCAGTCTAATAGTCTCTTGTTTCAACTTATGTTTGTTGCTTTCAATCCTCCCACCATGCATGGCTGTGAAGAGCCTGTATCCATCTTGTCTGTCACCCCGCTTTAGTTTCTAGAGAGCTGATGTTAGGTCCCCTTGAAGCTGTCTCTTCTCCAGGCTGAATGACCCCCTGTCCATCAACCTCTGGACAACTGCTCCAGCCCTCACCATCCTGGTAGCCCTCTGCTGAACTTATTCCAGTTTCTTTATGACTTTCCTGTACTCAGCAAGCCCAAAGTGGGTACTTTATTACAGATGTGGTCTAATGAGTGCTGAGTAGAGGATGATCATCACTTCCCTTGATCTGTTAGCTATAATCCAGTTAACAGTCCCAGATGCTGTTGGCCATCTCTGCTGACAGGACATACTGCTTGTTCATTTTCAGCATGCTGACCCCCAAGGCCCCAGCAGTTTTCCTCAGAGCTGCACCCCAGTCCCTCAGTCCCCCAGCCTTTAACAATGCCAGGGGCTCCCATCCAAGATGCAGGACCTGGCATTTGTCCTTGTTGAGTTTCATTAGTTTAATATTAGCTCATTCCTCCATCTTGTCAGTACAGACACATGTGTGCAGACCCCGTACTCCTCTGGCTGACTCCAGGTATGGAGAATGATCCATTAACCACAACATTCTGAGCCTGATCATCCAACCAGTTTATTCTTTGTCTGATTGTCCCCACACACAGTCCATAACGTAATAACTTTGATACAAGCAAATTGTGAGAGGCAGTGTCAAAAGACTTGCTAAAACTGAAGCAGAAGACATTGCCTACTCCCCCCTCATCTATAACCCAGTCATTTAATCACATATGACAGTCAGGATGATCAGACATGATTTATACCTTATAAGGATTCCCCTCCCAACTGGACTCTTCTGGACTGATGTTTTCTCATTTTTATGCAGATTATGTAGATTTTCAGAAGCAAAAATCCCATTGATCTGACACAGTCAAGGTTTCATCTGCATACCTGTTTCTAAAAAAGGTTGAAAAATACCTCCTATGGAAATCAACACAGTTTTTCTATAGGGAAATTTGCTACGACGGGAAGATTTTGCAAAAATACATGCATGTGTTTTATTAATTTATGGATGATCCTTCACACTTAAACAGGGGCTTCAGTTACTACAAAGGCAAGTCATTATATTTTAAAGATGATACTAATGAATTGGGATTTTTCTTTCATAAATTCAACAGTTCTTTAGACTAGGTTAGCAAGTCATTACACTGAACAAGCAGAACACTGGGGCGTGATAACTATCTGAAGTCTAAATATAGTCTATAGTAATTACCTAGGGTAGGAATAAATTCTTCTAATTTCAAACATATACAAATTAATTGTCAGATTTTATATAGCAGTTAAATAAATTCATCCAGGATATAATCCATCTCTTCGTAAAATGGTATTAAGATAAATAGGATCCTCAATCTGTGACAGTGATTTTTTCTTTCCACTGGCTTTAAAGAAAGCAGAAGGAGCTTAGTTGTCCATGTTAGGCAAGATGAATTCTTCCATTAGACTACCGGTATAATAAATGGAGAAAAGTACCCAACTCCAGAAGACAAGTCATAATATTTGTTATACACAGGCTATGCTGATTTTTCGCTTGTTGTTGCCTCTCTCTAGATTAAAAAGACATTCTACAAAATGAGTGGAGTTTAATTTCCCTCTATATTTATTAAAAATGACTTTTCTGAACACGAAAATAAGCAAAATTATTTCCTTTTTTTTAGAAACTTAGAGGATAGTCTGTAGAAGTAAACTAATGGATTGAGAATTCTAGCCTTAAAAGTTAATGACATGTACACTCATATTCCATATAGTTTCATTTTTAAGACCAAATAATGTCAGTAAGAGGGCTCATTTAGGTGTAACTTAGAAAAGGAAATAGAATCTTACTTACTAATGTTTAATTTTCATAGTCAGTGGGGAAAAAAGCACAAGTAATGAATGATAGATTTCAGAAGTAAGTTATATTTCTTTTAATATAATTTTACTTAGTTTACCACAGGGAAACTATCATTACACTTGCAGAATGATGTGTATGACACACAGAAGTATCTGATCCAATGAGAGTGCCTTTAAAGATTTTTTTTTTTAATTATTTAATTTTTTTTAAGTATGGCAGAATAATGTGGCAATAGTTCTGCTAACTTTAAGTTAAATTACTTTGTCCCAGAAAAAATCCCCAGTCCTCAGGCTAAAAGGTACAGAGCATCTGGCATCCGCTTCAAAAGAGGTTGGCTACATTTGTAATACATAACATTTATAACTGGGACCCAGGCCCTAATACAGCTATTACATAACAGTTCAAGTGGACTTATATTTTGTCTATGAGTGTTCCACGACTCAGTTATGATTTGGCTGAAAACCTCAAGGATGGAAACTTTAAGTCATACCTTTGTCCCCTGGTATGTGGCAAATGAATTTGAGAGGAGGATGAGATCTTAAGGACACAACTGTTGCAGTAGTGTTGGAAGACAGTTTTGAAGACTTTCTAAGGTGAAGAATCCAACATCAAGCAGAGTTTCACTAATATTGCCTTTTGAAAGTGACGCTTGCAGTGATCTGTCTCTATAATTACACTGAGTCTTGTTAAATTAGCTAGTTCAGATCAAAAGGCAACCCAAGAACTAACCAATATTTGTACAATACTGTACTTGTTCCTGTCCTTGCTAACCATTCAATCACATTGCAGTAACATGAGATTGTTTGGCAGAGGTAGTGCTTTCTTTGATGAATTAAGCACTGCCATAGACTTGAAATTCTCAAGAATTATTCTACTGAATGCTCTTTGCTTCTTTTATTCTATGGGGTTTCTGTGTAGAAACAGAAACTCACAATGTTTGCACAGTTGTCATGATCATTCGTGCACTATACAAATACTTCATCAAAAAGTTCTTAAATTATACTAATGTCCATTTTAAAAAGCAAATTTTTTAACCCATTACTGTGATTTAAAGCCTATTTCAGACCTAAGAAATTTTGAAGCTTGATAAATATACACTTAAAATACAATTAAACACTGAATCCTTGCTAAGTTTTTCACCAAAGCTCCATCTGCGGAACCCCAGGAATCTGTTGTTGTAACAGAGGGGACATTTTGCTGCAAGAACATAATTGCTTGTCTTTGAAGATCAGGGAACAGATACTATAAATTACTTAGTACTTTGAGATCCTAAGTCAAAAGGAAAAATAGCCTGGGAGGAAGATTAAATTGGAGGAAGAAGAGATCAGGATCCACAAGAACCTACAAATGATTTAAGTTTTCTTACATAAAGTACCTCTATAAAGGTAGAGATAGAGATTAACTAGAACATCTTAATTAGATTGACATGATTACTTGGCTAGGGTTTTAACTAGAACAACTACAGCTATGGAAAACAATCAGGAAAATCAATTAATATAGAAGCAAACAGCAACATATAAACCCTAAAAAATAGTACATAAAATACATGAAAGGGATGCTTAAAACTAAATTATGTATTTAATTCAGAAAACAGTGAAGTCAGAATTTTGTGCAAGACGCTGAGTACCAAGTTTGTATTGCCCAGTGAATTGTGTAGTCACATTCCACACGTGGCCTTAAATATATTTAGAAAATAATGTTTTTTCAAATGTTAAGTTTAATCATTTTACCTTAGGTACAATTTAGAAAATTTAAAACTGGTAAAAAATCATGTGTCTAATCTCTGTAGCACTGATAAAAATACTTTACCTAGAAAAAAAAAAAATCCTGTAAGTAAACTGCACACCTTGTTGTTTTTCTATCATGCAACTTACGCTTTCAAATTTCCAGCTCTTCTTTTTTGTTTGAAAGATTAAAGAATAATACCACAAGTAATATTTAGAGGCAAATTATTTATTCATTATATAGCTTCTCCAGATTTATTCTTAGTTTTGATTTGGTTGCCTTATGGTTCTAAAGTTGGTTATGTCAAACTAATTGCCCTGGATCAATTACCCAAAGCATATTACAGTGTGCTTTAGTGCATTTACTATTTTACAGTTCACCTTTCCCAAATAACAGGTCCTTAATTTTATAATGCATTTACATACATGGTCTACTAGAATCTGAGTTTGTTGACTTTCAAAATAGTTCATCAAGACTTCACTATAGCCAGGTTGAGGATGTGGATCTTATTATAATTTTTTTGAATGGTTCATTTAATTTTTTTTCTTTCATATTATCTATTTTTATTTCAGGACCATTTAATAGATGAGCAAATTCAGAATATGTAATTTAATAGGTACAGGTTTTCTTATTATTTTTTAATGCTTGTAGAGGATGTAAAAGCAGTTCTAGAATTGGATGAAATGTTAATGGAATACTTTGAAGTAGTGTCCTACATAATTGGTGCACATTATTATTCCTCTCAGCATTCTGTATACTCAAGCTATGAAAAGGTTCATTGCTATACTTAATTTCATAGAAGAACAATCTATTTTCAGATCTATTTGTGACTCCAAAGTTTTAGCAAAGAAATATAGTAATTTCAAAGTGAACAAAGAGTCATCTTGATCTTTGGAACTGGTAAGTGCGGAGTACTTCCCTACTACTGTCTTGGAATAGCTTCAGGTTCTCTGGTCTGGTCTGACTACATGCCCTGGCCTTGTGCTGACCTTACTGGGATGAGACATAAGCATGCATCAGGATTCCTTCCCCTCTCCCCCTAAGTCTTGAACTGAGGACAAAGAAAGCTGGATGTTATGAACCTGACAAGATCTACCACCAGTCCAGGTTATCTCCCTGTCTGGAGAGTCCAGTCATATTCTGCAGTTGCCTAAAACTGTGCGTATGTACTTCCTTATAAAAAAGATGTTTAAAAGTGACGCCAGTAGAAATTAGTGTAGATTGCAAATGGAAAAATCAGGAACCATTTTCTAAATCTTCTTCATCATCTTCACAAATCAGTAAGTACAAATATACTGTAATCCCTATTGAAGTGGGATTCACACTTATTTGTGTGAATATACTTTTTTTTGTCTTTCATGACACTAAGACATTTGAGTAGTACCATGAATTAGCATAGGACACCATCTAATATCTCTGGTTTAAAAAAAAAAAAGCCTATCTGATGGGAACAAGTTATTCTTTTTAATTTGATTCTTCTTTTTCTGAGTTGAATTTACTCCAGTAAAATAACCCCTAAATTACTTACTCCATCAGCTTCCTGTGAGAGTGTATTGCTGATCACCCTAGCATACTCATAACCTTCTAGCCAACAGAGCTGATCTATAGTTATTAATTTTTTTCATTGTTATTTTCTATGCCTGCTAGTAGAATTGTAACAATGCCTGCTGGCTGAAAAATTAACCAACTGTACCCTTTCACATACGTTTCTCAGTAGGCTAATGAGAAAATGGGTCTGACATCCTCACATTTTTTTTCATGCTGAGCAGTCCCAGCAGTGGGAGAACAAGGAAATACAACCTTCTGCAGCCATTTCATTCTATTTTCCTTAACTTCGTTATAGATGTATGGCACGGTAGAGTGAATATTACTTCAAATTATACAAAATATTACATTCATTTCAATGGAAGTTTCTGCTTTTATCAACATTTATGGAAAAAAAATTGAAAATTAACAATATAATAACCAACGCTAATAATTGCAGTACATCCCTCCTTTGCTTTCTCTTTATATAATACATACTATTGAAATGAATACAAGGCTGTTATTCCTATCCAGCCCTTCATGAGTCATAAAAAAATTGACTGTCCTTTTCTATGCCAGTAATTCCAATTGTCATCGTTCACTTAGATTTTTAAGTAGCATGCACAATTTTCTTTTTATGCTGCCCTTAACGGTGAAGGAAGCACCTTGTAAACATCTAGAATGATCTCATACTTTTGAAATCCAAAACCGAAAAATACAATTGTGCAGTAAGTTAACTCTCTACTACAGTTTACTATTATACAAAAATTTCAGTGATAAGTGGCATTCCTCAGGAGTCGGTATTGGGACGGGTGCTGTTTAACATCTTTGTTGGCGACATGGGCACGGAAGATGATCTGAGAGCTGGAACACCTCTCCCATGAAGACAGGCTGAGAGAGTGGGGTTGTTCAGCCTGGAGAAAATGTGGCTTTGGGGAGACCTTATAGCAGCCTTCCAGTACCTGAAGGGGGCATACAAGAAAGCTGGAGAGGGACTTTCTACAAGGGCATGTAGTGATAGGACAAGGAGTCATGGCTTTAAACTGAAAGAGAGTAGATTTTTATTAGATATAAGGAACAAATTCTTCACTGTGAGGGTGGTGAGACACCAGAACTGTTTTCCCAGAGCTGTGGATGCCCCATCCCTGGAAATATTCGAGGCCAGATTAGATGGGGCTCTGAGCAACCTGGTCTAGTGGAAGGTGTTGCTGCCCATGGCAGGGGGGTTGGAACTAAATGATCTTTAAGGTCCCTTCCAACCCAAACCATTCTATGATTCTATGATTCCTTCCAGTGTTCACAAATTTCTTCCTTGCTTTTTTTTATCTGCTTCTCACATTTCAGTTCATGATACTCTAGGATTAGATACTTTTTGTTGTTTGCTTTCCATTTGCTGAGCACAAAATGCAACAGTGTTGACTTGTAGATAGTGTCATCTGATGCTAATAAAGAAAGTTATTCATAACATCAAATTATGGATATTCTGAATAAGCAGTAAACATCGTTAATGTAACTTGTTTATTACTCAAAAATATGTATGAACTTGTCAGATACTACATGCACTTCTTATTTCTACAGACATGCTAAACAACATAGAGGATATTTATTATAAATTTATAATTAACAGACTGATATTTTCTATATTGTGGAACTAGAAGTGAAAATGAATTTCAGTTAAAGACATTTTAACCAGATAGCCGCATAACATCAAGCCCTGATTCAGTCAAGAATATCTTAAAATAGACCACAGTCCTTAGAACTTCCTCATAAGAATGGATAAAGCAGAAGAAGAAGGAAAAAATTACAGAGTTCACTCATGCCATTCGGAAGAGTCTTAGCATTTTATACCAAATTTTACTTTTATTCACCAGGAAAAGATGAGCTAATCTACTGATCAGTTAAGGCCTTAAAATTTATGTACTTAAAATCCTAAAAGGTGATTTATGATCTAGAATAATGTACTTTCGAGGTACATTTGTTTTCTAAAGGTAGATACTTGTGTGGTCAGATACAGGGGAAAATGTATTGCATATGGTTCATGAGTGTGACTCAAATAGCTAAAGTCTTTTCAATAGTTATTGCCAAATAACCTAGGAATGCAAACTGAGATTTACTAAGAAAAAGGAACAAATGTTTCCAGTATCACTCGAATCAATATTTTTTAAATAAATTTGAAGAAGAAAAGCCAAATTTATTTCCATTTCCTATGTACAACATTTTTTTCCCTTAAAAATATTCCAACAACCGTAACGCTTTTTTTTTTTTTCCCCCCCAGTATTACCACTGGAAAAATGCTACAGCTATAGCAACCCTCCAGAACTGGTGTAAACTCCCTATATTTTATTTAGTTGATATCAACCTTATAATAAAAAAGAAAAAGAAAAAAAATCCAAATCATACTACAGGCTATTCAGATTCTCCAATTATATTTTTTTTTAAAAAAAGACTCCTTCAGCTACTGCTTTTGAGTGAAACACATTCTCTCTGGAAAAATGTAAACACTAAAACTAATCAATGGAATGTGCATGGTCATACTTTAAATAATTACATGATGCTAATTAATACAGTGATTACAATCAATATAAGATAGACATACAGTTTCATAGTTCTGACACCAATTAGGAGACTCAGAGAAAAAGTGTAAACAACAAAATAAAATAGTGAAGGATTTAAATGCCAAACCTCAATCTTATTACTGTAGTGATGAGTAAGACAACTATCTAATACTCATGTTCAGCACACTAAATATGTATTAGGGTTCAGTAAAAA
Source organism: Gorsachius magnificus (assembly GCA_034008185.1). Classification (NCBI taxonomy): domain Eukaryota; kingdom Metazoa; phylum Chordata; class Aves; order Pelecaniformes; family Ardeidae; genus Gorsachius; species Gorsachius magnificus. The sequence goes on from CM067081.1 coordinate 43,321,460, forward strand.
ATATTTCAACACATTGCAACAATCTGGAGTGACTGCTACTCAACCTCTCTTACGATTGAAAAAAAACCCCTAAGTGTTTTCACTGGGGTCCCTGAATACAAGAAAGATCTCAGCTACCACAAGTCTCTGCGCTCAGTGCAGTTTAAGTTTCTTCTAAGAATTCGTTTCTTGCATTGGGACTGATATTCTTGCTTGCCACCCACCTTATGCATTGGGACTTACTTCTGTCCTACCTTCAACTACTGTTACTGAATCTTAAACTTTACCTCAGAACAAGGAAAATAAAAAGGGCTGTAACCTTTTTACTACCTATCCTGATAAAAATTCTTGCCTGTCTTGTTGGACTGACTGTTCTGGGACAGAGGAATGGAAGCTGAAAAAGCTGAGTTCTAGCAGTTGCAATGATGAGTTCTCTAGCACTTTAATCTTATGGCAGTTCAGCAGTATTCTAAATATTTATATTATACAAACATTCTTTTTCTTTATTTAATCTTTTAGTATATTAAATTCTTTCCTGTTTCTCTCACATGATTTTTCTATAAGTCATTATCATCTCCCTTAATTCTTTAAACTGTTCTGCTTCTGACTTTGATTTGATCCACTTTTAAGTTGGATCTAAACTCTAACATATTTAAAGTTGGCCTTGTGCCTTATTTAATTCATTTCTTATCCCATTTTTAACAAATTAGAAAAGCAGATCTCTTCACTGTTTGTAGTAAGATATCTATGAGAGTTGATCACTTTTCATCTGAAATAGCTGCCATCAGGTGATAATCATAGGTGAGTTATAGCTACACAGGTCAGAAAACTTTAAAAGATCAATCTGAGAAGGGCTTCCTGTAAAAACTGCTTCAGAATCTGTAGAAAAAGATAGAATTTCCAAGTGATTTATTATAGACAAGTCCACCTTGTCACTAGAGAAACAATACCTTGCATATGTCAATTTTATGTCAGGACAAGAGAAGAATCTTTGTTAGATGTTTAATGAAGTAGGTTTTTTAATGGGAGCTACAAGGCAAAAAACTAGCATGATTATTCTTTAACCAGTAAACAGAAATCTTGCAGAAAAAGAATAAATAAATATTTGATTTTGTCTTCTATGTTCCCCATTTCTAAGCTATTAAATATTTAGCTGACATCTTAGTTCTGATTGAGCTGATAAAGCTGACATAATGTTCTGCTTCCCCAGTTCAACAAAGATGAGGAACTCCTAGAGACAGTCCAGAGGAGGGCAACAAACAGATGATGAGGGGACTGGAGCATCTTCCCTGTGTGGAAAGGCTGAGAGAGTTAGGCTTGTTTAGCCTGAAGAAGAGAAGACTGAGAGGGTATCTGATAAATACTTACAAACATCTTAAGGGTGGATGTCACGAGGACAGAGTAAGACTTCTCAGTGGTGGCCAGTGACAGGACAAGGGGCAATGGGCACAAACTGAGGCATAAGAGGTTTCAGTTCAATATGAGGAAGTACTTCTTTCCTTTGAGGGTGACAGAGCTCTGGAACAGGCTGCCCAGGGGTGTTGTGGAGTCTCCTTCTTTGGAGATATTCAAAACCCGCCTGGACAATGCCTTGTGCAACCTGCTCTAGGTGAACCTGCTTTGGCAGAAGGTTTGGACTAGATGATCTCTGGAGGTCCCTTTCAACCCTTGCCATTCTGTGATTTGAGACCTGTAGAGGTAAAGACTGGGCCTTGGATTTCTAAAGGTAGGTAGGTGCATATCTCCTGTTGGTTCAGAGGACAGTTCTTCACCCAGGTAATTTGTTCTAAATTATTAAGGAAACAAGCTACAGGTCTCTGCTTGGTCTTGCATCATTTCAGTACGGGACTGATTATAGACAAAGTAGTTTGCTATCATTTTCTACCTCCAGGTTGTGCATTAAAAGCTCAGAAAAACTACTCAGTACGTACAGGATTGGTGTTTATTGGTTTAGAGTCTTTGTATTGACAACGAAGTACGTAAAAGTGTACAAAACATCTCAGAATGGCCTGACAACAGGAAGTGTCAAGAAACAACTTGTTTCTAAGGCAAAGTCCTGTGAACTTATTTAGAATCAGAACAAAAATGTTTCCTGTACAGATACGTTTTTTTACCGGCAAAATACTCATTAGTCATGTAAGATTTCAGGCAAGTTTGTCGACACTTGTATCTCCATGTGAAAACTGAGTTTTGAATTGGCATTCAAACTAGCAAAATATCTGTAATCATTTGGCACCTCTACCATGTGTTCTTTTGATCTCCTACTTTTTTCATCCTAAACTAAAACATTTCCAAACCCACAGTTCATTTTAATCACCATAATTATAATTTTATCGCTTTTCAGTGGATCATATTTTAGGAATGTGAGCCAGAGGTTAAGTTTCTGCTCCAGGAATTAGGGGCTGCAGAGACCTCAAAATGTTTCCATTCTCTGTCTCAGATTTCTCACACAAGCCTTGGGTCAGACCAAGATTAAATATTGTGTTCTGTGTTGTTCTCTGTACTCTTCCTGATGATGCTCATGATTTGCTTTCTTTGTTTCCTGCCACTGAAGACTGATTTCAGAGCAGTGCCTCTGTTGGGGTCCAAAATCTCTCTCCAGTTACAGTTGCCTGATATAATGTCATCATCACATGGGTGTTTTTTCAGTACTTTTTGGTTATTGTTTTCCTTAATTGCATTGACTTCTGTTTACTCATGCTGAAATTTAATTGAAAAAGCCTAGACTCATTCATAGAACTGGAGATTACATTGGTCACTCCTTTTGTCAGAGTGGTGATAATTGTCTCACTGTAGCTCTTTTTAATGATAGGTTACACACACCTGGTCACCAGTTCTGCAGTTTCATATTTGATGACTGTCAGATATGTCAGGCAGATGCTGCACAGCCCTCATGACTTACTGTCATCTAACTTTTATGATGAAATGGTTTCTATGTATTTCAAGCTGATCTAGCTTCTCTGACCTATCTTCTAGAAAGGGTATGACAGATATGGAAATATACATAACAAAAGACCAATGCAAAGAACCTACAGAACCTTTCTTCTATGGCCTTTTAATCTCTAACTGTAATTTCTACAGTACAGCAATTGGAAGATTTATTACTTTTGTAAGCTATTTTGAACTGCTGTCCAATCAAATTGATATTTCCTTTAAACTAGGAAAATTGAAAATAGGTGAGCTTTGTTTTTTCAGGTTTGTTTTTTGGTTTTTTTTGTTTGTTTTTTTTTTTAATTTGGAAAAATAGTGTAGGCATTCTCTAAACAAATTTGAGCTTCAGCTTTTGATAACAGAACTCTAATGCTACCCCTTTATTCATCAGCCATCCACATTCATCTCCTTTTGAATGACACTTTATGAAGATGCTTAGTCTAATCTTCAAAAAATGCCCAGAAAAAGGTTTGCAGAGCTGAAGATAAGACTGTACAAATATTACAGTAATTTAAATAACAAAAACTTCAATGGCTATTATAATTTATTTGACACTGTGAATTTAATTACTAATTATTATTTAATTATAATGCAGTAGTACTGACTGAACCCCTCCTTCCCCCTGTTCTTCTGTGAGAACTTCAATTAATAGTTAACTGTTATCAATAGATAACAGCATCTTTCAATGCTGATATATATAAAAGGACTCCAAAACTTGATATTTACTTTTTTTTTTTCCCTCTCTTTTTTTTTTTTTTCCTACTGGCAGTTTTGCTATGGGACTGCAAGAAGTTAAGCTGTTTGCTTAAGCAACTTCTTCCATTAAGATAAGAGGCATAATACTGTACTTGGGCTTTGCCTGTACTGTTGAGGTGGTGAATAAGTTGAATACCACAAGCCAAGCCATTCCTCTCTTTGTGCCTCACTCTTCCCATCTCTAAAAGACAGATAAGTTACTGTCTTTCTATATAAAGCATACAGATACTTACTAAATTGAAACTGCTGTCAGTACTGCATGGAATATAATTTAAATCCTTAGCACAAAAAGCAGCAAAAATAACTTTCTTGAAAGAAAGCCACACCAGATATACTAGGACAGGTTTTATGGATAAAGTTTATTTCCCTGTAAGTGATGGAGAGGAATTTGGCATTGCCTCCATTTGTTAGAAAGAAAAGAAGCTAGGATTGGTGGGAACTCCACTGTAAGGGAAACCAAAGAATTTTAAATGTGGAGTTAGAACAGTAGCAAATCATTGTCTGACAAGCCGTGCACTTTTATTTGTCCAGGAAACTGGGAATTAATATTGGTTTCAATCATTCTATCATTTCCAGTATTCTGATGAGGCTTCATGCAAGTGTAGCTTAGACTTATAGACCAATCTCTCTAGCTCTGGCCATGGATATGAAAGGTTCCATAAAATGTTGAAAGACAGACATCAAATCAAAAAGCAATAGAAAACTGAATTTCATCTAGGAAAAGGTGAACAGAATGTATATTCTATTTAGGGCATGGTTCACCTCATTATGGCAGAACAACTCACTTCCTGCTGTCAAGTCCTCTGTTTCATAGAGAAAGGACAGATAGCAGTCTGGCATCATACTGCAGTGCAGCATACTCATCAGAGTGCCATGTCTGTACTCCCTTAGCACACCAGGATATACTTCCATAACGGTATCCTTCTTGCCAGAACAGCAGAGACAGTTCAATGAGTTTGGGTGTTACTACTTTGCCTTCAATTAGGTTTCACACATTGGATGAACTGTCAAAGGACCAATATTTAGTAGAATGTTTGTGTCTGAAAATGACTTGTTTTAAGAAGGGCTGGAACGGTGAGTTGTAATGCACAGTGAAGTAGCTGGTCTGCTTTTGCGTTAACTTTGGCAGCTGTTATACTGGGTAAGAAAATAAGTGCAAGCAATGGTGTAGTACACACATTGAGATGCCTGCATGTTAATGCTTGAGTTCATTTTGCCTTATTTTATGCACTTACCTTGGGAATACTTCTGGATTTCTAGAGTTCATTCTGCTCACTCTATGAGGGGTGGGGTGCGCAGTCAGGTCGCAGTTGCATCTGATGGGGGAACAAGTGTGTCTGTTCAGAGCAGCAATAAATGTGCCGTAGCTGCCTCCCAACTTAAGAACCAAAAGACCAACTGCCCTAAAGGTGGGCTTGGCTGTGGCAGATCCTCTTTCATCCCTCCAGGGAAACCTAGGTGCTCAACTGCCTTGCTGAAATGCCTTTATACCAATGCGCGCAGCATGGGGAACAAGCAGGAAGAGCTAGAGTTCTGTATGTGGTTGCAGGGCCATGATCTCATCGCGATTACAGAGACATGGTGGGAGAACATGCATGACTAGAACGCTGCCATCGATGGCTATGTGCTTTTCAGGAAAGACAGGCCTACGAGGCGAGGCAGTGGAGTCGCTCTTTATGTAAAGGAGCAACTGGAATGTATAGAACTCTACCCGGGAGCGGATGAAGAACAAATTGAAAGCTTGTGGGTAAAAATTAAGGAGCAGGCCAGCATGGTTGACACTGTGGTGGGTGTTTACTATAGACCACCCAACCAGGATGAAGAAGTAGATGAGGCCTTCTATAGACAGCTAAATGTAGCCTTGCAATTGCAGGCCCTGGTTCTCATGGGAGACTTCAACTATCCTGATATCAACTGGAAGGACCACACGGCAAGGTCCACACAGTCCAGGAGGTTCCTGCAGAACATGGATGATAACTTTTTGACCCAGGTGGTGGAGGAGCCAACAAGAAGTGGAGCGCTACTGGACCTTGTGCGGGCAAATAAAGGTTGAGGATGTGAAGGTAGGGGACAGGCTTGGCTGCGGTGACCACGAGATGGTGGAGTTCCAGATTCTGCCTGGTGGAAGCAGAACAACAAGTAGGACTACCACATTGGACTTCAGGAGAGCTAACTTTGGCCTCTTCAGGGACCTACTTGGAAGAATTCCATGGGCTACGGCTCTTGAAGGTAGGGGAGTCCAAGAGAGCTGGCTGCTATTTAAGCACTCTTCCTCCGTGCTCAGGATTGGTACATCCCTGTGAGTAGGAAATCAAGTAAACGAGGCAAGAGGCCTGCACGGATGAACAAGGAGCTTCTAGTGAAACTCAAAGAAAAGAGAAAGCTCTATGGAATGTGGAAAGAGGGTCAGGCCACTTGGGAGGCATACAGGAATGCTGCCAGAGCATGTAGGGAAACAACTAGAAAGGCCACGTTTCACCTGGAACTCAGTTTGGCAGAGGACATCAAGGATAACAAGAAGGGCTTCTTCAAGTACGTCAGCAGTAAACGTAACACTAGGGGTAATGTGGGACCGCTGCTGAATGAAATGGGTGCTCTGGTGACAGAAGATACAGAGAAGGTGGAGCTACTGAATGCCTTCTTTGCTTCAGTCTTCACTGCCAAGGCTGGCCCTCAGGCTCCCCAGTCCTTGGAGGTAAGCGAGCAAGCTTGGAGAAAGGACAACCTTCCCTCGGTCGATGTGGATCAGGTTAGGGATCTTTTAAGGAAGCTGGACACCCACAAATCCATGGGTCCCGAAGGAATGCACCCGCGAGTGCTGAAGGAGCTGGCAGACGACATTGCTGAGCCACTTTCCATCATCTATGAAAGGTCATGGAGAACAGGAGAGGTGCCTGAGGACTGGAGGATAGCCAACGTCACTGCAGTCTTCAAAAAGGGCAAGAAGGAGGACCCAGGGAACTACAGGTTGGTTAGTCTCACCTCCATCCCTGGAAAGGTGGTGGAGCAACTCATTCTGGGTGTAGAGTAGAGGAAGTAGAGGAAAAGAAGGTCATCAGGAGTACCCAGCATGGATTCACGAAGGGGAAGTCATGCCTGACCAATCTGATGGGCTTCTATGATGGCATGACTGGCTGGGCAGATGAGGGGAGAGCGGTGGATGTTGTCTGCCTTGACTTCAGCAAGGCTTTTGATACTGTCTCCCATAATATCCTCATAGGGAAGCTCAAGAAGTGTGGGTTGGATGAGTGGACAGTGAGGTGGATTGGGAACTGGCTGAACAACAGGGCTCAGAGGGTTCTGATCGGTGAGGCAGAGTCCAGTTGGAGGCCGGTAGCTAGTGGAGTTTCCCAGGGCTCAGTACTTGGCCCAGTCTTGTTCAACTTGTTCATCAATGACCTGGACGAGGGGACAGAGTGTACCCTCAGCAAGTTCGCTGATGACACAAAACTGGGAGGAGTGGCTGATACGCCGGGAAGGCTGCGCTGCTATTCAGCAGGACCTGGACAGGCTGGAGAGTTGGGCGGAGAGGAACATGATGAAATTCAACAAGGGCAAGTGTCGAGTGCTGCACCTGGGGAGGTTGAACCCCATGCACCAGTACAGGCTGGGGGCTGACCTGCTGGAAAGGAGCTCTGCGAGAGGGACCTGGGAGTCCTGGTGGAAGACAAGCTGACCATGATCCAGCAGTGTGCCCTTGTTGCCAAGAAAGTCAATGGTATCCTGGGATGCATTAAGAGGAGTGTGGCCAGCAGGTTGAGGGAGGTTACCTTCCCCCTCTAATCTGCCCTGGTGAGACCCCACCTGGAGTACTGTGTCCAGCTCTGGGCTCCCCAGTTCAGGAAAGATGAGGAACTCCTAGAAAGAGTCCAGAGGAGAGCAACTAGGATGATAAAGAGACTGGAGCATCTCCCCTATGAGGAAAGGCTGAGGGAGTTGGGCTTGTTCAGCCTGAAGAAGAGAAGACTGAGAGAGGACCTCATTAACACATACAAATATCTTAAGGGCGGAAGTCACGAGGATGGAACCAGTCTCTTTACAGTGGTGCCCAGCAACAGGACAAGGGGCAATGGGCACAAACTGAAACATAAGAGGTTTCAGTAGGATATGAGGAAAAACTTCTTTACTCTGAGGGTGACAGAGCACTGGAACAGGCTGCCCAGGGGGGTTGTGGAGTCTCCTTCTCTGGAGATATTCAAAGCCCACCTGGATGAAGTCCTGGGTAACATGCTCTAGGAGAACCTGCTTTAGCAGGGGGGTTGGACTAGATGATCTCCCGAGGTCCCTTCCAACCCTTGTGATTCTATGATTCTGTGATTCCAACCTCCTAAAATGATTGATCCACTTACTGTTGTTTTCACGAATATGATACTGATATATGTTTGTTGGGAAATGTGCTGTACTGCATGTACATCTCACCCAGATAGCGGGGGGTGGGGGGATGGGGGGGATGGGGACGGGACGGGACATGGACAACCCAAACAAATGTAGATACTGTCTGATTTCTAATGTTGAACTAAGTGTTCCCAGAGTTTTTGATTGCTGGAGAAATAGACAATCTGACACAAAGGAAGCTCAAGTTTTCTAAGATAAAGTTCTCAGTGTCTCAGATTAAGGGAAGGAATCCAGACCTTAGCTAATTCACTTTGTTTGTAAGCTACTTATGCTAGGCATCCCTTTTTTGTCAAAATAATAAGAAAGGTCTCTCCAAAGGATAATTCACATTGTAGGTATACCGAATCACTAAAAAATTGTGTTTCTGCCTATGGAAGGAATCTAGAGTGATTAGATTCTATACAAGCTGTGTAAAAACATACAAGTATGGGGTTTAAAATTGCTTCTTAGCAATTATTACATGTAGGGTTATTTGGATTGAAAAAAAAAAAAAAAATCAAACCCAAACAAACCCCACTCCCCCAAAAAAACCAAACAAGCAAACCTGTAATTCTTTAGGGAGTAAATTAAACATAGTGACATAAATTTTAGCCAATTTGAGCATGTAGTTCCTAACATGGCATTATTTTCCTACTCCCCCCTCAAAAATTATGGAAATTTATTATTGCTTCCAGTTTATAGGTTCCACTTTTTCTTTTTTTATTCCCAAGGTCTGCAGTTCACATGAGAACACTCAGTGTGAAGGAAGAGAGAGATCAGTGAGCTAGTATCAGAGGTGAAGACAGAGGTTTTAAGGACTGAATTGAAGAGAAAAGATAACATTAATAAATTCTTCAATCATTTTTTGGAAGAACAAGTTTTCACCATTTAAAGTACTCTGCAAAAGTACATTCACTTTCTGTGAATATTGTGAATTTAACTACACAGTCTTGTCCTGAACTTAGAATTTAAGTAATAAAGAGGCAGACACTGGTTCCCAGGTGATTGTTCAAACAGAATATGTAGGTGACCAAAAAGGTTTTTAATGGTGTTCCTCTAAAGAGCTTAGAGCCTTTTATCGACTTAAGACTTAATGTCCCTGAGCTATGAACTCCCTGTACTGCCCTGTGTAGACAACTATAACTATTCTTTGAAAGAAGAGCAGGATAGCAGTGAATGAGCAGATTAGCAGTGTTCATATTTTGGTTTGAAGGTTAGCTAGTAGCATCCTTGACTTGATGTAATGGTCTAATTAGGCACTGAGAAGTGCTGCAGCTTTCTGAGGGGATTTGTTTCTCTTAACTTTAGGGACCCATAATGTAAAAGTATACATGTAATCAGCGCCATTAAATTTCCTGGAGATCGAGAGCTCACCTTTGCATAGGTATCTAGTCTCATTGAGATGTTGCAAGGTATCCATAGTACCCTAAAGGAGCTGCCATTTATAACTCAAGTGTCTGGGGAAAATTTGGCTTTCTGCAGTAATACCTTGCATTGGGTATATATAGCAAGGCTTTGGCTGGGGGTGGGGAGGCTGCACTACCTTTAGTTCTTGTACTTTTTTTTTCTCCCCATTCCACTGAGAAAGAGGAGTGACCAAGTGAATGGTAAACCACCACACAGCTTGGGGTAAGGGCAGGACAGGACAGTGTGGGCAATTGAATTAATGTTTTAGCTGTTGCAATCAGTGGTGTCTAAAGATTTATACAAATTAATAAATGACATGGGCTATTTTAGAGTCCTGTGTTCAAGCAGCTGAATCACACCCTTATGCTGTATAAACCTAAAATTAGCTGAACTAAATCTTATCCTCAATGTGATTTACAGTAGGAATTCATGACAGTCTTATCCCAGGGGAAAATACTTGATTTCAGTCAGTTGGGTATTCTGGAATAAGGTATTTTCATTGTCCGCTTATAAACCTGTACTCTTTGTATTATTTAATTTCAATATAAGTTACACAGTTGTGCAGATCAGAGAGAAAAGGAGTAACTTTTAATTCTGTTAGGATGGTTGTCCTATAGCAGATCTGTGCTCAAATCTAGCAGGGTAATAAAGTGAAATGAGAGATTTCTACTTTCCGAGGATATTCCATATATAATTAACTACAATAAATTATTGTTTAAAATTTTTTTTCATTATAAAATATAGCTCAAATTTTGGTGTCTGGGAGAAAGAGAATGGTTTTGGTAAGTAGTTTCAAAAAGTTTACTTACTACTTGTGTATCACCTTGATCTTCCCCTTCTTCCTATTTCCCACTCATTTGCTTATGCAGTTCTCCGCTCAGTAACTACTTCTGTGAATTCCTTCTTTGCTGTCTGTCTCACCTAAAGACTAAAGGAAGCTACACAGTCATGCCTTTCTGCATTGTCTGCTGCTTGCAGTGTGTTTACAGCTATTAGATAAGCAAGAGAAGTGAGCTACTGATCCTTGTAAATGCTTGTAGGATAGCAGTCCTCAAAGACTCCAGGAGAGGTAATTTGTTCCAGAAGAATCTACTGAACAGAACAGACAAAAAGGATCCTCTTTATTCTCACTGCCTATTAAATTGTTGTAGCATCAGGAGTTCACAGTGCATATGGGAACATTATCATAGTCCTATTTAGTATCTATGAGGTTCTTGTCATACTTAGATGCAGAAGATGAGTATTAAAAAATAAAAAGCATATTTATATTACTATTACAAGAGACGGAAAGATATTATTACTTTACTCCTGGTCACCAAAGAGAGTCTGGAGGTAAAAGCTTTTTGAGATTGTTGTCTAGCAATCTCTTTTACAATCCTCCCTATTTCCAAATCCTCCTACAGTGTTTAATAACCAATAGTGCAGGGCATGTAATGAAACAGCTTTTCATGTTTTCTATTTAAACATTAATTACGGTAGATAAAAAAAAAGTTTGGTGAATGCTAATATATATCTCCCTTCAGTTAAAACTAAAGTAGAAGAAACAATTTGTCACTGAGTTTAGATAACCTTGTATTCCACTCTCTAGGGTGAAATAACATTATTGGAGTTTACAATATGAGCAATTCAATTTTATTTTCCCTTTGTGATGGGTTGACCTCGGCCAGTTGCTAGACAACCACCCAGCTGCTCTTTCAGTCCTCATCCTCAACAGGACAAAGGGAGAAAATAAGACGAAAAAGCTCATGGGCCAAGATAAAAACAGGGAGATCATTTACCAATTACCATCACAGGGAAGACAGACTCAATTTGGAGAAAATTAATTTAATTTATTGCCAATAAAAATAGTGTTGGAAGGTGAGAAACAAAGAAAAAAATTTTAACAATTTTCCCCCTCATCACACCCCTTTTTTTTCCCAGACTCAACCTCACTCCTTCCCTCCTGACTCCTCTATCTCTACCTCCCCAGTTGGTGCAGGAGGGATGGGGTAATGGGGGTTGCGGTCAGTCCATAATAGCTCCTTCCTCCTCACACTTTTCCTCTCCTCCAGTGTGGGTTCTTCTCACGGGCTGCAGTTCCTTCAGGAGAAAATATCCTCCAGCATGGGTTCTCCATGGGCCACAGTTCCTTCAGGGCATATCCACCTGCTCTGACATGGGTTCCTCCAGGGGCCGCAGGGGACTCTGCCCTGGCACCTGGCACACCTCCTCTTTCTTTCACCTTGGTGTCTGCAGGTCTGTTTCTCACCCTTTTTTTCTTAACTCTTCACTACCTGTGTGCCATTTTTTGCTTTTCTTAAATCTGTTTTCACAGAGGCACCATCGTCTTGGCTGAGAGGCTCAGCCATGCCTTTCGGTGGGTCCATTGGAGCTTGCTGGAACCAGCTGTGTCTGGCACAGAATACCTCCAGCCTCTCCTCAGAAAAGGCCACCCTTGCAGCCCCCCACTACGAACCAACACCTACACCAAATACATCCTTTGTCCTTTTTGTTAAGAATTTAAATTAATATAGTTTTTCTGAGGGTAGCTAAAAAGATGATCAATTCAGGAAGACACTTACTAAATTTTACTATGAACCTCTATCAAAACACTTGTTCGTATGTAAATCACAGTGTGCTCTGATGTTACTGAAATGTTAACCCAAACCACCCAAAAGACTTTAAGCTTTAATTTTTTTTTTATTTCTGTAAAACTAACCGTCTTCAAAAGAGATTTTTTTTAAATCAACTATTTTTGCATATGTTTAATTTCCCATCAATATCTGCAAATGACTGAACTACTTGACACATTCAGTGATGGGAAAACTTTAAATGGATTTGGAGTTTCAGTTGAATTAGCTTGCCAAACCAAGGATTCCTATGAAAATTGTTGAAACCTACTCAGCCTAAGCGCACTGTGACAACTAAATAACAACTGGAAGTTACTAATTTAATGTAAACACATTGTAAAGCCCTTTCTAGGCCAAGACAAGTACAAGGTCAAAGTCATCCTCTTTGGTCACCTCATGGATTTTGATAGCTGCCCAAGCAGGTATTTTCACTTTAAAGACATTACACTTTTTTTTATACTGCTAGGTATTCAAGCACTACTTTGTTACATGGTCTGTATCTCATACAATTATATAGCATTAAAAAAATTTATTCCCTGAAATAACATAGTGGTAAAATTCTTTTATGTCCTTGGTTAAGTAACTCCTGGCACAGAATAAAGCTTAACCACTCCCAGATATGTATCACAGGTATCCCATGTATGATCAGACAACCCCAAACCACTGACACTAATGGGAAATTCTGGAAACAAGACAGACTTACCCTCAATGGAGGATGACCAGATTAGGGAATATTTAAACACACTGAACATATATAAATGCATGGGACCTGCAAGTGCTGAGGAATCTGGCTGATGTCACTGTGAGGCCACTCTCAATTATCTTTGAAAGGTCATGGCAATGAGAGGAAGCTCCTTGTCACAAATGGGTGATTTAGATCACTTAAAGAACCACTGTTAAAGTTATTAACAAAAGTGAGTTTAATATGATGTTGTAAAAGTGCAACTTAACAAAGTCTGATGGCAGGGTTCACTCTATTACTGTGCAGCACAATTATTTGAACAATGATTCAGAACTACCAAGGTACAAATCAAAGTTACCAAGTTACCATACTACAATGTTATGCACAATATTGGACTCTTACCAAAGATCTGCCATTGGTAAAGGTCTCTCTGACTCGAGGAGCAAACTTGAGGGGCATCCCAGCTCAAGGGCAGACCAATAACGTGCAGCTAGGCTGCTTAGCCAGAGGGCTCAAAGAAATCTCATTTAGGCTGTCATATTTATGGATTAAAAGGTTGGCTTGTAGTCAAATTACATGTGATAGGAAAGGTATGCATCAGACTCCTTGTACCCACAACTTTCTTTGTTCATTGATAAATGAGCCTTGGAAAAGCCACCTGCTATTCCTGTGTTAATCACGATTGGTATTCCAACCTCATATGCATTGATGTTCACTGTGTCACTCTGATCCTTTCTGGGTTTTCCGATATCACATTGAAGCTAGAGGAGGAGTTGGCCTGTTTATGGCTTAGGCCTTCACCTCCTTTGGAACCTGTAACCAAACTACCACTAGTTTGGTTAAGGAGTCAAGTGCATCCGTCATACTCCTGAGGCCTGAAAGAAAGCAAATATCACTCCTATCATTGAGAAGGGCAAGAAGGAGGAGCTACAGAACAGTCAGTCAGAAACAGAGTGGCTTGGTGGATGTGGGAACAACAGTAGATGTTGCTCATCTTGACTTTAGTAAGTGTTTTGTCAATATGTCCCAGTAACAGACTCATAGACAAACTGATGAAGTATGGACCAGATAAGTGGGCAAGGGAGGTAGATGGACTGTGAGTTTGAACCACTGCTTTCAGAGGGTTGTGATCAGCAGATGAAGACCACATGGAGTCCAGTCACTAGAGGTGTACCCGGGGGTCAATACTGGGGCCAGTACTTTTTGACATCTTCATTAATGACCTGGATGGTGGAACCAACAACACCCTCATCAAGTACACAGATACAAAGCTGTGAGGAGTGGTTGGTATAACATATAGTTGCGGAAGATGCTGCTATTCACATGGACCTCAACAGGCTGGAGAAATAGGCAAAGAGGAATTTAATGAAGTTTAACAAACGGAAAAGGTAAGTCTTGCCCCTGGGGAGGAATAATGCCATGTCAACCTCCTGGAAAGCAGCTTTGCAGAAAACACATGGGGGCCCTGAAGAAAAACAAGTTGGACAACAAGGGAAGGCTGAGGAGGGATCTTCTGAGTGTATATGGGAGGGATTAAAGAAGACAAAGCTAAACTTTTTTCAGTGGTGCCCAATGAAAAGAAAAGAGGCAACAGGCACGAAGTTAAATACAATAAAATCCACTGAGAAGTAAGAAAAAAAGGTTTTACTTTGAAGTTTATCAGGTATTAGAACAGGTTGCTCAGAGAGGTTGTAGAGTCTCCATCCTTGGAGATACTCAAAACCTGACTGGGCACAGTTCTAAGCAAGCTTCTTGAGCTGACCTTGTTCTGACTATGGATTTGGACTAGGTGATCATGGTAAGTGCCTTCCTACCTCAGCCATTCTGAGATTCTGTGTGATTTTGTTTTGTTCATGTACCTGTTCCATTATATCTTTAACAGAGATGTTATTTTCAAAAGGATAGGGACTGCCAATTTCCTGTAGAGTTGTGAGATGCCTGATTTAATACTCATATTTGCCTGGGGCCTCACGATACAGCAACAAATCAGATAGCAACATTAGCTAATATTTAAAACAAGACCACTGTGCTTTCACTGTTTCCGACCACAGAATACGTGATCCTTCTTATCACCTTTAAAATCTCTCATTTAATCATATATTACGGTGTTCTCTTCAGAAAAGTAGACTCTACCTAATGATTCAAGCCACAGTGGAAAAATCTGAAACCATACTTTGGAAATGAATCTGTGTATTTTCACTTCCAACTATTTGGTTTCATATGTGAAACTATAGCTCTGAGTACAACCCTGTGTACTTTTGTTTTGCAAAATACTAAGCACATTTTTGGCATTTGGATAACAATAAAAAAAACCCATAATGATAAATTGTGGCAGTCTGTGCCAGATGTCTAGATGTACAGTGAGTGTAAAATATAACCATGCTTCAAGGGCACTATGCTGATTTATATGAGCTATTTAAGTGTTTATGTCATATTACATCTGCAGTCAGGCAAATTTCATGCCACAGTGGAAAGATCCAGAGCAAGAGTCCTAAATTCCACCTGCCTCAGATGAGGTTGCACAAGATGAGAAGCTTTCTTGAAAGCTCTTCTCCTCATTGGTAAGATGATCAGATCCCATGTAATACTGCTATTTGTGTCCTGAGTGTGCAGAGCTTAGATTTATTTAGCAGTTTATTATATCAATGGGGAACTACATGAATAATTGTATAGCCTGCCTCATTCCTTTGAGTCCAGTTCATGAGGAAGCATAGAGAATAGCTGCTGTTTGACTCTCTGCAACCTATCCTACAAACCACTCTCACTCCTAAGCATGATTGCTAGAGCTAGTACATGATTTCTGGAACAGCAAGAAAAGTAGACCCAGGAGAAAAAAAAAAAAAAATCATATTCCTACTTCTTTTTCTTCTCTTTTTTTTTTAAAGATAATCACTTTTTGCAAGAATAAGTTGGGAACAGTATCCATTTGATGGCTACTAAAGTACTTGTAAGAGCTTACAGCTGAAGATGTAAAACTCTTTCTAGGACCAAATGGGAAACATAGGAAAACATGGACCTGTAGCACTAATCTTGGGCAAGACAGCTTACATTTTGTGTATTATTTCAAGTTGTTTCTCATTGGTGATAAAATTCAAAATCCTCTGTAAATCATATATATATGTATATATATTTAATGACAAAACTAATTTTAATTAATTCAGTTTAAAAAAATAAATGGAAAGATTTTATGTTTCCATATCCTGCAATTTTTACACTATGTTTGAAGGAATGCAAAATAAATATTTATGGAAAAATAACCTTGATGCAATTTACACTAGAACAAATCCAACTAATAGCAAAGGAACATCCTGCAGTAAAATGTCATATTTTGTATCCAAGATTGTGTCATAAATCTTAGACAAAATTATTTCAGTGGGTTCCTTTTATTTTCTGCAGCTGGAAACCCGAATAGTATGATTTAGACTGACCTTGTTTCACTATTGTTCCAAGAGACTTTGTTAATATTCGTCGTTTGCACTTGTGTTTTCACCCTCTGTCATGTTCTTTTTTCCTTAAATTACACTGTAGTTCCAGGTGTACTTGATTCAGTTTACCATCTGTTGAACATTTGAATTCAGCTGTAAATGTTGGCATTTGTACCCTACTGGGACTTCATGCCAAGCAACCATACTTTTTCTTTATTGCATTCCAAAGGTTAGCTTTTTCTGTGTGGTCTAACTTTGGAGAGAATGTATGTTATTTACTTGATTTCTGGAAACACCATTGATGTAAACAAATATGTTATTGAAGAATTATTAAAGCTTGCCAAACAGATAAGTACATGTCAAAACTAATGCCAGTGTAAAGACTGTTTCCTGTCTAGCTTCCCATAAATCAGAATTGTAGAAGCTTCAGAGGAACAATATTAATAAAAGTCTACATTAAAAAAAAAAATCACTGTATGTGAGATGCAGCTGGTTTTAAAGATTTGTTTACACATAGAGAATGGTGACCTTCATTTTCTGTCCTAGTAATCTACCTCACCTGGGTTTTTTTCTTGTCTACGGTGTTTTTTCTCTGTTGGGGGCAAATAATTAACTTAATAAAAACTATATAATATTAGAGAAAAATAAACTTACTTTTGCAGTAAGCTAAAATGTTATCTTTAAACTAATTCTTTACGTTTTCAGTTGAACTTTACTTAACCAATAGAAAATCAGTAAAAAGCTTAATGTGGCCCACCCATATATACATTTGTGTATTCTTAGTTTTGGTTCTTTCAGAATTAACTTAATCTCTGTGTGTGTGTCCATGTAGTTAATAGCTTTTGAAATTTTGCTAAGGAGTAACTGATCATTTCAGTTGATATTGCTATGCTGTATGGTTGTAATTTTTAATCTTTGTGTATAACATCTGAATTTGACAGAGATGTAGAAGTCTCAAAAATTATTACATTTCTACAAAATTCATAAATATAAATTTTGGCTAGATGAGAGTTCCATTCAATAACCCAGCTATGCACTATAAGATTACATCTACCTAGATATTAGATAAACCACAAGGAAAATGGGAATTTTAGCCAGGTTTCCTGCAAAACAAGGCTGATGTAATTACTTATTCTCTGTGAATGCAAGTATCTAATTCTTAACATAGGTTTTGGATCCATTGACTGATTTCAATCTAATGTGGCGGAACAACTGATGCCTCTGAGATATTAACGTTTCTAGAAGTTTTATAGCAGGTGGCTAGATAAAGGAGAAAAACACCTCATAACTTGTGGTATTGCTGGTTTCACAGCTGAACACAGCAGCCTGCATGTCTCTGACAGAATACACTGCAGATAGAGATTGTCGGTATATGTAGGGCTAACAGAAAATGATAATGTAATTCAGTTAAGAAGTCAATCAGCCAAGAGACCCAAATGCATAGTAAACTAGCCTTCAGTAGACCCAGATCAAAAAGTGACTTGTTTACTATATGAAATAAAATGTTTTAAAAACATTTTTAAAACATTTACACATTTAATAAAGGCATTGTGTTTTCTCATGGAGTAATCAACATATTAATGCTACTGTAGATACTACCATTCCTTTCAAATTTCCTTTTTAAAAACACAGAACATTTTTTCTTAAATGTTTGGGACTCAGCTGTATCAGACAAAACCTCTTCCCCTTTATTCATCTCAGTGCCTATGATCATCTGGAATGACACATGTGTGAAATTATGGGCACTTGGCAGTGTATAAAATTTCTGTGCCTATGGGTTTGGAATCATAGAATCATAGAATATCTTGAGTTAGAAGGGACCCATAAGGATCATTGAGTCCAACTCCCTCCTCCTCACAGAATTACCTAAAACTAAACTATATGACTAAGAGGATCGTCCAGGTGCCCCTTGAACTCTGACAGGCTTGGTGCCATGACCACTTGTCTGAGGAGCCTGTTCCAGTCACTGACCACTTGCTCAGTGAAGAATCTTTTCCTAATGTCCAGCTTGAACTTCCACTGACTCAGCTTCAATCCATTTCCTTGTGTCCTGTCACTGGTCACCAGAGAGAGGAGATCAGCACCTCCTCTTCCTATGCTGCCTACCTTGGGGAAACTGTAGACTGTTGAGGTGTAGAAGAGTTCATCCCTCAGCCTTCTCTTCTCCAAGCTGAACAAGCCAAGTGGCCCAAGCCAACCTATCCCTTTTGCAGTCAGAAGGGGTGTATATGATAACTTTTCAAGTACGCTGGGAAAAGAAATCTGTTCAAACTGGATTTTATAGAAAAAGAGGAGATTTTTTGGAGAGATATGTCGGGAACACAAGGTATTATAATTCCACTGTTTTTATTTCAGAAGCTGTGCACGACATCCAAGTTACATTTTAGTACTCTATTTATCTTTCAAGGAATTAATATTTTTTAGCTCTTTTTATTTAGGGGCAAAGCATGGGTAATAGGGGAAAATTGGAGCTTTGGAGACACAGATTTCATTCCCAGTTCTGTCATCCTATGTGGTCTTAGGTAAATCATCCAATTCACTGTGCCTATAAGTATGTCTTCACAGCAGTGCAGATTAAGCAGGTTGTCTACATATGATCTAGCCAAGACTAGGAAGCAATGAAACGAAGAATAAAATACTTTGGGTGGAGCTGCAAAATTTCCAGATCCAAACTGGTTCTACAAAATGGGGAATTATTTGCTCTGTCTATATACAGTCTTGAAGCCAAGGGTAAGGACTAGCCCACAGACAGATTTCTTGGGGGTAATTCCTTCTAAAACTGACAGCTTGCATGCACACTGTATAGCACCTGGGCCTCAATTCCTTCAGAGTCCCAAGTGGACCCCAATGACATGTGTCTATGACAATGTGGAGTGGTTTAACCCAGCTGGAAACTAAGCACCACACAGCTGTTCACTCACTCCCCCCCTCCCTCAGTGGGATGGGGAAGAGAATCAGAGAAAAGAAAAAAAGAAGTAAGACCCGTGGGTTGAGATAAAGACAGTTTAATAAGAGAAAATAATAATAATAATAATAATGGTAAGAGAATATACAGAATATATAAAACAAATGATGCACAATGCAATTGCTCACCACCCGCTGACCGATGCCCAGCCCGTCCTGAGCAGCGATCACTCCTCCCGAGCCGCGATCACTCTGCCCAAGCTGCGATCACTCTGCCCGAGCTGTGATCACTCTCCCCACAACCGACTGACTAACCGCCCCGAGCATGACATTCTATGGCATGGAATAGCTCTTTGGTCAGTTTGGGTTAGCTGTCCTAGCTGTGCTGTACTCCCAGCTTGTTATGCACCTGGCTGAGCAGGAGAAGCTCAAAAAGTCCTTGAGTAGTCTGAGCACTACTTGGCAACAACTAAAACCATCAGTGTGTTATCAACATTCTTCTAGTACTACATCCAAAACGCAGAACTATGCTAGCTACTATGAAGAAAATTAACTCTATCCCAGCCGAAACCAGGACACAATGTGACTATTTTTGTCCATCTTGGTACCTGTTCAATATGTTTGAAAGGATGTAATGGCTTCTTTGTTGCAGCCTATCAGAGGACTGTTTCTGCAGCATGAATCTGAGGGATTGTATGTTCTGGTGTGTGGCACCGGGGTCCACAGTTGTCCTTGAGGATAAAAGATCAGAGACCAGAGGATTTAATAAGGTAGAGAGAGTCATCCAGATGTGACCTTGTTCACAGTGCCTTCTGGGAGCTGGTCCTCCGAAGACCTTTCCTCAGAATAATACCTGCATTTTGTTTTAGTTAGAGGACACTAAACAGGACCAAGAAGAGAGTTAACAAATAAAAAATGCGGCAAGTCAGGCAGGTTTGAAAGCCTACTGAGAGGAGTGGGAACAGGTAATTCAGCCACAGAAATTCTGAAAAGTCCACAGAAGGGACTGCAGACTGATTGCTTTAATTGAATCCTGGAACAAAGAGCTTCCTTTAAAGAATATGTTGCTCAGGGAGGTTGTGGAGTGTCTGTTCTTGGAGATATTCAGAAGCCATCTGAACATGGTCCTAGGCAACTGGCTTTAGGTGGCCCTGCTTGAGCAGGGGAGTTGGACCAGATGACCTCCAGATGTCCAGTCCAGCCTCAACCATTCTATGTGAACACAGGCCCAGGACTTGTTATCCAAGCTTCCCCCCACCACAGCTCCACATTTTGCCTTATTAGTCACCCAAAATTATCTCTTCAAATTTAAATATTAAGGTTCATGCCCTAATATATGTATGATCTCTATATGAAGAAAACTCTTAATAGACTGTGTTACAGAGTGTGTAATTGTGGAGACAATTCAATAAGCTTTATTTTTTTAACTATTAGAAGCATGTTTAAGTGTTTGAATATTGCTACATGCCTAAGACAGATTTCTGCTACGTTGACCAATTTTATTTTTCTAAGCCAACTTAATGAATTTAAGCTCAGTAGATAAAAATTATATCTGTAAATACACTTTGCCTCATATATAGATTGCATTTAACTAGATAACAAGTTCTTAATTCAACTTTATTTCCTTCAGGTCTTTAAAACTTTTTTATAGTCTTAATGTTTTAACTGATCTATATGACTGTGATCAATTTTAAAATTTTATCTCTTCTCTAGTTACTCTGTTTATTCTGTTTGGTCTCCTATCTCTTGACCATTTTCTGTGTTAAAACTACATTGCTTCTTGTTACATAAATGACTTCGTACTAACCTTTTTGTAGGAAAAAAAGATAGAGAACCATTTATAAAAATCCGTCCTCTGATCTAATGATTCTTAAAGTGGTATTCCATTATTTTTATCTTCATTTTTCTATAAATTTGTCCCCAAAGACTTCAGTGATTTAATGATATTTAGCAGTTTGAACAACCAAAAAATGCTCAGTTTTCTTTGATTTGCTTAATTTAAATTATTATTTATTAAATAATATATTTCTGATACATACCTTTAGAAACAGAATGTATTTGAATATGAAATAATAATATATTTTTCCCAGTATTTTTCAGTTATTGGCCAGCTTTATTTGACATTCATAAAAACCTAAGTATGATAGTATTAGTACCATCCAAGAATATCTGAAATAGTGACCACAAATGTGGCAATATAAAAAATTGAGTATGAGAGAGAGACTAGGTCATCGATGCTGATATCACTGAAGTATCTACACCTTACAAAATAACATTTATCGGTGAAGTGAGTGGACAACCTAACTTTAATGTCAGATTCAGGATTGTTCCTTTTCTCTGACTAATGGAATCATGTAGCCTGTTTTCTATTTTTCATTTCTGATTCAATTCTGACCAAAGCCATGTACAGTGAATAAATCTAAGCTAAACTAGCAGCATTTGGAGGGCACTGGAAACACATCTATGTTTCCAGTCAAATAGCAATCTTCAGCTGAAATATTCTATGTAAAAATTTCTCCAGAATATAGGTTTTTTTAAAGACATTTCAAACAATAGCTAGAATTTACCCAAACATACACACACAAACATAATGCTTTGAAATTCTTAACATTTATATAAGATACTATTTCACATTGTAAGACACTTTTCTTTAAAATTCCCCAAATAGAAATAAATAGATAAATAAATAAATAAAAGGATTATCATCTTGATTTATGCACTTCAGTTAGCAATGATGGCCTGGATCTGTGCTATATTCAAATTCTCTTGCAATTTTAGTTCTTTCATATACACATAAATGTGTACTTCTTTTTGACACCTTGCTAAAATGATCTTTTAAATGACGGTAAGTATCGTGTTGCGAGAGATTCTTTTACAGTTACTTGCCAAATCTCTTGTAAGTAGCAAGCCCACTAAATGAAAAGTACCTGCAAGGACAATGCAGTCCAAGAATTCATATGTAAAAGACATTATCTCCATATTAATGAAGCTTACTCATATTTTATTTTGCTAAGTCTTTTTGAACACACTAGAAGTTTTCTCTACCACTACTAAAGTCTATCAAGTAAAGATGGAGTGAGAAGATAGCATATCATTTGGAGCCTGGAATCTTATCCTATTGAGAAAGAAGAAAACATGAGGGCTGAAAACATTGTAAAATGTGCCATTAAAGTGACAGGAGGTAAATCATGTTCAGTTAATTTCTTCATATCTCAAAGTCTTTCACCCAGTACTTTCATGGGTTGGTATTGCAGTCCTGTGATTTTATGGATGTTGTGAAAAACAGAAAATGTTAGTACATTTCCAAAACTGATGAGGAAATTTTTTTCAGTAATCTGAATGCCACATTACAAAATGATCTCTGAAGAGATAACTTTCTTAACCAAACACAGTTAAAGCAGATGCAGAGGTAAAATGAGTACAGGAGTAGTTTCTGCATGTCATCTAGTGGTCCATTTCCACTAACAGGGATGTGCAGTGTGGATACTAAGTAAATATTTTGTTAGCTAAAATTAGACCCCAAGAAATGCCTATTCAGAGGTGTTCACAAATATTTTCTCCAAAACCACTTCTAGACGGTGCCAGTGTCCAAAGTATTTTTAAAGATAAAAAAAAAAAAAAAAAATTACTGTCTGAACAATCTAGATCTCTTTCCAAAAGGAAATTCTGTGCAGCAGAAGAAAAGACAGTAAATATAAAATGATGACCTACTGACATCTACCTGGATAGAAAATAGATACATTTTTTTTTAGTGCACTGCCCTGTGCATTCTACTATGTTTAATACAACCCTGATAAAAAAAGGAGAGTGGTTGTGTTTAACCAAGGTCCATGAAAAGAACATTTGAATTTTCTGTTCCTTTACACACAAGTGACTATCTTCAAATGGAGATAATAGTTTTAGTTTTCCCCTCTTCTTTCACTGCTTTTATTTAGTACATGTATCTGCTGTGTCATATTAACTCACTTTGCTTGCAAGTAGTTAAAAATACATAAAAACACTCAAGACCTTTAGTTACATAAATATATGATTTAACACATCTACAAAAATAATTGCTATTTTACAGCCAACAAGGAACAAGGCAGTACTGGAATGAAGGGCTAGTGTAGCCTTTCAGGTGGGGTTAGATCCTCCCTCTTCCTCTGAAGATCTGGAAGCTTACTAACACTGCTCAGCATAGCCATGCGCTGTAAGGAAGGGGAATTGTTCAGTTAGAGAATGCTTGTGGCTATCTTGAATACAATATCAATGCAGAAGAGCAGAGGACACAAGGCTACTCCTTCCCTGAGGCTGCAGAAGAACTTTTAGAGTAGCTCTACTCTTGTTCTGAGGATTTTTCACCTATTTCTTGGTGTCTGCTGAGTACCCAAAGCAGCTAATGAATTTGAGGAAAGGAATAATCCAACTTCTTCAATTACTCTGTTCTTCTAAAGTCTTGTAATATGTAGCCATATAACTGCCCATATATAGGGCTTTTAGGGAGTCTTCATTTATTCCAGAATATTTGTCTCTGAAAAGGCACTTCCACCTGCAGAAAACTAGTGTCCTTTATCTGTTAAGCATGTCTTTTATTTCTAATCTAAATCTTTGACCATTCAATATCATCTGCAGTGCCTTTTCTTCCCAATCTATAATACATTTTGTTTAAATTGGGCACACTGTGCTTTAAATTTCAGTTCTAAATGATCTATCTAGGTATTAAAGTTGCATTTAAGCACTTTGTAGTGCTGGATAATTGATGCCTTAAGTTTCTACTGCCTTTTTAGTAGTGGCTTCATAGGGTTCATTTGAAGGTAAAGCACCATCCAGGAGAGGTAATTGGAGGGTGTTGGCTGAGAGCTGAACCTAATGTAATTCACAAAATCTATTGCTCTAAAATTCTGAATACATTTCCAGGGAGTTCTGTCAGGGTAATCATTATGTTGCCTTACCATGGGTGCTAAGAACTACGTCTGTTTTGTTGTGTTAAAATTTCTGTAAGTAGAAAGAATATACATACATAATTCAGGAAACAGTAACTATGTCTCAATTAAAGAAATGCTAAATGCCAACTGACAAAGTGTTCTTCCTCCAACTCTGGGAGGCTTTGCGCTCACAGGTTCTCGTCCTACTGGGGGACTTCAACCACCCCGACATCTGCTGGAAAACCAACACGGCAAGATGTAAGCAATCCAGCAGGTTTCTCGAATGCATTGAGGACAACTTCCTAAGCCAGGTAATAGACACCCCTACCCGAGGGGATGCGATACTGGACCTGGTGGTCACCAATGCAAGAGAGCTCATCGGAGATGTCAAGATTGGAGGCAGCCTGGGCTGCAGTGATCATGCGATGGTAGAGCTCACGCTCCTGAGGGAAATGGGAAGAACAAAGAATATAGGCAGGACCCCGAATATTAGGAAAGCAAAATTCCAGCTCCACAAGGAGATAGTCAGAAGGACTCCCTGGGAAACGGTCCTCAGGGACAGGGGAACAGAACAGAGCTGGCAGATCTTTAAGGATGTGATCCACAGAGCGCAAGAGCTCTCGATCCCCAGGTGTAAGAAATCGGGCAAAGAAGGGAAGAGACCGGCATGGCTGAGATGAGAGATGCTTGTCAAACTAAGGAGGAAGAGGGAACTGCACAGGCAGTGGAAGCAGGGACAGGAATCCTGGGAAGAGTATAGGGACGCTGCCCGGTTGTGTAGGGATGGGGTCAGGAAGGCCAAGGCGCGGCTGGAGCTAAACTTGGCAAGGAATGCAAAGAATAATAAGAAGGGTTTCTACAGGTACATCAGCCGGAAAAGGATGGTTAAAGAAAGCATACCCCCTGGTGAGTGAGACCGACAAGCTGGTAAGAGCAGATGAGGAGAAGGCTGAGGTACTCAACAACATTTTTGCTTCAGTCTTCACTGGAAACCTTTCTCCTCACCCCTCCAGACTTGATGGATGGCATGAGAGAGACCGGGAGGGTAAAACCCCTCCTGCTGTAAGAGAAGATCAGGTTCATGACCACCTGAGGAACTTGAATGCACATAAGTCCATGGGACCTGATGAGATACATCCCAGAGTCCTGAGGGAGTTGGCCGATGTAGTCGCCAAGCCACTCTCCATGATACTTGAAAAGTCATGGCAGTCAGGTGAAGTCCCCAGTGACTGGAAAAAGGGAAACATTGTGCCCCTTTTCAAAAAGGGTAGAAAGGAAGACCCTGGGAACTACCGACCTGTCAGCCTCACCTCTGTGCCTGGGAAGATCATGGAACAGATCCTCCTAGAAGCTATGCTAAGGCACATGGAGGCCAGGGAGATAATTCAAGATAGCCAGCATGGCTTCACCAAGGGCAAGTCCTGCCTGACGAACCTAGTGACTTTCTATGCTGGTGTGACAGCATCAGTGGACAAGGAAAAGCCAATGGACGTCATCTATCTGGACTTCTGCAAAGCCTTTGACATGGTCCCCCACAACATCCTTCTCTCTAAATTGGAGAGCTATGGATTTGATGGGTGGACTGTTCGGTGGATAAGGAACTGGCTGGATGGCCGCATCCAGAGGGTAGTGGTCAATGGCTCAATGTCCGGATGGAGACCGGTGACGAGTGGTGTCCCTCAGGGGTCCGTACTGGGACCGCTGCTGTTTGACGTTTTCATCAATGACTTAGACAGCGAGATCGAATGCACCCTCAGCAAGTTTGTGGATGACACCAAGCTGAGTGGTGCAGTAGACACACCAGAATGACGGGATGTCATCAGAGAGACCTGGACAGGCTGGAGAGGTGGGTCTGTGTGAACCTCATGAGGTTCAACAAGGCGAAGTGCAAGGTCCTGCACCTGGGTCAGGGTAACCCCCAGTATCAGTACAGGCTGGGGGAAGAAAGGACCAAGAGCAGCCCTGCCAAGAGGGACCTGGGGGTTCTGGTGGATGAAAAGCTGGACATGAGCCAGAAATATGAGCTGGCGGCCCAGAAGGCCAACCATACCCTGGGCTGCATCAAGAGAAGCGTGGCCAGCAGGTCGAGGGAGGTGATTCTGCCCCTCTACTCTGCTCTGGGGAGACGTCACCTAGAGTACTGCGTCCAGCTCTGGAGCCCTCAGCACAAGAAGTACATGGACCTGTTGGAGCAGGTCCAGAGGAGGGCTACAAAAATGATCCGAGGGCTGGAGCACCTCTCTTATGAGGACAGGCTGAAGAGAGTTGGGGCTGTTCAGCCTGGAGAAGAGAAGGCTGCAGGGAGACCTAATTGCAGCCTTTCAGTACTTAAAGGGGGCCTATAGGAAAGATGGGGAAAATCTTTTCAGTAGGGCCAGCTGTGCCAGGACAAGGGGTAATGGTTTTAAACTAAACCAGGGTAGGTTTAGACTGGATATACGAAAGAAATTCTTTACAATGAGGGTGGTGAAACACTGGAACGGGTTGCCCAGAGAGGTAGTGGAGGCTCCAGCCCTGGAAACATTCAAGACCAGGTTGGACGGGGCTCTGAGCAACGTGGTCTAGTTAGCAGTGTCCCTGCTCATTGCAGGGGTGTTGGACTAGATGACCTCTAGGGGTCCCTTCCAACCCGAAACATTCTATGATTCTAAGAGTTGCAATGTGCACATACTGTAACCACAGGAAACAAATGGGAAAATATTAATCCTTTTAAAAAATTAATAGCAGGAAAGATCATGATATTTGTTTTATAATGGTACTGAAAGGCTGTTCAGGGTCCATACATAATGAGTTTTAGATTAGATTGATATTCTATATCTATAACCCATTAAACATCATTATAATACAGGAATTACTACAGCACTGTATAAACTACAGTAAAAACACTTTGAAATTACCTTGGGGAGTGCAATCTTTTTCTATTAATAACAGAAGTGTTATGGAATTTGAGTGTTTTCTACTTCATTCTGCAGACTATAAGTACATCTCATGGTAACAAACAAAGAGAAAAGTCTGCCTTTCTGGAAGTGATACAATTCTCCAAACTTGGACATCTAGTTTCTTTTCAGATGCTTTAGACTACCTGACACTTCCATGTCAGGTTACTAACTATGATGCAAGGCCCCTGACTTTCTGCAGTGGCAGACAGAGGCCAGGCTGGATATTCTGGGGCATCTAAAATAACACCACTTTATCTGCTAGTGGAACTTAATCCAGCTGAGGCATCCATAGATTTCCCTGTGCAGTGATCATCCGGCTAATGCAACCTGTTCCTCAGGCTTTGCTGGTGACTCCATCCATCCACAGAGATAGGTTAACCTGAGATTTTTGTGTTTTACCCGTTTTCTAAATACTTCTTTTAAAAAATGTGACTTTTTAACACTATAGAAACTCTGGTGGACTACTGAAAGAAGAATATCCAGTTGGAATAAGTGGAGCTTGTTTATTGATTTAGTAATCCCAGATATATGTCATTGTCCATCTGGAAACATTTAATCAGGTGAGTTTGTTTTATTTTAATTTACAAGTAAGGGTTCTTAAATATGATTATTTTTAAAAATTTACTACAATACTTTTGCATAATCCCACTCAGAGAAGAACATGTGTCTGGTATGAATTCTTGCCACCATGACTTTCAGAACAGCCATATTAACAAATCATTGGCGGAAAAACTTAATAAAATCCCCCAAAAGCAAGGCCTTATCTCTTACTACTCTGCTTTAGTGTGGTTTTGTTTGTTTGTTTGTTTGTTTGCTTGCTTGCTTTTTTAATGACACTGGAACAGTAGATGGTAGGTGGCAAAACAGGAGTCAAAAGAAATATTCTCTTCCCAGCTCTTCTCAAAGATAACAGTCTGATCTTAGAAATGTGTAGAAATACCCAGCTTTTAAGCATTCTATTAATTTGTTTGTATACAATTTACTAACTCCTCATGCTCAGAAGCAGGCATAGAGAGCACATTGGATTGAATGAGTAGAACTACTGATTTCTTAAAATTAACAGCGTGGTTCGATTTTCAAGTCTAAACTGATATCTTTCAATACTCATAACAGTGGAAATCTACTTGTGTATTCAATGTTTTAACAGCCATTTTTAATAGTTAGCACATTCCATAATTTAAACATACTCCCAGTTCTACCCTGCAATGTTGTTCAAGTCCCCTGTCTTCAAATTTTCTTACTGAGACTACTAACAGTATTTCACAGAATCACAGAATCACAGAATGGCAAGGGTTGGAAGGGACCTCGGCAGACCATCTAGTCCAACCCCCCTGCTAAAGCAGGTGTCCTAGAGCATGTTACACAGGACTTCATCCAGGCAGGCTTTGAACATCTTCAGAGACGGAGACTCCACAACCTCCCTGGGCAGCCTGTTCCAGTGCTCTGTCACCCTCAGAGTAAAGACGTTTTTCCTCATATTCAACTGAAACCTCTTATGCTTCAATTTGTGCCTATTGCCCCTTGTCCTGTTGCTGGGCACCACTGTAAAGAGGCTGGCACCATCATCGTTGACATCCACCCTTAAGATATTTGTATGTGTTGATGAGGTCCTCTCTCAGTCTTCTCTTCTTCAGGCTGAACAAGCCCAACTCTCTCAGCCTTTCCTCATAGGGGAGATGTTCCAGTCCCTTTATCATCCTAGTTGCTCTCCTCTGGACTCTTTCTAGGAGTTCCTCATCTTACTTGAACTGGGAGCCCAGAACTGGACACAGTACTCCAGGTGGGGTCTCACCAGGGCAGAGTAGAGGGGGAGGATAACCTCCCTCGACCTGCTGGCCACACTCCTCATAATGCACCCCAGGATACCATTGGCCTTCTTGGCAACAAGGGCACACTGCTGGCTCATGGTCAGCTTGTTGTCCACCAAGACTCACATATCACAAAAAAATTAGAAGGGGCAGAGATACTGGCTAACAGAAAATGTAATAAAGATTAAGTGCCTAGCAATATTTTCCTTTGGATTTTCTGTTAGCAAGCATGTACATGCAATAGGCATACAAAATCAAGTTTCTTCCTATCTCCCCCCTTGTTTTGGCTGAGAAAGAGCAGTAAGAGAGATCTGGGAAATGAAGCAGATGCTGATTTTTGCAGCATCTGTCATAGGCTGTTTACTAAGTCTGGCAAAAGCAGCAGATGTAAATTGTAGAGAATTTGCACTATGTACTTACACATGATAGGAAACCAGCCTGTTGACTGGTAGACAGATGGCTAGAGACAGTACTAATCCAGCAAAGACCTTCATTATGAATAGGTATGCCTAGGATCATGTGGCCAATTTTTCAGTAACTCCTCATGTCATTTTCTTTACATTAATAATGAAAAAGCCATTTGATAGAAGGAAGAAAGAGAAAGAAGTAGACTGGCTCACAAAACTTCTCATTCAGACACAAGAGTTGCACAGTCTTGGAAAAAAAGTAGCTGTGTGGGCTTTCTAAGAAGGTCTGTGTCGTGGTTTAACCCAGCTGGCAACTAAGCACCACGCAGCCACTCACTCACTCCCCCCCCTCCCTCAGTGGGATGGGGGAGAGAATCGGGAAGGAGAAAAAGGGTAGAGCCGAGGGCTGAGATAAAGACAGTTTAATAAGAGAAAATAATAATAATAGTAATAATGAGAATGGTAACAAAATATACAGAATATACAAAACGAATGATGCACAATGCAATTGCTCACCACCCGCCAACCGATGCCCAGCCCGTCCTGAGCAGCGATCACTCCCCGAGCTGCGAGCAGTACCCGAGCAGCGATCAGTACCCGAGCAGCGATCACTCTCCCCGTGACTGACCAACCGACTAAACCACCCCCCCCGAGCATGACGTTATATGGTATGGAATAGCTCTTTGGACAGTTTGGGTCCTAGCTGTGCTGTACTCCCAGCTTGTTATGCACCTGGCCGAGCAGGAGAAGCTCAAAAAGTCCTTGAGCAGTCTGAGCACTACTTGGCAACAACGAAAAACATCAGCGTGTTATCAACATTCTTCTAGCACTAAATCCAAAGCACAGCACTATGCTAGCTTCTGTGAAGAAAATTAACTCTATCCCAGCCAAAACCAGGACATTATCCACCCCTTATTCCATACCATTTACATCATGCTTAGGTCCTATCCTTACAATACATTCCAATTAATCACCACCACCTTCCCATTTTGATATATATATACACAGATATCATTCCCTTAGTCTATGGACCATCCCTCTAAAATGTCCATTGGGTTCATTTAGTCCACAGTTTTGGGCTTCATCTGTCGTAACAGTCTTTCAGGGCAGGAGAATTGAGGTCTGGTGTTGGGTTGTCGCATGCTGAAGTCAGTTCTGGTTCCATTCGCTGCACTTCTTCAGTTTCGTCAACATTCATTCTTCTTAATCTGGGCGATTCTTACTGCTGTACCATTGATAGGACATACAGCAATAGTAGAAATGATGACATACTGCATTATAAAACAATTAACATCATGCAATTCAGTTCATTGGCTATTTTCACCCAAAATCAAATCCCTTTGAGGTACACATCAGACTTCCCCGTCCTTCTGCATCACCCACCAAGTGGAGCCAGGTCCTTCGGCAAAAGCAATCCCACAGATGGCTTTGCCTTTACCTGAGGCAGGAGTAACCCAGACTGTCTTCCCCAGCATATTTTTTACATGCACTACAGGGACTTTATCCCCTTCTACAGTACGTAAGAGGTTTGATTGGGCAGGGCCAGCTCGGTTGGAAGATCCTCTAGTGTTGACTAACCAGTTAGCCTTTGCTAAATGTGTATCCCAATGTTTGAATGTTCCACCACCCATTACTTTCAGTGTAGTTTTTAACAGTCCATTGTATCGTTCAATTTTCCCAGAGGCTGGTGCATGCTAGGGGATGTGATAGACCCACTCAATGCCATGCTCTTTGGCCCATTTCTCTATGAGGCTGTTTCGGAAATGAGTTCCATTGTCTGACTCAATTCTTTCTGGAGTGCCATGTCGCCACAGGACTTGTTTTTCAAGGCCTAGGATAGTGTTCCGGGCAGTGGCATGGGGCACGGGATATGTTTCCAGCCATCCGGTGTTTGCTTCCACCATGGTGAGCACATAGCGTTTGCCATGGCAGCTCTGTGGGAGTGTGATATAATCAATCTGCCAGGCCTCTCCATATTTGTATTTCAGCCACCGTCCTCCATACCAGAGAGGCTTTAACCGCTTGGCTTGTTTGATTGCAGCACATGTTTCACATTCATGGATAACCTGTGCAATAGCGTCCATAGTTAAGTCCACCCCTCGATCACGAGCCCATCTATATGTTGCATCTCTTCCTTGATGGCCTGAGGTGTCATGGGCCCACCGAGCTAGAAACAATTCACCCTTATGTTGCCAGTCCAGATCCACCTGAGCCACTTCAATCTTAGCAGCCTGGTCTGCCTGTTGGTTGTTTTGATGTTCTTCAGAGGCCCGACTCTTGGGTACATGAGCATCTACATGACGTACTTTTACAACCAGGTTCTCTACCCGGGAAGCAATATCTTGCCACAATGCGACTGCCCAGATGGGTTTGCCCCTGCGCTGCCAGTTGTTCTGCTTCCATTGCTGCAGCCACCCCCACAGGGCATTTGCCACCATCCATGAGTCAGTATAAAGATAGAGCACTAGCCAGCTGGATGGCTTTCACCTCTGCAAATTGACTTGATTCACCTTCTCCTTCAGCAGTCTCTGCGACTTGTCTTGTAGGACTCCATACAGCAGCTTTCCGCCTCCGATGTTTTCCCACAAGGCGACAGGATCCATCAGTGAACAGGGCATATTGCTTCTCATTTTCTGGCAGTTTATTGTACAATGGGGCTTCTCCAGCACGCACCACCTTTTCCTCTGGCGATATTCCAAAATCTTTGCCTTCTGGCCAGTCCATGATCACTTCCAAGATTCCTGGGCGACTGAGGTTTCCTATTCGAGCCCGTTGTGTAATCAGTGCGACCCACTTACTCCACGTAGCATCAGTTGCATGATGTGTAGAGGGGACCTTCCCTTTGAACATCCAGCCCAGCACCGGCAGTCGGGGTGCCAGGAGGAGCTGTGCTTCAGTACCAATCACTTCTGAAGCAGCTCGAACCCCTTCATATGCTGCCAATATCTCTTTTTCAGTTGGAGTATAGCGGGCTTCGGATCCTCTGTATCCCCAACTCCAAAACCCCAGAGGTCAGCCACGAGTCTCCCCTGATGCTTTCTGCCAAAGGCTCCAGGTAGGGCCATTCTCCCCGACTGCGGTGTAGAGCACATTCTTTACATCTTGCCCTGCCTGGACTGGTCCAAGGGCTACTGCATGCACTATCTCCCGTTTAATTTGTACAAAGGCTTGTCGTTGTTCAGGGCTCCATTTGAAAATTAACTCTATCCCAGCCAAAACCAGGATAGTCTGTTTAAGTTCTGATATGGTGAAATATTGCAGTAATTTTCCAGAAATTATATTCTCTACAGTAAATAAATTAAATTTCCCCAATTTAGATTATATGTGTTTTACTTCTTTTGGATGTGTATGCAAATATTTTTGCTATACCCATGCCTTCTAACAGAATTTTTACCTATCTACCCTATTCCACTGTATTTGCATGGAATTTCCCTGATTTTACTCTGTAGCTGAAGAGCACAGAAGATGTGTATTTTAGAGTCACATTTTCTATTGTGTTAACTTAGATAACACTTTTTTCATTGTGCCGTCACAGTACATACTCTTAATGAAAAATTGTCTTCCTTACGCATTTTGGTCATAACCCAAGCACTGAAAAGCTGAGGGCAAAATTCTTTGAAACCTTTGCCAAGATCAAAGTATGCAAGGGTCAGAGAAAAATCTCTGTGATGCTCACCTCAGGAAAATTAAACCTTTATTATGACAGAAAAAAGAGTTACCGTTAATAACTCTATGTATGCAATGGATCTATTGCACTTCGAGTGGCAATTATGGAACTATTGAGCTAATGCTGAAAATGTGGTATTTCATAGTGGTTTTGTTATGTTTCTTAAATATAGAATCATAGACTCAAAGAATGGGTTGCATTGGAAGGGACCTTTAAACATCATATAGTCCACATGGCCTGCAATGGACAAGGACATCTTCCAACAGATCAGGTTCCTCAAAAACTCCATACAACCTCACCCTGAACACTTCCAGGAGTGAAGCATCGTCAGCTTCTCTGGGTAACCTCTGGGCAATCTAATCTAAAACTACTCTTTTAGTTGAAAACCATTAACCCTTGCCATATCACTACAGGCTTTGGTAAAAAAGTGTCTCTCCATCTTTCCTATGAGCTCCCACTTTAAATATTGAAAGACCACAGTAAGGTCTCCCCAGAGCCTTCTCCAGGCTGAACAACCCCAACTCTCTCAGCCTGTCCTCACAGGAGAGGTGTTCCAGCCCTCGGATCATTTTAGTAGCCCTCCTCTGGACCTGCTCTTACAGGTTTATGTCTGTCTTGTGCTGGGGGCCTAGAGCTGAATGCAGAACTCCAGGTGGGGTTTCACAAGAACATTACAGAGGGGGACAATCACCTCCTTTGACCTGCTGGCCATGCCTCTTTTTATGCAGCCTAGGATACAGTTGGCTTTGTGGGTTGCAAGCTCACATTGCTGGCTCATGTCCAGTTTTTAGTCCACCAGTATCCTCAAGTTCCTTCTGTTCTCAATCCATTCATCTCCCAGTCTGTACTGATACTGGTGATTGTCCAGATGCACCTGTTCCAGGTTCAGGACCTTGCACTTATCCTTGCTGAACATGGGCCTACTCTTTGAGCCTGTCATGATCCCTCTGGATGGCATCCCTTCCTTCTAGCAAATCAACTGCACCACCCAGCTCAGTGTCATCTTCAAATTTGCTGAGGATACACTTAATCCCACTGTCTATGTCAGTAATGAAGATATTACATAGCACTGCTCCCATGCGTTTCCATTCAGACATTGAGACTTTGACTCTGGATACAGCCATACAGCCAGTTCCTTATCCATCTAATAGTGCATCCATCAAGCACGTACCTCTCCAATTTAGTGGCAAGAATGTTGTGGGGGATTGTATTGAAGGCCTTTCAGAATTCCAGGTAGATGACGTCCATAGCTCTTCTCTTGTCCACTGATGCAGTTACTCTGTTGTAGAAGGGCACTACATTAGTCAGGCATGATTTGCCCTCAGTGAAGCCATGTTGGCTGTCTCTAATAAAATGATGTAAAATGTTATAAATTTTATAAAATATAAATTGTTTCCAAGAGCCTGTATGAATCATAGGTGTCACTGCCACTATTGCACATAAATAATCAGAAATGCAGACTTCCCACTGACAAGACTATCCAAATATGGTTCCCCTTCATGATTAGTGAAAAAAGTAATGATGTCTAAAATGGGCACCTATTACAAGACATAGTAGTAGAGCTCAGATAAATGAAAATTGTTTGCTAGTGTGAGAAGGTATGGTGGGTTGACCTTGGCCGGCCACCACGTGCCCACCAAGGTTCTCTGTTACTGCCCCTCCTAAACTGGGAAGGGGGAAGAAAATAGAACAAAAGGCCCATGGGTTGAGATAAAGATAGAGAGATCACTCACCAGTTATCATCACAGGCTAAACAGCCTCAACTTGGGGAAATTAATTTATTGCCAATCAAATCAGAGTAGGATAATGAGAAACAAGAACAAATCTTAAAACACCTTCCCCACAACCCTCCCTTCTTCCCAGGCTCAGCTTCACTCCTGATTTCTTTACCTCCTCTCCCCCCCAGTGGCACAGGAAGGTGAGGAATCAGGCTGTGGTCAGTTTGTAACACTTCGTCTCTGCCGCTCTATCCTCCTCACACTCTTCCCCTGCTCCAGCGTGGCTCCCTCCCACAGTATACAGTTCTTCACAAACCACTCCAGCATGGGTCCATCATTTCCATGGGGTGCAGTCCTTCAGGAATGGAGTGCTCCAGAACAGGATCCCCACAGGGCCACAGGTCCTTCCAGAATATCTGCTTCAGTGTGGGCTCCTCTCCACAGACTATAGGTCCTTTCAGGAGCCTGCTCCAGTGCAGGCTCTTCACTGAGTCACAGCTTCCTTCAGGCACATCCACTTGCTTTGACATGCTGTGTTCCATGGGCTGCCAGGTGGCTATCTACTCCACCATAGATGTCCTTGAGCTGCTGGAGACAGCCACCATGGTCTTCACCAGGGGATGCAAGGGAATCTCTGCTCTGGCACCTGGAGCACCTACTCCCTCTCCCCCTCCTTTTTCACTGACCTTGGTGTTTGCAGGGCTGTTTCTCTTGCATGTTCCCACTCTTCCCCCCCCCCCGCCCCAGCTGCTGTTGCACAGCAATTTTCAACCTTCTTAAATATGTTATCCCAGAGGTGTTACCACTTTTGCTGGTAAGCCCAGTTTTGGCCAGTGGTGGGTCTGTCTTGGAGCCAGCTGGAACTGGCTCCATTGGACATAGGGGCAGCTTCTGTCAGCTTCTCACAGAAGCCACCCCTGTAGCCATCCCAAACCCTTGCCACATAAACCCAATGTGGAAGTTAACCATTCAGTCTGTATCTGGAAGTTATTCAGGGTGGTTGTCAAGACAAGAAAATGCACATTAGTAAATGTAATTAATAATGAATTAAATATGAGGGGTTTATATCTGTGTCTTCTGGAATACTTTTTTTTTTTTCCAAAAGCATTAATATTTTATCACAGAACACCCCCCCTTCTTAAAAAAAAAAAAAACAAAACAAAAACAAAAAAACACCACCACACCACAAACACAAAAAAAAACCAAAAAACCACCCCAAACAAAACTTTTTGAAAGTTTCTCTGGGTTAGGCAGATCAGTGTTCTCCGCTGATATAGCAATCTCTGTATTTCTATGATTGTTTCAGCTCCTGTTTTTGAAGCACGCAGAGAAGCAAAATGAAGATCTTGGCAGTTGTATTCTTTCCATAGCACAGCTGTATCAACATCATCAGATGACCTTGCTTCAGATGACCACTCAGGATAAAATTATTATTTATGTAGTATGGATGATCAGGTAATGAGAATATGGTGCTGAAGTGGGACCCTCAAGTGCTTGACCATGTATAAACATTAATGCTGTTTGAAACTTGAA
The DNA here is from genome assembly GCA_034008185.1 of Gorsachius magnificus. Classification (NCBI taxonomy): domain Eukaryota; kingdom Metazoa; phylum Chordata; class Aves; order Pelecaniformes; family Ardeidae; genus Gorsachius; species Gorsachius magnificus. Next base: position 43,357,503 of record CM067081.1, read on the forward strand.
TTAGATCTATTAATCAGTCTGCATTTCTTGGTCTGAAATCCAGAAATCAGACCAGGGAGAGTATGAATTCAGCAGCTTAAATATAGACTGGGATTTCAAAAGTTTCCCTTGCTAGTTTGTTTGTCAGCAGATGCACAGTATCTTTTCTGAGAAGGCAATCTAGCAGACTTTTTATCATGATCCTTATGTCATGACAGAATGCTACCTGGACTATACAGCTCCACCTTTTATTCTATTATTTATACCACAGATTTTCACTGATTTCCTGAGCCACAAAAATCTTTTAACTACAGACAGATAGTTATCACTTCCGTTTTGTGCAATGCATTGTGTGACTTCTAGTGTGCACATAGGTGCAACTTATGTTTTTTCTCTTCAAAAAGTTAGACCTACAGTTTCTAAAAGGCAGCGTTATCCTCTGGAAATCCACTGAAATCATACGAAGAGAATACCATTAAAGCTTCAAATCTTCTGAACTCTGATTGATAGAGTTCAAAAGAACTGCATGAATTCTTGAATGCTTTTCATTGATGGAACGGAGCAAGCATATAGTCACACAGCATAAAATTGACTTTAAACTCTTAACTGAATTAAAGCAAAAAAAAATCTGCTTTAGCAAACAATAATAAAAAAAAGATAAACCTTTGCAATTAAACTTTTGAAGAGACATCTTCTCCACTTCAGTGGAAATTTGATACCCTCCTTATTTCTTTGTACCTATGATTAGCTAAACTCTCTTTCTTTCCCTTTTTAATTTTTCATGTTAAAAATCAGTCTGTCTTGTTGGTTCTTGATAGCAATGAAAATGTCTATTAACAAAACCATTTGTGGAGTAAGTAAGATTGATCAAAGTAAGCTTTGACCAATGAGGTCAGGACAAGAGGAAATGGTCTCAAGTTGTGCCAAGGGAGGTTTAGATTGGACATCAGGAAAACTTTCTTCACTGAAAGGTTTGTAAAGCATTGGAACAGGCTTCCCAGGGAAGTGGTTGAGTCCCCATCCCTCGAGGTATTTAAAAAATGTGTAGGTGTGGTGCTTGGGGAGATGGTTTAGTGGTGGACTTACAGTGTTAGGTTAACGGTTGGACCTGATGATCTTAAAGGTCTTTTCCAACCTAACGATTCTATGATTTATGATTCTAAGCTCAGAGGAAAAAAATATTTAAAAAAGCCTATCTTTAGTTCCATTGTTGTCCTCTGATGAATCACAAACCTTTCAGCAGTTTATATAATCTGCACTTACATTGAACTTTTTAAATTTCTCAGTCTTTATTCATTTTCCTTGCTGTTTTCTCATGGGTTTGTTTATTGGTGTTTTGTTTTTTTTTTTTATAGAACAGGTTTCCTACTGTAGTATTAAATGAAAAATTCTTTACAATAGCAGTTTTCTGGGTAGGCAAGAAGTTAAATGGTAATGAGAACTGAGCATACATTTACAGTTGCACACATGCAAGACAACCTTTTCATTGCTGTGTGCTAATGAAACTAATTCCCATCTTCATAGATAAATTACGTTCTGCTCAGAAGATAAACTCTTTTTTTAAAAGATATTCAGTACTGATAGCACACAGTTATTCAGTATGTTGCATGTCTGGTTTGAGGATAACATTCTTAAATTAATGTACATTAGTTATTTTTAATCAAGTAAAAATATATATATTTATAAACAAAAATAAAAGAATAAATATATATAAGCATATATAAATGTATATTTTAGGAAGGTGGAAATGAATTGAACAGGTGAATGCCTGGCTGGTGCCATTCTCAAAGCTTTGACTTCTATGATCATGGATCTGCCCTTGAGAAGCCAGGTCTGTTGGGAGTTGATGGGATTCACCTGGCCAAGTAGCTGACCAGATTTATACAAAGAGCTTTAAACTAGATTTAGTGGCTGAAGGGGATCAAGTTTTGAGCAAGAGAAGAGTCAGGAGCTGTTAATGTATTAAGAATAGACAGGGGAAAACCTGTGAAATACCTCAGAAGAATTAGTGTATATTCCCCTAAAAAAGGTGATGTGGTTGATCGCTTAACTGAAATGCCTCTACACCGATGCATGCACACAGCATGGGTAACAAACAGGAGAAGCTGGAATCCACTGTGCAGATAGAAAACTATGATCTAATTGCTATCACTGAAACATGGTGGAATGAATCACATGACTGCAGCACTGCAATTGATGACTATAAACTGTTCAGGAGGGACAGGCAAGGAAGGAGGGGCAGGGGAGAGGTGCTGTCCTCTAAGTAAAAGAATAGATTGACTGCACAGAGCTGTCTTTGAAAACCAGTGAGAGCTTTATGGGTAAAAATTAGGAGCTAAGCCAACAAGGGAAACACTGTGGTTGGTGTTACTACAGTCTTCCTGACCATCCTGTTGATGATGCTACAGGAAGTATCACATTCCCAGGCTATGATCCTGCTGAGGGACTTCAATCACCCTGACATTTGCTGGAGAAGCTGCACAAGCAAGCTGTAAGCAGTCCAGGAGACTCTTGAAGTGTGTTGAGGATAATTTTGTAATTCAGGTGATAGGCCAACAAGAGCAGAAACATTACTAGACCTGTTGCTCAGCAAGACGGATGAACTAATTAGAGTGGACAAGATCAGTGGCAGCCTGGGCCACAGTGATCATGTTATGGTGGAATTCACACTGGCCTTTCAATTTTTAAAGGGGGCTTGTAAGAAGTACTTTTTACCAAGGCCTGTAATGATATGGTAAGGGGTAGTGGTTTTAAACTGAAAGAGCACAGAGAAGCTGTACATGCTCCATCCCTGGAAGTGTTCAAGGTGAGATTGAATGGGGCTTTGAGAAACCTGATCTATTGGAAAATGTCCCTGCCCATTGCAGCCAGTGTGGACTAGATTATCTTTAAATCTCTCTTCCAACCTAACCCATTCTATGATGTATTACAATGAAGGTAGTGAAACACTGGAACGGGATGCCCAGAGAGGTAGTGGAGGCCCCTTCTCTGGAAACATTCAAGGCCAGGTTGGATGGGTCTCTGAGCAACCTGATCTAGTTAGCAGTGACCCTGCTGACTGCTGGGGGGTTGGACTAGATGACCTCTAGGGGTCCCTTCCAACCCAAAACATTCTATGATTCTATGATTCTATGTTTACACTCAATAGTATATATATTTAGAAATAATTTCATTTTCATTTTACTTGAGTGAATACCTATATAATAGTATTAAACTAATGATTACATTTTGTAGCTTTATATGCATTTTAATAGACTGCCAATTATTATAGTACTATTATAAAATAAAGAAAACCAAATATTTCTGAAATACGTTTCAGACTGCCTCATTAGCTATGCTTTACTAAATATGCTATGCTTTGTCTAAATATGCTATGCTTTGTCTAAACCTGACTTTTGCCTAAGGAAGAATCATTGCTGTGTTGGAAAATTGTTTACTTTTTACCAGGTTTACTATTTATTTTATTTAAATAATAAGCAATATGCTACCACTTTTTTAAGGCTATAGGAATAAAAGAATATGAAATATTCTATCATAGCCTGTAATACTGTTTATAGTATATATTTTGTTAAAGTTTTCTAGACAGGAATTTCATATTGAGCAATGCAATTCATTTCACTAAATTAATCTTGAAGGCAGATGTTTATATATGGGCTATTTATTCATATTGTCTTATAATGCATTGGAGTTGATAGAGAACATTGTGGGAATAAATTAAATGTCTAATAGAAATCAGTAAGTCCCAAAATTATAATGATATAATAAACCTTGACTCACGTTAGATCTCTAACCTTTGAATATCTGCTGGTAGACAAGATGATTCGTAGAGTTAGAAAGATCCATAAAGTATGAAAAAAGACTCCCCAAACAGATCACACTTAGCAAGATTTGTATACCCCTTCTAATAGCTATTAAAGTTAATGAGTGAATTTGTGTTGACTTTGATAGGAATTACAATAATCTTGGTTTCTGAAAAAATACTTAAAAAAAGATAATGAACACATAATGCACAACAATGTGAATACTTCAAACTACAGCATCATGCATGATATGCTATGACCAAAAAACATCATTAAAGGGAAAAAAATACCCCAACAAAAACCAAAAAGCAAAAAATCCTGCACTGTATTAAAATCAGTTCTTCTTCTGACATGACAACAGATTGGTTCTTTAATCATCTCATCAGATTTAATTGAAATAGTAATAAAAGCAGGTGATGAGCAAAGCAAACAGTATTAATTATTGTTAGTATTGAAATGACTTTCAGAACTGCAACAGCATGGAAAAAGTCATTGAAATACTCATTAAGAGCAGAAGAGTTCCTTTTCCTCATCAGTAGAGGGTGCCATGCATATGTGTCTTTTGAAAGATAATATTATTTCATTTCATGTGATTATGTTCCACCCCCGTCCTCTTTTGGAAATGCCAGAAGTTTTAAGTATACTGAAAAATATTACTTCAAGAATCTATGGAAAGATTAATTTTTTTGTGTGTTAAATTTAGGTCTCAGTGAAGTCAGATTTCATTCTATGTTACTAATTTATAAATATGTATAGACTTACAAGTGTGACAATCATCATCAATACCGCCAACAGCAGCAATGTCTATTACTCTCATTAGAGTTGCAGTATATGCACTAAAAGAAATGTCTTAATCCTAAATAGTTATAGGTTAACTTTATTACTAATATGAAGTTCTGTCAGTTGTTAGGGAATTTATACTGTCATTTGGCTGACAGGTGTTCTCTATGCATCGTATCTTTGATAAAATCTAAACTTTTACCTCCTGTAGCTCCTGGCTTAATTTAAAATCCTACCTCAACACAAAGTTTGCATGATGAAGGTCAAGTTCTGGAGTTATGTAGCAAGTCATGAAAAACCTTGTGATTGAAAGAGAAAGAATAAGCTAGATATACTAGGAGAAAAGCAGAGCCTGGGAATATATTAAAATGTCTCAAAATGTCTATTATAAAACAGATGTCATATGTCATAAATAAAGATGAAAAAATATTTATTAACTAAAGGTTCCTTCTTATTGAGATGTATATGAAAGACAAAAGGTGACATTTTCAGTTAATTTTTTTAATGTGGTGAAGAGGATCAAGCTTAATTCATATCTGAGAGATTGAGAAGCTTTTTTGAAAAACACACATGAAAAAGTTATAAAGTGCATTGGCTTAGTTCAAGAATTAGAAGTTTCTGATGGTTTGAGACAAAAATGAGATAAAAATTAACAGTGCAGAGGCATGGCCATGCCTTTAGAGAGTAGTAGCGGAGCTGGAAATGAGAAAATACCTGGGGCGTTATCTGATTACAGGGAATTGTCAATATAACAGAAATACAAAACAAATGATCCTACAATGCATCTGAAAATATATTTCTACAAAACCCAGCTCATTTAATGAAAAGGTAGTGAGTTCTCACCTGGAACACTAAGTACATTCTGATTATACTGTTGTGTTATCTTAAGCAGTTTTAATTGTAGAAACAGGATATTAATAGCATAAAAACCATCCAGGTTCTTCCTGGAGCCCATGGAATTAGATCATTGTGATTAATAAATCATAAAATTTTAATCATAAAATAACCCACTGGCCTAGCTTAAATACCAGACATTGATCTGCTAAATGTAAATGAGATACAACTTATGATCATACTTAAGATAGATTAATTCAAACAGTTGTAAAAAAAGATTTATTAAAATGGCATGTAGAACTAAGTCTTCTAACTAAAAACAAAAAAAAAATTATAATACCTAGCAAAATAAATGTAGATATTAGTCATGATTCTCCTCATCAACACCTCAGCTGGGAGAGGTTCTGCTCCTATAATATCTTTTATTTCTCAGTATGCAATTATAGGAAAAAAACATAATAAGAGAAAGAAAATGCAGGGATAAAACCCCCAGAAATAAACAAATAAACCAAAAATCCCAACCCATTGTTTTTAACAAGCTGAGTGTTTTAGCCAAGATCACCTCTGGAGCCATTACTTTTGGCCTTGGCTAAATATCATAATTTTGTGATTTCATTAATTTCAATTCTATAATTCTAGTTAAAATAAAACAAACAAAAAAAAAAAAAGAGGGAAGCTGTTGTATCTTAAAGTATGTTGTGGACTGGTGAAGAGAACGCTTTCCTTGGAGAAGGTGTAGTCAATGTTCTGCAGACAAAGATGAGCTAAGAACTCATAGTTTGTGGTCAACTGTTGAGGAAGCCTTGTATGGAATGTCTGATTTCAGCAAGTCAGTAGCTTGAAGTAGGATACTCAAAAAATTAAATTTACCAAAGTTTGATGTGCTACTAAGGATTCATAATAACAAAAATCCTGTGATCTTTTTCCTAGATGCCTGCATAACTTGTACATTTAAACAGGGGATGTTGGAGGTTTTTTTTTTTAATCATTCTTTCAGCCTAAACTCACAAAATCTAGCTAAATGGCCTGTAGATTTATTACAAAGATCTGCAGATAAGATAACACTGTAAAGATCCTTGGAATTACCTTTGTTGCCCCAGAAGAGAATATAAGCACTATTAAAAATATTTCCTGAGATTAACACAGAGCCACATATTTGTCTGGTTTTATGCACCTTTCTATATTTTTGCTAAACAAATAGCTGAATATAAGCACTGTAGTATAATGAATTTATTTCTGTATTTTTTCAGCTTGAGTGGGTGACAAAAGATTTAAATTCAAAAAGCAAGATAATTTTGAATTTCAGCCAATGTTACAGACTCACAAACTTGGTTTATATAAGCAGTCAAAGAAAATAAATCTATGAAGAAACTGTTGAAAAACTACCTTCTGAAAGTGGACTCTTTTTAACATGTAGTAATTCTACAAATAATTTTATTTAAATAATTATATCAAGAGTTTATTTGGAAAAAATATATAAGTAACGTATTTTTTCTTGAAGGCTTCTGTTGCAGTGATATATGTCAGCTGAAATAAGTGAGAATATCTTTTCTCTTATAAGGTTTTTTATGCTAACTATACTTCATTTACATTGATGTAGGCAAAATGAGAATCACATCTACTTTCTCAATAATTAAGTATTTTTATTTCCTGTTTTTATTTTAAGGAACAGTGATTTTTACATGCTCAAGAGCTTTACAACATGGGTTTGGCAATTTGAGATGGAGTATTTTATACAAAATCATTTTATACACACTTTGAATTTGACATTATTATAGGAAGAAATACAGGCAATGTTGATATTTCCATTTATAAAATGAAACTCTACTTACCACAGCTATATTTTGGGCTTCTGTCACTCAGCCAGAAGGCCTGAAGTTACTGTCTGATTTCTGACTCATTTATGCTGGTCTGTCTGGGTATCTGTCACTCAAATATCCTACCGCAATACTGGTTTCCTTTCCTCTTTTATCTTTTTTTTTATTTTTATCTTTAGTCTTTTAATCAGTCCTAAGAGATCTCATTGCATTTTTATGAATTACATAAGAACAAATTGTTGTTATAATAAAAATAACTTCATACATAAATTAGACTTTAAAAAATTGAAGTTACAGAAAAATATTTGCAGTGAATTATACCCAGTCTTCATTTAATAGATGTAACAACATGTTACTGTTTGTATAATCCAGAAAATTTTTTTAAAATTGAGAGCATAATGGAAAAACATGAATATGAGAGATGTATTTTAAGTAATTCCATTGAGTAAAACTTTTAAGGGGTGGCAAAAATACACATTTCCTACTAGAAATTTTATAGATTTTTTTTTGGCTACTGTTCAAAAAATTCACTGGCACTGTACAAAATTTGTTGGATTAGAAGTGAAAAACATAAAACAGTATCTACAGAAAAAAAAGACCTTCTACTAGACTGTATTCACAAAGTAGGACATTGCAAAATATATACAGAGAATTTGAAGATGTTTTTAAGTTTTATCTAAAGAAGCCTGTTATTTATTTTGCCTCTTTCAGAAAAAAATCCAACACCACCAGATCTGGGTTTTTTGGTTTGCTTTTTTTTTAATAAAGATATATTTTCATGTGATTTTTTTTCTTCTTATAAAAAAATCTGGAAATTCTATATAGAATCTAAATTCAGAAAAGAAATAACACACACACCCCTTAAACCCCCTGACTTCCTGATTTATCTTGACTTATTTTTCAAGACTTTGTTATTCAAAACTTCTCTAGGTACCTAGATTAGTCCTGGATTTGTCTCTTACATTGCCTTTCTGAGAAACAATAATCATTACTAGCATATTGGAGAAACAACACAACCCTGCCAAGATGTTGCTTCTTAATGTATTGAGACTGTATGTTTGAATGAACACTTTAAGAGTACAAAAAAAATTGTGCTGTTTGTAAAATCATTAATGTCCTATTTTCTGCTACAGGAATCATGAAAGGTTGGTGTGCAGGGGGTAACAGAACTTATTCATTCAGTGAAAGAGATTGGTTCTGTGCAATTTCGTCTATGACCCTCTCGAACAGAGAATAGATGGAATGTTGGAGGAGTAATCAGGAAATATGGATGCAGTCCCTTAGGATTGCATGCAGCTGGATTTGGAAAGGAGAAGAGGTTTTTGAGTTAGATGATAGGAGAGGCAAACTCTGTGAAGTGAGTTGAAAAGAACAAAGAACAGGCTGGAGACAGACAAGGAGAAATAAAGGAAAGAGAAATCAGTAAGTCTAACATGGTGGAAATCCAATCAGGACTGGGAAGACAAATGGAATGGGTCAAGAACCCCAAATACAGAACCACACAACCTTGACACTGTCTCATTCCGATATGGTATTTACTATGGACCCTTTTTTCTACCTCAGCCCCATGTTGTTCAGGCAGGAAGGACAGTGAGTCAGGATATTGCAGCTATTTGATGATTTGTTTCATCCTTATTGTTCAGTGTGTGTCCCTAGACATTATTTACTGCATACTGTTGAAACCCCTCTCTGTATACAGAATAATTAATTTCCTCATAGACTCATTCCAACATTCACTTCAGCTGATTCAGCCCTTAGCTATATTCAATCCCTGGCCATTAACTAAAATGTACCTACTGATTTACTCTTTTCCCAGCTCTCCCCCTCAAATCATTCTTCCAGCCCCACTAAATAGTTCACAGAGACCGAAGCTGCTGACTCCCGGGGCTGTAAAGGAGTGAGCCTTTTTATTTTATTAATGTTCGCTAATGGGTTTATTAATGCTCAGTAGGTATTTCATTTCATTGGTTTATGTTTCCTCTTAAGAGCACACACTCTGTCCTCCTGCACTGTGCTTTATTTTCTACTGACTGGCTAGCGAAGAAGTTCATTTGTCCTGTGACATTACTGCCACCTGCCTTGTCAGGGCTTTCTTGAAAATGAAACTGTGTCTCAACAACTTTGCCCTTGGTTAAATAAATAAACCATAACTGTATCTGTAACATCATTATCTGAGTATGCGTCTGAAGGTCTTAGGATTTATTAGGGTGATGCAGCCATTACCATTGCAGCTTGGCTTTATTGGATTCACCTTGGTGCATAACAGCATCTGTGCAGCACTTGTGGTGTCACTGGGAAAAGGCTCTACAACTCCAACTGTTCTCAGAAGTTTCACACACACACACAGACACAGACACACACACACCTGTAGTCTTCGATTTTCTAACCTCTGTCCTTGGATTTTTTGTATTTTCTGTTCAAGCTCCTTTCAGCTCACTGGCTTCTAAGCAGAAAGTGATAAATGATGCCAAATGTGGTACATGCAATGACAACACAGATGGTATTTCTGAAAACAGAAATTAGGGATGGAAGAATATAACAGTCATCTAGTACCAACATTAATGGGAAAAAGAGGAAACACATTCTCAATTGATATAATTATCATAGTTCCTTTCAGGTCAATGAATCTTTAAACTGATTATTATTTTATCTGTGTCAACACGTTTAATTGTAGGACTCAAAGTCCTCAAGAAGGAGAAGCAAACAATAATAACAACATTGCATTTAATTTCCATGCACTATATGCTGACATAATACTGTTCAATACAGATAGTCAGATTCCTTGCCCTGAATTAGTACATTTTTACTTCTGTGCATGAGCAATTTTATTCACAGTCTAGTCTCTACATTAAAACAGAACTAATCAACAAAAACTATTCGTTGTGCAAAATGAAGGTGCACTGTACATCCTTTGGGAACCTTGTGTCTAGAGAAATATTGGACTGTGAAAATTAGGGAATCAAGAGTTATGTGCATGGTAACTCAACCCTGGTTGTTGTTTTTGAGCAATGACCCAATACACACATAATACTCAGTGATTCAGCTCTTGCAGATGGTATGAACACTAGGGGATTGTCACATTACCTCTGTAAGACAGTCTTTACACCTTCTTTTTGCTAGGTAGAATTAGTGTTAAGGTAAGCAACATTTATACTAGGTGGGAGTTTCAGACTTTTGGCATGTGCTTAAACACTGAATTTGGTTTATGAAAAAAACACAGGTGAAATTTATAACATTTTACAATTAATTTGTTCTAGGTTTTTTTTGGATCAGTCCAATGAAACATATATTCAACTTATAGCAAAACACTAATTCCTTATCAGAAGCTTATGATAACACTCAGAATGCATTCACAGAAATGTTATACGCCTGTATAATCTTCAAGAAAATGAAAGAACCAAGCAAACATAACCAGAGGCAATGTCAGTGGAATATGACCACAGATCATTCTTAGAAAACTTCCTGTTACAGGGTTTGAAAATATTGTGCCTGTATGTGGATGTGATTCAGTAGCGAACTGTATAGTTTCCTGAACCACACAAATAATCTACAACTGTGCTGAATTGATACACCTCCAGATAGTCTTTTCAATTGTGAATATTTATGCCAATGTCTTTTAAATAAAATCATATGCTGCAAAGGATCTCTGTTAGAAATTATAAAAACAGGATGATTCTTTAACCATGTATTTGTTTTATTCTTCTTTGTCACCTTTTTCTCCCAATATTCTTACTTCTCTAACTGAAAATTGCATAACTTGTTCCAGCATTTTTTCCTCTTTGTTTTTCAGTCACAGATTTTCTTTGCTTCCCCTTTTCCACAGATACTTGTCTTTATAAATATGAATAAATATTATGACCATCTTTTCTTCTTTAACACATCTTCTATTTGCCTTCTGGAATTTTCTTCCTCCACTGAGTATTTTTTTTAATCAACTGCCACTCACTTTACCACTTGCTTCCTCTAATGAGACTTTCTCCTCAAACTGAAAGCATATTATACACTTTGCCACCTTAAAACCTCACACTTTCTTTTATATCCCTTTGTATTTCAGTTCTTTTTATCATTACTGAATACTTTGTCAAGCTGTTCATATTGAGTTTCTTTTGGTCAATGATATCTGCTTGCTTCCCAGAAGCAAATTCTATACCTTGTGCTTTAACCAAATTACTCTGTCCAAAGTAATTTTTTGTTTAGTCGTTACTTTATAATTTCAAGTACTCCATTCTTTTCTTTCCTGGCTAGATGCCTTCAACCTTGTAAATGTGCTCTTATTGAAATATAGCCCTGATTTTGTTTCCATTACTGAGTTTGTACCTATTTCTTTCACTAATTGTTCTTTAAACTTGTCTTTTCAGAGAATCCTCTTCATTCTCTCCATCCATTAAAGAATTATCTTTCTTACCCCATGAATATATCTTCCACATTCATGCATATATTTATGCATCAATTCAAATTTATCATTGTTTAAACAGAGATCTTAATATCTCTATCTGTACTCCTACCAGTTTAATGTTTTCTGCAGACCTGCTGTCGATAATGGTGGTAATCAACATCAGATCTAGTATTAATGCCTAAAGAATGCCCAGGTAACTGCAATGAGGCTAATCAGCTGCCCTGGATTCTCCTTCTTGCCAGTCTTGTAGAGGAGTATGACATTTTCATTTTTCAAGTCATCAGGATACTTTTATCTTTCAAAGGCAACAGAGAGTAATTTGCAATGATGTTAGCAAAATTCCTCAGAACCCATAGATTTATCCCATCGGATCCATGTCAGGGCAAAAGGTGACCAATTTATTTTAAGTTCCAGCATCTGTATTTGCATTGTTTCATTGTCAGCTATTTGTATTCAGCCCACGGTAGTTAATAAAATTTCTTTTTTTTTCTTCCTTTTTTTTTTTAATGATCTGGTAGTTATTTATGTATGTATTTGTCACAATTAAAAGCTAGCTGAGCAATTAAATCACTTTCTGTTACTGTTACACTTAGCATGTAAAGAAAGAACATGTTTTATGCTCTACATCAAAGAAGATGACTTATAAGAAAGAGCATATGATTTTCACTTTGGTGACCCTGCTGTTTGTAATATATTTCTATATTCCGTGTTTTGCTTTTCTACAGTGCTGTTACTACAGTGATTACTTGTTATAAACATTTTTTTTTTTTTACATAAATCTTGTTAGTAGTTCTGGTGAAAACCAAAAATATATGAGATCCTAGTAGGTTGCATTCTCAGTAGTAGCTTAAGCTGGAAATTGGCATTGACTATATTTCTAAATCCTTTATAACAGAATATAAAACCATGAAATTATGGTGTTTTCTCTTACCCAAGAAGAACAAATAGTACTTAAGAATTGGAATATGTTAGCTTTACTGAATCCTGAAAATATTAAGAAAGAATAGAACAAAAATTCCAAATTAAAAAAAAAAAAAAAAAAAAGGAAAGCAAATTAACTTGCTATTAATGCAATAAGTAGTTCCCCAAGTCTGGTAACCAATAATTTTAAAATGCTTGTCATGAAGCTGCATCCCTACTAGAAAGTCAGTATCTCTGCATCAGCAAATGAGTTGCAAATATATAGAAGGTCAAAGGACATTCATAGTTGATACACACTAAATCCATATATATTTCATGGATCCCTGATCTCTCTGAGGATTTTTGGTATTTCAACACATATGAAAAATGTAACTTGCCTTTGAAAAATGTCCTGTCATCGACATTTAAAGACATCTTTAGGTATAGATGTACCCTACTGAACTTTATGCGCCTCACTGAAGTACCCGAACTGGGAGCATGGTCACTTTAGACTTTTTCTATAATCAGTGGAAACCGATGGAAAACTAAAAAGGATTATTTAGTGGGCTGAATCATCCTTTGGATTGCTTATCTACCTTCATTGATTATAATTTACATTGAAAACATCTGGCCTTCCACTCAATTTGTTTCATTTGAAAAGTTAAGAAACTTCAGATGTCAAAGCTATGACTGAGGAATCTAAATGCCATCATAACAGTTAGACCTTTTAGACCTATCTTTTTTATACAGCCAATTCTGTAGCAATAAGGAAATAAAAATATAGGAAATATTTCTCATAACTCTAGTTAACTGATTACTAACAGTAGAACTAATGAAATTTTATGGTATTTGGATGAATTCCATGTTTTCAATGCCACTTTATTTCACAAGTTTATGTGTTTTATAAATAAAATATTTATATTGAATCTGCTCTTTTATTTCATAAATATGTTAAATATTGAATGACTCTGTAGCATAGAAACTCCTTGAACACATTCTGTCCATATGCCCAAGAAATTTATCATGAAGATGTTCATATTAAACAACTAAGGCAAATAAAGAAATTCCCCAGAGACTCATATCATAACACTGAACTGCTGTAGTTAATCTATTGTTATATAATTACAAAGAATGTTTACCCAGTCTTGCTCTATTTATCTAACACCACCTTCTGTAATGTTTGGGGTCACAGAGGGAAAAGAACTCTGTTTCTACAATATTTGTCAGTTAATTAGAAAAAAATGCCTTTCTGAAATGAATATTTGTTAAAATAAATGAAGTTTCCTTGTAATGCAGAAGTTACAGTGCAAGCAGAGATGTTAGTACTATTACCTCTAATGGGATGACTTTTACCTTCGATGAAACATGGAATTTTTGACATAAATGAAGTTCTATTTAGCATCAGTTCTGTTATTTGTTTAGTTTAGTTCTTGTTTTAATGTTACCAGTATCATATTTATTCCTTCTTTAATCTTCACACATAAGCATTTCAAAGGTATGTGAAATGTCTGCAGTTGTGTTTACTTTCTTTGTAGTAACTTGTACAAGAACAACAGTTACATTTAATTTTCAGGTTTTTGAATTGAATGTGTGTATTAATTGCAATACAGAATAGTTTTAAGTTCTTAAGAACATAAAAAGGGCCACAGAGGTAAGATTAAAGGTCCATCTAGCCTAGCATTTTGTCTTTGACATGGCAGCCAAAATTAAATACCTGAGTAAGAGTACAAGAAGAGGGCAAGGATATATGCTCCTTCCATATAAGTATCATCTTAGATCCCAGCCATTTCTAGATGGCATTTTCATGTGACTATCAATAACCCCAACATCTTGCTACTGGATAGAAGCTTAGGATTCATAATTTTTAAAGAAGTGTGAAGTTTAAATATGAAATTGGGAATCCCTCTTCCCATGTGCTTCACTTTATATTACATTTTTAATAACTTCTCTTGTGATGAAACATAATACAAGTTTGCCAACAAATGCAATCTGATCAACAGCAGTGCATGTTTCTTCTTTCTGTTCTTGGATCATATTTCAAGGAATGAGTATCAGGTGGTATTGAGTAAGTACCATGCTCATTTATTTGTTGACCTCTCTGCATGTAAGTACGTTGCATATTACAAGGATGATCATTATATTTAATCATGCTTTTTTTTTTGTTTTCTTTTAATATGGACTTTTGTACAGTGAGCACAGAACTGAGATAAACTTTTTTTTTTTAATATAAAATACTAAGCAACAGTCTGTATTTGAAGAGTAATGCTCCTGAGACTATGGGTTCCAAAACATATGAACACTGAGCATGTTTTGCTACCACTGTGGTGAATTATTAAAAAAGAAGTTATTAGGAACAAAGAAGCTGTCCTTTTAAACAGTATTAACCGCGGAAACTCACCCTTCTCTCAATCCCCACGCAATAAAACTGAAGCATACAAGATACAAGAGACTGTATTGGCAGTCAAAACTGTAATCTAAGCTTTTCTATAGCTCACAAAGATTACTTGAAGTAAGTTATTTGGTACTTTAGGACTCTTGCCTTTTTTTTTTTTTTTTTTCTTCCTTTTTTAAAAACTTAGATCGCAAGGCTTTCAGGAGAGGTCATTTCCTTAGCAGGTACTTCTTTTATTCTAATGTTAGTCATGTAAAGGCTAGATATCTATTGAGATATTCAACTTTAATGAGGAATTAGAGAGAGGTGGAGAGAGAGATGCCTCCACTGAATAAAGAGAGTTAAGTGTAGGTGAGAATACTTCAAATGGCTGAATTTAGATGTGATGAGTTCCATCCTTAATAGTTTAGTGCAGTGTCTGACACAGGAAAGTTTTAATATTTATAGATGACTCAAAGTTACTGAGATACAGTTAACAAGAATGTAACAGTAAAATCTGGGCTGCTTAAGGTAGGAACTCTAAGATTCTCATGCCTTTTTCTCTGCACATGACTTTGAATTTCAGTTGCAGACACAAGTTTGGCATCAGTCCCTTGTTGGTAAGGTGTGAAGTGCCTCTTGATGTGTTATTATTTGTATGAGCACGCAGAATCAGACCACTAAAAATCCCATAGTACACTTCATTAGACTAGTTCCTGCTGTCATGGCTGTCATGGCTTCATTCCAGCTTGGGTAATTATGTTCTGCCTACCTAAATTTCCTGGGGTTTCAATTGGATATGCTATTCTTCTGGACTTGCTGCTTCAATTTGTTACGTAATGTTCATGTGTGTTGTTGAGTACTTGCTTCATTTCAATGGCAGATGAAGTGAATCTTATAATCACCTCACATTCTCACAGACTGAATGAACAAGTCCAATATAGCACTTGGAGTTCCAATGCAAAAGGATTTTTTTCCTTGATACACAGAATAATGTACAGTTTATTAGATTTGGTGTGAGTTACCTATTCCTCTTCCTGAAGACATTAATAATTTGTCATTGTTGGAAATGGCACACTGGATTAACTGGAACAATGACTTTAATAGAGTTTTATAATCTAAGGTCAGAGTGACTGTTAAATGATTTAGTCTCATCACTAAACAATACATGTCACCCAGTTTCACATACTAACAACAATTTGTGTTGATTCTAAATTCCCAAGTTGTGTGACAGTGAACCACAGGAACCCAGAGGCTCTTTTTGCTTCTAAGGGGTAAATGCTTTGGTGCTTTGGACTACTATAATATCCTCTTACATTTCTATTAGAATGTTAACACCAAAGCACCAGTATATATTGCCTTCACAGAGAAACACACAGGTGCACCTTCCCTCTCTACTCAGATACTAAGCATCACCTAAACATAAGAAAAAATTCTAGGGGATTCTGCAATCTTTTTTTTTTTTTTTTTTCCCCTCCATAAACCCCAACATCTTTCCTGTGACAGTAGTTAAAGATTCAAGATATCTATGGCCAGAATCTTGTACACCATATCCAAACTGCCAGATATGCAAAAGCTTTTGAGCTCATATCATCCTGTCTGGCCATGTCCTGACCCCACATTCTCCAATAGATGTACATTAGTGCTTTCATCATCAATTTTATCTCTCTCCCTCCAGCTAGAGCACAACCTACTGTGAAGCGTTGTTTGTGCCTTTTTCCAGCCACAGATGAATGGGAGATAATCAAAATAGGCCACGTTAGCTGGAAGTACTTCTTTCTGAGAATGAGCTATGAATGGAATCCAGGTGGCTCTGTTACAGACTTCTAAAGTTATATGAAATAAATATCACACAGGCTATCCATAAAGTGCAATCAGCTGGTTTTGATCCTTTTCACAACTCTTTCCACAAACATTAAGTTACCCAAAAATCCTTTTCTAGAATGTTGGCATGATGATCTAGAATTTACAATGATATGTAGCAATTGAAAAAAAGTTTACATTGTGTTTTGACAAGAGTCCCCAGACTTCTAAAGTTCTTTAGGTAGCTTGAGAAGATAGCAAAACTGGTATGCACAGTCCAGTGCCTTTGTTTCCCCCTTATCCTTGTACATTCTCTATTCAAAGGTCAGAGGAATTCAGGAATTACTCCACCTTTCTTCTCTCATCTACACACAGTTTCATTTCTGATTTTTGAAGTATCTATATTATTTTATCTCTCTCCTTCCTCTTAATCTAATTGTGTAGTTTTAACGGGTCCTCAAAGAATGACAGCTGGATTCTTGCTTCTCCCTCTCTCTTGCTTATGGTTCCTTTATCTAGCCAATACAAGACCATTATGACACTGGATGAATTAAGTATCTCCATTACTTTCCAGCATATTAACACTAAATATAAAATAAGCATACTCTTGTGCAAAATTCTTTAAGAAGTATTGCTTCTCTCATAACATTAAATCAAAGTTCTGAGTATGGGATAACCTGGTGGGAACTTACACTCCAGCTTACTATGTAGTGACTTTCTTGAGCAATAAAAGAAGTCTCTTTTGATAGATTCTCTGTCTTTAAGACTGTGCCAACAAGTTTCCTTCTTTGTTCTTTATTCCTTGAAATCACAGTCCTATATTCTCTTCTTTCTTGCATACTGATGTTGTAGTACCATAACTTTTTTTAGGTTGCAGCTAATTTTTTTAAGTACTGACAGTATTTGACTAACAACATAATGCATACAAATACTAATATTACGTTTTGATTTTTGTAACTTAAGGAATATGGAGAAACATACATATATTCATAAGAATACAGAAATTTCACACATACACCCCAAACCCAAACAACTGAAATTTACAAATTGCATATGTTTAATTTCTCAAAATAATCTGAATTTGCTTCACCACTGCCTCTGTCATTTGTGGACTATATAAAAAACTAGAAATTGCATCACATCTCCTTTTACCATCTCTAGATTCTTCCTGAGTCCTGCTACAAACTTTTTTAAAAAATCTGTTTCAAGCTTTCCCATGTAATTGCATGGACACTGGGTTGGCTGTTGTTTGTTGTTGGTTTTCTTTCTGATTGACCTTCTATCCTTCTTGTTAATAAAATGTGTATGTCTTCAGTCTTTCCCTCATTCAGAAAAAAAGGAGTTCTTCATATTTCCCTTAGCATGTGTTTCTGCAAGACCTAAAGGTACTATAAACTCTGGAAAATGCTTTGTATTTAAGTTCTCCACAGCTCAAGTAAAACCAGAGTAGGGCTGAGTCTGTGACAATGCTGAACCTCAGAATTTTCTGTTACTTTTCAGAAGTATTTTCAAAAACAAATATGGGCATTATACCATTACCTTCATATTCTTTAATATAAACTCTTGCATAAATTATATACAAAGAGAGAAGTCAAATCTGATGCAGTATAGAATTTGTTCTTTTAAAGAAAGAGGATTTTTTTAAATGAGCATAATTTTAGGTTAAAGAATCAGAGAACAAAACAACAAAAAAATGAATAAAGCTAACACATGAACAAAAAATGTATAATGAAGTTAATGATTTTGTGATAGTACTGCTAGGAAAAAAATAGACTGGAGCTATTTAATGAATTGTAGGAATAGGTTCTTTCATGATAAGAAAAATAAACATAAGAACAGACTGTGCAACTTCAGATAACGAGTACTTCTTACATTAAAAAGCAGATTCATTTTGGGATTTATTTTAAATAAATAGGATTGATAAGCAAACACTATACAGTCTAGGAAGTTATGTAAAGTAATTTTAAAAATGCCATAAGGAATTGTTTCAGAAAGTTCAGGCAAGAGAAGTTACTGGTTTGCCATACCCAAGTGGGATACTTTCCTACTTTAAACCAGATATGAAATCAAGTTTGGGTAGAAACACATATTTTCTTCTCATTTTGGCTATACTAAAACCCAGCAAAATAATTACTTTTTATTTAACTTTTGTTCATTTTTCAGGTAGCCATATATGAATTAAAACTCATTCAACATAGTCTAGCTTCTAATCTCTGGAGCTGAGACTCGCTTAGCTTTCATATCCCAAAGATGAGTATCTTCTTGAATATTTATAGTGCAACCTGGGATGTGTCGTGGTTTAACCCCGTCTGGCAACTCAGCACCACACAGCTGCTCACTCACTCCCCCCACAATGGGATGGGGGAGAGAATCAGAAGGGTAAAAGTGAGAAAACCCATGGGTGGAGATAAAGACAGTTTAATAGGTAAAGCAAAAGCCATGCATGCAAGCAAAGCAAAGCAAGGAATTAATTCACTACTTCTCATGGACAAGCAGGTGTTCAGCCATCTCCAGGAAAGTGGGAGTCACACGTAACAATTACTTGACAAGACAGAATGCCATCACTCCAAATGTCCTCCCCTCTTCCTTCTTCTTCCCCCAGTTTATATACTGAGTATGATGACATATGGTATGGAATAGCCCTTTGGCCAGTTTGGGTCAGCTGTCCTGGCTGTGTCCCCTCACAGCTTCCCATGCACCTGTCAGAGCTAAGAGTTGAGAAGCCGTTAGCCAGTCTTAGCACTACTTAGCAACAACCAAAACATCAGTATGTTATCAACATTCTTCTAGTAGTAAATCCAAAACACAGTACTATGCAAGCCACTATGAAGAAAATTAACTCTATCCCAGCTGAAACCAGGACAGACAATAGAACCGGAGGAACTCTGGAACACAGAAACGAATAAAAGGTGAATATCCCTCACCTGGAGGAGAAGGATATTTAAAATTCTGAATCCATGCCTGCAATTGTATTTGTTTACTATTCAATGATCATCTGATATAAAATACATATCGGGTTTAAAAGTTGCATGCATCTGAAACTGTTGTACTACATCAAGTGTATTTTATGTGGGTTAAAGCAACACACTTTATATATGGAGGTGAAAATTTATTGTTAGTCTAATCATAACAAAATCTGAAAGGTCTTACTGGTCCAGTTACAATTTAGCAGTCATAGTCCAAGTTATTCACCCATTGCAACCATTTCTCATTAGTAATACAGTTGCAATTATTATACACAAACCTCCTAATATCTGCCCTTTCCTGTGGTGTTATGCTCACCCTTTCAAAAACCCTCAGCCTGAGCTCAATGCCTGTCTTCTTCAGATGGGTGGTTACAACTGAGTCATCAGTACCCTGATTTTTTTTGCTGGAAGAAGGACATTGATGGTGAGGGTTCATTCCCCCTCAGTCTTAGGTCCTCTTGGAGTTACTTTTCATGTTTTCCAACAATCTGTTGCTGATATGTCTGTCGTCTTGGTCCAAGATTTTAATTATACAGTGATTACTGTTTTGTTAAAGCTTTACCACATATGACATATCTTTAGGGTAAAACCAGGTAATTGAACAAAGCTAAGGTACAGCTAAAACCAAGATAGGCATTTTTTGCCTGCTCATTAGATTACTTTGCTGCCTCAAGCTTGACAAGTCCTGCAGCCAGTATTATTAAACTGATACAAAGCTTGTGGCTGTGACCGGTAATAGCAACACATGGCCAGAAGTCTGCAGAACTCTGGGCAGACTTGGATTCCTTTTTGGCCACTTTCTCTACTGTATCTAAACAGAATAATCTATGCAATTACAAGAGAGTCAAAATTGTAAGTTTCTACATGGCATTTAGGTGGATGTAGCAGGATTTAATTGATTTGGTGCCATGTATGTTTTGTACAGTGCTTAGCATGTAAAACCGCAAGGGCTCACAAGTATATAACAATAATTATAATAACATGCTTTAAAATTGGTAAGTCCCCCTGAATATATCCATAGTACAGATGAAAACCTGTATCTTAGATCACACCTCAAGATCAAACCTGATTTTTCATATGAACCTTGATGCTCCTTCATTCAAATGCTTCAGAAACTTCATACCCATGCACATGCTGTTTACAGTCTAACTGACTACGCTGTAATGCCTCCAGCTATAATGGTGTAGCACTTTTACATTAGATATTGTTTTTAATAGTGATGATCATTTCAGGACCTCCAGTTACTGCAATTATCTCTTAAATTCACTCTCTGATACTGCCTAGTCCTTGAATGAGTCTGCAGAATTATCTAACCCACACCCCATTTACTTTCACAGCTCTTCTGTTTTGCCTTTTTTTTTTATTTTCTGGAAATAGTCAGTTGTCTCTCTCACTAGTCTGTCCTTCAGAAATTGTCTTTCAGAGGCATCAAGAGCAACCTTCCTAGTGTATGAAGCCCATGATGTCTTTATTTGTGAGAATTGTATTTCTTGTCTTGAGATATCTTAGTATCTTTGAACTGTATCCTGTCACACATGAATGTCTGTGTTTGTATCAACATCTTCTGTGCATTGAGATTATATATACTTCCTGCTATGAATTAGACTAAACTAGGCAGTTTGGCTCTTAACTTCCTTCTAAGTGAATTTCAGCTACTGACAGGCTAAATTTCAGGTGATGTCTAACTTTTAACTGTGCACCAATTTATGGGTTTGAAGTGTCATATTAGTATCTAATGAAAGATATTTTTATTTCACTCCTTAATTTGGTTCAAATAATTCTTGTACATTCTGCATGCTTTTTCAGAAAGTTTATCTTTTTCTACTGCTTTTTTTTTGCCAAAAATTTTTATTCTTTTGTTTCAAATGTTGGAGTTTATTTGGACCTACAGATGCTTCAACACTATGCTTTTTAGTTTTTTTTTTTTTTCTTGAAAGTGCTTGAGCTTTGCTTTTTTTCAATACATTTTAACTCTCTCTCTGTTGCAGTTTTCGATTTCCAGATTCCTTTCCAGCTAGCCTACTTTGTCTGGACTATCTTGTTTTCCTTCCAGAGTTTTAATTGTACCCTCAACATTTTCTAATACTTGACAGCTAAAAGCTTTTGGAGTGGTAAGTCATCTAGGGACCTTTTCTGTGATTTTGGTTCTTTGAATCCAATTACTATCACATGGAATCTGTCATAATGAAATCTTCCAAACTACTCTAACTACATGTGTGTCAAATTAATTCAAGTATTTCTACACTTATCTTTGAACTTTGACTTTTCTTGAGAAAGTAATGGGATAGCAAAGCTTCTGTCATAATAGCAAAGCTATTATGTCATTAAAGCAAAGCTCTAACATGTTTCCATTCTCCTTAAGTTTAGAATTTCCACATAGATGTTAAATCCTCCCTTTAATATATTTTTCCATAGGATTCTGTAATATTATAAGTCAATTTCAGATCCCTAAGGATTTTCGATTGCTTCTTGGTCTTTTCTTTTTCTCTCACTCTTTCCTTGCTCAAGTCCTCTTTTTTTCTTAGCTGTAGTTCTGTCAAATGCTATTTAAGTCTACAGAGTCATCAGAACATTTGAAACATCATTATTATTTTTTTTTATTATTATTATTATTACTATTATTAAAACATGCTATAAAGGGAGTTTGAAGCGTGTATGTCAGATCTGACTTACTTCTCTGAATCTCTCTTGTGAATACTTTCAGTGCAGGAGTCCTATCAACTGCTATAGACATCTAAAATAAATAGTAGTTTCTCTCCATTAACTGTAGAAGTAGTTTAGCTCAGATGTATATTTGTCTGTGGTTGGTTGGTTAGCACAATCTAATTTTCTCAGCTTAAAGCAAAAGTCTCTATTCTAGTATTTATTTTTTTAAAGAGAAGCTATATTGCCTATAATTATGCAAATGTATATACATGTTTATACAATTTTATATATGTTTATATATTGTTTAAATGATGTCTTTGCTTAAGTCATTACCCTCAAACACAGAGGTAAAGAGCAGGTATCATATATCTTACCCTAAAACTTCCATTACAGTTAACATCTGAATTCTCAGTAAGGTGAGTTAGACCTCTGCCTAGCTGTCTTCTGGAGTGAATACACAAATGCTTTCCCAAGTATAGCTCTAGTTTCCTTGTCTCTCTTTGAAACACGTTCACTATCAGTTTTTATGGAAGTTTTTATTTCCCTATAGTGTCCACATATGACACTACCAAAATCCTTACTGTTAGTCCAAGTGTAAACTTAACTCATTAGTAGAACTTTTCATCTGAACTTTCTGAGTGAAATAAAAGGAATAATTAGACATTTTTTATTATCCATTTACATAGCAGGAGCTCACTGTTATCTTATTGCTAATATAATTTGACAATGCTAGGAATTGAAGCAAACCATTCTGCTTCAATAAGGGTTGGATTCTAGAGCTCCATTCTTTACATAGGTAATTTTGAAAAGCATAATGATGCTTACAGTATAGGTTTCTACTTGATTTTTTAGAATTAAGAGTTGAGTGAGTAAACAGAGTTGCAAAGTATTTGATTTAAATAAAAATCTAGCTATCATTGTTTTTTTACAGGGCAATACACAAATTCTGAACAGGTCTATTGCCCTTTTATAAAAAGCTAAACATAAATGCAGGTTGCTTTTTATGTGATGTGGAGAAGTACAATTAACTTACCAGTAGGTGCCCAAGGTTCCCCAGAATAAGTACTTAAATAAAATCAGTAGTTTTCTAATAATGGATCTAAAAGGTGATGCAAAATTTAGAGAAGGTCTGTATTTGTGAGGTACTGATTTCAGCAGAAGTTTAGTTCATGACACTTGAGAGAGCTTTGAGTAATGTTTAAGGGAATAATGCAGGAAAATCAATTACAAGAATAAAAACTAATTAAAAAACCCACTATGGGATTAGATTCTGGTAAAAAAACCAAAAAACCAAAAAAAACCCAAAAAACCAATTTCCTGGGTCTCAGCCACATGCATTAATTGTGAAACCATGCTCATACATTGAAAAGTATTGGCAGAAAATAGGAAATATTTAGAAACAGGGAAAAAAAATCTTATCTTT
Organism: Gorsachius magnificus; assembly: GCA_034008185.1. NCBI lineage: Eukaryota > Metazoa > Chordata > Aves > Pelecaniformes > Ardeidae > Gorsachius > Gorsachius magnificus. Next base: position 43,381,218 of record CM067081.1, read on the forward strand.
TTTTCCCAGGAAAATATTGTATCTGACTTTGATGTTGATGGGCTTGAGGTCCCAGTTAGGAAACTGGGAGATATTTTAAATTCTTTTTCCTCTAAACAAGTGATCAATTTTCCTGGATATTTTTCAGTTAATTGAAACAATAACAATTAATTGATTTAATCTATTTTGTCATGTTTGAAAAATCATTGATAGAGCTGTCATTTTGCTCCATGTTCTTTTGACACAAAGCAGACAATCATTGTCTCATATTGACTTGTATTTAAAAACAAAATTTTTACTTAAAAAACAGAATGGGGGCATGTCAGATTTTGACTACATTTTTCTAAGTAGTTGTGAACGATCTTTGCCTTTAAGTTTATTTGTGCTTAAACTGCATAGTTGAACCCTTTACTGATGTGTGTTGCTAGAGATAAATAATTCAGAGTTTTGTCCAGTTATATCACCATTGGATTTTTCTTCTAACAAATTCATCTTCACTTTTAATATCAAGATTATTTTTTGCAAGAGCATATTACTGAGAAGATAATGAGATAAAGTTTCCTTAATAATCACCAGTGGAGACAGCAAAACATAAAGAAAAATATCGGGTTTTTTCCCCATCAACTAGATAGGCACAGGGTAGTGAGAAAAAAAGCTACTGACAATCTGACCCTGAAGGCACTCCTGGGAAGATAAAAAATTATTTGTAATGTAGGAAAACAAATAAGCAACAAATTTTTCTTTCCTATATTCTTCAGAAAATGTTCAGGTCTCCTATTGCAAAATATTCTTTTGTAATACCTGTGGAAAAAAAAAATCAAAAGAATATTTTTTTCAGATTTAAACCTTTGTTGTGGTTTACCCCCAGTAGGCAACCAAGCACCACACAGCCACTTTCTCACCCTCCCTCCACCACTGGGATGGAGGAGAGAATCGGAAGAGCAAAAGTAAGAAAACTCATGCGTTGAGATAAGAAGAGATTAATAATTGGGTGCTGCTGCTGATGATGATGATGAAAATTACAAAAAGACATAGTGTAATGAAAAGGAAAACAATGAGAGAGAGAGAGAAACAAAATCCAGGAAAAATAAGTGATGCAACCACTCACCCCCCACCGACCAATGCCCAGCCAGTCCCCAAGCAGCAATCACTGCACCCTGTCCAACTGCCCCCAGTTTATATACTGAGCATGATGTCCCATGGTATGGAATATCCCTTTAGTCAGTTGGGGTCAGCTTTCCCAGCTGTGTCCTCGCACAACTTCTTGTGCACCTGGAAGAGCATGGGAAGCTGAAAAGTCCTTGACTAGTCTAGGCACTGCTTAGCAACAACTAAACCATCAGTGTGTTTTCAACATTCTTCTCATACTAAATGCAAAACACATAATATATTGTTTGAGCAATTGGCTGACAGGTCAGCTTCAAAGAGTTATTGTAAATAGGGTTACATTAGGCTGGCGGCCAATCACTGGAGGGGCTCCCCGAGGGCTCAATTTTAGGGCCAGTGTTCTTTAATGTTTTTATAAATTATCTGAACACAGGAATTGAGTGTACATTAATTTTGCCAATTATATGAAACTAGGAGCTGTGGACTTCCTTGAGCATACAGAGACCTTACAGAGAGATCTGGATAAACTAGAGAGGTGGGAAATCACCAACATTATGAAATTTAACAAGGTCAAGTGCCAAATTCTCCACCTGGGACAGGGCAATGCTGGTTATGCATACAGATTGGAGGATGAGAGGCTGGAGAGGAGGCCTGCGGGAAGAGATAGGGGGGTTTGGGTTGATGGCAAGTTGAATATGAGTCAACAGTGTACCCTGGAAACCAAAAGGGCCACCCATGCCCTCGGGGTGCATCAAGCACAGCATAGCTAGTGGGTCAAGGGACAAGATTGTCCCACTCTACCCTGCACTGGTGTGGCCCCACCTTGAATACTGTGTTCAGTTTTGGGGGCCTCAATATAAAAAGGACATCAAACTATCCGAGTGCGTCCAGGGGAGGGTGACCATGATGGTGAAAGGTCCTGAGGGCAAGATTTAGGAGGAGCATCTGAAGTCACCTGGTTTATTCAGCTTAGAGAAGAGAAGTCTGAGGGGTGAACTCATCACAGTCTACAACTTCCTGAAGGCGGGCAGCAGAGGTTGAGATGCTGCGCTCCTCAATTTGGTAACCAGTGACGGGACATGAGGAAACAGAATGAAACTGCATGAGGGGAAGATTGGACATTAGGAGAAGGTTCTTCACTGAGAGAGTGGTCTCTCACTGGAAGAGGCTCCCTAGGGAAGTGGTCACAGCACCAAGCCTGTCGGAGTTCAAGGAGCATCTGGACAACACTCTTAGTCACATGGTTTTATTTTAGGTAGTCCTGTGAGGAGCAGGGAGTAGGAGTGAGTGATCTCTATGGGTCCCTTCCAACTTGAAATATTCTATGTTTCTATATTTATTTTCCTGCCTTATTTAGCATACTGTTAGGGAAGAAGAAAAAAAATCTTGAAATATGTGTAATTTTACATCAACATAATTGAATAACAGCAGTACAGATGTTTAAATTTTTCCTTCATGTGTACAAGTTAACGTTAAGATAGACACCATACCTATAAAATTTCACACAAGGAGCATATTTTTGGTCAGAAATAATGGAGTAAGGGAATTCAGTTCTTCATATATGATATCTTAAACTGTAAGCATAGCTGGCTTAGAGACATTAGAACTGATTTATTTGAACAATCATGTGTTTTGTTTCACAATAAGTTTTTTTTTTTTTTTTCTTCCAAGTAAGCATTTAGTGGTCACATATATATATTTTTGAGAAGGAAAAAAACTAGGAAAAGCACTAGCTAGTAAACTGAGATTACTCCGTATATCCATACATGAGGTATTGAATCATATATACACAATTGCCTAGCATGCTACTTATGCACTCTGAGGCATCTAATGTTTACATAAGGGCAACAAATTTTTCTCAAAGTATTCAAAATTTCGTTGTAATGGTTGGCATTAAATCTTCAAATCATTTAGTAAATCACTTTTGTGCTAAGAACACCTCAAAGAAGGACTGCATGTAGAATACAGGATTTCAGGCAAAAATATGAGATGAAAATAAGAAAATTAGGTGGGGCAACATTAAGTTGCTCTGTTAACTATTATTTGAGGCATTTTTATTAAAGAAGAGAATAAGATCATTCCACACATTGATAACTGTTTAACATTCATTCTTTGGATATCTATGTATTATAGTTCTCATGTGCTTTGATGGTGTGGGAGACTAAATAGCCAGCTAACTGGAGACTGAATAGCCACCTAACTGTCTCAAAGCCTGCTCCTTTGTGTGGCGATCAGTGAAGATCAGCATTGCTGCAGGCAAGGTGGCTTGCAGGCTTGCTGAAGCAGTGAACCATGAGACCCAGGCAGGGCCATCTGCTCACCAAGGCTTGCAGTTTGTTGCCACTTCAGCTGAGCAGAACCCTGCCCAGCAACAAGAAAGTGCACAAACAGAGCCCGCCAAAAGTAAAGCATGTGAAACGTATGCACATGTGCTGGACTGTGCTCGATAAAAAAGGCCGCCATCTCAGAATGCGGGGAGACCTCGCGGGATGCTGTTGAAGACTCCAGGGGGAGGTCCCCAACCTTGTGGGAGACTAGCAAAGATTCTGTGTCACCGAAGACCACCGGAGACCCCAGAAGCACGGACCCCCAGGATGCCATGGATCCATGGTGGTGACTGTCTGCGCTCTTCTATCTGGACTGCTCGCTTGATTTCCCATCTTTCCTTCCTTCCTTTCCTATTTCTGCTTTCTCTCTTTCCCCTGAAGAGTTAATAAATGGGTGGACTTACGACATCTGGCCTCATTTGTGTCTTAATCTTGCTGGAAGGGATTGAACCTGAAATGAGAGGTTGGTCTGTCTGCCCCTCACCTCCCAGATTTATCTGAGGTCGACTAGAAAGCAAGGGGGCCTTCCTCTCATCCAAAAAAAAAATGGATCCTAAGAGATGGTTTACTATATAATCCTTATATGTCATTTAGAGGGCTTTGTACAAAGACATGCTTAAATAAAATTAAAAATAAAAAAACAAAACAAAACAAAAAGAAGGAACCCCAAAAAAACTTTAAAAGCCTAGCTGTTTTAAAAAATTGATCTTTATAATTGACTATAACAGAGCTTTAAGACAAACAGATGAATTAGAAAGCTGTAGTGATTCCCTAGATTTTAAAGTTAAACATCAGCTACTGTGTATTATTATCTTTTAATATAGCTCTTTGTTTTCTTGCTCTGAGAGAGAAAATATTAAGTTTAATGTGGGACACGGTAACAACAGGGTAAAGTTGGATCAGTACCAGTGATATCATTATGATACTCTAGGCTTATAATGTTGTAGAAGAGAGAAGGGTATTAAGCCTGGTGTGGGGTGGTTTTTTTTTTTTGTCTTTTTGCTCTTAATATAATGTTGAGGTGTCCTCAGATTTTTTTTTAAATAACTAGTTTAAAATAATAGTGGATAGCAGGTTGAGTGTTTTAAGCAAAAAATAATCCTGCTTTTGTACATTTACGTGTTTTTGAATGCATCTTGGGTGTATTAAATTACATGATGAGACGATTCATGTTTCTTCAAAGCTGGGGAAACTTACCAGTGTAAAGGACATGAAAATACATTTATAATGAAAGTAAATTTTTATCCCTGTAATAAAAATAGCAGCAAACATTAGAAAATATAAGGAGGATATCTGATCTATTATTATAATAATAGAGGGAAACAGCCAAACACTAGAAGAATTTGATAAAATCTTTCACCTAGGATAACAAAACTGGACCTTATAGATTAAATCAGTGTTATTACTGTTGCTTTATAAGAGGGATTTTTTTTTTTTTGACTTGAATCAAACTTCAACTTTTGGATAAGGAAGTTAAACTTTTATATCCTGGAAAAAAAGGATCCCAAAACCCCAAGTTCCCCAAAAAAACACCCCTATCTGGTTATTCCTGGTGTGGAATTGTTAGAGATAGATAATGAAAATTTTACACTTACCATCTGCATATAACTAGTAAATAGGCTCTTTTATGGTCTTTAACAGTTCTCAAAGAAAACACTTACTAATAAGCTGTTAAATAATTTGGTACCTAAGACCAGATAATAATACCCTTCTGAAATCAAAATAACACATATTCTGTTCCTAAAATATCAAAATATCAGCCCATCCATATGAACAGTCTACTTGCATATTATGATTATTGTTCTGGATTTCTGGATTTCACAATAAATTTAATGAAATATGATTTAATAAATTTTCAGAGTTATATTTTCGATCTGATCCAAATCTAGTCAATGTCTCATCACAAAACTCCATTCCTTCAATCCCAGGTGACAAATTTATTTATTAATTTTTAGCTGCCAAAATACAGTCTTCTGTACTTGACCTTTTTTGGCTTAAAAAAACTTTTCCTCACTTGACAAATTTTCATACTTGGCTATAATTTTCAATGGCCAGGAATAAACAAAAAAACTTAGTGAAAATGGGATTTGTTTTGTATTTAAGTGGATTCATTTGCTCTCTGGAGAAGACTAATTGACTATAGAGGGAGAGAAGAGCTCCTGACATAGGATCTTTGGTCAGGTAGCTACTACCAAGCAGGAAGAATTTGGACATCAACCTTAGAAAAGCCTGCAGAGCCCTTTTGAAAACCAGCAAAAAAATCTTACTGACAGAGAAAGCAACAGAACCAATAGAATTAATCATCATAAACATTAATCAAAATAAAAATATAATGTTAGAAAAAAGTCTGAAATATTCAAAACATTTTTTTCTTTTAACTTATTTTCTTCTGTCTTAGTGCTAATTGAAAGTTTACAACTGCTGAAGTACTTTATGCTCGGTGAAAGTGGTAGATTATTTTCTGAATGTTAATTTCACCTTTGTAACCATGAGTATTTGCACATCCTGTCAGGGAACAGAGGTATATCATATATCCATCCAACTTACATATCCAGCCAAAACAGCTTCAATTTTAAATACCCTACAGACATGAGAAAAATTACAAATAAAGAAATAAATGAAACATAACACCATCTCAGTGTGCTATGCTACAAACTTCCTGTTGAAAAAAGGTCTCTAAACCCTATTTTAAATGCATTATTGCCAAGTTACAAGTAACAGAGAAGGCAGTAACAAAAGCTACAATGCTAAAAATATAACCAGTGCTTTATTCTGCTTTGCAGACAGTAAAAGTAAAGATCACTAAATCTCACTTATTAGTAACTAGGATAAAAAACTATTGGTCAATTCACAGAAATATGTGCAAGAAGCAACACTAGTCAGGCTTTAAATGCAAAAGCTCTCAGCTGATGAAAAATACATATTATTTATTAAAAAGTTTTAACTAGGAGAGAGGTAACTTCTCATCTCGCTACTTATCTGTAGCATTGCTCATAAAATTGTGGATGACCCATTTCTGTAACTGCCTGTATCAGAGAATGTTGCAGTACACACAAATGACATCAGAAGCACACAGATATATCAGGTTTTAACCAGAATATCCAGTTGTATGGGATGAAATAATAATTGAACATAGTGCTTTACCTTTCCTTTTCTAGTCATCACATATTATTATTTTTACTCAGGGTTTGGTTCTTGAGCATGAATGTTTCAGTAAAACACATCTGCCATCTAAAGCCTAGTCCTGTTCCGGTAAATGCTAGATGCAATGGAACATTATGTTACTATTTGACGTTAAGCTATGAGAGCTTTTAATTACATACAGTTCAAGTAGATTCTCTTCATCTTAGCTTTTTACTTTTTTTTTCCCCTAAGTCCTAGAATGGTAGATTAATTCTCACTTACTTGGCTTTAATACAGTAGATTTGAAAGCACTTTTTCCCTAAATTAAGTTTGTTTTTTAGACTCAAACATAGGGATAAAAAATAATAAGCATATTCACAAAATAAGTTTAAAAATCTGGGGGGGGTCAAAGAGAAAGCTTCCTTGTGCTCATACTGAAATAAAGATCATCACTATTCAGGTTTCTTGGGAAAAAAAATTACAGTTTAATTGTTTTTTCATTACTTTATGTGAAAGTTGCTTTAGAAGTCAATGTTAGAAGAGAATAATTATTTTAATCACCAGATATGATAGCATTAAAGATTTTGAACCCTATTATTACACAATTAAAACAAAGTATAAAAGTGTATTCTTGTTCAGAAATAGCAATTTGCTGTATTTGACAAATTTGGAAAGCCAAAACAAGAAAAATGTGTAGTTGCATGAAATGACAGAGAGTGCTTTTAAGGGGGCAAGAAGCAATAGCAGAAAAAAGCGCTTAATTTTTACAGAATATATTCTTTCCAGTTTTAAAATATCTTTCTATAACTTATAAACTGCAGCTATTTAAATTGCTTTAGATATTAATTCTTAGTACTTGGGATATAGCAGAATAGTAGGGTATTCTTATTAACATCTTCCTGTCTGACTGACTCTCTCCTACAGTTTCTTTCACATTCTTTTGTGTTTAAATGCAGCAACATATGCTCTGCCAATTTCTTCAGCTAGGAACTGCTTTAGGAATTACCATAGTAGTACACCTATCCATAACCAGTCTGACTGTCATTATGGAAGGGTTACTATCTTTCATTGTCTCAAGGAAAACAAAGTACATAAAGAGAAAGGTGGTAGTAATGAGTCCCATCCAGCTATTTAAAGGACAGATCTAGCCAATCTATATCTAACAAGAATATAAAACTTAGTGGCAGAGGGGAAAATCCTCCTCTCATCTAGAATGTAGCAGATAAAATCTAGAACCACAATCTAGCACTAGCTCTTCACAGTATCCATTCAAAATCCCAGATAGTTAATGCAGAGTATCCAGTTTATAATCTTATCTATATACAATAATGATAAAGGGATTTGCACTCCCAGAAAAAATGGAAAAATCTGGTTAGGGCCAGATCACTTCAGTCCTGCTGTGTGGAGCTTTGCAGATTCCAACCCTTCATTTCCTGGCCTTGGGTAAGAATCTGAAGTCCTGCACTAGGGACGCAGTTCCTTCCATGGAGAGTGGCTGCAATGGTAGTGCTGCTGGTGAACCCAAAGATACAAATCAGACAAGATCAGTAGGGAAAGTTATTGTCTTTTTTTAAATAAATAACAGATAATAGAAAAAAAATGGATATGCTTTCAGTATCCAAGTCCTTCTTTGGATCTGAAACATAAATAATAAACTTCAAGATAAGAATTATTTGGTTTAGTTTCATTTAACTATATTACATTAATAGACAATTTGAGAGAAACGGCTGGTAGAACAGGAAGGGAATGTTGTTTGCAGAAGGGGAGGTAAGGAGATCATTAGCTCTTGTAAGGCACAGCCAAGTAATTATCACCTGTGTAACACAGAGGAATAAGCTTACAATTGCTTGTGAAGAAAATTATTGTGTTCCATATGATTCCATAATATTTTTACTTAATCCTTTATTTTCAATATCTTCTGGAGCTATGAATTTAACTTTTTAAATTTTCTGAATGTGTTTGATATCAATCCTTAAGGTCAGAAATGGAACATTTTGTCTGTGAAAAACATTTCCGCATTCTATTGACAGTCTTCCTGATTTTATCCTAGTGTGCAGTAGTTGTTCACTTTCAACTGCATAAAAGTAATGGTTGTTGATACATTGTATGAAGTTTTATGTTCTAGGATACTTATTTGTACCATCTACTGATTCTGACAGATCTGTTAAAGAAATTGAGGTAATTACACTTATTATGGAGATTTATTGGCAAGCTTTGCATTTGTTGTATATTCAGAATACTCTATCCAGAGTTTATTTGGTTTGCAGAGAGTTTTGATAATGAGTTTGGTGAGACTTGGGAATCATGAAGGCTAGCAATGAGAGTTCTGGGAAAACTTATTTCAGGTTAAAATCTTTCAGTGCATATTATTACTACTGTTCAGTGTCTCTCTATGTAGTTCTCAGTGCAGTGTGACATTTTACAAATTATACCATAGTGTAAGTTCTACTACTAATACTGCTGCTGCCACTTCTACTACTACCACTTATTACTATTACTATTATTGCTATTTTTATTACTATTATTAAACTTTGTATGTTGCAATTTTTAAGTGGTTCATGCAAGGATGTAATCCACATCATTAGAAACCATCCACATGGGGATGGGAGTGGGACACAGGAAAAACGTAAAACTCAAAACCAAGAAACAACCAAAAACCCCATTGATCAGTAAACAACTTTAGATAATTATGACAAGCAGGGATCCCTCTAAGCTTGACATATGAGAAATTATAAGCCTGGAGATGTTACTGTTCCACTCCCCTCCAGAGGTTATCTTATCTGCTCTCTTCCTCTGTGTAAAATTAATTGCCCAGAATCCTTTCCTGAATATTGATACATCCTCAATTTCATTAGAAAATGGCAAAAGGTCACGTAAAAAGCCAGCAGTGGTATTGCCAGTGCATACAAAAATCTAGTGGTCAGAGCAACAAGTTGCCTTTGTAACCATTCCCTTTTCCTTACTTGGAAAAGATTCAAACATCTTTTTCCTACAACAGTTTTTGTCAAAACTCAGAGACAGTGTCTCCTCACTCTTAAATATCACTGTAATCATTAACTACTGAGCTCTCTTACCCTTCTGCTTGTTTTCTTTAGCCTAAGAATTTCCAATTATTTTATATAAAGTACAGCTTCAACAAGTATTCAGAAGGTATTAGTTATTTTTGGAATAGCCAATAAACTTTCATAAGGACGATTCTCTAGAAGGTGGGCTGAATCCTGAGAAGGAAGTTGCATCACTTACTCCCTACTTAATGACAGAAGTAGAAGGGAGATAAATGACAAAAGAAAGTCCATTGTCTGGTCTACAACAAAGTGAGCTTTGCCTCTGAGCTTTCTTTATAACCTCTTCCAATGGTTGATTCTTAAAAATGCGTGTCAGTTTAAGTTGCTTATATGATATGCCTGAGGTAAAAACAATTTTACTAAGTCTGATTGGACTGAATCATGAACTAGTGTTGAGTTGTTCTACCCTTTCACAACTTATGCATCCATAGCAATTTTAAGCACCTGAGAAATTTTGGTGCTGAAAAGCATATTCAGATTTCCAAAATTTTCAGGATTAGGTTGTTGCTGATCTGGAATATCATGATAAATGATTTTGGAATATTAGTTTTAGACTTGGGTGTTTTTCTTATTAAAGTGATTTTTTTTTTTTTGTATGGTTTAGCTGTATATCTATTTTTAAATCATGGGTAGAAAAATTCAGGTTGGGAAGAACATCTAGAAATCCAACTCATCTAACTCTTTGATCAAAGTGCAGTTACCTTCAAAATTAGATCATGTTGCTTACATCTTTTTCCAGTAGACTTCTATATATACAGAGTGATAGAGATTTTAAAGCCTCTCTGGAAATCATTCCACTACTGGACCATGGTCACTGTATTATTTATTTTTCTTTATATCCAGTTCATAAGATAGGACCATAGGATCCTGGGTAATTCAGCAGATTGTTTAGGCCAACCTGCTGTTGAAAACAGGCTCAAGTATGAGGTCAAACCAGGCTGATAAGGTTGTTTTCTAAAAATATTTTTAATACCTCTAAGGGTGGAGACTACTAAGCCTTTTTCATGTGTTCAGAAATATGTTCCAAGAGGACTTGCTTGATGGTTTTCCCAAAAGTGAAGCTGACTGGCCTGTAGTTCTCTGGACCATTTTTTTTAACTTTTTGAAGATGAATGCAACACTTGCCTTTTCTCCAGCCAATGAGGTTCTCCACCAGTCTACGTGATCCATGATTCCTGTTTGCCACAAATTGTACTAATTGCCTCTGGACATTGGTGTGCCCTTCTCCAAAAAAGTCTTTGTAGTTTCTACAGCTCTCCCATAGAGATCTGAAGATAGCAACTACATCCCTACCTCAAGACTTTAGTCCTTTACAAAGTGTTAAGTGCCTAAATCTAAAGCCTTCTAGCCATAAGTAACCCTTTAAAATTATGTTTTTCTCCTTTGATTAAAAAGGGAACGAGAGGAGATTATAAGTAGATTCTAGTTATCTCACCTAAGTACTTATGTATGGAAGACTTTTTGCATTTTGGCCTTAGCTAGACTCAACAGACCAGACCTTCATCTGCTTTAATGTGATTTTCTTCATTAAAGCAAATGTTAGCTTAGACCAACTTAAGAAGCAACGAAAGAAGATAATAAAATTGACACTTGCCTTATTAAAAGAATACAATATAAAGAATCATTGCCCTCAACATGTATAGCAAACTAATCAAATATCTGTATTCAGAAGCCTACTCTATAATTTAAAAAGAACAATATCACTCAGACACCTTAGAATAGTTACCTTATTTCCCTGCAGTGTTGTATCATGTGCTTCAGAGAAAGACAAATAAATAAATGACAGCAACTGAACTGAAGTTAATGTCAGACCATTTCTGGAAACATCTTTTTGACCTTAGGTCTGGTTCAGCTTACCCAATGAAGCATGAAGATTAATGGACCTTTCAAATATTTTTTATTGTAAGAAGCACTAAATGAAAACAAGAAGATGCAAGATGAGTATTTATTTTGTTCAGAAAGCTGTGGGAAAGAAGGAATTTAGATATGAGCTAATTAGCAGTGTGAGACAGTTCCCTCTGTAATAGGCACGATGAGATAAATTGTCTGGGTTAATGGAAGAGAAAAAGCAACATCACTCCCATTGTAGTCTATTGTTTGCCTTGTGGAACCAGAAGTGATGGTGGACTGTTACTTAAAAGGTTAAATAAAAGCAGAGTCTAAAATGTCTATTAAGTAGAATATATGGAATATTCTATACATGGTAGTGAACATTGTTTAGCCCTACTGATGTACAAAATGTAATGGAAATTGATTCTGGATATTGTTCATGGTAATATCTTTATTTTTAAAGACATGCTTTGCTGTTGTTAATTTTTTTTCCAAACTATAACTTATATTTCAAAAACAGAGATTTCGGGATGTAAATGATCCTTGTTTCCACTGACATTAAAATGAGATTGTTACAATCTGTCAACTGAGTGGTGTGGACCTGTATGGTCATATTAAACCTTTTTCCTTTACAGAGATAAAGTACAATATATCAGCTAACATATTTTGAACTTTGACCCATTTTTCTTTTCTAGCCATGACTTCAATCAAGGAAGCAAAAGAAATATGCTTATTACCTATTGTGGTTCTCTTACCCAGCTCACAAAGTTGACAAGATGAGATATGAGCTCTGTGAGCCTGGCCATATCATCCATTTCTCAGAGTTTCAGAATCATAGAATCATAGAATATCCTGAACTGGAAGGGATCCAACAGGATCATAAAGCCCAACTCCTGGCTTCACAGAGGGCAGCCTAAAAGTTAAACAATATATCTAAGGGCATAGTTCAAATACTTCTTGAACATCAGCAGGGTTGGGGCCATGACCACTTCCCTGGGGAGTTTGTTCCAGTGCTTGACCATCCTTTCAGTGAAGAGCATTTTTTTGTAATACACAATATGAACTTCCCCTGACACAGCTTTAAGCCATTTCCTCACATCCTATAGTGAAGATATCAGCATCTCTTTCTCTGCTCCCCTGCGTGAGGAAGTTGTAGACAGTAATGAGGTCATCCCCAGACTCCTCTTCTCTAAGCGAAACAAACCTCATATCTTCATCTGCTCCTCACAAGCCATACACTCTAGTCCTTTCACCATCTTTATTGGAGGTGCTCATGATGCAGGTGGTCTGACCTTGGAGACTCCTCTAGCATAGGTGGATATCAATCCTTCCAATTCCAGAGCCTTGTATCTGTTGTGCAAGGACACCTGGGAAGACAAGGTAGACAAGGAGGAGTTTCTCCTGCTGCCCCAAGCAGAGACTTTTTCCCATTCAACTCTATCCCTCAGGTTCCTATCCTGAATTCATTAAATGGGAAAATTTTATGTGTAAGCGTAACCCTCTTCTACAGTATATGAATAGATACTATTTTTTGCATGAGTATAAAACTAAACGTTAATATCACAAAATGTTTATCATGAAATAAAATTATTTATTCTGGTGTTTACTTTTCTACTGTATGGCTGGAAAGAAATTTCTATTATGATTACTTATTTTGAGTATGTAGTATAACACATGTATATTCATTGACTATTCATAGGCACAGAGAATTCAAAGACCCTTTTTTTCACCAAACCTATAAAGAAATGTTGCTATTCGTGCCATATCAATTCAGAATTTTCTCTCCCTTTAGCTTAATGGATTTTTTTCTTTTTCTGCAGTTCTCTTGTCAATTCAATATGTTTTTTGGATTTGCTTCTAAATGCTGGAATACAAATACAAGGTCATCTTCCTTATAGGCAACAAAATTTCAGACTAAGTATGGAAACATGGTAGTTAAAACTTCCTTGGAGAAACATAAAATTTTAGATGTTTTAAGATGTAGCCAGTATTATACTGTAAAAGGTAATCAAATTGGTAAAGATGACAAGATTTGTCTGTATAGACCTGACCTCAGTTTCATCTGAAATCCTGAGTATACATAGAAGTCAATCCTTGTTCTTGTAATTAGCTAAAATCCCCATTCCACAGAAAATCTCCTTATATTCAATTGCTGTGGCTTCATTTTCACCATCAACTGCTACATGAAAGACTTTCATTCAGCTTAACTTTGTTTCCAAGTGTATATATAAATGATTCTTTTTGATGTATTATTGGTAAGGGAAATTGTTCCTGTTTGCATTTAAAAGACAATTGTAAATTGATAAACTCTAAATTCAATTGTCAGATGTTTGCACATTTCTTTTGTAAAAAAGCAATAGAAAACAAGACATGTAAATGCTTGCCTACCTCATAGTATCGAAAATGGTCTTTACAGATCTTCATCTTCTAATGTCTGTTCAATACATTTTAATAATTTGAGAAAATAATACTGGTAAAACTAATTCTTCCCTTCCCTTCCCTTCCTTTCCCTTCCCTTCCCTTTCCTTCCCTTCCCTTCCCTTCCCTTCCCTTCCCTTCCCTTCCCTTCCCTTCCCTTCCCTTCCCTTCCCTTCCCTTCCCTTCCCTTCCCTTCCCTTCCCTTCCCTCATTTATGCCATTTGTTCAGTTATATGAATTACATCATTGGCATCATTCGATGTTTGTGAAGAAGTCTTATTTTTAAGGGGCTTGTCTGCAAGAGCAGGACCCATGTATTTTCTAAATCAAAACAGACATTTTTTTTTTCACAATCTGAGGTCTGTGGTTATATAATTCTTAATTGTTTCAACAGAAAGAGGAAGTCAGAATTCATGTGAGATTGAGTCAGATTACATTACATTTATAAGAAGCATAAATCTCAAATATCTCAACACTAGGTCTCCTTCATTTTTCTTTTTTCTTTTTTTCCTTAGCTTGAAAATGGCACATTTGTACCCTTTTTGCAGTACAAATTACTATATTAAGAAGAAAGTGACAAGAAGGACTCAGCTAGTCCTAGGAGTCAGTGTTTTCAGGCTTCAGTCCATTAGTAGCTTGAGGACAAAACCACAAAAGGCACGTTTAGGTATAATTCATCCACTACAAAGTCTAATGTCAAAACATAGATGAAAAAAAAGAGGAATTTCAAAAAGGTTTAGTAAAGTATAATCTAGTATTTGTCATTAAAATAAATATTTAAATTCTTGTTGAATGCAGTAATGTATTTTCCATAATCTTATTCTGGTAGTAAATCTACCGAGAATGTATTAGATTCTGATACCTGAAATTTAGCTGACATCATTAACGTTAAAACATTCTCTGTTTTCTTTCTATATGTGTTACTAAAAAAAAAAAAAAAAGACGACAGTTAAGATGGAAAAGATAATAAAAAAAATAAATGGAATGTGACTCAGGCAGAAAATTTTCTGTATAGATTTATAGCCTAAACATGTGTAATTACAGCACAGCATCTGTAGGCTTCCATTAGAGTCAAGTGAGATATACTAGTATGGAAAGGTTTTCTTCTGCAAATTGCTGCAGCAATATGACTTTATTTTGTCACTTATTTCCAACCGAAATAGGTGTATAAACACTGATTTCTGTGCCTTTGATCTCTTGAGCACATTAGAAAAAAATGTTTCAAACAAAAAGCAGGCTTTTGGGGGTCTTTGCAGTTACAGTTCTGGGAAATGTAGGTCACACAACAGAAATGTTAATTAGACAGGGGACTACAAAAACATTTTGAGCTCTTTAACTCTTGTCATAGCCATCTATTATACAAGGAACAAGCTGATTTTAATATTTATTGAATTAAAAAATATTGCAGCAAGCTAACCTTGGGCCCTCATTTCCATAATTGGCTCCTGCATGCTGTGTATTGTTTGACAGATTCATTTGATTACTTTTCATTTTTTTTAAAATTCTAAAGCAGCATCTAACATAACCTGCATATTAACATTTCATTTCTTATCATGCCTTTCTTCAAGTAGTCAGGTTATCATGAAAATTACCCTTTTCATAACCAAGATTTCACTGAGGGAGGTAGTCCCTAAAGTTATTTAAAGGGAGGCAAAAAAAAGGACATCAAGTTTTAGGGATTTTTTTCTTGTCCTTGAAAAATAGGCAAAACACTTCTATTAGTTTTTAATAATAATTAATATTTTACTGCTTACCTTGCTGGTATAGATAAAAAAGTTGTTTTTGTGAAGCCACTTAAGGGAGATCTAGTCTGAGTGTATCTTAGAACTGATACTACACAGGGCAGAGTTTCTGTTCTCTTCCATTAGCAACTTAATTCAATCAACAGAGCCAAGCAAGTAGCTCTGTGTGCTCACAACCTTCAAATCAAAAATAAAAAACCCACAAGGGCCATTATTGCTTTAGGTTACCACATGACCATATCTTGGTATTTCTTAAATGTCTAGTTGACTTCTCAGGCAAAATGATACTTTGATGAAACAATACTGTGTTCTGTACTGTAAAAGTGTTTGATTGTCTCCAGCATGTAAAGAAAGCAGATTATCCTATCTGTGTTTCAAATCAGCATGTAGAAAAATATGATGGTATTTTATATCCATCCTGTTGCAACTATTTCTATGGTTTGACACTAATTTGTTGGCTGTGTTCACTTGTTCTAATAGATACCTGTGGTTTTCAACGATGAACATTATAAAAAGGCAAGAGGGCTTTTCTGTTAAATTGATCTGAAAACTGGGAGGAGTGGCTGATCTGCCAGGAGGTCATACTGCCATCCAGAAGGACCTCAACAGTCTGGAGAAATGGGCTGACAGAAACTTCATGAAGTTCAACAAGGGGAAGTGAAAAGTCCTTCACCTGGGTAAGAATAACCTCATCCGTAGGGTACAACACTATTTACTGGCTTCCAACTAGACTTTACACTACTAATCACTGATCTCTGGGCCCAGTCATTCAGCCAATTTTCAGTCCATCATTCTGTCTGCTCATCCAGACGATACTTCAAAAGCTTCTCTATGAGGATGTTATGAGTAACAGTGTCAAAGGCCTTACTGAAGTCTAGGTAGACATTATCCACTGCTCTCCCTTCATCTACCAGGACAGTAATTTCATCATAGAAGCTTAACAGATTAGTCAAGCATGACATCGTCTTGCTGAAGCCATGCTGACCATTTATCATTGTTTTCTTCCCTTCCATGTTCCTGGAAATGGTTTCCAAGAGTAGTTGCTCCATCAGATTCCCAGGGATCAAAGTGAGGCTGACCAGCCCGTAGTTTCTTGCATCCTCTTTCTTATTCTTCTTGAAGACAGGAGTCACATTTGCCTTCCTCCAGTCTTCAGATTATTGAGAGTGGCCTCATAGGGACATCTGTCAGTTCCCTCAGCACTTGTGGGTGCATCCCATCAGGGACAATGGACTGATGCATGTCCTGTTTGCTATTCTATTCCCTGCCCTGATCCTCTTCCACCAAGGGTATATCTTTCTTGTTCCAGCCTTTGTCCCATGTCTCTGGGACCTGGGATTCCTGAAGCCTTGCAAGTAATGACTGAGGTAAAGAAGACATTTACCACTTCCATCTTTTCCATGTTCTGTGCAACCAGGTCCCCTGCCTCATTGAGCAATAGGCCCACATTTTATCTAGTCTTCCTTTTGTCACCTGTGTACTTACAGAAGCCCTTCTTGTTCTCTTTGACATCCCTGGCTAGACTAAATTCTATCTGGCCTTTAGTTTTCCTAACTTCATGCCTGCATGCTTGGATAATGTTTCTATACTCCTCTCAGGTTCCCCATCCTTATTTTTAGAATCACAGGATCATAGAATTCTTTAGGATGGAAAAGACCTTTAAGATCATCACGTTCAACCGTTAACCTAACCCTGTCATCCCACCACTAAACCATGTCCCTAAGCACCTCATCTACGTGTCTTTTAAATACCTCCAGGAATGGGGACTCAACCACCTCCCTGGGCAGCCCATTCCAGAGCCTGACAACACTTTCATTGAAAAAAAATAATTTCCTAATGTCTAACCTAAATCTGCCTTGGTGCAACTTCAGACCATTTCCCCTCATCCTATCACTTGTTACCAGGGAGAAGAGACCAACACTCACCTCACTACAGCCTCCTTTCAAGTAGTTGTAGAGGGCGATAAGGTCTCCCCTCAGCCTCCTCTTCTCCAGACTAAACAACCCCAGTTCCCTCAGCTACTCCTCATCAGACTTGTGCTCCAGACCCCCCACCAGCTTTGTGGCTCTCCTCTGGACCTGTTCCAGCAAGGCAACATCTTTCTTGTAGTGAGGGGCCCAAAACTGAACACAGTATTCGCGGTGCGGCCTCACCAGCACCGAGTACAGGGGCACGATCACTTCCCTACTCCTGCTGGCCACAGTATTCCTGATACAAGCCAGGATGCCATTGGCCTTCTTGGCCACCTGGGCACACTGCTGGCTCATATTCAACCGGCTGTCAACCAGCACCCCCAGGTCTTTTTCCGCCAGGCAGCTTTCCAACCTGGCAGCTTTCCAGCCATTCTTTGCCAAGCCTGTAGCGCTGCATGGGGTTGTTGTGACCCAAGTGCGGAACTTGGCATTTGGCCTTGTTGAACCTCATACAGTTGGCCTCGGCCCGTTGATCCAGCCTGCCCAGGTCCCTCTGCAGACCCCTCTTCCCCTTGAGCAGATCGAGCAGATCGACACCCCCACCCAGTTTGGTGTCATCTGCAATTTTCATTTACCCTCTGTATGATTCCTTTGGTGTATGAGTTTCTCCAGGAGCTCCTTGTTCATTCACACAGGCCTCCTTGCATTTTTGTCTGACTTCATATTCAGTGGGATGGAGCTCTCTTGAGCTTGGAGGACGTGATCCATGCATATTAACCAGCTTTCTTTGGCTCCTTTTCTCTCCAGGGTCTTATCCCATGGGACTCTTCCAAGCAGACTTTTTCATCTTTGAATAGGCCAAAGTCTGCTCATCTGAAAGCCAGGGTTGTGAGCTTACTTTTCACCCACCCATCTTATGGTCACTGCTAAGAGGGCAGTGACTTAGATCTTATTGGTCCCAACAAGCCCCTGCTTGTTTGTAAGTATGAGTTTGCCTCCTCGTTGACTCCTCTATCATCTGTAGGAGGAAGTTATCATCAGTGCACTGCAGGAATGCCCAAGATTGCTTATGTCCTGCTGTGTTGATCTTTTAATTTGAGTCTCAGCTTCTAATTTTTTAACAATATCACTGGACACTATATATTTAGACACTTTTCAGCTATTCATATGCACCCTGTGACAGACCGAAGGCCATATCATTCATCCCTGTAACATTCCTAAAAGAACTCTACAGAAATAGCTGTTTTCTAGCATGCAGTGTTGTTTTCATGTTTACTGTGCCTTATATTACCTACTTATTTTTTAAAAAGACCACCACTAACAATAAACAACTAGCATCAAACAGTTCAAATCAGACTAGGAGCATTTTATATCTCTTCTGCCATGATACTGTGAAATTTTCTGTGACATGTACTCACTGTTGGAAAATGAAATATTTTGTTTTCATAGAAAAAGGAAATAGTAGTGACAAATTGTATTCTATGCAGTAATGAAACATTCTCTATTACAATGTGAAAGATTGTGATAGTTTTGGGTGGGATAGAGTTAGTTTTCTTCATAGTAGCTTGTATGGGGCTATGTTTTGGATTTGTGAGGAAAATAGAGTGTTGATAATACAGAGGACATTTTTGTAATTGCTGAGCAGTGTTTACACAGGGTCAAGGCTTTTTCTGACTCTCACACCACCCCACCAGCGAGTAGCCTGGGGGTGCACAAGAAGCTGTGAGGGTACACGTTTGGGAGAGTTGACCCCAGCTGACCAAAGGGATTTTCTAGACCATATGAGATCATGCTCTGCATATAAAGCTGGGGGAAGAAGAAGGAAAGGGGGACATTCAGAGTGATAGCATTTGTCTTCCAAAGTAGCTGCTACACCTGATGGAGCCCTGCTTCCCTGGAGATGGATGAACACCTGCTAATGGGAAGCAGTGAATGAATTCCTTGCTTTGCTTTGCTTGTGTGTGCAGCTTTTGCTTTACCTACTAAACTGTCTTTATCTCAACTCATGAGTTTTCTCCGTTTTACTGTTCTGATTGTCTCCCCCATCCACTGGCAGGGAGTGAGCAAGCAGCTGTGTGGTGCTTTGTTGACAGCTGGGGCTAAACCGTGACAACTCTATGCAGTAAAGAAACATTCTCTCTTCCAATGTACAAGATTATCTGTGCCACCACTTTACAGTCAGTTTCAGGTCCACTCTTCAGAACCCCTGGAGAGCAAATGTAGGTGTGCCACATAAAACTTTCTATTTCGAAACCAACACAACATCCTTCAGTCTGCTCTTAAAGCATGGTAGCAATTTTATCTTACTGGGTGAATGAAAGTTGCTTCTGGTCACTACCAAGATATTAACCAAAACCACAGAATTTCAGAGGCATTTATGAAATAGGATGAGATCAACTAATTATTCTGAATGTCTCATGAATGTGTGCATACTTTCATGTACAATACCAGTAGCAGTAGTAATATTAGTAATATCATTAATACTACTACTAATTAATAATAATAATGAGTATTAATATTTATTAATAATAATAACAACAGAGCAAATAACTGTGGAAAGAAAGCAGACTGGATCTTGATTCAGTAGAAGACAGTCTATCAGCTTCAGAAATAATTAAAATTCTACATTTCTCTTTGGAACGACTCTTGCAATTCTCCAGAAAACCATTGTTTGTATCTGACTGATAACTGTCAGTAAGTAATGATTTTTAAATGGCTTCAACCTACAACAATTAAGGTAATTTATTGCAATCGGTTATAAGATAAACTATTTGTCCTGAAGACTACATATGTAGTTCTGACTCTCAAATCTACACCTATTGCTTCTTGGAACATAGCAATCAAGAGAAAATACTCATGATGAAGAAAGATGGTGAATATTCCTGAAGCAGATCAAAAGTTTACATTCTATTAAGGCTTTCTGGTTGTAGTCTTGAGTACCAGATACACACTGCTAAGAAAAGTGTACAATTTTAACTCAGGTATTAATGTGCATACAGTCAGAAAAACATGTTTCCAAGATACCGACTATGAAAAACAAAATTTAAATTAAAAAAATTGTCATCAGCAGATGTCACTTTGCAGTGGTTCAGTTATGAGTTACCCCTAGGTAGTGTTTTATTATGTGTCAAAGTCACTTATAACGGTTATATTTACTTACATAAACCTGAAATTGCATATACTTCCCTTTTATCTGAACTAGAGAGTAAATTGAATCCCATTTGAAAGTGAAAAGGAGGCAGCATCAGGAAAATTGTCAACCACTCAGATCCCTCCTCACACTTTTATTTATTTATATACTAAAGAAAACAGAGTTTTGATTTGGGATTACAACATTCAGGCAATGATAAAGTCTTCTAAAGAATGATAGATAAGACTAGATGTCCTTCCTGGTACAGTGGCACAAAACTGCAATATCTAGCTTGAATTTAGAGAGAATATAATTTATTCCTGAAATTGTAAGGCAAACTTAGGAATTTGCTGAGAGCATAAAAGATTTAATAGTATGGCATATTTTGTGCTCCACTCTTCATTTAACTTTCTGGAATTTCCTTTAGAGATTATAGCTGTAATTATTGTGTGTCAGCCACAGGAGTTTATAAGTGCCTGGGACAGGTGATTTCCAAGATAGAATATCTCCACATAGGCAGAAGGAATTTTAAAAACTTCATTTGTTTGTTTCTTTATTTTTATTTTAATTTTTTTATCCCAGAAATTTTCAAGTTTAAGTGAGATCATTCCTCTGGACGTTCATTATTTTCGTAAAAAAGGACCTGTGCATTTACCTAGAAAACCTGAATCCTGTTAGAAAGATAAAAGTGTTTAAGAAGTCCAGTAAAGCTTTTTCTTTTTTATCCTGTTTTTGTTTATTCTTAAGACATACAGCATATTCTGGGGTGCCTTGAGGCTGTGCTCAGCATCCTTCCACTCTTATCACCAGGACTGCAAGAGAGAATCTTCTGTTCTGCATACCAATCATTCCAACCACCTCATAATTCAGTTTTCACATATTACTGACCACTCTTCTATTTTGTTCCCTAGTATTAAGCGTGTTTCTTCTTCACAGTATAAAAAGCTGTCCCTCACAATATCTAATCAATTTAATGAATCAAAAATTAAGCTTGTTAAGGTAATTCCTTTACACTACCATACTTCACAATAACGTATCTCCTTAGATACTGCCACATATAACGAAAGACAGAGGCAAAACGGTACATCACAGGCCAGTTGAGGAGCAGTAATACCTCAGTTTCCCTACAAAAAAAAAGCATACCTGTAAACACATGTTCTTTCAAGTATCTGAATTGCCATTTGTGAGATACGTCCCTGAAATATTGAAAGAAAATAGGATTATGGAAGGCCTTATGGAACATCCATTGCTCTGCCCTTGTCCAGTGATGTAGTCACTCCATCCTAGAAGGCCAGTAGGATGGTCAGGTAAGTTTTGCCCTCGGTGAAGCCATGCTGGCTGTCTCAAATAATCTCACTGTCCTCCATGTGCTTTAGCATAGCTCCTAGGAAGATCTGTGCCATGATCTTCCCAGACACAGAAGTGAGGCTGACAGGTTGCTAGTTCCTACATGTCCCGACCCAATGTTGGGGAGGTTTCAATACGATCCCAAGGATGAGATTAAGACGCTAAATCTGGTCAAATGTCGTACAACCTTTCAACTTTATTTTTGATGTAGAGGGAGGAGGGAACCATGTGAGGAGGCAACCGAGGGGGGTGAATGGGGAAGGGCAAAAGGAAAAAAACCTGAGAAAAAGGGGGGACAAGAGAAAAGGAGAGCTAGAACGGGACCGGATTTATGTCAGGGAGGATGGGGGGGGGGGGGGGGCGGAGAGAGAGAGAAAGAGAGGGAGAGAAAGAGAGGACTAGCTACCACCGCCCTGGGTCCAGCGATGTTCCGGCACCCCCATCTGTGGTATAGTCAACGCTCCAGCACCCCCGTCTGCTACTCCAAGATCAGTCCATGCGATGCTGGCTTCGTCGAGGTGGGTTCCAAGAGGTCCAAAGGGGAGGGACGAAGATGGGAAAGACCCCTCCCTAGGAGAGCACACGCACTCCTTTTATAGGGGTTGTGGTCCTTTGCTCATGTGCAGATTGCACTTGCGTACATGCTGCCTCCTTAGGACGACTTCTACCTTTTCTGCACCTTGGGCCTTGCGCAGGCACATGGTGTTGTTTGTCTGCAGACCATGAAGGCAGGATCTTCTGAGTGTCGAGACAAACCGCATTCATAGAATCATAGAATTGCTTTGGTTGGAAAAGACCTTTAAGATCATCAAGTCCAACCATTAACCTAACCCTGCCATCCCACCACTAAACCATCTCCCTAAGCACCTCATCTACATGTCTTTTAAATACCTCCAGGAATGGGGACTCAACCACCTCCCTGGGCAGCCCATTCCAGAGCCTGACAAGCTTCTAAACCTGCCCTGGCGCAACAGGGGCACGATCACTTCCCTACTCCTGCTGGCCACATATTCCTGATACAAGCCAGGATGCCATTGGCCTTCTTGGCCACCTGGGCACACTGCTGGCTCATATTCAGCCGGCTGTCAATCAGTACCCCCAGGTCTTTTTCCACCAGGCAGCTTTCCAGCCATTCTTTGCCAAGCCTGTAGCGCTGCATGGGGTTGTTGTGACCCAAGTGCGGAACTTGGCACTTGGCCTTGTTGAACCTCATACAGTTGGCCTCGGCCCGTTGATCCAGCCTGTCCAGGTCGCTCTGCAGAGCCCTCCTCCCCTCAAGCAGATCAACACTACCACCCAGTTTGGTGTCACCCGCAAACTTACTGAGGGCACACTCGACTCCCTCGTCCAGGTCATTGATAAAGATATTAAACAAGACTGGCCCCAGAACTGAGCCCTGGGGGACACCGCTTGTGACCAGCCACCAACTGGATTTAGCTCCATTCACCATGACTCTCTGGGCTCAGACATCCAGCCAGGTTTTTACCCAGCGAAGAGTACACCCATCTAGGCCATGAACTGCCAGCTTCTCCAGGAGAATGCTGTGGGAGACTGTGTCAAAGGCTTTGCTGAAGTCCAGGTAGACAACATCCACAGCTTTTCCATCGTCTACCAGGTGGGTCACCTGGTCGTAGAAGGAAATCAGGTTGGTTAGGCAAGACCTGCCTTTCATGAACCCATGCTGTCTGGGCCTGATCCCCTGGTTGTCCTCCATGTGCCTGGTGAGCACACTCAAGATGAACCGCTCCATAATCTAAATAACTTAAGCAAAAATGTTCATTCAAATGATGGCTAAGGTTTTCAGAATCACTTAGCCCTGGATCTAGCTCTGCTCCTATCAAATTCTGTTTTACATATTTGTACATTGCCTCAGAAAAAAAATTCTGAGAAGCAGCACCCTGTGGAAAACTTGAAATGTATCCTTTAACATTTGTATTAGCAATTTTTTTAAAAAAAATATTTCACTTTGTATGAGAGATCCATTTTCAGCTCAAAGCACACAAACAGTTTGAATGGGAATATTAGAAACTTAAATAGTTACATCAGTCCTCCTTTTTTTTGATCCGAAAAGATATGCCAATATTTTACATACTGGAACTTTTCATCTGGATCCAAAAGCAAGAAATATGGACACCAATTAAATACTAATATAAAAATATTGAAAAATGAGGAATGAAAAGCATGGAAAGAGCCTTTTCGACCTGTTTTGACTTCCTAAGACTGAACCATGTATCTGTTAGATTGCATTGCAAGCAAATTTACCTACAAATTACCAGTATAGATCTGATAAGACTTTATTTATTTACAATTTTCTTAGCCTCGGGGGGAAAGAAATGCAGATTAATTTTCCATTAATCTGAAAAGTATTGATTAGGATAATGTAACTAATACTGTTTGATTATATTAGTTCAAGAAACAATCACTTACACTTGTTTAGGACTGAAAATATTCTACTGTAAACATCCAGTCAGGACCTCTATTACCTCCCGTGTGAATCATGTCCTTCTCCAGGTTTTTGATGGATGAGTCTCTGTTGGAACACTTTTCCATGCCTGTTTGAAATACATTTTCTTTGAACACATTATAGCCTCTTTCCAGGCCATAAGTACCTAGCGCTGTGTAAAAAGTGAATACATCTTTCCAACTGCTATTTGGCTCTGATATGAAGAAATTACTGTCAAGGTTAATTATCCTATTCAAAACCAGTTCTCACCTGAAGGCTTTCCAAAATGTTTTTGAAGTACCAGAGAGATTAATTTTCCAGACAAATTGTGTGATATGCATATAGATGTGTTAGCATAGAATTAATCATGTACCTCAGTTCCTAGATATTGTTTTCAAAGTAAAAAAAATTAAAGCTTATATTTTCATCATTTGGATTTATATATGAAAGCCTAATAAAGACGTGAAACTAGTGTTAGTAGGAACTAAGGAGTTATAATAAAAATGTTTCTAAAAACATTCTACCAAACCCAAACTGACACTTTCAGCCAGTTTTTTTTGCTGTACTTGTTATTACCTTTTACTTATCAGCTGGAAAATACATTGCTTGGTTCTAGGTGTTAACTGTCTCTAATTTGGTAATTTCAGAATAATATTAAAATGAAGAGAAGAGTACAATCAAATTCTTGTGGTATATAAAGCTAAAAAGGGATCACAGTATGATTTTACAAAAAAAATCATTTTTTCCCTAAGATTCCAAGTTCAGCATACAACCCTCTTGGAAGAATATTATTGGAATAGGCCCTTGCACTACAGTTTATGTTGCTCTTATAAACCAATTTAAACATTTTCAAATTTTCCCTTCCCTATTATGAAGAAAATTTCTAATATTAACATTAAATTTCCCCCTCTGCTATTCCTTTACTTCAAATGCCAAAATTAATTTATGAATCCGTCTCAATAAACACATTCAAAATATATGTTGAATATGACAATTCTAAACTGATCTCATCTTTTTAACTGTCATCAATTTGGCTGTAGTCATGTCTCAATCCTAAGTTAAAAAAATTCCCTAAAATAATGAAAATAAATGTGTTAAAGTTCAGCTGACTGCAAAGGAGAATGTAGTATAAATGTTTAAATCTAGAGATCTGAACTGAGCATTGCAGAAGCATCAGGGTTGAAATGAGTTGTACTGAACACAATATAAATATGTGGGTGCTGACATGTACACAGATGCCTCAATAGTTCTGAATTGCTCTCACAGTTCAAACAAATAGGATGCAAAGCAGTATAAAGTCAGCAGTGCAGCCATTTGTACATTGTGAAATTCATTGTGTGGCAGTCTGTAAGCTCTAATGGAGAAGTTGTATTTTCTCAAATGCTAAATTCTCCAAAGAGATAAGAAGGAGGATAGACTGTATAATTCACCTTCAGTAATAAAACTTTCATCACCTCTCCCAAGTTCTGTTACCACACAGAAATTTCTATGGTTTTGTGAAACTTATTAAGCACAGTGGTTATTGGTGTGAGCACACACAATCCTTTCATTCGCAGTGACAGTATTTTTTCTTTGGAGAGGAGATGACATCATGCTGCTTTGATTTCACCTTGTCATCAGCTCTCACTGAGATCGATGGATTCTGTCTGAACACCCAAATAATGGGGAATGTGATAGGTTTATGAAAATATCGTCTGGAGGATTGTGCTTCAATTTAACACAAATTTGATCAAATAGTTTTCAATGCAGTCAGTACAGACCACTGAACAAAAGCAAATTGCTGGGGAAAGAGAAAGGGAAATGAGCACAAGGAAGAAAGGGGAGGAAGAGACCTGAAAGGACGTTAGCCTTTCAGTGCTTCATTGCTCACTGACCTCACAAGCCACAGCTCTTCCTCTATCACTTTCAATGATGAAATTCCTGTAGCCATTCCCTTCCAAAACCTACTTCCAGATAATTCTGCAACTAGACTTTCTAAGCTTTATCTCAGAACAACAGAAACATTAAAAAAGGGTTCATCTGAGTAATTTACACTAGAAACCTTTAAACTGATGTTATAACACGATTTTGATATTTATGAAGTAAACCAGTAAAAAAACCCTTTTAACTACTCAGGACTTGTATATAAAATTAGGTGAAGTCCAATGTTGAAACTAGATTCAATAATTCTGGCTATTTCTTATCCAGGAAAACTACTCTAGACCCCTTAAGCAGAATTTTCTCTTTTCATTTAAGTTTTGCTTTGAATATCATCTGCTCATTGTAGCACCAGTAGGATCTCTGTAAATAACAACAATTACAACAGTAACAATAATAATAATAATAGTTGTGGGTTAAATACAGCTAAGCCCCACACAGACACTTGCTCACTCCTTTCCAGTGGGACCGGGAAGAGAATTGGAAAGATAAAAGTGAGAAAATTCATTGGCTGAGTGTCGTGGTTTAACCCGGCTGGCAACTAAGCACCACGCAGCCGCTCGCTCACTCCCCCCCCCCCCCCCAGTGGGATGGGGGAGAGAATCAGAGAAAAGAAAAAAAAAAAGTAAGACCAGTGGGTTGAGATAGAGACAGTTTAATAAGAGAAGAATAATAATAATAGTAATAATAATAATAATGGTAAGAAAATATACAGAATATATAAAACAAGTGATGCACAATGCAATTGCTCACCACCCGCTGACCAATGCCCAGCCCCTCCCGAGCCACGATCACACAGCCCGAGCTGCGACCACTCTGCCCGCGACCGACCGATCGACCCGACTGACCCAACTGACTAGCCCCCCGAGCATGACGTTCTATGGTATGGAATAGCTCTTTGGACAGTTTGGGTCCTAGCTGTGCTGTACTCCCAGCTTGTTATGCCCCTGGCCGAGCAGGAGAAGCTCAAAAATCCTTGAGCAGTCTGAGCACTGCTTGGCAACAACTAAAAACGTCAGCGTGTTATCAACATTCTTCTAGCACTGAATCCAAAGCACAGCACTATGCTAGCTTCTGTGAAGAAAATTAACTCTATCCCAGCCAAACCAGGACACTGAGATAAAGAAAGTTTAAGGGAAAGCAAAAGCTATGCATGCAAGCAAAGCAAAATAAGGAATTCACTCACTACTTCCCATTGGCAGACATCTCCAGGAAAGCAGGGCTTCATCATGCATAATGGTTACTTCTAAAGACAAATGCCATCACTCTGAATGTCCCCCCATTTCCTCCTTCTTCCCCCAGCTTTTATTGCTGAGCATGACAACATGTGGTTTGGGATATCCTTTTCATCAGCTGGGGTCATTTATTATTAACATACTACAGTTTTGAAGTATGAAAATACTTTTCTAGGTGTTGTATTACCTTAAATCTGTAGGTGTAGAAACACTAAACTGTCAGGAATTATATTTATGTCTGGAAACAAAAATGAAAGATAAAAAGGACAGAATAGAGTTCTCATGGGTATTTCATTCAGTAGCAGATGAACTTTGGAACAACAGATATATAGTTCCAGATCAGCAGAGGTTTTGTGACCTTCCACATCTGTTCAGATGTCCTATAGTGTGCATGATTATTCTGCAAATCATGCACCATTGAGAACATTTTCTTTAAAAGGCCATTTCCTTTGAATATTTTCTTTTACAAGTAACTAATCTAAGCTGGAAACCAGGTGCTGCACTAATGGACTAGTTCTATCTCATGTTAGACCTATATAATATTATATGTTGAACTATTTCAATGGTGACATGTATAGGTTGTACTAAATAAATCTTGGGAAATTGGTTTATATTTAATCAGATGTCTCTTGCTTTATGATTTTGCTTATATTTATGTTCCTTGATGTTTGGCTGCCTCGTTACCCATTTAACTCTTATTGAAGATTAAGGACAATCATGCAAAAATCTTTGCTAGTGAATATTACTACTTCTTCTTTGAAGTCAGGGGGAATGGCAACATACACATAAATACTGACCAGTGAATTGTAAAGTAATTTTTCCATTATTCTGTGTATGTAAAATCATTCAGGAATATTACTAAGTGAATATTTACTCATGCAGAAAACAGTTAATTTGAAAAAAAAAAAATCAGGAAAGTAAGAAACAGGCTAAGATTGTGAGATAATTTATTTGGCATTAACCTGTTGTATTTCTCTGTGCTCCCTGCAAGATGATTTCAGTTCACACCAAAGTCAGTTTACAGGATCATAGCCTTAGGGTATAATTTGAAGGCATGCAATTGTAGTCCTGTCTGCAGTATCATTATTATTAGTGATGCAGTACAAGGACTAAAGAATGCAGATTGCTTGTAAAATCTTAGAGGAGACAGTATGACAGATTATATATTTTTGTTTTTCTAAGCAAGTTGATAAATAAAGTTACCCATAAGAGAATAAAATACAGTACATTCAAAAATTTTTATGCAAGTCAAAGGATAGTTTAAACCCAATATTCCCATTAAATTAAATTTAGATTATACTACCTGCAAGTGCTGATACTGATAATCCAGAAACTGAAAAAAAAAACCAACTCAAAATCAAACAATCTAGCAATTTAATAATTTCTACTGCAGTATAAAATGCCAAAAAATATCTGTTGCAATTTACCAAACTGTGAAGATATTAATCTGTAAGATTAAAAGGTAATAAATTGATGGCTATGGTCTAATATTTTGGTAGGTAAGTATTCAGGGTACAATTCTACCAAAGTTTTATGTCATTAATTAGTATCTCAGGATTTAATTATATAGCTTTTTATTGCCTCATCTGAAAATAAATTCCTGGTGTGAAAGGTAATCCCATATAGAACAGGGTCTTATTTTTCCATTTGTTTTTAAAAGAAGGATTTCTGCTAAATTTGGACTTTTTACAGGTCACAAAATTGGGCTTATGTAAATACAAAATTTCCTTTAAAAAACAACAGAACAAAAAAAATCCACAGAACTTTAAATAAATATTATATGCTGCTTTAAAACAAGTATTCATTACAAATATAGAAATGATAACAAACCTAAAAATGCCTACAGTGGAAATATAGTCATCCGTTGAAGAAGCAACAAGTCTGAGTTAAAAAACATCTAAAATTCAATAAATTATAAGCTTTAAACTAATATTAAAAAAAAAAACCCTTTTCCTTATAAGTTTAATTATAATCATCTCATTCTATGATCATGTTTACTTCATTAATTATAATTCACTCTTACATTTCTGTGTGGAGGATGCCAGCCTTTTCTTCCTGAAGCATACCCCAGATTCTGTTCAATGAAGAGAATGCTCTAGGGGTAGTCTGTAACCTCTAATAAAACCTGAATGTATCTGTCTTCTGTGTAACACCCTCCAACATTATCCTAGTGGTATTTTCACCTGCAAAATATGCCTTTATGCTTTATACCAGGTTTTATAAGTCCTAGTTTCATAGTGCATAGAGACAGACAAGAACAGCAACAAAAAAACAAAACTGTTTTTCAGACACATTGAACTGGAAAATTAATATGTTGAAAAAAATTGTCTTAAGTGTTTCTGGGCTCCATCTTACACCCAGTCAGGTGATATTTGGTAAAATATGGACTAGAGTTCACAACCTGGTCTGGGACTAGGGATCACTCTCTGAGATGAAACATTAATCATTGCTGATGTATGGACTTAGAACATAATTTTTTTATATAGATAATGCCTATGCATAATTGGACAATGCCCATGCCTGCAAAAATGTTGAAGATATCATCCCTTTCTTCAGAAAATTTTCAGTCAGACCCTCTTGTCTTACCAGGAGATTATCACATGAACTTTCTCTATGATAGTAGATCAAATATAATGCACATAAGTCAGAGGAGAGGGTAGCTGTTTTATATAGAACAATTTATGATACTGTGAACAGGAAAAACAACAAACTACATTTAATAAGTTCATAGTATACTATAAGCAGACACAACATAGATAATATGATAGTTCACTCTTATGATATCAGGAGGACATTCACTAAGAAAATATGTTGGCATTTTGGAAGCCCTAAAGTCCAGTCTTTATAATCAATGTTTTAAGTGGGATTCATCTGACCAAATGCAGACAGCTACCTTGTTCATACAGACACCTGAGCGAAGATCTAGCAGGTGCATCTCATTATGAAGTGTTAGTTTTTCACAGCTGACTATTAAGACAGCTCATACTTTTATGTCTGTAGTGTGTACACATATAAAATTGGATGTGAAGAATCCTCTCCATTAGACCTATTTTGTCTGCTTACACTGAAACACTTAGAGTAGTAGGATTTGCATCAATGCTCTTCTTCAGCTTTAAAACAAAAGGGATCTAAACTTTCACTTTAGTCTAAACATCTCAAGCCTTTGGCATATTCTGGTATCCAATACTTTATAACAGAGCCAATTCTGTTATTTCAAAACAATCAACAACAGTTTTTTGGCTTTTTTATGGCAAAAAAAAGCCAACTTTTTTTTTGTTTATTTTGGAATGAGTGAAAGAAATGACTCTCGAGAATGGGGTTTTTAGGAAGTTTTGAAAAAGTATTTGTGGATTTACATGATTTTTTTATGTATACTTTTGGACTTATATACTTATGAATTTATATTATTTTACTGAGAGAGATTCTGAGAGAGAGAGAATAGAACAAACTGTGAAATAGAGACAGCATCTGACATAATTAATGACATGATCATTTGATTGATCTACAGTTCCCTCAGCAATGTGGCCAATCTACCTGACTAAGTATCACACGTTTTCATTCTTGCTCATGACTTCTTAATAGTTTAGTGTAATCCAAAGATCTTACTGTTTCTTTCCTTACAGTATCTCTCATATAGCTGCACATAGTACTGATTCATTTCATTCAGAAAACAAAAGGAATCTGTTCTCATCTTTTTCCTCTGTTTTTTTTTTCCCCCCATAAAAATACTAGCACATCCATGGTGAAAGACTAGGTTTTGATTCAGTGCATAACATTGTCTTCTTAACTACTTATCTAGTTGTTAACTTTGTTTGTTCGTTTTGCTAAAAACACAACTACATATAGACAGCTATAATAAAATGCTTGTCTCAAGTAAAAAAAAAAACCAAACATGCCATTCCTATTTGATAAGCAGAATACTGACAGTACATCCCCATTTTCTTTTTTCAGGTTTTTCAGTATAAGACTTCCAGCTGCTAAGAGACAAAATTTAAGATGAAGTTTAGGATTATTGATAATAACAGAAAAAAAGTTTTGGACATAGTTCCTATGCCACTAATAAAGTCTAAACAAAAGTAAATGTTGGATACAAGCCAGTTTAACAACCATGTTTAGAGTTCACATAATGGTTTCAGTAGAGGGAGGAACATTGCTTGATGTCGGGTTCACCTTGGAAAAATATTGAAGCTAGATTTTTTCTTTGAATCATAGAATCACCTCGGTTGGAAAAGACCTTTAAGATCATCGAGTCCAACCGTTAAACTAGCACTGCCATCCCACCACTAAACCATGTCCCTAAGCACCACTAAAACATGTCCCTAAGCACCTCATCTATCCTTCTTTTAAAGACCTCCAGGGATGAGGACTCCACCACCTCCCTGGGCAGCCCATTCCAGAGCCTGACAACCCTCTCGGTGAAGAAGTTTTTCCTAATGTCTAGCCTAAACCTTCAAGCCATTCCCCCTCGTCCTATCGTCTGTTACCAGGGAGAAGAGGCCGACCCCCACCTCGCTACAGCCTCCTTTCAGGTAGTTGTAGAGGGCGATCAGGTCTCCCCTCAGCCTCCTCTTCTCCAGACTAAACAACCCCAGTTCCCTCAGCCGCTCCTCGTATGACTTGTGTTCCAGACCCCTCACCAGCTTTGTGGCTCTCCTCTGGACCTGTTCCAGCAAGGCAACATCTTTCTTGTAGTGTGGGGCCCAAAACTGAACACAGTATTTGAGGTGCGGCCTCACCAGCACCGAGTACAGGGGCACGATCACTTCCCTGCTCCTGCTGGCCACACTATTCCTGATACAAGCCAGGATGCCATTGGCCTTCTTGGCCACCTGGGCACACTCCTGGCTCATATTCAGCCGGCTGTCAATCAATACCCCCAGGTCTTTTTCCACCAGGCAGCTTTCCAGCTCTCTTCCCCAAGCCTGTAGCTTTGCATGGGGTTGTTGTGACCAAAGTGCAGGACGCGGCACTTGGCCTTGTTGGAGCTCATACAATTGGCCTCGGCCCATCGATCCAGGCTGTCCAGGTCCCTCTGCAGAGCCCTCCTCCCCTCAAGCAGATCAACACTACCACCCAGTTTGGTGTCATCTGCAAATTTACTGAGGGCACACTCAATCCCCTCATCCAGGTCATTGATAAAGATAATAAACAAGACTGGCCCTAGAACTGAGCCCTGGGGGACACCGCTTGTGACCGGCCGCCAACTGGATTTAGCTCCATTCACCACGACTCTCTGGGCTCGGCCATGCAGCCAGTTTTTAACCCAGCGAAGAGTACATCCATCTAGGCCATGAACTGCCAGCTTCTCCACAAGAATGCTATGGGAGACTGTGTCGAAGGCTTTGCTGAAGTCCAGGTAGACAACATCCACAGCCTTTCCCTCATCTACCAGGTGGGTCACCTGGTCATAGAAGGAAATCAGGTTGGTTAGGCAAGACCTGCCTTTCGTGAACCCATGCTGTCTGGGCCTGATCCCCTGATTGTCCTCCATGTGCCTGGTGAGCACACTCAAGATAAACCGCTTCATAATCTTCCCCGGTACCGGGGGGAGGTTTATATTGTTCTAGCATTTGTTTGTTAATCTACAGAATATAGATATCTATGAAGGATATGAGGTTACAATTAAAACACCCTCCTAACTAGATCTGGAAAAGGGCTTGACTTGAACTAAGAGATAATAGAATGTTCAGGAAAGGGAGAAAAGTTCTTGATGTATAAAGGTGAGTAGATAATACACATTCCAAAAGGATAAAGGTGATATATTCATTTATGAAACTGACAGAGAAAAGTTCAAGAAGAAACTGGCTCTCAAGACAGAATAATGGAAGTCTGCTGAAAATAAACACTAAACAGTCAGTTAAAGAAACAGACAGATTGAACTTAAACTGTACCTAGTATTTGCTGCCAGAATGCCGTGTGGGTGATAACATGCAACCAGAGGAACGAAAAGCAATATTTTTTTTCTTCAGAGTTAAATGCCAAGAGCAGAATCTTCATTTTCCTGGGTACATTAGTTTATACAATGCATTTTAAAAGGTGTTGAAAAAGGAAAATAAAGCACTTTAATATGGGAAAATTTTTGACGGATGAAACAATGTTAACAATAATTTAAAATAATTTTAAATAGGAATAAAATTATGGATGTATGGAAATACAATAAGAAATTTCAGAGAAAAATATGTTAATCAATATAATTTTCAATTTAACTACTGTAAAGAGGAAAATGATAAAAAGTAAAAGGGGGAAGAAACAAACTGTGAAACAGACACAGTAGTAAGCTCTCTTGGTAGTCCTTTAATATGCATGCATTTTTATGATAATGCAGTTATCAGACAACAAAATGAATGTTAGTCTGTGGTCTGAAGCCTTAAAAGGACTGGAATAGATTACTGTTGAATCTCTCAGCAGAGTGGCATACTTCTATTTGAACATCCTGAATAGTCAGAGGTTTCATGGAAAAGGAATATGTCTGTTTAGATCCATTGATAAGTAAGGAAAAAATACTCAACTGGCCAAGCCTCTTTTTGCTGCATCTAGAATATGGCTAGGTTTTGAATTCTTGGGCCACTCACTACAAGAAGGACATTGAGGCACTGGAGTGTGTCCAGAGAAGGGCAGTGAAGGGGTCTGGAACAGAAGTCTTATGAGGAGCAGCTGAGGGAACTGGGGTTGTTTAGCCTGGAGAAGAGGTGTCTGAGGGTAGACCTTATCACTGTCTACAACTACCTGAAAGGAGGTTGTAGCGAGATGGGCGTCAGTCTCTTCTCCCAAGTAACAAGGGATAGGATGAGAGGAAATGGCCTCAAGTTGCTCCAGGGGAGGTTTAGAGTAGGTGTTGGGAAAAAATTCTTCGCTGAAAGGGTTATCAGGCACCAGAACAGGTTATGCAGGGAAGCAGCCAACTCACCATCCCTGGAGGTATTTAAAAGATGGGTAGATGAGGTGCTTAGAGGTATGTTTTAGTAGTGGACAGTTATGATTTGACTTGATGATCTTAAAGGTCTTTTCCAACCTAAACAATTCTATGATTCTATGTCCAGATCTGATTCTAGAAAGCAAAGTAGCTCTACATTTCTTCGATCATAAAGGAAAAGGCTTCTGTGTAGCTTCGCAATATAATGAATCATGACTCAGATTTCTGTTAATTTATAACATATTTATCTGAAAAAATACGTGAGTGGTCATATATACAACAGACATATTTGTCAGATATGGGATTATATTAAAAAGATGCATAAAGCATGACTATGTTATTTTTCATAGTGCAAGAACATGAAATCAAACAGAATGATAAGGCTATTTTAAAGCAAGAGAGTGAACAAACTTTTTTTCTCACAATGCATAATTAAATTGTATAATTCACTGTCACGGAGGGATGGTTTCTGAGAAGTATAAAATGTTTCAAAAGTGATTAGGAAATTCATATAAGAAACACAAATTGCAGCTAAGCACAATGCACAATGGCCTAGATGAAACTTGTGGGTTGGAAAACCATCTGTGACTGATGGACGCTGGAAGTAACGGGATGTTCTCTATCTATGCTATTTGTAATACTCTTCAGACATCTACTTCTAGCTATTAGCAGAGATCAGATATCAGTTCAAATAATTCAGTTTTGTACAACTGGTTATATTAAAGTATCAGATTTATAGAGGTTCTCTGGGAAAAAATACCAAAATCTGTTTCTCCATAAAATAATTTCAGCATGAAATGTCTAAACTGAATATTGATCAAACTAGTTTTCAGATTAATGCATATTCAAAAGTTTTTTCCTACTAACATATTTCTTTCATGATTGATTTTTCAAGATGGCAGTCTTAGATCAAGACTTGCTGAAGAAATGTCATTGATAACACTTACTGTCACAGTATTATGGGATTGAATACTGAGTCCAGACAAAATTTCTTATTGGAAAGAGATGTTCTTGTTAGGCTACAGCAATGAAAAGCTTAAATAAAATTCTGCTTAATCACAGTGATTATGAAACCAGGACAGAAGAGAACAAAGGGGGCAAAGAGAGAAAATGAAAAAGAGAACAAAGAACTTGTCAAGTGTGAGAATATTAGACACCTGCATTTCTTTCCTTAGGTGTTTCATAAGCTCACTGGGCTGGAGTATGCTTTCCACTACACTTAGCCGTGTCAGGAAAAATTCTGCTGAAGTCAACAGCTACATACATAAGAAAATGGTGTAAAGCCCACTGTGTCTGCAGACACAGTTCTGTATATTCAGTATCTGGCTGTAAGCAGAGGAACCCTACTGTGTTTCTGTTCCAATAAAACAATCTGGAGGTACTTCCGAATGAAACACACACACGCCCCTCCACAGTCCTTTGAAGATGTCTTTTGAACCTTCCCAGCCATCTGGCAGCAATGTGGTGCAAGTATGTTATTGTCTTGTTTTTCTATGAAAGAGCTGTATGTGCATGACATAAGGAGAATGAGGTAAATGTACAGAATGAGAATGAAGAAATTTCAAACACAGACAGAATAAAATGACAAAAAGTAACAATAAAATTTGGAAGTAGGATAGAGGACACAAAGAAATATATTACACGGATTATTTTAAATATAGTAGGTTTGGGTGTTTCATTGTTCTATAAATGTTAATAACATTTTACTGCCAGACATTCTACATCAGATTCTTACTTCCGTGGATAATATTTTTGAATTATTCATATTTTACATTAGAGAAGTTCTTAAGAAAAGAGCTTTCCAATTAAGCAAAAAGTCATATAGGTGCATATATATATGTGAGCAAAACCACAATCACACTGTTCTGCTCCATGTTAGTATACTCAATTTATGTTAAAGTGGAATGACTAGGTGTCAAGGCTGGTTTAACTGATTTCTTGACCACAGAGGAATAAGAATATCACTGCATACAACATTCTGTCCCATAAAAGAGCTTTCAAATAATTTGATGGGTGATGAAGTATATAGTGTAGTTTGCCTATTCTGAAGAGTATCCCAAGGGTCTGGTATCTGTGTTAAGAACCTGTGTACCTGCACTGTCTCTCATCTCCACAGCACAGTATATAATACCACAGACGCCCTGGTAACACCTTCGCTAAACAAACCTATTGCTTTCCAAATTCTTAGCACAGACATGATGGGGAGGTTAGTTCCAAGGAGTGACTAGTCACACACTGTGTGTTCAGTTTCTTCTTTTCCTGGCATATGAAACCTGTTCCACACCACATGGAGAGACCTTCTTTCCCCTCATCCTCTACTAGGAAAAACAACATTTCTTGCCACAGAGATGATTGGATACCGCAGTGTGATTCAGTCACTTAAGTTTAGGCATCTAACAAAACTGTAGATGCGACAGGGTATCCTCTAGTTACCTCTTCAGAAAGTCTCAGATCTCCACCAATCCTGCATCATCACAGTTAGCCACACAGAAATCTTGGATACTGTAGGATGTCTCAGCTGGCATCGGAGGCTCATGTCTGGAAACTAACCCAAACCCCTAGAACTCTCTTCTTATAGTTGACTGTGAGACAATACAGCTTGTTACACTCAAATGCCTTTTTCTGACATTAGAACATCTGTTGCAATTGAGAGAAGTTGCTGAGTTCTGCCCTTACGTGTTTACAAAATGACCTGTCTTGAACAGCTGTATATCACTTTTCTTTTCTCATTTCCCTCACAGTTGCAGTGATTTGCCACCTATAGGCTACAGTCTGTTTTGTCTGAAATTCATTTGTGTTTATTGACTTTCTTCCTCCAGATTAATGATTTTTACCTTTGAAGGCCATGGTGAGGGATATATTCATTACGGTGTCTTTGGTGTACTCTGAAGAACAAATATGAAAACCAAACACCAAATTCATTCCTCCTGCCAAGTTGTGTGACTAGTTTGCACAGCCAGCATACATTTTGGAGGAAACATGATAATTCTATAAATAGGTGTTTATGATTAAGACAGACAGTTGTAGTTAAAAAGGCAATTGACGGAATTTTCATAGTGTAGCCATATACTTTGTATGCTGTAATCATGCACTTATGAATGGTCATTAATCAACTAATTTAATTTCACAAAGTCTGTTGTGTCTAGGTTTATCATCTAATCACAGCTATTTTGAGTAGAACTAACTTGTCTGTAATATTAGGCTTTAAAAGACCTGAACACCTTAAATGAATCATGTAAACCCACAGTTAACACATAAAGGTGGCTTTGTGCTTAAGTGGATTCAAGCATCCATAGCTTCTCCTGGAGCTAATTTATGGTCCAATGACATTTTCTGCAGGGTGAAAAAAGGGAACTCCCCGGGAACTCCCTGTGCTGGTTTTATCTGGGATAGAGTTAGTTTTCTTCATAGTAGCTAGCATGGGGCTATGTTATGCATTTGTCCTGAAAACAACGTTGATGATACAGGGATGTTTTTGTTATTGCCAAGCAGTGCTTACACTGAGTCAAGGCTTTTCTACTTATCACGTCACCCCACCAACAAGTAGCCTGGGGGTACACAAGGAGTTCGGAGGGAACACAGCTGGGATAGCTGACTCAAACTGACCAAAGGGATATCCCACAACATATGACATCATGCTCAGCAATAAAACAAACTGGAGGAAGAAGAAGGAAGGGGGGACATTCAGAGTGATGGCTTTTGTCTTCCAATGTAACCATTATGTGTGATGGAGCCCTGCTTTCCTGGAGATGGCTGAACACCTGCCTGCCCATGGGAAGTAGTGAATGGATTTCTTGGTTTGCTTTGCTCACATGCATGGCTTTTGGTTTACTTTTGGTTTTCTTCCTTTTATTCTTCTGATTCTCTCCCCCATTCCACCCAAGGGAAGTGAATGAGTGGCTGTGTGCAATTGAGCTTCTGGCTACGGTTAAACTAGAATATTCCCTTATCTGTGGAAGAGCCCTCCTGTTATCTATTCCACATTTGTTACTGCACTTTCATTCAAATTTTAAAGCTTTACATGCCTTAGTTTGCTTTAGTATGAAAGGATTTTTTAAAACTTTATACTGTCCTTAATATGCTTCTGAATAATTTTTTAATCCGTTTTAATAATTTTAATGCAGATTCAGTAACTTAAAACACAAAAAAAAATGGTGTGGAATTGAAAGAAATCACTGCTTCAAGGATGGTGAAACTAAAATTATAATTACTGACAGAATTGCATATTTTAAATGACCTAGAAATCCGTATAACTAAAGTTCCACACTTCAAGGCAAACTATTACATAAACAGAACTCATAAGAAGGTATGTATTAGTATTTTTATGTTTAAGGTCATCACACTGTGTTTTAGGTTATTTAATGCAAGGACATAATTAGTCTCATAGCACATTCATGCAGACTTAGGGTACATATGCAATATGCTTGTAGGAACAGAAGGAAATGAAAGCGAAGGGTAAATAAAGCACTGACTTTTTTCTAAAAGAGCTTTTATAATTTTCTCTGCCCTACCTTGACAGAAAAAAAAATTCTTTTTTTTCATACAATATTTGTTCCTATAATATAATGTCACTTTTAATTTTTATTCTAATTCAAGGCCCAAACATTGTTCAGTGAAGTTAATGAAAAGACTCTGTGATTTCAGCAAGTACTACACAAGGCCATTTAAACATAAAACACAAGTCATTAAAAGCAAAAAGAAAAAACTCTTCAGTTTGCATGCTTTGACCTTTCTGGCTCATGATCTAAAATTTTTACTTTAAAAATGAAGAAAATTAGAGAATTAGTGATCAAAAATGTTTTTCTAAATTTCAGACACCAACTTTTATTGGAAACGTAAAAATTCTTTGTTATGGTCTTAAAAAGCCAAAGCCCCATCCAGATTTTATTTTACAACATGCCATTTATTAATGGCAATATGTAAAGTTGTTGTGGTTTTTTTTCTTTTCTTTTTGAAGTCGAGGAAAGGGAATTTAAAAGCAATGAGTCCTCTCTCGTGTCCTTTCAGAGAGCTATGCCTTCCTTATGTCCATTGGAAACTTCCAAGGGCAATGACTTCCAGTTTCATATTAGTAGAGAAATCACAAATCCAAGAAGTCCTTGCAAGAACATGTGTATCAAGATCATGAGGAGGAATGAATAAACAAGGAAACTGCCAAAAACTAGAATATATTTATTCTTACCTCTACAAAACAAAACTCATACTGTCTCTTGAAAAAATAGTTTACATACATTATCAAGCACTTTTTCCTTGTCAATAATTTCTATTACCATTTGTGAAATGAACCTTACTCCAAGAATAAAATCTGTTTTAATGATAAACACTAGAAACTTTCTCTAAGATTCCAAAATTGGATTAGACATCTTCCGGTTTTTCTTATCTAATGCCCCTTTTTCTGAAGTCATACAAAAAGAGAATGCTTTATGCAGTGGTAGTCAATGTATGAAGTGTGACCTTTTGAGGGTCTGTGACATCTTTTTATGGATCAGTAATTGTATATAATTGAAAAAACCCAATATATTTTCAAGTGGCTTATATTTGCCCTTCCATTTGGAACTTTGCAGGACTCGATAATCAAGAGCTTAAAGAATACTATTCTAGAAAAAATATAGATTAAATAATCTGTAATGCTGTGATCACCTTTGTAGGAATTTTTATGCCTTCACATAGCTTTTTTCCTAGTTGCTTAAATATTCAGTCTCAGCTATTTGGTTTTCAACATGAAGATGACTGCATACTGTATAATCTCTATATGTCAGAAACATGCTTCTGTACCGTAATTTATACAGATTTTTTAACGTATATTTGCTTTTGAGCTCTTCAAGTCTTCCACAGTGAAATCCACTAGCTGATATGATTTCTTCCCCGTCATTGTTTCTTTCTTATTGTAAAGCTATGGTGTATATCTGTAATTAGTTGATGTTACAAAATAAATATCTTTTCCTGCTTCAGTCACAGGCACGTGCAGTGAGAAGATCAGATCACTCACTGTTTCTATAACAAGAAACAGTATCTTAGAAAATACGTTAAATTACTTCAGTAAACTTCAGACTCACTCACATATTCACGGCTAATCAACCAATACATTACATAATGTTGATGATTCAAACATAGCTTAGGTGTATGTGCCACTA
This sequence comes from Gorsachius magnificus, assembly GCA_034008185.1. Classification (NCBI taxonomy): domain Eukaryota; kingdom Metazoa; phylum Chordata; class Aves; order Pelecaniformes; family Ardeidae; genus Gorsachius; species Gorsachius magnificus. Next base: position 43,421,841 of record CM067081.1, read on the forward strand.
CAAGGAAGGAATGCCTCAGGTACATCACATTACAGTAGAATTTTCTAAGCCTGTGTTTCAGCTTTGCTTCTTAACAGAAGAATGTAAACCAGACCTTAAAACCATGAAATCAAAAGCACATTTGCCCTCACAGTACTGGCTCCTGATTAAAGCTTAACATTCTTGCAGTGCATTGCCAGCAATATCTCTGGGCTGGCTTTTCTAATTATTCCTAATGATCAGCATTTTTAACTGATATCTGTGTTATTAGCCCTGTTGTTATTCACTAAAACTGAGAAAACTGATGCAGACTCCTGCTTTCTGGTCTATCAGTTGTCATCACCCTGGACTCTTTTACTAACACTTATTACTATTTCAACACTCTGAATCTTCACAACATTGTCCCATGCAACTAAAAAATAAAATGAAATGAAATGAAATGAAATAAAATAAAATAAAATAAAATAAATCTTTACCACTAATCATTGGGAAACCAGGTCAAGAGATCACCCTGAAAACTTGCTATGCAATTCCCAAAACTACTGTTATTACCAAAGGTGACTCAAAAGTGGTCGCCACTCAACTATAGTTTACTTAGTAACATATAGGTATAATTTAAGTAATCAGTTTCAGTCTGGCTTTCATCCACTTAACAGTAAAGAAACATCTTTTCTACATATTTGGAATGATTTCATGACACCTGCTGAAAGGTGTGACTTTATAATTTTCTCCTGATGGACTTGATGCTTCTTTCAGTGACATTTCATGCTTTCAGGATGAAGTCCCATTTCTTTGCATATGTCATCAAAACAGTTTATCATCCACTGTCCTAGATTATTTTTGAATTTACTTCTAGATATATTCATTCAAGTACAGCTCATGATTATTACTTGTTTGATTTCTGCTGACATGCCGACACCTGTGTTTCTAAATTATCAGGAGGTAGACTGTCAATTTGAATGACACTTCTGAAGAATTATATTTACTCATCATGACTAGGTAACACAACTAAAAATCAGATCTAGATTTTACAGACATCCATGATATGATATATGATTTCAGATTCCAGTAGTATCCACCTATGTAGAAAGCAGAGTTACATTTTCAAATTCCATAACAGTGTAAAAATAATTTAACACTGTATCCTGCTTAGGTACACAGTATCTCAGTGCAGGCATTCAACATCTCCTACTGGTATTACAAAACCAGGAAGATCATCAACTCTGCTAGTCTTTCTGCCACATCTGTGAAATATTTTCAACTCATTCCAACTTAGTCAGTAGTTAATTATACTACGAAGCATGATTGACTATATTGTTTCTATATTGAGAGAGCTCCATTAACTTTCAGCAAGACAGATGATCAATTTTAAGAGCCTGCTGCTTACACACAGAGTCCTTCCTGCTGTGCCCCAATTTATTTGCAGGACATTTTTGTTACTGTACTCACCAGGATGTGTTTTATGGCCCCATTCCTCTTTTTCTGTATATAGTTAATGTTAATACAGAAGTAAACATGTAATCCAAATGAGTATGTCTTTATGGGATACTCATACATTTTAATAAAAAATAAGACTTTTTTTTTTCTCCAACAGATTTAAGTAGAATTTCACTGTAACAACCTTGGAATAGACCTTCATAAATGTCTGCATTTTGTTGAGATTATATACAACTGAATCACAGAATGCCTAAGTATTTGTGTTATCCATAGTTTGTTATCAGAGTGAAGTTAGTTATCTCAGATCAGGAAATGCTGTTTAAACACCAGACTTAGGTACTTTTGGAGTGTTGAAAGAGCTTAATTTTAGTTAGGAAATTTACATGAACTTCCTAAATTTTAGATAAAAGTTAGAAAAACTGTCCATGTTTCCATGAATTATTTGTCTGTGAAAGAAAAACCCTAAGAAAAGAACAGACGAAAAATATCAGTGACAAGTTTATTGTCTGTAGAGGACAATCAAGAAGAAAATCAAAGGTTACATCTAAATTTTAAGACATGAGTACTTCTCAGGTCTCATATACACCGTATTTGTTATTTCCTTTCTATCTGTCAAGGGGAAACTTAGTTGTCTACTATCCACCCTTGCCTTGGTACTCTGGTAGGAAGGTAACTGAAATGCAGCAGCTCAAGAGACAGAAAATTAAGTAAATGACAGTATATTCAACTAGGTCCCAAGTTTTACATAATCATGATGGCAGAACTGGGGACAACACCAGTCAAGCATTCTTACCCTGCAATTAGAAGTAGCTCAACTAAGTCTTTGTATTCCAGATCTTCCAAATATCTCAGTTTATGTCTTTCCCTGAATACCATCTTGTCTTTTGAAACTTTCATTGCCCACTTTGTTGAAGTATTTAGAGGATTATTTTCTATGCCATCTTTCTTCATCCTTTTTGCAAGGAAGCCGTGTTTGTCCCTTATTTTCTGCATCTGTTTAGAGCCATAAATACTGCATAGTCAGGAGTAACTCCATGAAAGAAGATTTCCTTTTGCAACCACACTTTACCATTATGCATAAATAACAGTATTGTAGCCACAAAATGTAACTGTTTTAAAATTTCATAACATATTTTAAGTGCTCCAGAATCTTTCAAGGTCCCTTCCAACCTGGGCTGTTCTATGATTCTGTGTTTAGCTTACACATTAGATTAAACAAGCAAATTCAGCTAATGTTGAAAGAGGTATTGTAGTCTGCCAATCAGCTTGAAGGTTCAGCTACCCATACAAAATTTAGGGATCTTCGTTCTTTCCCACTTCTCAGGATAGCTTAGGTTTTTCTCTGTACAAGGTTTTATGTCTGGAATCAGACAAAATCCATTGTCTCCTCCCATGGCCCCTGGACTTTTGCTGTGTACTGCTGTCAAAGAAGAACAAAAAATAAGGCTCAGAAAGAACATGAGGCATCTCATATCTGAACTTGAAAGAAATCAGACCCATACTTGCTGTAACTACATGAAAATTTTGTTTGGAGGTTTTCAGCTTTAAAAAATTGTGGGAAAAGCAATGATAAAATTGTATAGAATTCACAGATATTCCTGTGAATAGGAAATATAAATGTCTCAAAATATTGTGAAAACAGTCATATCCACATTTATTCAAGCAGTTTATTAGCATATTTAATGCTTCAGCTCAGCTTTCAGCTGAAAGGATCACATGATAACTGATGTAAGTGGCATTTTAACTACAGTACATTAAACTAATTCTTTCTTTTTCTATTTTGTTTTTTCTTACATAAAAATGAGCTATTGACACACATAATGTTTTCTAGATGTAAAGCAATATTTTTTCAAAGAGGTTTTTGGTATTGCAGGCTTGCTATGTGGATAAACTTTCCATGTAACGACTTATCTTCAAATGACAACATTTTAGCAGAGTAGTCGAGAAGGGGAAAAATGGAGTAGAGAGGAGAAGAAACAGAGAATGAAAGTGTGAAAACTGTCATTATGGATTAGACTTGCTTTCCTTGCAATTAAGATCATTCTACAAAAAGAATGAAAAGTCTTATAAAAAATCCTTTATAAGTACAAAACAAAAGTTGCTAACTCTCTGACCTGGGACTGTGTCAGACAGAAACAGATAGGAAGAGAGTAAATAGTGAAAGAAGACATTATGAAAGTCAATGTTATCAGCTTACTAGAAATCTGAATGTTGACAAATTTATTATAAGCATCAAGGCAAAGGAATGATTAAGGTAGAAATCTGAAGGAGGATAATGAGATAGTTCCTCCTAAGTTTAAGTAAATAACAAGAGAGAAACCTAATATATTCTTATTTTGTAATAAGACTTGTAGATGATGGAGTCTGACCATGATCAACCAACTGTGAGCAGGAGTTGAAATCTCAATAACAGACCATATGTCTGATCTGAGGTAAATGCAACAATCATGAAGTACTCTATTTATCTCATACAAAAATACAGAAAAAGTAATTCAAAGAAACCCTAAATCTGCCAGCATCCTTGAATAGATCTGTGAATCTTGGAGACTGGAATGAATTTCCACTATGCTATAAGGGTCAACACATGGATTGCTATCATCAGTTCTATTTAACATCTCATGGTTCTGTTTAACACCTTTGTCAGTGACCTGGACATGGGGATTGAGTGCACTCTCAGCAAGTTTGTAGATGACATTAAGCTGTATGGAAGTCTTGACCTGACTGAGGGTAGGAAGGATCTACAGAGCGATCTGGATAGGCTGGATCAATGGGCTGTATCCAATTGTATGAGGTTCAACAAGGTCAAGTGCCAGGTCCTGCACTTGGGTCACAACAACGCCATGCAATGCTATGCTACAGGCTTGGGGATGATTGGCTGGAAAGCTGCCTAGCAGACAGGCATCTAGGGGTTCTGGTCAACAGCTGACTGAATATAAGCCGTCAGTGTGCCCAGGTGGCCAAGAAGGCCAATAGCATCATGACTTGTATCAGAAATAGTGTGTCCAGAAGAAGTAGGGAAGTCATCCTTCCCCTGTACTTGGTATTTGTGAGGCTGCACATCAAATACAGTATTCAGTTTTGGGCCCCTCACTACAAGAAGGACATGTCACTGGAGTATATCCAGAAAAGGGCAACGAAGGTGGTAAAGGGTCTAGAGAACAAATTTTATGAGGAGCAGCTGAGGGAACTGGGGTTGTTTAGTCTGGAGAAAAGGAGGCTGAGAGGAGACCTTATCGCTCTCTACAACTACCTGAAAGGAGGTTGTAGCGAGATGGGTGTTCGTCTCTTCCAGGTAACAAGTGATAGGACAAAAGGAAATGGCCTGAAGTTGCACCAGTGGCGGTTTAGATTATACATTAGGAAAAATGTTTTCACTGAAAGGGGTGTGAAACAGTGGAACAGGCTACCCAGGGACGTGGTCGAGTCCCCGGCCCTGGAGGTATTTAAAAGACAGGTGGACAAGGTGCCTAGTGATCTGGTTTAGTAGTGGACAGGTACGGTTGGACTCGATGATCTCAAAGGTCTTTTCCAACCAAATGATTCTGTGATTCGCTGATTCTATAGGTGAAGACACATGGAATTTTCCCCATCATCATCAACTTAAAACACCTGTTCACGAAGAAAGCAGTAGCTGCCCAGAAAATGTTGGATGATTATTGACTATAAAGGAAGGTGACAAGTGCTTATATCTACACTGAAGGCATCTAACACTAAATGAGGTGAAACCCAGCTGGACAAAAATGTTGTAGCACCACTTCCTTTGAAACTGTTGTGCTAGAAAACATATTTTGATACTTAAAATAATAATGAAAATAAGTAAATAATAATACAAACCTGACACCTAATATAATGCAGATGAAACAATGTTTTTTGAATAACATACAATGCTGTAATTTCATTAGACAACTTCACTCTTTAAGGACATGTCTTTAATAAATAATATGAAGAAGTCTCTGCCAAAACAGTAGCAACTTAACAGTCTACATATTTTTTCTTCGGCTTATAGAGTATTCAGACTTTTTTTCTTCTAAACTCATTTGCAAACTTCTGAAAAGGTACTGAGTGCTTGATTACTAAGCATTGTGCCTGATTCAATCTTATTTCACATGTAGAAGCTCTAAACACTGTATTCAATATTATTTATTACTTTATTAGATGCTCTTAGGATACCTTTCTACTGACAGCTAAATGAGATTTCTGCTAACAACTACTTCTGGCCTTAAAGGAGTCGTTTACAAATGCAGCATGAAATGAGGTGTTGGCAGTTTTCTGTTATGTACTTAAAGGAAATTCAGATGCCTTGAAAAAGGCAGAAAAACATGAGCTAAATGGAAAGAGCTGTGCTTTTTAACTGTTTTAGCCTGCTGCTTACTTCAATCAATTAAGATTTCTCTGTGCCTTGCCACAGTATGTGGCTCCTGCAGCATGAATACTTTATGCTTCACTTATTCTTCTGTAATACCTCCCTGGAAGAAAAATGCAGGTTTTTTTACTTTTTCTTCCTCCCTCGCCACACCCACCATACACCACACAAGTATGCATAACCTAAAAAGCTCAACATTTCATGTATAATAATTGGACTGACTGTCCTCATTAATTTCTTATTTTATTTGTGATTTTACTTAATTTGTTACTCATGCTTTTGAGAAAGTTGTCTCTGTGACTGCCTAGATTTAACAGTAACTTTGACCACTAACAATAACTTGGATCACATGGACCACTACATTTACAGATTTTTAAATAATGTCCAAGCATTTATGGCAGCTACTGAAAGACATTTTCTATTACTGTGCATTGAGCCTGCAAGTAGAGGATCTTGCCTAAAGATCACAGCTGTACTTATTTTCTAGTTTTCTAGTAAACCCTATGTCAAATAATCATTTCATTAGAAACATCTAACAATTATTATGGTTGTCAAAATATCTGGATTTGCATGTGATCCTGCTCAAGAAAAAACAAAATAAAAAACCAAAACAAAGCCCCCAAACCCCTTAAATTTCCCTTGGCCAAACACAGAATCAGAATGCAAGATGTTTCAGAAGTATTGACTATTCAAAGTGGATTTTGGTTTTGAGATCTAAGTGGTGGTAAGATGAAAACAACCAAACTGGCAGTTCTGCTGTTACAAAGAGCAAAAGTCAAAAAATCCTGTATGTCATATAATTAGATTTTCACTGTCCACTTCAAATTAGTAGTCATTCACTGCAACAGGCTGTCTGTCAGCTGCCAGAGACAAGATTATGAAACGTTTACCTCATAAAATTTCTATAGCACAGGTCCAAAATAAAGTATGCTCTTATTTTGCTGAGTGATTTTTGCACTTCAGTCCATTAATCTTTGGTGACTTTTTAGGAATGGTAAAGGGATGCTAATGTTTAAATATTTATAGTGACAATTTAAATACAACTGCTTTCCTAAGCTCTAGATCTGCCAGAGCTATTTGTTATGCTAGACATACCCTCTCTTACTTTTTTCAAAGACAGAAGACAAAAACTTTTTTTTTTTAACAAGAAGAATTTTCTAGTCATTGAACAAAATCCAATACAAAAAGGAAACACTGTGTTCAGCAGTGAATGCACAATATTTGTTCTTGGTGATTCACAATCACATGTTAATGGCCTATCTACAGTTAGGTAGAAAAACAATTTTAGTTACAACCAGTTTATTATAAAGTGGGTTAAGCAAACTTAAAACTGAAATAAAACCATTATTCATAACTTAGTACTATGTTCAAGATTTTCAAAAGTATATTTATATAAGAAAATGAAAAATAGTGTAATTAAGTAATTCTTGAATATAAAAGATTTTCTTATGAGTGTCCTCTTAATTAAACTTACTAACAAAAAATCATTCTATAAACAAGTCTAACGTAAAAAAACTACTGCAAAGCTAGGCTGCACTATTCCATCTTTTCTGTATTTTCTTTTTTGTGGAATAAGAAATTAGTTGTGTAGCTTTCAACTTAAATATTTTTTAAGAAACTGCAGCTTTATCTTTCTAAATTTTATGAATATCTTACATTTTATCTCAAATGTATATACTGTATCTTTCTAAATTGTAACCTCAAACAACTGAAATAATATTACTTTTGGAGTGAAAGAGACAAACAAGAAATACATTAAAAGAAAACAAGGTAAGAGATTTATGTTTCCTCTTTTTTAGAAAGGGTAGGAAAGAGAAAACAGGGTGATAAAAGAAAATAAGTGAACATAAAATTTTAGAGTAGCAGTCCTCAGAGAACAAATTCATAGGCCAGAACTATAGAAAGTATAAATGACACATAAACTCTTTCTACTAAAAATGTTTTACGTATAAATTCCTGTATAGTTTCTTCATGTAAAATTCTGTTTAAATAGTAAGGCCGGATTTTTGCAAATATTTTAAGATTTATTCTTTAGAACCAGTGAAGTATTCCTGAAAAATTGAGGAACTGTGCATAAATCTGATTATTCAGGGTAGGACCTTGTTCTCTATTATATTCTTAATGTCTTAGATTTAGTTGTGTGCATTCCTATGAGAGATTTTCTAAAACACAGCAGGTTCATTTTTATACACTTGTGAATAACCTCCAGAAAATTATAGTTTTAGATTTTTAAAGTGTTCCTATTTATCAGAAAATTGTTAGCCTTCTGATTTTCTAGTACCTTGCCTAAAGTTAAAAAAAAATAAAAATCAAATCAATTTAGAAATTAAGTGTGTGAATCCTCCTTACCTTTTAACCAAAGAACATACCTAATCAAAATAAAACCAAGTCCTAACAATACCTCCTTCTAAAACAGACATCAGCATTTAGTGATCGTAGAAGATCCCCCAAAGGCTGCATGGAATAACAGCCCTTTTGCATCAGATTCAGGTGTGCCAAGTATCTTAAATTAATAGCAGCCCATGCACAATATTTTTAACAACTCTTATGTTTGCAGATGTATATATCTAGGTATAAACACAGAGGTAATCTACATATTTAAAACAAAAACAATTTAGTTTACAGTTATAATCTAAAGGTATAGGCTACTATATATCAAATATATTACAATTTTATATAGCCAAAAAATTGATACCAGATTTCTGTGGAAAACCAACAAGTAACCAAATGGATAATAGAATTTTCTGCTGTAATATAATAGTCAGCGTGACTCAGTCTGCATTGGTATTATGGATCAATGTGTTAAATGAATCTTGCTGCCTGAATTTCTGTTGCTGCCAACTGTGCTTAAGTGGTGATTCATTTAGTCAGCTTTGGCATGACTTTGGAATAGCATGAGACTTGGAAATAGGATCCAGCTATCACATCACCCTCCATGCCTCAAAAAAAAAAGCATTCTGGAGATCTTCAGTTATTTAGCCATGAAAGCAAATAATGAGTTAGCTTTTCCACCACAAATTACAGTTTTAGTAAATTATATTTTATCGGATATTAAAAAATCGGAGTGGGATCATATGCTGATAAATCCAGTTTCATCTTCAGAACACTTCTGCAGTTCGGCGAGCTAGCCCATTGGGGTTGGGCCGGGCCCCCGGGGGGGGCCCCCAGAGCCGCCTGTCCCATGGCCCAGTCAGGAGCAAGGCAGATGGGGGGGCACCAGGGCAGCCCCAGCCCTGTGCATTGGGTCCCTCCATGGGGATGGGGACAGGCTGGGATGTGGGCCCGCAGTTGGACCCAGCTTGGTGCAGCCCATGACCAGGCAAGGCAGGACTGTGGGCAGCTGGATAACGGCCCTGCTGTGGCATTTCTGGGGCAGGGGTTGACAGCTCTGGGAGGCTGACATGGAGTCCTGGGATGTGGGCAGGGTTGGAGGATCCCTGAGGAGGCTGGGCAGGGGCAGTCAGAGCTGGCAGCGCCCTCAGTGCCCTGACAATGTTCAAGATTCTTGTTCTTTTTCTGACTGTGCAGCACAGAGGCTTTTAGAGGGATACTAATCCTTGCTCCCTGAATACCCCTGATAGGCAGTTATCTAGGGGAAGATCTGTTTCCAGGTTCCTTCAGATGTTCCATTTTACATGTTTCCACATCACATTGCCTGTTTATAATCTTGTCATAGAAAGGACAGAATCTGTTCTTTAAAGGTGACTTGTCATGCTTAAATCCTTGTACAGTCACCACATAAACACTGTTCTTTCAAGTTCTGACTCAGTTAATCACTGTGGGAGACTGAATAGCCAGCTAACTGTCTCAAAGCTTGCTCCTTTCTGTGGCAATGTGCGAAGATCAGCATTGCTGCAGGCAAGGTGGCTTGCAGGCTGGCTGAAGCAGTGGACACCCAGGTGGGGCTGCCTGCCCACCAAAGCTTGCAGTTTGCTGCCACTTAAAGCATGCAAGCAGAGCCCTGCCCCTGCCCAGCAACAAGAAAGCACACGGATAGAGCCCGCCAAAAGTAAAGCGCACAAAATATGTGCGCATGTGCTGGACTGTGCTCTATAAAACAGGCTGCAGTCTCAGACTGCGGGGGGACCTCGTGGGAGACCATCAAAGACGCTGGAGGAAGATCACTGACCTCGTGAAGAGACCACCAAAGATTCCGTGTGCGATCACCAAAAACCCCAGAAGCATGGACCCCCCCGGGATGCCACGGATCCATGGTGGTGACTGTCTGCTCGCTTCTGTCCAGACCTCTTGCTTTATTTCTTATTTTTCCTTCCTTCCTTTCCTGTTGCTGCTTTCTCTCTTTCCCCTGAACAATTAATAAACGGGTGGATTTATGACATCTGAACTCATTTGTGTCTTAATCTCGCTCGAAGTGATCAAACCTGAAATGAGAGGTTGGTCCAGCTGCCCCCTAGCCTCCCAGACTCATCTGAGGTTGGCTAGAAAGCAAGGGGGCCTTCCTCTCATCCAAACAAAATTGGATCATAACAATCACCAAAGGAGCTATTCCCATGAAAATAACAAAGAGAGACTTCTTCCTCTAACAGCCTTACTACTTATTATACTACTTGTTGACAATCAGTCAAGAAGTTTGGAAACCAAATACATAATATACATGTGTACATTATAATGAAACAATCTCACGTCTGCTACAACCAACTATATTTTCAGTATGAGCGTAAGAATCCACATGCACCATGAAATTCTGCAGCGTATTCAGTCTGAAAAGAAGAAAGGCTGCAACAGCTAGGCTCACTTCAGCTCTTGCATGGACTACCTTGTTTATCAGCCAGCTAGAGTTCATTCACACCTCAGGATCCTCCAAAGGTTGTAACTCAGGCCATGATCCATACACAAACAAAATGAGAAGTAAAAACTCGTTACCATCTATGCATGTAAAACACAGCCTTTGCAGTTATCCCTGTCAAATGCCTATGGGTGATAAGTGACAGGTTAGAAGGTAAAGTCCCCTGAGGTTCCTTGAGAGAATAGAGCATTCCTTTCCTTGAATAATCATCAATGATGGAAATGGGAAAAAATCAAATAAACTCTTAATTTACAGACAGACAATAGTTCGTAGGCAAGTAAGTAACTGTGGTGGGTTGACCCTAGCTGGACTCCAGGTGCCACCAAGCTGCTCTATCACTCCCCTCTTCAGCAGGACAGGCAGGGAGAGAATGAGATGGAAAACTCGTGGGTCAAGATAAAGGCAGTTTAATAAAAAGCAAATGCCACGCGGTAGTAAAAGGAAAACAAGATTTTATTCTCTGCTTCCCATTAGCAGGCGATGTCCAGCCACTTTCTGGGAAGTAGGGCTTCAGTACACATAGTTGGTGCTCCAGAAGACAAAACGTCATAAAAGACGAATTCCCCCACCCCCACCCACCACCCCCCCCTTTTGCTTTTCTGTTAGTTTCTATATCTGAGCTGACATCATATGGTATGGAATATCCTTTTGGTTGGTTTGGGTCAGGTGTCTTGGCTACGTCCTTTCCCAAGATCTTTCCCCCTTCCAACCCACTGGTGAGTGTGGGGGGGAATGTTAGAGACACAGCCTTGATGCTGTTTGAGCACTGCTCAGCAGTAGCCAAAACACTGGTGTGTTATCAACCCTTTTCTACATACCAATAGAAAGCACAGCACTATGCAGCTCAACCCATTACAGTAACCCTTCATAGATCAGTCATTTTACATGCAATTCATAAGAATACACAAAATTTAGTACACATCCTTTCCAGATTTTGGCAAACACCTGTAGAAACTAAGAGCTTGAACACACCTGTTTGATTTTATCTGTAAAAAGCCATAATACATATAGCAGCAAGAGCTGATATCAACTATTAAGAAAAGCTATCTGACATTGGAAATAAACCTCCTGGCCAAGACATTAAAGATTTTGTGACAGAAATACATAAGCTTTTCTTTTTCTTTCCACTTAGGAATCCATGACCTCTTCAAAATGTGGCAGTGAATTCTGACCATACAACTACGGGTACATGTTAATAAGATCACTTTATCTCATTTTACTTATTATTGTACATATAAATATGACAACGAGAGAAAAACTGACAAATAGCTTTTCACTGTGGTCACAAATCTGAGTCAAAGCAACCCTTTGAAGATAATGCCTTAATTAAGGTTATTGTAATATGCGATTGCATTATGCAATTTCTGGGGTGTGGGGTTTTGGGGGTTATTTTTTAATCTTTATCTGACATTTCAATGGGAAAATATCTTTCACTCATGCCCAAACTAGCATTGGCCCCTCATTTGTTGGAAATCAGAGAACCTTTGATAAGAAACTTCACATTCTGTTTTAATTTCTTTTGTTTGATAGAGGTATTTATCTCAGTTCATAAAGAGCAATTAGCCTGCAGCAAAATGTCTTTTTTTTCTTGCACCTATTGTCATCTGCTAGCAAGGCCAGGAGTACTAATATTGCCACACCTAAAGTATTCTGGCCTTATGTAGCTATTTTCTCTCCTTGAATGAGTATTTTCTGTAGACATTATTTTTGTGTCTCTGCAGTTATTTGAGTCCAACTGTCCCTCAAGTAAGAAAAAAAAAAGCACTTTACTTTATAACCATATGCTAAAAAGACCTACACAACAAAACAACACGTAATTTTCCAAGACCTAACAGCCTGTATAGGGAGTTAAACAGAAGTAGTAAGACTATTTGGGTGACTCACCTCAGTGAACCTTGAAGGTGAATATTGCTAAAAACAATTTTCAAACTGAATTCTGAGCTCTATCTTGAAGATTCAGCTGCTGTAAAGCTGCAGAAACCACTTATAAAATGTATTTTAAATATTATCTTTCAACTGAAAGCTAATAGATGCGGTAATTTATTATAGAGATTCTAAACTGTATATTGTAAAGGATACTTTAAAGACATCACCACTGAAAGAAATAGTAACTGAATTAAAATCTGCCCTTGAGTGCAAGTGCATCAAATATAAATACGTTATTTTCAATAGAGTAGAAACACATTACTTGCTGTGACAGGAATGTATAATACTTAAAGTCATTTATTATCAAATGAAGAAACTGTTAGTACCACCTACTGGCAGAACTGCAAAACTGAAAAATATTTTCTGTTTATTATATTCTGTAATATCACAGCAGCAAACAAATTAATGCAGCTCTAATCTCATCTTTGATTGCAAACAATTTAGTTAGGTATAGGAGATGAATTTCAGTACTTAGGGTATATTTTTTATGAACTGAGCTACTACCCAATTAGTTATAAATGAAAGAAGGAAAAGAAAAAAAAAAAAGAGAAAAGAAATCATAATTGGAGTTTAGGTAAGTTACATAATGGCATAATTTAGAAAGCAGTACAGAAACTCATCTCACATTTCTAATTATATAGACTTGCTTTCTTGGCTGGGCCGATGTGGGAACTCCGTACTCCTCTTATTCAAGAAGTTCTACTGATGTTTTGCTTTCAGCACCCAGTAACATGAAACTGACTGTCACTTTATCCTTTAGTGCTTTGAGAGCCATTGGAAAATTTCAAGATAAATGAATAGTAGTTTGATCTGGATATTCTCAGATATGTAGAGTTCCTTCCTTCCTTCCTTCCTTCTTTCCTTCCTTCCTTCCTTCCTTCTCTCCTTCCTTCCTTCCTTCTTTCCTCTCTCCTTCCCATTGTCCTTTTCCTCTTATCTTCCTCTTTTCCTCTCTTTTTTCTGACAAACTTCTGAAATTTTAGTTAAATTCTCCCCTGCCTTTTCTAGGACAATTTGCAAGTACAATTTCATTAAAATCTGTTGCTTGCAGTACCATTCTACACTGATTTAAATAGCTATGCAAAATAAAAAGCAGTTGGTCTTTAACTCATCCGGTAGCATGTTTTGTTGAAGCCCTCAGAACTTTATGCAGCAAGCATATACCTCAATTTGGTATTCAAGCCAGACAACTTGAGAAGAATCTATAATTATTCTTAGATGAGGTAAGGTATAGAACTAGAAAAGAAAATAATTTTCATTATTAAACCCTGGACCAGCAAAGACAATTTTTAATAAACAAGTATTCACCTTTTCCACAGCTAAGTGTATTACAGTTGCCTGGCTAGAAGCACCCTAAATTTAATTGTTTGAAATATTCAAATATATTTCAAATCTGGTTTAACTGTCTCTCACTTTTCTTATGTATTTCTTCTGTCTCCAGTCAGAGCATCACCTCTGTATTCAGATTTTGCTCCTAACTGCACCACCAACAGAAACTATGAACAGAAATACTGAAAAAAAGACATATTAGGCTGCCCCAATGTAAACCACTTCCAAGACGAAAAACAATTTGTATCAAGGAAAACATTTACATTACTCTTCCATTTTACCTCACATTTATGACTCTTTTGCCTTAGTTATTAATCTCTGATGTGGAACCTTGTTAAGTGCTTTTGAAAATCTAAATATTCTACCATGTACTGAATTTTACTTATCTACTGTGGCAGTAATATCTTCAAAGAACTCTAGCCGGTTAGTTAAGCATGACCTCTCCTGCCTGAATCCATGTTGGCTATCCTTAATCAATCTATGTGGGTTTACTTTACTTTGGACATTTCATATGAGAGTTCCTGTATTTTCTCCCAGCAAATTATAACCTCACTGTTTTCCCTCTTGGCCATTTAAAGGAATATAATGAAGTTATCCTTGATGCTTTTCAATCCTTAGGAATCTCTCCTGAGTGGTGTGAACTTTAGAAATGTCAGTGAAGAATTAAGTGATTTCCTCACTTTGTTCCCTTAACACTTTTTTTTTCTGATCAGAAAAGATGGAAACATTTTAAGAGCTTTAATAAACATGCCCACTGAAAATATTTCCAGTTGTGTGTCAAACTGGAATAAAACCAGTCTGCCTCATACAACTGCTATTTCTCTCTCATCTGTCAGAGAATATAAGATTAAATAGATAACTGTTAAAAATAAAACCAAACCAAATACAAACAGGGAAAAAGAACCAGAACAAACCAACTGCTGAACAGGAAATGTCATAATTAAAGCTGAATGACCCTTTTCTTCAAGGTAAAGAAACCCCTAAACATAAAAAGAGACATATCAATCCTTCATTTCTCTTTCAGCAGCCAGAAAAAAAAAAAAAAACCAAAAAAAACCCCCAAACTAGGCCTTGAATTTGGGTGAGGAAAAAAAGCATGTAAAAGGTCATGAGAAGGAGCAGATGTATTAGCTGCTGTCAGAACTTTATATATGCAAAAAAAAAAAAGGCATTTTTTTGTATTCCTATCCATCCTTTTTAAGTAGATATCTTTAGTAGAGTTAGTAGATATTTCTGATAAGGTAACATTTACTGGAAAATTCATGAGGTTTTTACTCCTAGATAATGTAAATATTCAAGTGTATTACATTTTATTTTGTGTTCTTTAATTTGGGAGTGTTTACATTTTGTGTATTTCAGAGTTTTACTGCTATGACCCACAAATCCCAGAATAAGAATTCTTCAGGGAGACCAAGTCAATAGGTAACTGCCAATTTTTAAATGTATTTTTAAACATTACTATAAAACAATTCTAAAAGTGTGTATTTTACTGGATTATGTTTGCTTTTTTGAACTTAAAATGTTGGAAATGTGCAAGTGTCATTTTATCATATAAGAAAACTATTAAAGTAGATTTCACATACCTACAAAAAAATCTTGCCACCAGTATTTAAATTAGGATTATTATTATAATTTTGTCATTATTTTAATGAAACTATATGCAAAGACATTTTTTAAAAAAATATTGACTTCAAGTATTAAGGGTTTGGCTGAGGCTTTGCACAATCTCAGTGCTAAAAAGAATGTTAAGTAGACACAAGGGATGTGACAAAGATACACAGATCAGGCATAATCATAATCTTTGCATACTCTAGAACAAAAAGGTTGTTAAATTGGTAGCAAGCACCAAGGGCTGGTCTGGCCTTACTTTGTGCTATTTCCACAGGGTTCTATTTCACAGAGGTCTAATAGCCCAACAGCTTCCCAGTTTTACCTCTGTGTTTTCCCTACACATTTTCTGAGCTCATTGCTGCTGTCAGACAGTTACAATGTTGACCACTATGCACTGAGTTCACATTCTCATGAGTATAAATAGTGGTAAAATTCTCTCTCTGTCCTAGAGGAGCAGAAGGGAAATTTTATTCAGTTTCCTCTTTAAACGATAGAGTTTAACAACTTCTTTATGATTGTTAAGGGCTTAGGGGATAATCAGCCAGGGCACGGTCCCAATTTTTGCCTCTGTTTATTCTGTGCTGTCTGCACAGAGCATCTAGTGTTATTACCCAAAGGGATCAGGCTGCAAGTCTCAGAAAAAAGGGTGTGGGACTTGCTTCCCTCTGTGGCTGCATTAGTTAAAATCAAGATCCATGATAACTCATTAAAATAAAATATAGTTAACCTACACATTATTTCATATTCCTCAAAGAGGAGATTAGAAAACAAGTACAATATTCTCTAAAAGTTTAAAGTTCTGTTTAATAAAAACATAGCAGCTGTCAATATATGAGGTATCCTGCATACCCCTGTGTTATCAACTCTATTAATTCCTAATAATGGAAAAACACAGACTGCATTCATCAGGAAAAGTAATTACTCAAACAATTTTCTTTTAAATCTTGATCTTAATAAAAAAGAGTATTTTAATTACTAGCAGGAATCTATTAGTATATGAAATCACTGGCTCCCACTAACCTTGAAAAAGGACAGAATGACTTGAAATGCTGATTTTCTGTTCTAATGAATTCATGTAAGTAAATAAATTACAATTTTTATGAAGTTTAAGTGTTTAAGTGATAATAGGCCAAATTCAGAACATACTTATGAAAACTGAATTTTACTCAGTGATGGACAAATTTCTGCCACGTCTATTTGTAGCAGGCCATCCAGCATGAAATATGGTATCAAAATAAACTCCAATTTAATTAAAATTACTTCTTGGTTACTGAATGTTGCATTAGTTTGAAGTCAGTAAAAAGTATACTGCTCTCAGAGAAATAGTGAGAGCATTCAGAATGCCGACTGATGCTAGGGAATAGATTATTAGTGTCCTAAAGATGGCAGTCATATGACAGTCCTTCAGGATCCACAGGAAATACTGAGCATTAGAGCTGTAGGGAGGGAGAGTTAAAGGATACTTTTCTTCTTCTCACCTCTCTGTTTTTTTGGATGAATGGCAACTTCATAATTATCTTCTGATTATAAGTTATGTGACTGGGGGGATTTTTATTCTCTCTGACAATCTGTGGTGATGACTTCCCAGACCAGGCCATGTCTGTGCTGTTCTTCAGCTTTTGAGCTGGAGTCAGCTTATAAGTAGGTAACTCATAGTATCTATAATTAGTTATTTACATCATTCTTCACCCATGATGATAGACTGTCTTTTACTGAGAGTGGAAACTAAAGGCACAGTCTAGTCCTCAGTTTTCTTCACTTGCAGTTTAAGAAATGAGAAGAAACACCTGCAAAATGTTGAAGGGGTTTTGCTATTTTATTTACAGTCCAATACTTTTACACAGTATTCTTATTTAAAATACTGTACAATGAATGAGAGGACTCTAGCATTTCATTTTAGATCTCTGGAGTCAGGAAAGGCAGAAAGGTGTTCCTGCACTTTCATGGAGGAAGAGTATGTGTGCCCTGCTTTGGTAGCTAAATATGTGTAAGTCACTTCAGAAAGAAAATTGTCGAAGAGTAATACGACTGAGCTTATATAATAAATGTACACAAGAAGGGAGTCACAGGTCTGTAATAAGAACCTCATGGCAACTGCAAAGTTAATTAGAGTAGTCTATCCAGCTCTAATTGAAATGAGAATAGATCTCTCCCTCTCATTTACAGTGTTAAGTGACACTTCATATCTTCTTCAGTAATACTGACTACTGAAAACCAGAGAGCTACCTGTGCAATGAGATTATACTCCATAGACGAAAGAGATCAGTTTTTAGCTTTTTGCTTGGGGACTTTCTTGTTTTCCTTTGTTTTCTTCCAGCAACTCTATTTCTCACCAGTCTCTGATAGCGAACAACTTTATGCTATGCCCTAAGCAGCTCCTCCATGTGGTTATGGCACACGTGGTTCCTCCATTAAATGTCTCAGCCCTTTGCTACAAAGACTCTTACAGTTATACATTGAGACTTCAGTGTTCTTTCAAAGATATTCACTAATATTTGGTGGGGGGAGAGAAAGGCGTAGTAACAGTAATAAGTAACATCTTGTTAAATGTGATTTTTTTTTATATTTAGAATATTCTACTTGTCTACAAACATGAATGTAATACTATGGTTGAGAACATAAATTATTACCTTTGACTTTTCACAACAAGATTTCTTTTTACTTCATGGTACCTCTTTGGGCTTTCCATAATAGGTTTTAGCACTTTTTAAAGGGTAAGGATGTTAGATGATGTGTTTTATTTTGTTGGTTTTCCTTTGGGTTTTTTCAAAAAAAAAAAAAGTTAAGTACACTTATAGGAGCTTAGTAGGAGCAGGGAGATGCTTCCCTCACAGATCACCAATCTCATGCCTCTTCAGGAGCTCTACTCCAGTCTCCCACATTTTGCTTGGTTCACAACTCAGCAAGAAGTGCAAGCCGCTGACTTGCATATACACATGATACTTGCAGTTAACTCTCTGTGTACAAGAGTGAACTTGCTTTTGTATTCTAAGGGTTGGAAAATTCAGAAAAGGGATAGACTCAGATCTTGGCCTCTGTGGATTGTGTTTGTGTACTGGTTTTGGCTTGGATAGTGTTAATTTTCTTCATAGTAATTCCTTTGGTACTATGCTTTGGATCTGTGACAAAAACATTATTGCTAACATACCAATGCTTTTGCTACTGCTGAGCAGTTTTTACACACCATCAAGGCCTTTTCTGTTTCTCATAATGCCCTACCAGCAAGTAGGCTGAGGGTGCACAAGAAGCTGTGAGGGGACACAGACAGGCCAGCTGACCCCTACTGACCAAAGGGATATCCCATGCCATATCATGTTGTGCTCAGCAGTAAAAGCTGAGAAGGAATGAGGAAGAGGGGACATACAGAGTTATGACATTTGTCTACCCAAGTAACCATTACTTGGGGTGAGTGAGCAAGCGGCTGCATAGTGCTTAGTTGCCAGCCGGGTTAAACCATGACTCCGTCACAGTCCCTCTGGATGGCATCCCTTCCTTCTAGCAAATCAACCACACCACTCAGATTGGTATCATCTGAAAACTTCCTGAAAGTGCACTCAATCCCATTATCTGTGTCATTAATGAAGATATTAAAAAGTATTGATCTCAATACGGACCCTTGAGGTTTCCATTTAAACACTGAGCCATTGACTGTAACTCTTTGGATGTGGCCATCCAACCAATTCCTTGTCCATCTAACAGTCCATCCATCAAAACTCGATCTCTCCAAAGTAAAGGGAAGAATGTGAGGAACACCAGAAGCCTTTACAGAAGTCCAGGTATATGACATCTGTAGCTCTTCCCCTGTCCACTGATGCCGTCACTCCATCTTAGAAGGTCACTAGATTAGTCAGGCACAATTTGCCTTTGGTGTAGCCATATTGACTGTCTCTAATTGCCTCCTTGTCTTCCACATGTTTTGACATATCTTCCAGGAGGATCTGTTCCATGATCTTACTGGGCACAGAGGTGAGGCTGACTGGTTGGTAGTTCTGAGGGTTGTCCTGTTTACCTGTTTTAAAAGTGGGCATTATTTTTCCAGTCAGCTGTAATATTCCAGTCCAGCCATAATATTTTTATTATCATGTAAATTTATATAATGTTTCTATATTGTAAAGTATTTTACATATATGCCTATATGATATTCTGTATACTATTATTTAATATAATAAATATTGTATGTCTATATAAGCATACAGACATATTTCTTCCTTAGCATTTCCAGGTGCCAGTTATTTCACATACACTAAGAACATTATTTACTTCACTAGCGTGAAAGTATATGAAAGAATTCTAAAAGCTTTAAAGAATGCATAGATGATGAGAAAATTTGATAATTGGTGTTCTTCAGCATTGAAGAAGAGAAAGTAGAACTCAGTATTGCAAAACATCATTTTTTCCAGCATTGCCTCATATTTTGAATTTAAGTTGAGAATCTGGTTTTCCTACTTATGCTGAGAAAAATAATACCTTACAAAACTATTCAGTATAATGAGACTGCTCAAGGAATATGGTATTGTTTAATGTAAGTACGATCTGCAGAATGTCAGTGTGAATGGTACTTCAAAGTATTCATCTCAAAGGAAAAAGAAAACTTTGACAGAGACACAAAAATGAAAAAATTGAAGAGAAAATTACAAGCCTATAAGTGAGACCGTTCTGTATAATGTGCACTTTCGTTAAATAGTTGAGGAAAAAAATAGATAGTTACGAGAAAATATAACTGCAGAAGAATCACACACAAAAAGCATTTCTGAAATGCCTGATAAATCAGCAACTGAATAAGAAATGGACCTGGAAAAAAGTGTAAGTCCTTGTGAATTAAAATACATTTATCTAACTATTTGAAATGCATTCACGTTATTGGTATGCCCAAAGCAGATAACACATTGTTATTCTGGCAGGCTGACAAATAGTCACTTAGCTGGTGCCACTCTTTGTTTCTTTCTAAAGAAAATGGTGCATTACTAGTTACATGAATTATCAGCAGATTTATGGGATTTAGGAGTTAGGAGTTGCAGTTTATTCAGCATCATAGTAAGTACAACTGAAGTACTGAAGAAAAACTGCATCATGAGCATTATAAAATCTCAGACAATGAAAAAAATCTGTACATTTTTCTTTGGGGAAAAATAAGTAAACTTTTTGATAATAGTGTTGCCATTCTTCATGCCTTTCAGAATTTTTTTGTTACCTTTATGTTTCCTCCCATGCCAAGTTTAGAACCAGGATTACCACCTCAGAAATAAAGCCAATTTCTCTCATTTATACTGTGTGGAAACTCTCCTCTATCAATAGATACAGAATGAAAGTAAAAGATGACAGATAACAATTGTAAAACTACCTTAATATACCATGCACATAGGCATTATTTTAATTAATTTAATTTATTTAATTAGTTAATAATAGGATTGGTCTTTATATTTTAGCAGGAATATCCCAGTAGATAATATTTTCACCAACAAATTAGCATTAATTGCTTAAAAAAAAATTATCTATGAAGGATTGTCTGTGTTGCAGTAATTTTATTGAGACTATTTTACTAACAAGCTGACACAATAATAATACTATTGTGCAACCATTTTTCCCATTTGTTTTTTCATCAACATTGAGAATGCTTTTCTTTGCAACCATCTACAAAGCATCATCTCCCTGAATCCTTCATATCTTCCTATATCTGAACTTAGAAAGTAATCTTATGTCAATATTTCTTCCCGGTCCTCCCCTTCTAATTCTGTCTATTCAGTTAATCACCCATTCAGGTCATAATGATTCTTCTTTTTACTCTCAGTTCTCCAGGCTTCCCATTGTTCTTCTTCCAAAACACCACCTTAGAAAAGTCTTTACACTAATTTCAAGCTGTGCCTATACTGTCATTCTTTTCTTTCCCAATAATTTGCTTCTCAACTCTACTTTGTGTCAACATCTCATTTTTTTTCTCCTCACATGCAATTGCTATTACATTCTATGCTCCTTCAGACATGTCGCTTGTCTGTTGTCACCCTAAATCTCCTCTTCCACTGAATTGTCAGACTGAAAGGTTCTGTCACAGCTAATATTTCTTCACAGATCTAGGGATAATGAAAGGTAGTGAAATTGGTGGTTATTGTTCAATACATATTTGACAGAGGAGTTTAGATACTGCATATCTAGGTGAGTAAGACCTTATGACAGAGGAAAACTTCATTACTAAAATAAAGTTTTGGAAAGACAGTGGATGTAAATGTAAATTTAAAAAGAGAGAATACATTAATAGGTGTATGCTGAAGAGTCAGATACTACCTTTGATGATCTGTATGCTTGAACTAATAGAAAGGGTGGCAAGATGGAGAATTTGTGTGTATAAGAATATACTTTACTTGAACTTTGATCAGGTTAACTGTTAATGAATTTTCTCTATTTATTTTTACTGTTTATTAAATAATTACACTATGCATGCTTTCAAAAGAATGAAGTATA
This sequence comes from Gorsachius magnificus, assembly GCA_034008185.1. Lineage (NCBI taxonomy): Eukaryota > Metazoa > Chordata > Aves > Pelecaniformes > Ardeidae > Gorsachius > Gorsachius magnificus. The sequence continues at coordinate 43,443,749 of CM067081.1, forward strand.
GGAATCAATAATGAATCGAACGTAAGGAAAATAAACTGAGCAAATCAAAACCTGGACTAAAATTCTTCAAAAATGAACACTATTGGGACAGATAAGTTTAGAAAAATATTGAGCATCTTCTGGCTAGCATTTATCAAGTGGCATATAAATGTGAGTTATAGCTTTAAAAATCTAGAAACATAAATCATCTTTATTTTAAATTTTATCAGAGTTTTAATGTGCTTCAAGCACAGTGTAGGTGTTGTTTAAAATAGAAATAAATAAATCAAACGTAACAAACTGCTTGCCTCAGCTGTTTTACCTCTGAAGATGTTTATTTCATTCCTATTTTGGAGAAGAATGTCAGATGAAGAAGTAAATTAGTAATATATATATTGTTAGAGAATTCTTCATTTTTTCTCCAAAATAAGTTTGTTTTTACCTTTAAATAATTGCCCTATAGTATTGCCAGATAGCATTACCTACAAAAAAACGCATGCATACATGCATGCATGCATACATGCATATGCATACGCATACATATACATATATATATATGCATACACATGCATATATGTATACATACAAAACAAATTGCTTGACTTATTAGAAATATAGTGTATAATTTCTGACATGTTTTTTCCCTACAAGTTGTTTCCTTATGTGTTGGATGAAGTCCCATAAACAATCCTCCAAATAAAAAACCTGCCACTAACCCATAAGAAATATGATTCTTTTATCCTGACAATCTGTTGACATTGTCTGTGCACAGACTAACACTGAAATATCAAAGTAAATATTCTTTTATATCCTTTAAATATGTTGTTTAATTCAGTTGGAAATTTTGCATTACAGAACCAGTTATTAATTATTTATAATTTTCTACAATTGCAGGTGAATCTCTTAAAAGAACTTTTGCTTTTGCATCTCCTTTGTAACGAACTAGACTATTCAAATGCAAAGTAAGCCCTGAGTATGGTGTATTAAATCAGATTAGTTGGCAATAGACAGCTTTGTAAAATCTGGAAAGGAAATATGTAACTCTTACTGTTAAAATATATTACTAACCTTCTCTATGTGGTAAAGCATAATTTCACTGTAAACAAGGATTTCATTCAAAATGTTGTGTAAAACTTTAAAGTAATTAGGTTTCGTGTCTGCTGGAATGTTTTTACAATTGAGATATAAATCCCAGTTGTAATGATATAAATACTGAATGAGTTTATGGAAAAAAAAAATCATCCAATCAACACAATTGTATCTCTTATTAGCTGCATTGACTAAAAGAAATGATGTAGTCTAAGTATAATATAGTGTTATAAATTATTTCATGTATAGGATGTGAACCAGCATCTGCTGAAATAAAGGAAGAAACATTTTATTTTACTTAGTTGGCCCTTATTAAGGCAGCTTGTATGAACACTTGTCTAAGTGATAATGGAGGGTGCCTTTATCACACGGTCTTGACCATCAGGTCCACATTATCCCCCTTATTCTGAATCAAAACTACTTCGGTATGTAATTTTTATTTCACACTTCTATAATTTATTTCTGTGAATCAGTCCACACCAGAGATATTTTTTTCTTATCATAAATATGTAATGTATCCTCAAGTACACAACTTTTTATCATTGTATTCTATTTTGCCTGTGTAAAAAGCTTAAAATAACAAACTGAAGAACAAGCAAAGGTATCAACAGCTTTTGGACATAACAATGAATACTCAACAAATGAAAGGAAGATGACAGACAAAATTATCCTAAAAGATGCATCTCCTCATCTCTGAGATTATGATAAATGCCTGATCTTCCATTTCAAAATAGAGACAACCATGTTATGGTTTCTCTTCCTAGCTGCTTTGCATCATGCCAAAAATGGAAAGAAAAACCTCCAGTCTTGCAAACCTTGTCACCTTATAATTTGCTACTCAGAGGAAAGCCTCATAGGGAACCCAGGGTATGATAGAATAGACTATTTCAGTTGGAAGGGACCTACAAAGATCATGTAGTCAAACTACCTGTCCACTCCAGGGCTGACCAAAAAGTTAAATCATATTATTAAGTCCATTGTCCAAATGCCTCTTAAACACTGACAAGCTTGGGGCATTGGCCACCTCTCTAGGAAGCCTGTCCCAGTGTTTGACCACTATCTCAGTAGAAGAATGCTTCCTAATGTCCAGTCTAAACCTCCCCTGGCAAAGATTTGAACCATTCCCATGCATCCTATCACTGGATACCAGGGAGAAGAGATCATCACCTCCCTCTCCACTTCCCCTCCTCAGGAAGTTGTAGAGAGCAATGAGGTCACCCCTCAGCCTCCTTTTCTCCAAAATAGACAAGGCCAAAGTCCTTAGTTGCTCCTCATAGCACATGCCTTCCAGATCTTTCACCAGCTTTGTTGCCCTCCTCTGGACACATTCAAGGACCTTCACATCATTCTTAAATGGTTATAGCAACTCTTGTTACTTCAGGCACTTGATATCCTCCTGGGAGAAAGGACATGCAGCTGGAACCACAGGGTGTTCTGAAATTTCAATGGTTTGCTATGTTTTCTTACAGTTGTAAAAAACTATAAAAATTGAGAGGATAGCCTAAATAATGACAAGAGTCCTAGTTTGTCTCAAAGAACCCCAAGAAGTGTAAGTTCAGTGCAAGGTCACTCTGTTGGGTAAGCCCTATGTTTACCACAGGTAGACCAGTTCAAAGCATGCAATCAAATGTCCTGTGAGCTAATAAATTATTTACAGATCTCATAATTTTATCTGAACTCTGCATGTTCCAGGTATCAGCCTCTGCGAGTTTGTTTTTCACCCTTTTTGTTTTCCAGTTAGAATCATTGTCCTCTAGTTATTTTCATCAAAAATATTTACCACCTACTTGTTCAGAAGATGACTTTAAATAATCATAAACATACACACAGTGAAATATAACATAAAAATATATAGCTGGTATTTGGCTGGTGATGTTATTGGTTTAATATTTTGTCATTTTACTATTCTGGAGTTTCAAAATATTCTCATTAGTATTTCTTTTATATTTTTAAAGTATTTTAATATAACTTATTAATTAAAATTAACACAATAGCATAAGTCAAGGAGGTTTGGTGAAGATGCTACCAAATCAGAAAAAAAGAAAAAAAAGAAAAAAACCCCTTTTGAGTTCATAATAGTATTGAAATATACATACTATCCCCCTTTAGTTTAATATAAAAATTACTTTGCTAGAATTTAAAATTTGTAAGTAATAAATTTTAAAATTGTAAGTTGCATATTTTAATTAGATTTTCTGTAATATAACATAGGGTATTGCATGCAGGTGGCGAGGTGTTGGCAAACGGGGCTTCAGGGTTGCCTTTGTGAAGAGAGGCCAAGGCTATATCCTGTGCTGGACACAGCTGATTCCAGCTGGCTCTGACTGACCCAACATAAGGCATGGGTGAGACCATCAGCCAAGATGGTGGCATCTTGGAGAAAACATATATTAGAAAGGGCAAAACACTGCAGAGACGAGAGGAAAAAATTGTGAGAGAAATAACCCTGCATACACCAAGGTGAGAGAAGAATAAGGGGGAGGAGGTGCTCCAGGTACTGGAGCAGAGATTCCCCTCCAGCTTGTGGTGAAGACCATGCAGGTTGTCCTCCTGCAGCTCATAGAGGAGACCATGGTGAGGCAAAGAAAAATGTGAGGAGGAAGGAAATGCAGAGGCAAACTGTTATGTACTGACTATAAACCTAAAAATCTACTTCTACAAGTACTAATTTCACCATTTTACATCATAGGATATAAAATGTTCTATTTGTTTCTTTTGTCATTCACAGAAAAAGGTAATGATGTCACGCTACTCAACCCATATTGAGATTTGCTTAATCAGAGAAATAGCATTATCAGTACATACCCCTCTCGAATCCTGAGAAGGGTGACTGAAAACATGATTTCCTAAAAGATTACGTTAGGCAGGATAGTGAAATGAATAGAGTAAACATGTTTCTCTCTCTGCCCCCGCTCTGTGATGGAAGTTCTACTGGCTGCTCGGAGATGCAACCACGAGAGTGCTGCAGGAGCTGGCAGAGGAGCTTGCCAAGCCACTCTCCATCATTTATCAGCAGTCCAGGTTAATAGGGGAGGTCCCAGATGACTGGAAGTTGGCAAATGTGATGCCCATCTAGAAGAACAGATGAAGGAGGGTCCGGAGAACTACAGCCTGACCTCAGTACCGGGGAAGATTATGGAGCAGTTCTTCCTGAGTGACTTCACCAGGCATGTGCAGGACAACCAGGGGATCAAGCCCAGACAGCATGGGTTCATGAAAGGCAGGTCCTGCCTGACCAACCTGATTTCCTTCTATGATGAGGTGACCCACCTAGTGGATGAAGGAAAGGATGTGGATGTTATCTACAAGGACTTCAGCAAAGCCTTTGACACAGTCTCCCACAGCATTCTTCTAGAGAAGCTGGCAGTTTATGGCTTAGACAGGTGTACTCTTCACAGGGTAAAAAACTGGCTGGATGGCCGAGCCCAGAGAGTCGTGGTGAGTGGAGTTAAATCCAGTTGGTGGCCGGTAACAAGCAATGGCCCCCAAGGCTCAGTTCTGGGGCCAGTTCTGTTTAATATGTTTATGAATGACCTGGATGAGGGGATTGAGTGTGCCCTCAGTAAGTTTGCAGATAACACCAAACTGGGTGAGAGTGTCGATCTCCTCGAGAGGAGGAGGGCTCTGCAGATGGACCTGGACAGCCTGGATCGATGGGCCAAGGCCAACTGTATGAGTTTCAACAAGGCCAAGTGCCAAGTCCTGCACTTGGGGAAGAGTGGCTGGAGACCTGGGGATACTGGTTGACAGCCATCTGAATATGAGCCGTCAGTGTGCCCAGGTGGCCAAGAAGGCCAATGGCATCCTGGCTGGTATCAGGAATAGTGTGGCCAGCTGGAGTAGGGAAGTGATCGTGCCCCTGTACTCAGTGCTGGTGAGGCCGCACATCAAATACTGTGTTCATTTTTGGGCCCCTCGCTACAAGAAAGATGTTGCATTGCTGGAACATGTCCAGAGGAGAGCCACAAAGCTGGTGAGGGGTCTGGAGCACAAGTCTTATGAGAAGCGGCTGAGGGAACTGAGGTTGTTTAGTCTGGAGAAGAGGAGGCTGAGGGGAGACATTATTGCCCTCTACAACTGCCAGAAAGGAGGCTGTAGCGAGGTGAGTGTTGGTCTCTTCTCTCTGGTAACAGGTGGTAGGATAAGGGGAGATGGCCTCAAGTTTCACCAGGGCAGGTTTAGGTTGGACATTAGGAAAAATTTTTCACTGAAAGCATTGTTATGCATTGGAACAGGCTGCCCAGGGAAGTGGTTGAGTCCCCATTCCTGGAGGTATTTAAAAGAGGGGTAGATAAGGTGCTTAGGGACATGGTTTAATGGTGGGATGGCAGGGTTAGGTTAATGGTTGAACTTGATGATCTTAAAGGTTTTTTCCAACCTAAACAATTCTATGATTCTATGAGACTCCTGACTGAGCAAAACACCTTACAACATGCCTTATTGCAAGTTAGTTAAGAGATACAGGTATCAGAAAAAATCCGCTTTATTCAAATGGAACCAAAGAGCTATCCGTATTTCAAAACTGAACTAAAATCTATTATCAGAGGTCTATGAAGAAATCAGAAAGTCCCACAATGACATAAATATGGAGCAAGAACTAAGTGCATAAATGGAGTTATACTACTCGTCTGTAATATGTAAACCATTGCAATACTGCAAGTGACAACTCTAGCACTGGTAAATACAGCTTCAGTTCCTACCTTCTCCAAAACAATATAATAATATTGAAGAAAAAAACCCATGTAGTATTTAGTGTAGGTATTATTTGCACTACTATATCATATTGAATTTAGTTTCTTTGCAGTTCTTTATTATTCATGTTTCGTTAAGTTCAAGGTTAATAGACAGTAAAGTATGATCCTTTCTATGAAAATGGCAAGGCTTCTTGACATATCTATCAAACTTATATGATAAAATTTATGTGAATTTTTGTAATTTTACATAATGTAAATAGCAAGAGGCTGACAGAAATTTAATCTATGAAATCCAAACATCATAAATCATCTAAGGGTTTTTTGGTTTTTTTTTCTGTGGTAGAGTGCAACCTGGGAAAATTCATGTAATGTGATTGTCCAAATTTAAATGTGTGTCAATATTAATATATATCTCTTTAAAATAATTATGTACATGCAAATTTAATAAACTGGCTACTGACAAAAATATAAAATCACATATAGCAGATAGCAATCATGTAATAGGACAAACCTCAGTGACTAATCTTTCTCAAATTTAATATTGTCTAGCTCGCTTTGGTCTCATGCTGTTCTTCACAAACTAAGGAAATATTTAGGACTGTAACTGCAATAATTTGGTAGCTGAATGAACAGACAAAAAGCCTTTCTTTGTCTCACTGAAGTTGGATAGAGTTTAACACTGAACAATACTTGCTGTCAAGAGCCTACCACATGCTATTGAAAACATATGATATGTTATATGCTTTTTCAGTCACCATATGAAAACAAATTAACATTCTAAACTTTGGTAACTCTACAGATAACAATCATATCATAGCAAAAATTAATGTTCAGGACAAGCTAAGGGAAGACAGAATGACAGAAAAAAAAATGAAAATAATTAGCCAGTTGCTTCTGAGCACAGAATCATAAACAACAAATGCAGCCCTAAAATTACAGACAATTCAGAATCAGAAAGCATGTATTCAACTATTGCCTGTTTAACAGCAATGCATAACATAAATTGTGTGATTGGGTGACAGCTTATTTTTTCTTTTTATAAAACCTATGTTCATTCCTGCGTATTATTTGGTTTATGTGCTGTTGTTGTTGATATCTCAGCCATTAAGTAGGATGGACACAAGATTTGCAGAAAAAAAAAATTCTACCTAATCATTACTAAATACCTTGGACTATGCAAAATTAAACAAAACATCTTAACACTAGGACTACACATATCCATATTACTCTCACAAGTACAAGACATAGTTTTTAATTCCCTAAAGTAATTCAGAGCAGTGTGATATATTTGGCTGCCCTCTATAAACAGTGTGACAAAACATTTCCCACTTGATATTGAGATGCAAATTAAAAATATTCTTTCTGTGCAGCTGTGAAAGCAACATACTAAAGGATTTATTTGAGGAGCATAAATTTAAGAGTCTAACCATTTTATCAAACTAATTTCCTTCCTTTTTATTTTCTTTTTCTTTTTTTTTTCCTCAGAACAAAGAGTGCAATGACCAATTTAGTGAGAAACTGGTCTAACAAACAACTTTTCTGTCCATAAAACACTCCTTTAGATCTAGACTCTACTGTATTTTGAAATTACTTATGTCAAGGCCACTGAGATTTCTATTGTTAGAACAGTAATTTGGTTTTGCACAGAATTACTATCAACTGTTGTGTAGTCTGCAAGCTATGAAGGCAATAATAGAGAAACATTCACACGGCCCATTGACTGGATGAGGTTGCATAAAATCCATCTGATTATGTTTAAGTGGTTATTAGGAAAGGATCTCAAACAAGAGTCACAAGAGAGCTACAAATCCTCAAGCTTCTATTACAGAGTCATTTTATAGGAACTGTGGTTTCACGAGTATTGGATACTTTGTTGAGAATGACTTCTGGACAACAACAAATGACATTTTTACAGTCCAGCTTCAAACTGTACAGTTCAACTGCCAAACAAATCTGTACTTTTAAGTCAGAAATATTAAAAGCAAAAGGGAAAAATATCTGTCGATAACAGTTAACTCCCTTTGGGTTTCTCAGAAAAGAAATTGGCAGATTCCATGAGGCATTATGAAGTTCTGAAGATAGATATGTTTTCTTATGAGAACTGAATGCAGTAACTTATCAGCATAAGACTTTGAGTTTGAGTAGATCCTTGGGTTGTAGCACAGGGAAATGACAGAAAAGTTATCCATGTCAGGGGGCAATTTTAGAACAAGTAGTTTGTATCATATTGAGACACAAAGGCCTGAATTCTTTAAAGTTTGCTTGTTCATTAATTCATTCCATTTCAAGATCTTTAATCCCTACTGTGATCCAAAGGCTATTCAAGATCAGAGAGAAGTCACAGTAGGGCAGAAAGAAATCCCATGGTGCTAAAACAGCTTTGTGGTAGATCCTATTACTGAAAGCATGATAGCTGACATCACAGGATGCAAAAAGACATAAGGAGATCACATTTAGAATTTTGCACCTGTAAAATATTGTTTAGACCTTACTGATTAAGGCTGACACAAACATTTTCATTTATGCTGCCCATGAAGTGAAAATTGAAGACACATGCTTGTGACTTTAATTTTCTTACTTTAATTTGCAAAAGTTGGAAATATGGTCCATTGTGGAAAGTTTGTGAACAATTTTGCACTGGAATTGTTCTTTACTTGCATACAATCAAATATATGTACTATACTTTTGTAGATATGCATCTGCTTTTTAGTATATCTTATGAAAAATAAGCCCTGGCTTCACTTCTTTTTCCTTGATAGAGAATTTCAGATTCATACATGAGTCTTTGTATGGCATGAGCAAAAGCAACTACTTTTAGGATGGAGACAACAGAACCTAAAGTAGATTTGAATTTTAATTTAGTTCAAATGATATGTGGTATCTTGGAGTGTGAAAAGAGGAAAATGCCTTTATTTTTGCTTCGTTGTTATTTATTTCCTGAATTACATTTTAGATTAAGAATGCTACACAAGACAATTTCTTTGTGTCTTGATGGTTATGATATTTGGAAGGATTTGCATCTCCTCAGTCTTTGAATCTCCTCTGAACTTCAGTATTTGCATTCATGATGATTCAGAATGGGACTGGAACATGTACATAATTTGGGTTTGTATTAAAAAAAAAACAAACCAAAACCTATTTAAGAGCCTTGAAGATAATCAGATTACTGTTTCTTAAAGAAAGTTGAAAATAACTCTTGAAGGTGAAAAAATAATATTCAACTCATCGTCATTATTATTAAAGTCATTCAATAAGTTATCTTTTTAATCTTTTCAGTGCAGAAATAGCTCTTAGTCCACTTGAAGTATTTCAAGATCAAGCTTCATCATGTGAAGAAGAATCCCATACTTTCTTATTAGAGTACTGTATCCTTGAAAAAGTGGACTGTCTGAGGAAAATGATAATTATCCTTTTAAGTTCAGACTGCTAGCAGATGACCCCACTTCCTGACAACCTGCCCCCTTGACCAATATTGGTAGCACAGGCAGGATGCCACCCACGTTATTCATGTAAAGTATGATTCCATAAAATCACACTACCATTTTCAAATCTGCATTCAGAAAGCTTTGGCTTGATTGGCTGTTGCTGCCAGATGACTCACACTATCACTGATAGTCCACTGGAGCCATAGCATCACTTATGATCCTGTGTTTGCTATCAGTGATTGGGTGCGTCACCTTATGGGTGCGTTGTTTCTCATCTTTCCTACTGTATCAATAAAGCTCTGTATTATGACGTGTTGTCGGTCTCCATTACTGTTCAAAACACAGAGTGGGAATGAACAGTCTATGTTTTTCACACAGGAAGGGGTGTCACTACAACTGAAAGCAGTGCCTAAACTATTAGTTTGGCTGTAAGCCAGCTGTCTTATTGGTGTAGAAGCTGGAGAAAAGCTCAGAAAGTAACAAGCTCTAATAGATGGAATTTGAAGGCAGACACACTCAGCTGGAAACAAGATTGAAAATAAGACAAGAAGAATGATAAATCACTGTAACTATTTGCAATCACTTGGGAATTTCCAAGAAGAAATCAATGTGGGAATTGTTGGAACCAAGGTAATGTTTTGTGTTTATAAAACGTGTTTGTTAAAAAAAAAATAAATAAAATTGCTCCCATTTAAGCAAGTATTAACTCAAGGTGTCAAAGCAGATAGTCACAGTAGGGTCTTCTTGCCTTATAATCTAATGGAACCATTACTACAGCTGAATGCTGTTTCACTTTGTACTGAAAGAGAAAGAACAGGAAGGGCAGAGAATAGCACAGAAGAGAATAGCAGTATCACAATAATGGAGCCTGTCCAAATTGAAATAATGAGGGGGAACCCTGCTGTTTGGGATCCTAATTGGACCACAAAGGTCTGTTTTATCTATTTAGGTGTATTGTACTTATATTGCTGAGGAGGTCTGTATTTAATTCCTGTAAGTGGTCTCCTCCTGGAATCAGCTCCAGTACTAAGACTAAGTTACTATAGCACTACTGTTCCTTCTCAGGGTTAACTCTTGTCTTTCCAGGACAGATTGATCATCAGCAAAGATATTTGTACAATACAGATTTTGGGAACCATTTTACCAGTTTCATGCTGCATTGAAGTTGTTCTCAACTTCATTCAGTCAAAATCACAACTGATGCTCAAAATGCCTGTTATATGCCTACCCGTGGCTCTGCTGCACCTTCTCTCAGAGCTAGGCTGACCATGAATATATTACTTGACTGTTTTTTCTGCCCTCTCCTCAGTCAGATCTGGAAATCCCTACTTGGGAAGACCAAATAGTACCTGATCTGGAGAACAGCCTCTTTACTGGAATTAATGAATTACATTTAGAATTTCAACTTTCCACTTTTTTTACATGTTGGTGAAAGTGTTCAAAAGGGGATGCAAATTATGCTGCTGTTTTTAACGTATTCCTTCAAATCACCTATGTGTCTGGTCAAATACTCAGATATTGGCAGCCAAGATATTAATTTCACTTTCTAAAATTCTTACTACTTCTACATATGGTAGCAAAACATCAGACAAAAAAGTCCCATATTTATGCTTGTGGTCACTAGGATCTTAATCAGAGCAGAAGAGAACTTCTTCCTCTGAATGACCAAAGTGATATAATATAGGCTACGGTGACTTCTTATCAAATCACTTGGCATAATAAAATAAATTATATACCACAGAGTTCTATCAAAAAGGTGGTTTTATCCATTGAAAATGGTTGCCTGGGTTTACATTCAAATGGTAAAGCAGGAATGGACACGTAAGGAAAACCCTGGTTTTCTACACTTTTATATCTATTGAGTTATAGCCATTAAGCTTAACCTTTGCTTCAAAAGCATAAGGTTTTATGTCATTCTGTATATTCTAGAGGATATTTTTCCCAAAACCTAAATTTTAAATTGCAGACATTAATTTATCTTTTCAGAGTTTTTATAATGAGCAGAAGAGACATACCTTGCTTGTCTTTAATTTTTTTGTTTCTGTAATAACAATAAATTGTCTTTTTATTTGGCTCGGACCCATTGCAATAAAGTGATAATGCATATAAACCCCAAGTAAACCTGTAACCTATTAAAATCTATCAGTTTCTGTGTTTGGTTTTTGATACTGTTTTCAAGTGTATATTATTGAAAGATATGCTCTTGCTTTATTTTAGGTTCAATTATCTGAGATTTTATTAATTACCGTAAAAAATTAAACATGTAGCTACAGGTAGGTATCTAGAAGGGAGCTATATAAATGTCCCTTATAGTTAAAAGACATGAATTTGTCTCACTTGCATAAATGTACATATGTCATACCGTTTGATATGATTTAAGTATTCCTTTGGTTTTCAGGTGTCAGTCTACAGCAGTGTGGAACTTCTGATGTCATATCTGTCATATTTCTCTGACAATTTAAGGTATCTCAGATCGTATTAGACATTTACTTTTAGGAACTTGAATTAAGCCAATGCAGTATTACTCAATATAATGAATGGAATCTAGAGAGTTATTCAAATAATAAGTTCCTAATTTAGAATGAGCTAAATACCTCGCTAGGTCTATAATGAGCAGACCTGAACTGACTGTCATAGGTGCTTAGAGACCTAGTTCATATGAACACTTTCCTTATAGATCCCTAAATGTCCCAACCTGGGAAATTAATGTAATGAAATCTAATATGAGATCTTATGAAAGGGGAAGGTGAAATATTTACCAAAACTATAAGCAAGTAATTTGCTTCTACTGGTATTTATCCTCATAAATTTCATACACTCAATCTGTTGTAACCACCTACTCACATGTATGAAGACATACATGTCTAACGGTCTGGCCAGCATCTCTTTGTGCCCCAGAAGAGATAGGGACACCAGCTATTGAGTCCTCATTGCCTTTCTGGGATTCTTCTTGGTGACAGCAAATTAGTTTTTGGACAAATCTTTTATATCCTTCAGGAGTCATCATTCCTGTTATGCAGTGGTCCTTTGCATCAGAATCTTGCTGTTTCATCCACAAATCTTAGGTCAAATCTTGCTATCCATTGTCTGCTTTCCTTCTTTGAAATATATGTTTGAAATAATATATGTCTACAGTCTATTTTCCAGGTGAGCTAACAGGAAAAGGAATAATGAGTAAGACAGACATGCCCCAGCCTTGTGACCACTTTCTGCTGAGGCATGTCAATACATAACAGTATGAATAAAATCTCAGTTGTCTTGAAGGAAGGAGTTAGAGGCCTCAATCGTGCAAGGAAATAATTCACACACCATGATGATCTGGCAAATTGCTGCACTAATGACTAAAGAACATAAATATTCAGACTATTAAATCTGGAGGCAAATATGCTCAGTGCTACCACTTGCTGATGCATCAACTAAGGCAACAGTTTACAGCAGCTGCTGAAGGAAGTGTTCAGAGGCTGGAAGGAATCTACTGGCTGGAAGAACAGAGAAAGAAGTTGATGAGGGAGGGCCATGGATGTTAATCATCCTCAAGACCAGATTAAAACTCACAGCACTTTTAACTAGAAATACAGTAGAAACTATGAGTGAACTCAGACATCATTTCTCCTAGGAATCCAGATGACTTCCCATTCAATACTGTGTCCAAGCTCACAAGGAGAACCATAAAATAAATATGACACTATCTGAACTTCCTTCAAGAACTCAGACAGCATAACTTGGATTTTTTAAATCAGTAATGCACATATTTTAGAGCAAAGAAGAAATAAATGGTGTACCATTATCTGTACAAAGGTAGCATACTGCCCCTGTGACTTAAAAACACAGCAGTATGAAGCTACTTTCTGAGTTCATTTTCAGTGAAGAAAGATCTGTATGCTGTAGGTAGGACCTATAACGTAATGCACATTTTGCATAGCAATTGTAGAGTTTTTAGGCATTATCCACAATAAAAAAATCACATGAGAAAAATGAAGGTTACATGGTGTGAAAATCATAATAAATAAGTGATATTCATTTGCCCAGATGTACTACAGTTTTTCTCATTGTAGACAGTAAAACTATATTCTGAAAAATTATAAGAAAGGCTGAAAATAAAAGTTAATGTGGAAAAGCATATTAATTTCATAATTCAAACTGATAACTTCTATTATTGTTGGTGTGCTGCTATAAATTAGGTGAAACATCAGATCCTATGAAGTATAAGAATGAAGCTGCAGAAGAAATTGATTTCAGCCAAGATTTTCAAGAATGGCTATTCTCCTTCAGTGACAGGTACTGTTAGAGTAAGACAGAAAGATAACATTTAAATATCTGTTGAACTAGAGAAGAGAAATATAAGATAGACAGTATGACTGACATGAAGAGGTAGAATTGGCACCACCTTTTACCACGTCCACATCATCTCATCAAAAGCACCTGGTGAAAATGACACTTAGTCCTCTTACTTCTTGTCAAGCACAGCAAGCATCGTATTACAGCAGTGACAATATCCGCAGTTACTTTTACCTTTTATGGGATTGTAGATTTTTTTTATTTCTAACTCCTGTCCTATTTGCAGTTCTGGGGTTCAGATGGCTGTGACCAAGAGTCAGAAAAAGAAATGTCAGACTACTAAATCTGCTCAGGAAGGTATCTGGCACTCTAATCAGATGTCAGCAGAGACATCTTGCATAGCAGAAGGGTGCTATCGGTAGATCAGCTACACAGAAAGAATGTCATGAACCCAGTTACTGTGGATTCTAACTTTAGTGCTTTACTTAGAACAAAATAGACTCTGTCTTTGCACCATAGTTGGGCCTGGTACAAGCATGACTTGTTTCAGCTGGAAGTTTATTGTTAATTCTACATACATTTCTAAACTCTTATAATCTGTCTTTGTTAAAGAGCACTTGGACTGTGATTGCAATGAGAAATGTAAAAAAAAAAAAAATTGTTTAGTTTATGTCTTATGGTACCTAATCCATGCAGCAATAACTTTCCATTGTCGTGAGAGAGTGCCTAAGATGGCAAATGTGATGCCTATCTTCAAGAAGGGCCAGAAGGAGGATCTGGGGAACTACAGACCTGTCAGCCTGACCTTGGTACTGGGGAAGATTATGGAGCGGTTTATCTTTGAGTATGCTCACCAGGCACATGGAGGACAATCAGGGGATCAGGCCCAGTCAGCATGGGTTCACGAAACGCAGGTCTTGCCTAACCAACCTGATTTCCTTCTACGACCAGGTGACCCACCTGGTAGATGACGGAAAGGCTGTGGATGTTGTCTACCTGGACTTCAGCAAAGCCTTCGACACTGTCTCCCACAGCATTCTCCTAGAGGAGCTCGTGTGGTTCATGGCCTAGATGGGTGTACTCTTCACAGGGTAAAAAACTGGCTGGATGGCCGAGCCCAGAGAGTCATGGTGAGTGGACCTAAATCCAGTTGGTGGCCGGTCACAAGCGGTGTCCCCCAGGGCTCAGTTCTGGGGCCAGTCTTGTTTATTATCTTTATCAATGACCTGGATGAGGGGATGGAGTGTACCCTCAGTAAGTTTGCAGATGACACCAAACTGGGTGGTAGTGTTAATCTGCTTGAGGGGAGGAGGGCTCTGCAGAGGGACCTGGACAGGCTGGATTGATGGGCTGAGGCCAACTGTATGAGCTCCAACAAGGCCAAGTGCGGTGTCCTGCACTTGGGTCACAACAACCCCATGCAGCGCTACAGGCTTGGGGAAGAGTGGCTGGAAAGCTGCCTGGTGGAAAAAGACCTGGGGGTACTGTGACAACAGGCTGAATATGAGCCAGCAGTGTGCCCAGGTGGCCAAGAAGGCCAATGGCATCCTGGCTGTATCAGAATAGTGTGCCAGCGGAGTAGGGAAGTGATCGTGCCCCTGTACTCAGTGCTGGTGAGGCTGCACCTTGAACACTGTGTTCATTTTTGGGCCCCTTGCTACAAGAAAGATGTTGCATTGCTGGAACATGTCCAGAGGAGAGCCACAAAGCTGGTGAGGGGTCTGGAGCACAAGTCTTATGAGAAGCGGCTGAGGGAACTGAGGTTGTTTAGTCTGGAGAAGAGGAGGCTGAGGGGAGACCTTATTGCCCTCTACAACTACCTGAAAGGAGGCTGTAGCGAGGTGGGGGTTGGTCTTTTCTTCCTGGTAACGAGCGGTAGGATGAGGGGAAATGGTCTGACATTGCACCAAGGCAGATTTAGGTTTGACATTAGGAAATTATTTTTTTTTTTTTAATGAAAGGGTTGTCAAGCATTGGAACGGGCTGCCCAGGGTGGTATTAAATACCTGGAGGTATTTAAAAGATGGGTAGATGAGGTTCTCAGGGACATGGTTTAATGGTGGGATGGCAGGGTTAGGTTAGTGGTTGAACTTGATGACCTTAAAGGTCTTTTCCACCCTAAACAATTCTATGATTCTATCATTCTATGATTCTATGACTTTAGAATATCTCTAAACTATGAATTTTAAAGAATTCCTCTGGATTCTGCTCCTGTAATGCATTGTTTGCTGGAAGTTCATGAACCATAGTGTCTGATCACTGATCTTGCTGAGTTTGATTATCCCTTATCAGTTTTTGACTCACAGAGCCTGTGTAGTGTCAGTGTGATACTGACACTTCTTCAAGTTGATATAATGACACTTCATCTTGGCAATTATAAATGATCCCCGTATTTGTGGCTGGACTGCTTTTATTGTATTTTTCTGTATTTCAGAAAAAAATGAAATTCATGTCTTCCAGACCAAAAGTATCCAAGGAAATCCCCAACGTTTAGCTGGTATCAGCACTTCTACAGTAATATGGGTTTGTTGAATGGTTTCTTTCAGGTAGAATCTATAACGTGCAATCTCTTTCAGTCTAATCTTGTTTGCAACATTCTCTCACTCTAGCTTCCTTTCAGATTATTTACCTCATCTAGAGGTGTCTCAGTTGTATCAGTCACTGTAGAAAGAATTTATTTATTTCTTCATGCTCTAGTTTTGCAAGATGCTTTTTTGCAAGAATATCAGCAACTGCACTATGGTGCTTCTAAGTGTTTAAATATATGTCCAGATCAACAGTATTTTTTAAATGACAGTTCTCAAAACCTCAGTTCACCGAAGGACCAAATTTTTGCACCAAATTTTTTTCTACTAGACAAATTTAAAAACTTTGTAGTACATCTTCAGTTCATACATGTACATACACAATAGGTACCCCAGAAAAGTTACTTATCTATACTCAGTGTAACACTGGGTAGTCAGGTGCATTAAAATATAAGCTAAAATGGCCTTAACACTTGGTGAACAACTTCCTGGTGATCTGCTACATGACTAGGAGTTTTGCATAAATTTTCCTTCCAAGGCTGCTTAAAGAGTTACAGACCCAGTTCGTGGAGAATTATACTTTCCAATATTTTAATAGGATAAGTGAAAGCAACAATTCTGTATTTTCATATAAAAGCCATATTGTGAAAGAGTATGATTGTTCCAATTCAGCATTTTTTTAAAAAGATATCTTGGTTTCTGGAGAAAAATCTCAAACTTTCCCTCATTAAATGAAGGTTCTTCACTATCTTCACAGTTAATCTTACAGGGTATCAAGAAACAATGCTAAATAATATCTTTAACTGAGATGACTGAAAAATACACAGGATGCAAAAACACTCTTCTTATTTTAATCTTAACAGACTCTAATAAAATAAAGTTTACATAAAATAATTTTATGAGTCCATTTTGATAGACAAATTAACTATTATTTCTCCATAGTATATGAATTACCTAGAAGTATTGTTCAGACCCCAAAATAGTCATACAAATTAACATGGTTCCTTTCTGAGTCTATTTGCCTGACCTGGCTTTTCAAAAGAGGAAGCATCCCATAACTCAGCTTGATGGGGCTTTGATTCTTACTAAGAGAGGATGGACTCAGCAGGGAAGCAGCACTTGTAGAAAGAGCTGCCAGGAGATAAGCAAGACCCAAGGGAGTGTCAGTCAAGACGTTCTGTTATTTACTGCTGTGTGCAAGCAAAAACCTTCTTTAAGTTATATATTGTAAGTGAAATCTGTAACTCAAAGTTCTTCCTGAAAGAGAAGGCAGAAAAGAGAGTAAGAAGGAGAGAGAAAAAAAAAAAGTTTTAACTTCTACATTTTCTACTTGAGTTGTACTCACACTTCTTACAGACCTTTATCCCTGCAGGATAAATCTGTTTGTGGGTTATTCTTTCATTTGACAGTCTTACAAAGATACATATTTCCCATATCTACTGCTTGCAACTGCACTGCACCTATGACACTTCTGTAATTTCAGTTTTGGAGGAACAAAATTCTCCTCATAGCATTCTATGATTTAATGATAGCATAATTGTTTGATTCCTTGTTATTTTTATTTTTTTGTTATATTTTTACATGAAAAATGTTTATGAATTTGTGCATGAGATCAACAGAATAACTCAAAAATATAAATAATACAGTAATATAGAGCTATATAAAACCAATTAATCCATTCATTGGACTTAGATTTTGGAATTACATTTCATTGCACCTTACAAAAAGCTGTTTGCAAATGGCTATATTAATATATTTTCATTATTAAAGTAACATTGCATCACTAGACTGGTAGAACTTTGTTAATCATGTGTAATCATCTCCTCAGAAAGGAGTGTCTGTCTCCAGCCAGCTGTCTTTTACTGGCTGAAAAAAAAAACCCATCTTGGGCTATGGAGAACATTGATAGTTTGATGACTGTTGTCCTTACCATTCTGTAAGCTACTTAATCACAGGCTGTTTACAAATCCCATCCAATTTTGCAACTTTTGCCAATAAAAAGGCACTAAGAAGTACTGGTAGTGTAGTGCTGAAGTGACATAATATTTATACAACAAACAGAACAAATGGAGAGTAAAACAGATCAGTAAAATATGATAAATCAAACCACAGGGAGCAGTTTGGGTTTATGCTGAACAATGACATGAGGTTGTATCTTACATTTTAACCCCCTGACTGAGCACAAAACATAATGGAAGTACAGATATTTACTTGGAAGGAAGGAAGTAAAGATAGAGCCTGTATGTGCAGCTCCTTGGCATTTAGTGCGTTAATTGCAACTGATATTGTAGTAACTGTTCGCATAAAAACTGAAGGCTAGTCATATTTTTATAACTTTTACAAAGTAATCTATTTTCAACAAAATATTGTTCCAACTGATAGATTCATTATTGCATGTAAGCCTTCAAATGTTTGATTACTAATATAAAATAAAGCTAAAATCCATTGCCTAAAGTGAATTTCAAACTCACCAGAAATTATTGGCTGCAATTTTTACAGAGTAGGACAAATTCACTGTTTCACAAACATAACAACGACAGCATACAATTAAAAATATGTAGACATCTAACAGCAATTAGGGGACAATTACTTTTATATCATCATATTAAAAGATATTTTTATTAATTAGACCACAAAACAGATTTTTATGAAATTATACACAATAGCAAATTAGACCCTACCACTATTCTGTGTGTTCTATTTCATTTCATTACATTGAGTTTTATGCTATGTTAAAGGTTAATGCCACTATTACTGCCTTCACCATCTGAGTTTATTGAAAGCCTTAGGACACATAATTTAGTAAAACCTACTTGTGGGGGAAGAGGAGATTCAACTTTTTTCAGTGTAAGAAATTAAAAACAGCTGAAGAAGGGGAGCTTTTAAATAACCACATATTTCAATTGCAAAAACAGCAGCAGGAGATTGTAAATACTCATGCAATACTACTTTTTACAAGTGGTCAATGGACCCAATATAGAAAATCCTTATTTTGCAAAAAGTCTCATGATGATTGGTATTAAAGCCTTACAGTTTAAGAATAAGAGTAGATTAAAATCTCAGGTTTCACTTTCTGAAAAAGCAGGTTTCTAGACCTCATGACTGCAAAGAAATGCATGAAAAATTAACCCAAGAGCACCCTAGGGTCTGAAAAGACAGAAGGCAAAAGAAACACAACTAAAACTTTCTTTTATATAACAGTCTTACTAGTTTCAGGGGCCTGACTCATGCATTTTTAGCATTTTGGAGCTGACGACAGATTTGATTCTGACTAACAGGAGGAATTGGTTCAGAATCCAAAGACGGAAGGCAATTAGGGTGAAAGTGAAAATGAAATGATAGTCTGTGATTGTGAGTTGAGAAAGGAGTGGCAGCAAAAAAAATGTGACAACTGATTTCAAAAAAGAAAAACTTCGGGAAACTCTGCAAACTGGTTGATATGGTCCCGAGGGAAGGATTTTTAAGGAAAAATAAAAAAATAAAAAATGGATTTATAGGACAGCTGGCAACTTCCAGCATGAGCAATAACAATATATGGGCAAGTACATAGCTACATGGCTGCATAAAAAATCTTCAGTGACCTGACATTAAGAATAAATCATACCATCAGAAATGGAAACAAGAATGTATAAAACAGGATGAGACTAAAAGGGAATATAAATTTAAAGGGGAAAAAATCAGAAATGAAAAGAAAAAAAAATACTTAAAGCTAGTGAGTGAGTACCAGATATGACAGTAAAAGGATTTCTTAATTGTTGTCAGGAAAGCATGTAATGACTATTTAATGGGACAAATAAACAGGTACCAAATGAAAAAAGGAAGACTGAAAACGTCAATTTATTTTAACACCATTCTTTGACAGAAGAGTTTGACTGTGATGAAACTTTTAAGAAGTAAAATCACTGTAAAAATATGGGCCTGAATGGAAAAGATTAAAGGTTATGTAGATAGATGTATTAAAGATAGCAAGTTCTGATGAAATTAGAGATATATAAATGTCGTGGTTTAACCCGGCTGGCAACTAAGCACCACGCAGCCGCTCGCTCACTCCCCCCCCTCCCTCAGTGGGATGGGGGAGAGAATCGGAGAAAAGGAAAAAAAAAGTAAGACCCGTGGGTTGAGATAGAGACAGTTTAATAAGAGAGAAGAATAACAATAATAATAATAATAGTGGTAAGAAAATATACAGAATATATATAACAAGTGATGCACAATGCAATTGCTCACCACCCGCTGACCGATGCCCAGCCCGTCCCGAGCAGCAATCACTCCCCCCAGGCCGCGATCACACAGCCCGAGCTGCGACCACTCTGCCCGCGACCGACCGACCGACTCGACCGACCCGACTGACTAACCCCCCCGAGCATGACGTTATGTGGTATGGAATAGCTCTTTGGACAGTTTGGGTCCTAGCTGTGCTGTACTCCCAGCTTGTTATGCACCTGGCCGAGCAGGAGAAGCTCAAAAAGTCCTTGAGCAGTCTGAGCACTGCTTGGCAACAACTAAAAACATCAGTGTGTTATCAACATTCTTCTAGTACTAAATCCAAAGCACAGCACTATGCTAGCTTCTGTGAAGAAAATTAACTCTATCCCAGCCAAAACCAGGACATTCCACCCCTTATTCTATACCATTTACGTCATGCTTAGGTCCTACCCTTACAATACATTCCAATTAATCACCACCATTTTGATATATATATATACACAGATATCATTCCCTTAGTCTGTGGACCATCCCTCTAAAATGTCCATTGGGTTCATTTAGTCCACGGTTTTGGGCTCCATCTGTCGTAACAGTCTTTCAGGGCAGGAGAGATGGGGTCTGGTGTTGGGTTGTTGCT
The DNA here is from genome assembly GCA_034008185.1 of Gorsachius magnificus. Classification (NCBI taxonomy): domain Eukaryota; kingdom Metazoa; phylum Chordata; class Aves; order Pelecaniformes; family Ardeidae; genus Gorsachius; species Gorsachius magnificus. The sequence continues at coordinate 43,464,582 of CM067081.1, forward strand.
TGCTGAAGTCAGTTCTTGTTCCATCCGCTGCACTTCCTCAGTTTCTTCAAAATTCATTCTTCTTAATCTGGGCGATTCCTACTGCTATACCATTGATAGAATATACAGCAATAGTAAAAATGATGACATACTATATTATACAGCAATTAACATTATACAATTCAGTTCATTGGCTATTTTCACCCAAAATCAAATCCCTTTGAGGTACACATTGGACTTCCCCATCCTTCCGCATCACCCACCAAGTAGAGCCAGGTCCTTGAGCAAAAGCAATCCCACGGATGGGTTTGCCTTTACCTGAGGCAGGAGAAACCCAGACTGTCTTCCCCAGCATATTTTTTACATGCACTACAGGGACTTTATCCCCTTCTACAGAACGTAAGAGGTTTGATTGGGCAGGGCCAGCTCGGTTGGAAGATCCTCTAGTGTTGACTAACCAGGTGGCTTTTGCTAAATATGTATCCCAATGTTTGAATGTTCCACCACCCATTGCTTTCAGTGTAGTTTTTAACAGTCCATTGTATCGTTCAATTTTCCCAGAGGCTGGTGCATGATAGGGGATGTGATAGACCCACTCAATGCCATGCTCTTTGGCCCATTTGTCTATGAGGCTGTTTCGGAAGTGAGTTCCGTTGTCTGACTCAATTCTTTCTGGGGTGCCATGTCGCCACAGGACTTGTTTTTCAAGACCTAGGATAGTGTTCCGGGCGGTGGCATGGGGCACGGGATATGTTTCCAGCCATCCGGTGGTCGCTTCCACCATGGTGAGCACATAGCGCTTGCCATGGCGGGTTTGTGGAAGTATGATATAATCAATCTGCCAAGCCTCCCCATATTTGTATTTCAGCCACCGTCCTCCATACCAGAGAGGCTTTAACCGCTTGGCTTGTTTGATCGCAGCACATGTTTCACATTCATGGATAACCTGTGCAATAGCGTCCATAGTTAAGTCCACCCCTCGATCACAAGCCCATCTGTATGTTGCATCTCTTCCTTGATGGCCTGAGGTGTCATGGGCCCACCGAGCTAGAAATAATTCACCCTTATGTTGCCAGTCCAGATCTACCTGAGCCACTTCAATCTCAGCAGCCTGGTCTGCCTGCTGGTTGTTTTGATGTTCTTCTAGAGGCCCGACTCTTGGGTACATGAGCATCTACATGACGTACTTTTACAACGAGGTTCTCTACCCGGGAAGCAATATCTTGCCATAATGCGGCTGCCCAGATGGGTTTGCCTCTGCGTTGCCAGTTGTTCTGTTTCCATTGCTGCAACCATCCCCACAAAGCATTTGCCACCATCCCTGAGTCAGTATAGAGATAGAGCACTGGCCATTTTTCTCTTTCAGCAATATCTAAAGCCAGCTGCATGGCTTTCACCTCTGCAAATTGACTTGATTCACCTTCTCCTTCAGCAGTCTCTGCGACTTGTCTTGTAGGACTCCATACAGCAGCCTTCCACCTTTGATGCTTTCCCACAAGACGACAGGATCCATCAGTGAACAGGGCATATTGCTTCTCGTTTTCTGGCAATTTATTGTACAGCGGGGCCTCTTCAGCACGCATCACCTCCTCCTCTGGTGATACTCCAAAATCTTTGCCTTCTGGCCAGTCCGTGATCACTTCCAAGATTCCTGGGCGACTGAGGTTTCCTATTCGAGCCCGTTGTGTAATCAGTGCGACCCACTTACTCCACGTAGCATCAGTTGCATGATGTGTAGAGGGGACCTTCCCTTTGAACATCCAGCCCAGCACCGGCAGTCGGGGTGCCAGGAGGAGCTGTGCTTCAGTACCAACCACTTCTGAAGCAGCTCGAACCCCTTCATATGCTGCCAATATCTCTTTTTCAGTTGGAGTATAGTTGGCTTCAGATCCTCTGTATCCCCGACTCCAAAAGCCTAGGGGTCGGCCTCGAGTCTCCCCTGGTGCTTTCTGCCAAAGGCTCCAGGTAGGGCCATTCTCCCCGGCTGCGGTGTAGAGCACATTCTTTACATCTTGCCCTGCCCGGACCGGCCCAAGGGCTACTGCATGCACTATCTCCCGTTTAATTTGTTCAAAGGCTTGTCATTGTTCAGGGCCCCATTTGAAATCGTTCTTCTTCCGGGTCACTTGGTAGAGAGGGCTTACAATCTGGCTGTAATTTGGAATATGCATTCTCCAAAAACCCACAACGCCCAAGAAAGCTTGTGTTTCCTTTTTGCTAGTTGGTGGAGACATGGCTGTTATTTTGTTGATCACATCCATTGGAATCTGACGACGTCCATCTTGCCATTTGATTCCTAAAAACTGGATCTCCTGTGCAGGTCCCTTGACCTTGCTTTGTTTTATGGCAAAACCGGCCTTCAGAAGGATTTGGACTATTTTCTTCCCTTTCTCAAAAACTTCTTCTGCTGTATTGCCCCACACAATGATGTCATCAATGTATTGCAGGTGTTCTGGAGCCTTACCCTGTTCCAGTGCTGTCTGGATCAGTCCATGGCAAATGGTAGGGCTGTGTTTCCACCCCTGGGGCAGTCGATTCCAGGTATACTGGATACCCCTCCAAGTGAAAGCAAACTGTGGCCTGCACTCTGCTGCCAAAGGGATTGAAAAGAAAGCATTTGCAATATCAATTGTGGCATACCACTTGGCTGCCTTTGACTCCAGTTCGTATTGAAGTTCTAACATGTCCGGCACGGCAGCACTCAGTGGTGGCGTAACTTCATTCAGGCCACGATAGTCTACTGTCAGTCTCCACTCTCCATCAGACTTTCTCACTGGCCATATGGGACTGTTAAAGGGTGATCGAGTCTTGCTGATCACTCCTTGGCTCTCCAGTCGACGAATCAGCTTATGGATGGGAATCAGGGAGTCTCGGTTGGTGCGATATTGCCGCCTGTGCACTGTTGTGGTGGCAATCGGCACTTGTTGTTCTTCAACACTCAGCAACCCCACAACCGAAGGGTCCTTTGAGAGACCAGGCAAGGTAGATAGCTGCTTCATTTCTTCTGCCTCCAAGGCAGCTATACCAAAAGCCCACCGGTACCCTTTTGGGTCCTTGAAATACCCTCTCCTGAGGTAGTCTATGCCAAGGATGCACGGAGCATCTGGCCCAGTCACAATGCGGTGCTTTTGCCACTCATTCCCGGTTAGGCTCACTTCGGCCTCCAATACAGTCAGCTCTTGAGATCCCCCTGTCACTCCAGAAATACAAATGGATTCTGCCCCTATATGGCTTGATGGCATTAGAGTACACTGTGCACCGGTGTCTACTAGAGCTCTATACTTCTGTGGGTCTGACGTGCCAGGCCATCGAATCCACACAGTCCAGTAGACCCGGTTGTCCCTTTCCTCCACCTGGCTGGAGGCAGGGCCCCTCTAATTCTGATCACTGTTGCTCATGGTTTGTGTATATGAGTCAGAAGTTCCTTCATCACAATCAGAATTAAGATCAGCTCTTCTATTCTGTCTGAAAAAATGACAATCTACCCCATCTTTGGAAATTGGAGCAACAAGTTTCCTGGAAGAGCCCCCTTTTGTGCTTGTTTTTCTTTGCAACTCGCGTACTCGTGCCTCTAGGGTTGAGGTAGGTTTTCCGTCCCATTTCCTCATGTCCTCTCCATGGTCACGCAGGTAAAACCATAGAGTGCCCCGTGGTGTGTACCCTCGATATTCTTTTCCTTGAGCAGAAGGGCGCTTACTTCTAATGGCTGAGATACTGGTCTGTACAGGAGAGGTGTAGGGTATACGCTTTTCGAGTCGTTCAACCTTTTTGGACAGTTTCTCCACAGCAGAGACGAGGGAAGAAGAGATACTTTCTTCGTATTCCCGGAGCTGGCCAGCCATTTCATCCACTGTTGGTCCCCGTCCAGCTTCCCAGTTCATTATTGCCCATGTGTTGGCATATGATGTTGGTGCGCTCCGTAACAACTTCCGCCACATGGGTCGTGTGCACTGGACACTATCTGGATCTTTAGGCAACTGGTCATTGTCCAGGTCACTATAAATCACTTCCAGGACAGCCAATTCCCTCAGGTACTGGATGCCTTTCTCCACGGTGGTCCATTTGCCTGGGAGATGTATGACATCTTCCTTGAAGGGATATCTTTCCTTCATGGCTGACAGTAGTTGCCTCCAGAGGCTGAGGACTTGTGTCCCTTTTCCAATCGCTTTGTCAATGCCCCCTTCCCTAGAAAGGGATCCCAGCTGCTTGGCTTCCTTACCCTCCAGTTCCAGGCTACTGGCCCCATTATCCCAGCATCGGAGCAACCAGGTGACAAGATGCTCTCCTGCACGACGGCTGAAATCTTTTCTCATATCTCGCAGCTCACCCAAGGATAGAGACCGTGTAGTTTCTGTCTCGTTTATGAGCTCTTCCTCTTCCTCCTCCTTTTGTGATGGCCCTGATTCATCCTCCCTTTCTAAACGAGTTGACTTTCGCTTCCAAGATTTCTTCTTGTGTATAGGGGCAACTGATACCGGCACAGGTTCGCTCCCTGTTTCAGCTGCAATGCCTGTTGCTGGGGTTTGAGTAGCTGCAGTGCAGGTTGCAGGGGTTGGAGTAGCAGCGGTGCCTGTCGCAGGGGTTGGAGTAGCAGCGGTGCCTGTGGCTACGGCTGGAGGAGCTACAGTGGGTGTCACTGGGGTTGGAGTAGCTGCAGTGCCTACGTCCACAGCTGGAGTAGTTACAGCGGGTGTTGCAGGGGCTGGAGTAGCTGCAGTGCCTGCTGCAGGAATCAATCTTTGGATGGTATATAATTTACGTAGGAGTCTAACCCTGAGTAAAAGCTGAACTATATTCAGGAGACCTAGCAATAGGGCCATGCTAGTTGGAACATCCCAAGGATATTCAACATTCTCAAGAACTGTTTTAATTAGCTCAGAGAAGAAGGGGAAGATGGAGTAAGGTGACTCCCCCACAGGCTGGCTCTCCGAGGATAAAAAGTAAAATGTATAATTATTCATAATTCCCAATAGATGGTTCCCAAAATACAGAGGTGACAGAAATACTGAGTACAAATATGAGCTTAATGTGATGACCAATATTTTTATCATAGCATAAGCCAGTATTATACAATACAGCAGGACAGCAACTTTAATCCACTTGCGAAAAGTGATAGCCAGCAACACAGGGAGTGCACACAGAAGGTAAGGTGCTACATAAAAGAACGCTGTGAACAAGGACAGCAACTCTGAGAGCAAATAAAACAACATTGCGATCAGCGACTATTAGACTAATATAACGAATGTTTATCACAAATGTGTTTTAAAAATGTTCAGATCTGTCGTTATCTCAACCCTTCGGGCCCCACGTTGGGCGCCAAAATAGGACTGTCGTGGTTTAACCCGGCTGGCAACTAAGCACCACGCAGCCGCTCGCTCACTCCCCCCCCTCCCTCAGTGGGATGGGGGAGAGAATCGGAGAAAAGGAAAAAAAAAGTAAGACCCGTGGGTTGAGATAGAGACAGTTTAATAAGAGAGAAGAATAACAATAGTGATAATAATAATGGTAAGAGAATATAAAGAATATATATATAAAACAAGTGATGCTCAATGCAATTGCTCACCACCCACTGACCGATGCCCAGCCTGTCCCGAGCTGCGATCACTCCCCTCGAGCCGCAGTCGCTCTGCCTGAGCCACGATCACTCTCCCCCGAGCCATGATCACTCTGCCCCGACCAACTGACTGACTAACCCCCAGAGCATGACGTTCTATGGTATGGAATAGCTCTTTGGACAGTTTGGGTTAGCTGTCCTAGCTGTGCTCCCTCCCAGCTTGTTATGCACCTGGCCGAGCAGGAGAAGCTCAAAAAGTCCTTGAGCAGTCTGAGCACTACTTGGCAACAACTAAAAACATCAGCGTGTTATCAACATTCTTCTAGCACTGAATCCAAAGCACAGCACTATGCTAGCTTCTGTGAAGAAAATTAACTCTATCCCAGCCAAAACCAGGACAATAAAGAAGGCAACCAAAACCATTTCTGAGGCATTGACAAGTATTATGGAAAATTCACGAAGGAAGAATGGAATCTCAAGAGACTGTAAAACAACAAATATAGTACCTGTGTTTTAAAAAGATAAAGTGTATATTGGGGATTTACTGCTGGGAATTACAGCTGGTTTTGTCATCTGAACAGATACTAGGACAGATTATTAAACAGTCCATTTGTAAACACCAAGAGGATAAGATTGTAAGAAATAGCGAAGAGATTTGTCCAGATCAAATAATGTTAAACAAATCTAATTTCCTCTTTACTCTAGATAACTGACCAAGGAAGCAGAAGAGAGGCTGAAGAAGACTGGTTTTTACCTTAGTCAGGTATATACTCACATGAAAACTCATAAACAAATTACAGACAAATGGTGTGCAGTAAATGAATTTAACAGTAGCACTTAGGGGCATGAAAACCTTTACTCAGAAAGTGGGTATCACTTCCTAATTGATAACCTTGGTGAGCTCATCAGGTGTGAAAACAGTATTTAAAAAAAAAATTTGTGTTCATTATTATGTTCAGAACATACAGAGGTAACCCACAGAGACATTTTATAAGGCAATTCAGCAGAACTCTAAAGATTACTATACATTCTAAAACAAGAATTTCAATTCTTTTGAAAAGAAAAATAATTGGTTGTGTCTAATAATAAAGAAAAATTGGTTGTGTCTAAGAGGCTTTATGGTTTAAGTGTAGACAAATAGTGAAATGGATAAATCCATTTTTCTTCATAGAATTTTGAATAGGCTCTATTGTCTCTATTGTTCTCAGACAAATAAATTCTATCAGATGTTAGAGGACATTTTGGATAAATTCAGGATATGTAATATGGTACACTTTTGTAAGAGTAAGTATGAGGTAGCAAGTGGGGCTATTTACCAAATAATGTGGAAGAAAGTTGAAAGTCTTTAAGGCAAAGTTGAATATCTTCCGTTGACAGTTAACCACAGGAATATAGATTTGCTCCACTGGAAGTCAAACAAGACTTAAAAATAAACTAAGAATAATGTATAAGAGGATCATTTAGTCATCTGTCTCATAAATAGATGGTCACCTCATTGTAGAATTTTAATATTCCTACTGATATTATAAGTAATAGACATTTGTAGAAAGTCAGATGAATGTGTGAAAAATCATAGAATCATAGAATCATAGAATCATAGAATGTTTTGGGTCATCTAGTCCAACCCCCCTGCAGTGAGCTGGGACACCACTAACTAAATCAGGTTGCTCAGAGCCCCATCCAACCTGGCCTTGAATATTCCCAGGGATGGGGCCTCCACCACCTCTCTGGGCAACATGTTCCAGTGTTTCACCACCCTCGTTGTAAAGAATTTCCTCCTTATATCCAGTCTAAACCTACCCTGCTTCAGTTTAAAACCATTACCCCTTGTCCTGTCACAGCTGGCCCTACTAAAAAGATTTTCCCCATCTTTCCTGTAGGCCCCCTTTAGGTATTGAAAGGCCTCAATCAGGTCTCCCCGCAGCCTTCTCTTCTCCAGGCTGAACAAGCCCAACTCTCTCAGTCTGTCCTCATAAGAGTGGTGCTCCAGCCCTTGGATCATTTTTGTAGCCCTCCTCTGGACCCGCTCCAACAGTTTCATGTCCTTCTTGTGCGGAGGGCTCCAGAGCTGGACGCAGTACTCCGGGTGAGGTCTCACCAGAGCAGAGTAGAGGGGCAGAATCACCTCCCTCGACCTGCTGGCCACGCTTCTCTTGATGCAGCCCAGGGTACAGTTGGCCTTCTGGGCCGCCAGTGCACATTGCTGGCTCATGTCCAGCTTTTCATCCACCAGCACGCCCAAGTCCCTCTCGGCAGGGCTGCTCTCCGATCCTTTCTTCCCCCAGCCTGTACTGATACTGGGGGTTACCCCGACCCAGGTGCATGACCTTGCACTTGGCCTTGTTAACTCATGAGGTTCACACAGGCCCACCTCTCCAGCCTGTCCAGGTCTCTCTGGATGACATCCCATCCTTCTGGTGTGTCAACCGCACCACTCAGTTTGGTGTCATCCGCAAACTTGCTGAGGGTGCACTCGATCTCGCTGTCTAAGTCATTAATGAATATATTAAATAGCACTGGTCCCAGTACGGACCCCTGAGGGACACCACTCGTCACCGGTCCCCATCCGGACATCAAGCCATTGACCACTACCCTCTGGATGCGACCATCCAGCCAGTTCCTTATCCACCGAACAGTCCACCCATCAAATCCATAGCTCTCCAATTTAGAGAGAAGGATGGTGTGGGGGACCGTGTCAAAGGCTTTGCAGAAGTCCAGATAGATGATGTACATTGGTTTTCCCTTGTCCACTGATGCTGTCACACAATCATAGAAAGTCACTGGGTTCGTCAGGCAGGACTTGCCCTTGGTGAAGCCATGCTGGCTATCTCGAATTACCTCCCTGGCCTCCATGTGCCTTAGCATAGCTTCTAGGAGGATCTGTTCCATGATCTTCCCAGGCACAGAGGTGAGGCTGAGGCGTTATAAATGAGGAGTTATAAATAGAAGTAGTCTTCACCATGATAGCAAGGAGAGAAAACAATAATATCCTAAAAATGTCCATAGCTATGTATAAGTTTCCATCACTGTATACTTCACATGGGGTTAATCCCAATCTAGAAAGATAAACCAGGTCAAGTGATTGTTAAGTACTAACTACACATAAAAAAAGAGAATGTTGACAAATTTAGGAATTACTATAACGTCCACCATCATCTTGCGTTGCTTGCTTGCATCTCACATAACAAACTGTAAATGACAGAGGCACTATTTCTACTGCTTCTCTTTTTTATGTTAGATTGTGTAAGCATTATATTTCTGAATTAGTTTGTAAAAAATACAACAATAATATATATGAACAATAGTTCTTTATTACTGTCATCACTTAGATTGAATTTAATAATAACACATCTGCTGTAGAATATAGTCTGGAGGCCAAATTCTAGTAAAACCCAGCAAACTGCATTCTTAATAATCTGGGTAATTAAAATAATCAATCCATGCTTCAGACTGAAGTACACTATCTAAAAGGTATGCTTCATCTCATTAAGAAAGGTAAAAAGATTGTACAAGAAAACACATGTATTTTTAGAGCCTTGTTTGTACAGGTGGTCCTTTCTGGTGACCATCACTGTTTTTTCCTGCCTCTTTTAAAAATGGGAAGCAGTAGAGGAAGAAGGTTACAATTATGAAACCATGATCAAGTCTAAGTTATTGACCTACCTTAGGCTTGGAAGGATGAAAAAGGGAAAGCAATTTCTATGGAGTTTCGTGACCTTTTTATTTTATTATATTTGCTTCTCTTTTGTGAAAAAACATAGTTCTACTCTTCACCACTCCACCCTAAGTAGCAATTTCTGAGTTAGTGAAATAGTCTGGTAAAACGTCTGTCCCATAATGGAGAATTTCCAGAATAAAAATGGGTGAAAAGCACTAAATAATAGCAGGAACAGCAAAGCAGTTATACAAAATATAGAGAAGGAAATATACCAAATTGCCCTTAAATTGGTACATGTGTGTGTTAGGAAACCATTACTCTGTGGCTTCAGTAAAATGAACCACAGCACTTTTGCCATTAATGATAAACAAATAATTAAAAATCTGTGAAGTATCGCTAACTAATTGATGATAGATAGACATATTACCTTGGTTACTTTGTCATCAGAAAAGATCAAATCAACCTCAAAGTAGTAAAATCATCTACAGTTTTATACACTAGACAACACCCAGTGATTTTTATTAGTTTGTTCTTAATATTCCAGAAAGAAGGCAATATGATTTTGTGGTCTTGACTAATGCACACCCGTTTTATCAATTCCTAATCCTTTAACAAATCTGCTATTTTTTTCTTGTAACAAAATAATATTTATAATGTTCATGAGCAGCTGCTGCCTCCAGCAGCCCAGGTCTGGAGATTTCTCTCCCAGCTGCTGGAGCCCAGCATGGCGCCCCCAGGGACCTAGGATCTCTGCTTAGCTTGAGGGATGCATCTGCTGTTTTCCCATTAGCAGGGTCAACCAGTAGCGAAGTTAAGTGTGTGTCTCAGAGATGGTCACAGACACACAGAGCACACGGCCATGGCCGGTCACACTGATGGCCACAGAGCAGGCGCTGCCCCCAGCAGCACCCACATTCAGGGCTCACAGCAGACACAGGAACAGCCACGTCCCCTCCTCCTCTTGGGTGGACAGAGGCAGAAGGTCACTGGTGCAGCACACGCTCCACACGCTCCAGCTTCACAAGTACATGCGCATTCACAGATCCCCTGAGCACCAGCACGGCCCTTCTGCCTGCCTGGTACCCTGCCCAGTACCCTGCCCAGATTCCAGTAGCCTCTACCAAACCCATGGGTCCCTGCTTTTCCAGCTGGTCCAGCTGGGAGCTCGTTGAACACATGCAGCACTCACACACTCGTCCCACAGGCACCCCACACTTGTGCGTCCCCTCAGATACCAGCACAGTCCCTCTGCCCACTTGATACCCCCGCCTGGACCTAGGCTTCCTACTCCCCAGCTGGTCCAGCTTAGAGTTTGCCAGTGAATCCACACACACCCCCACCACAACCCCAGTTTGGGGAAGGTACAGACACTCGCCCCCACCAGGCAGCACCCAGCACACAGGCTGTGACCCGTGGTCCCGATCCAGTGCTGAGCCCCTCACTTGCCTCATTCACCCCAGTTCCTCTGCCAGTAGCTGTCACTGAGTCCTCACAACACTGATACACACAGGATAGAGAATGAGATTATGCAGAGAGATCATTAAGGCAAGATTTAATAAGAAGGAATAAGAAAATAGGATGGACCACAATGACCAGGTGCAGGGCTCAGCCAGGGTAGCTTACTGACTGACTGCATTTTACATGTGACCGTCCCTTTTTATGCCCCTTTCTATCTATTCCCCTCTTTGTGCCTCCACAGTTCCCCTCCCCTGCACATTCCTCCATCTGCTTACAGTTCCACCGATGTTCCACCAACATCCCCAAATATCCAGGACCACCAGGTTTGCATCCTTATCAGTTGCAAAGTCCAGGTTGGCCCTCTTTGAAGGGATGCCTGCAATTTCTTGATAGCCCATTAGTTAGTGTTACTGACAAGGTTTGTTTCTTGTCGTTGTTTCCATTGCTGTTTGTTCGTCAGGTCTGTGCCTCCCCCTTTCCCTTATCATTCCGTTTGACAAAGTCCTTGGTCAGATAACCTTCTGCTGAAGCAGACACTCTCTCATTCCACATACCCTTACACACGCTATTCTGGAAAACATTTAGCATTTACCAGTCTCTAAGTATGTTGTGTTATATTTAAAGACACTTAGTGTACAACCATGGTGGGTTGACTCTGACCAGCATCTAAGCACTGTATAGGTGCTTGCTCACTCCCACCGCCCAGTGAGATAAGGGGAAAGTTGGACAAGAAAAAGACAGAAAACTTTTGGGTCAAAATAAATACACTTTATTAAGTGAAGGAAAGAGGGGGAAAAACAAGTGATGCAAAGGAAATAACTCACCACTTCCCACAAGCAGACAGATGTCCAGCCAGTCTCCAAGCAGTGCCTACCTGCAAGGCCAGTCCCATCCCACTTCCCCTCAGTTTTGTTGCTAAACATGGAGTATCCCTTGGGTTAATTTGATTCAGTTGTCCAAGCTGTGTCCCCTCCAAGCTTCTTGCTCATTCCTAGCCTGCTTTCTATGGGTTCAGAGTGGGAAGAAGAGAAGGCCTCAACACTGTGCAAGTACTGCTCAGCAGTAGCCAAAACACTGTTTTGTTATCAACACTGCTTCAGTCACAAATCCAAAACACAAGACCATATGGGCTGCTATGAAGAAAGTTAACTCCATCCTAGCCAGACCCAGTACAGCAACAAAATTACCATATATAGAGCATCTACCTTTTTGCCCAGCAAAATAGTATTGAGTTAAATATCATGCCTTCAGAATAGAAATTTTCACAAAGTCAGAAAATTTGGTTGTTAGGGTGGAAGAAAGGAAGGCACATTAACAAAAAAATGCTATCTTATAACTTTTTTTCCCCCTGTCCTACTTAAAGTCCTTCCCCTACTACAAGCCTACTTTTGTACATTGTGTAATCACGTGATCACCACAAGAGATAGTGGCATAGTCCAGATCTTTACTTCTCTGATAAGTTGTTCAGCTGTCATCAGAGCTAGGTGAAAGGAATGAAAGGGCCTATTTAAGAGCTGATACAGATATTAGGACATACCTATCAAGACCGACTATACAAAGAAAAAAAGGAGGGTAATTGTTGTGGGCGATTCCCTTCTGAAGGGAACGGAGGGCCCGATATGCTGCCCGGACTCATCCCATAGGGAAGTCTGCTGCCTCCCTGGGGCCCGGATCAGGGACATTGCCAAGAGACTCCCTGGTCTGGTACGGCCCTCTGACTACTATCCGCTCTTGATTATAATGGCAGGCAGCAATGAATTGCCAGAGAGAAGCCCCAAATTGATCAAAAGGCACTTCAGGGCACTAGGGAAAATGGTTGAAGGATCAGGAGAGCAGGTAGTGCTCTCCTTGATCCCATTAGTGTCAGGAGGGAACACAGAAAGGAATAGGAAAGCTAGAGCAGTTAACGTGTGGCTCAAAGGTTGGTGCCATCGGAAGGGCTTGGGCTTCTTTGACCACGGAGGGGTTTTCATGGCACCAGGCCTGTTGACAACAGATGGTACCCAGCTCTCTCGGAAGGGAAATAGGATCCTCGCTCATGAACTGGCGGGGCTTGTAGAGAGGGCTTTAAACTAGGCCTGAACGGGGGAGGGAATATAACCAGGCTCACTAGAGAGGAGCCTGGGGGGGTCACCCCATTGCTGGGAGTGAAACCGACAGCCCAGCTCAAGTGCATCTACACTAATGCACGCAGCATGGACAACAAACGGGGGGAGCTGGAAGCCATTGTAAGGCAGGATGGTTATGATGTAGTCGCCATCACAGAAACGTGGTGGGATGCCTCCCATGACTGGAGTGCTGCAATGGATGGCTACAAACTCTTCAGAAGGGACAGGGAGATAATTCGAGATAGCCAGCATGGCTTCACCAAGGGCAAGTCCTGCCTGACGAACCTAGTGGCTTTCTATGATGGTGTGACAGCATCAGTGGACAAGGGAAAACCAATAGATGTCATCTATCTGGACTTCTGCAAAGCCTTTGACACAGTCCCCCACACCATCCTTCTCTCTAAATTGGAGAGCTATGGATTTGATGGGTGGACTGTTCGGTGGATAAGGAACTGGCTGGATGGCCGCATCCAGAGGGTAGTGGTCAATGGCTCGATGTCCAGATGGAGACCGGTGACGAGTGGTGTCCCTCAGGGGTCCATACTGGGACCCGTGCTGTTTAATATATTCATCAATGACTTAGACAGCGAGATCGAGTGCACCCTCAGCAAGTTTGCGGATGACACCAAACTGAGTGGTGCGGTTGACACACCAGAAGGACGGGATGTCATCCAGAGAGACCTGGACAGGCTGGAGAGGTGGGCCCCTGTGAACCTCATGAGGTTCAACAAGGCCAAGTGCAAGGTCATGCACCTGGGTCGGGGTAACCCCCAGTATCAATACAGGCTGGGGGAAGAAAGGATGGAGAGCAGCCCTGCCGAGAGGGACTTGGGCGTGCTGGTGGATGAAAAGCTGGACATGAGCCAGCAATGTGCACTGGCAGCCCAGAAGGCCAACCGTATTCTGGGCTGCATCAGGAGAAGCGTGACCAGCAGGTCGAGGGAGGTGATTCTGCCCCTCTACTCTGCTCTGGTGAGACCTCACCTAGAGTACTGCATCCAGCTCTGGAGCCCTCAGCACAAGAAGGACATGGAACTGTTGGAGCAGGTCCAGAGGAGGGCTACTAAAATGATCCGAGGGCTGGAGCACCTCTCTTATGAGGACAGGCTGAGGGAGTTGGGCTTGTTCAGCCTGGAGAAGAGAAGGCTGCGGGGAGACCTGATTGTGGCCTTTCAGTATCTAAAGGGGGCCTATAGGAAAGATGGGGAAAATCTTTTTAGTAGGGCCAGCTGTGAGAAGACAAGGGGTAATGGTTTTAAACTAAACCAGGGTAGGTTTAGACTGGATATAAGGAGGAAATTCTTTACTACGAGGATGGTAAAACACTGGAACAGGTTGCCCAGAGAGGTGGTGGAGGCCCCATCCCTGGGAACATTCAAGGACAGGTTGGATGGGGCTCTGAGCAACCTGATCTAGTTAGTGGTGTCCCTGCTCACTGCAGGGGGGTTGGACTAGATGACCTCTAGGGGTCCCTTCCAACCCAAAACATTCTATGATTCTATGATTCTATGATTCTATGACAGGCAAGGAAGGAGAGGTGGTGGGGTGGCTCTGTATGTTAGGGAGTGGTTAGATTGTACAGAGCTTGACGCTTGTGGTGGGGCAGAATGCTTATGGGTGAGGATGAGGGGGAAGGCCAACAAGAAAGATATCCTGTTGGGAGTCTGTTACAGACCACCCAACCAGGATGAGGATGTTGACGAAGATTCTACAAGCGGCTGGCAGAAGTCTCTCAGTCACGAGCTCTTGTTCTTGTGGGGGACTTCAACTTCCCAGACATCTGCTGGAAATACAATACAGCAGAAAGGAAACAGTCCAGAAGGTTCCTGCTGTGTGTGGAAGATAACTTCCTGACACAGCTGGTAAGTGAGCCTACCAGGGGAGGTGCCCTGCTTGACCTCCTGTTCACTAACAGAGAAGGACTGGTGGGAGAGGTGGTGGTCGGAGGTCGTCTAGGCCTTAGTGATCATGAAATGGTAGAGTTTTCGATCTTTGGTGAGGTAAGGAAGGGGGTCAGCAAGACTGCCACCATGGATTTCCAGAGGGCAGACTTTGACCTGCTCAGAACGCTGGTTGGGAGAGTCCCTTGGGAGATAGTCCTGAAGGGCAAAGGGGTCCAGGAAGGCTGGGTGTTTTTCAAGGAAGAAGTCCTAAAGGCACAGGACGAGGCTGTCCCCATGTGCCGTAAGACAAATCGGCGGGGAAGATGACTGGCCTGGCTGGACAGAGGACTACTACTGCGACTAAGGGAAAAAAGGAGAGCTTACCAGCTCTGGAAGAAGGGGCAGGCAACCCAAGAAGAGTCCAGGGATCTTGTCAGGTTATGCAGAGAGGAGATTAGAAAGGCAAAAGCCCAGCTGGAACTTAACCTGGCCACTGTTGTAAGGGATAATAAGAAAAGTTTTTATAGATATGTTAACAGCAAAAAGAGAGCCAGGGAGAACCTCCATCCACTAGTGGATGCAAGGGGGAACATTGCCACTAAAGATGAGGAAAAGGCTGAGATACTCAACGCCTTCTTTGCCTCGGCCTTTAATGGCCCGACGAGTTATCCCCAGGGTACCCAGCCTCCTGAGCTGGAAGATGGGGACAGAGAGTGGAATGAACCCCCCATAATCCAGGAGGAAGCAGTCTTTGACCTGCTATGCCACCTGGACATCCACAAGTCTATGGGGCCGGATGGGATCCACCCAAGAGTGCTGACGGAGTTGGCAGAGGAGCTTGCCAAGCCACTCTCTACCATTTACAAGCAGTCCTGGAGAACAGGGGAGGTCCCAGATGACTGGAGGTTGGCAAATGCGACGCCTATCTTCAAGAAGGGCCGAAAGGAGGATCCGGGGAACTACAGACCAGTCAGCCTGACTTCGGTACCGGGGAAGATTATGGAGAGGTTCATCTTGAGTGTGCTCACCAGGCACATGGAGGACAATCAGGGGATCAAGCCCAGTCAGCTCCTAGAGAAGCTGGTGTGGTTCATGGCCTAGATGGGTGTACCCTTCGCTGGGTAAAAAACTGGCTGGGTGGCTGAGCCCAGAGAGTCGTGGTGAATGGAGCTAAATCCAGTTGGTGGCCGGTCACAAGCGGTGTCCCCCAGGGCTCAGTTCTGGGGCCAGTCTTGTTTATTATCTTTATGAATGACCTGGACAAGGGGATGGAGTGTACCCTCAGTAAGTTTGCAGATGACACCAAACTGGGTGGTAGTGTTGATCTGCTTGAGGGGAGGAGGGCTCTGCAGAGGGACCTGGACAGGCTGGATCGATGGGCCGAGGCCAACTGTATGAGCTCCAACAAGGCCAAGTGCCGCGTCATGCACTTTGGTCACAACAACCCCATGCAAAGCTACAGGCTTGGGGAAGAGTGGCTGGAAAGCTGCCTGGTGGAAAAAGACCTGGGGGTACTGGTTGACAGCCGGCTAAATATGAGCCAGCAGTGTGCCCAGGTGGCCAAGAAGGCCAATGGCATCCTGGCTTGTATCAGGAATAGTGTGGCCAGCAGGAGTAGGGAAGTGATCGTGCCCCTGTACTCGGTGCTGGTGAGGCCGCACCTCAAATACTGTGTTCAGTTTTGGGCCCCTTGCTACAAGAAAGATGTTGCCTTGCTGGAACATGTCCAGAGGAGAGCAACCAAGCTGGTGAGGGGTCTGGAACACAAGTCATATGAGGAGCAGCTGAGGGAACTGGGGTTGTTTAGTCTGGAGAAGAGGAGGCTGAGGGGAGACCTGATGGCCCTCTACAACTACCTGAAAGGAGGCTGTAGTGAGGTGGGGGTCGGCCTCTTCTCCCTGGTAACAGACGATAGGACGAGGGGGAATGGCTTGAAGCTGCACCAGGGCAGGTTTAGGCTAGACATTAGGAAAAACTTCTTCACCGAGAGGGTTTTCAGGCTCTGGAATGGGCTGCCCAGGGAGGTGGTGGAGTCCTCATCCCTGGAGGTCTTTAAAAGAAGGATAGATGAGGTGCTTAGGGACATGGTTTAGTGGTGGGATGGCAGTGCTAGGTTAAAGGTTGGACTCGATGATCTTAAAGGTCTTTTCCAACCGAGGTGATTCTATGATTCTATGATTCTATAACCCTTTCTTACAAAGGAACGTTGAAAAGTCTTCCTTGGTGCTGCCTCTTGTTATTGAAGATAACTGTGTCCAAAAGTTATTAACTGTAATACAGGCTGGAAAACCCATCACATTACCCAGCATCTAAAGAAGGTATAAACAAGACCCAAAACAATGGAAAACCACAGCCAGAATTAAGCTACATTTTTATCTTGAAACGAGTTTTCTAATATTATGTTATAAACTTTGAATGTTGGCACTAGAGAAAAACTTGAGGCTTGGGTTTATTCTTGCTAGGTTGAATGAAAATAGCACAGAAGACACAATAGAAAGGACCTCAAGGACTGTGAACAAGAATTCACTCTGGGCTTGTACTGGAACTGTCCAGATTAAATCCTAGCTGTTACCAACTTGTGTACCATTAAGCATTGCAGGATATTCAACAGACTCTCAAACATTATTTGAAAGGAAAAAATGAGTGCCAACTGACAGAGATGAAAGTATTAAGAAAGGAGATGGTAAAGGAATATGAATATTGAAATGACAGTTACGATTCAGAGGAAAAGGCAAAAGAGAATTGGTAATAAGAAGTTAGGAGTTAGGCAGCTACAATATAGGGATAAGGATTAGGTGAGTTTATCATGTTTATCCACTAGTATAAGAAAGTGGCTGAATTCATCTACCTGTACCTCATCTGAACTTCTATTCCCCTGTAGGTGAATATATAACACTCTGAAAGCCAGGAGCACAAAATTAAGATTACTTAGATTTATGCAAGAACTAGCCAGAATTCAAAAGTGGCTTAGAGAGGCTCATCGGAAGTGTGAAATATTTAAGTCAGGAGGTGAAATTGGATGTTTTAGAGATACCATGTAAGTAGAGCTCTAATTAGAGTAAAATTCAAGGTATTTAATATAGGAAATGTACTGCTTTCTGATAAGCAGCTTCCAGGGAAGGTATCAGGCAGAAAGCTACAGCTTCTCTATGTGTTTGTAGCTTCTAAAATGTTAATGACTTGTTCAGAAAGAAGAAAGTGAGCTGGAAATTGTGGCAGGGAGAAGTGTGTGTACCATACGATATAAAAAAGGAACAGTATACATGTAGTAAATTGTAAATTCATGCCATTGCTCCCAAGAGTTCTTAGAATCACTATAATTACCATCTACTGAATCAGTCATGAAGCCATATTTGCCCTTGCTATCACTAGCTATATTAACATCTATAGCCTACTAGCATACATATATTACGTTAACATCTATTCACTATGGCTTCAAAGCTATTTCATAAAAAAAAGTGCACACAAGGAAAAAGAAACTCTTAAGAATCATAGCATAGAACTGGAACAAGTTAACTACAAAAACAGCTGATAAGGAGAGGTGTATATATGATTTTAACTTCTATAAAGAGAAAACCAATTAAAATAACTAAAATGTTTAATTACAAAAGCAGATTCTTAACTCAAACATCTTGTGCTGTGCTTGGCAAAACTGCAAGTCCTGAAAACTAGAAAAGTCGAGGTTCCTAGACCACAGACTGGTTTTTGTTCATTTTCACTGCATGTGCTAGCAATCTCAAAGCATGCACTTTTTCAGCCTATCCCTGTATTATAAGTGCAGTCTATTTGAGCACTGAACAAGTCTGGAGGATTACCATTTTGCTGCACTCGGCTTCATCATATTTCTGCATGTAGTACTAACACTGCACTTTCTCTTAATCACGAGTAAATACCCAAAACTCATTTGTGTCATAAGTATTTACTGCCAATCCCCATGTCAAGATCTCTACACTCTTTTGACAAAAACTATGCAATACAGAACTGGCGTGTAACCTATACTATATTAAGATACATATGTACCTTCATCTATTATCTTGCACACACAGGGAAAGGGTTCGTTCCTTCCCAGAGGAAAGTGTTGCTGACTTCTCCTTAATCATTTAGTCACAGTCACAGCTCTGGCAAACTGCTCCAGTGAATCCATCCACTATTCGATACTCTACACCTAACATATTGTTAGGCAGTTGGTGTTCCATTATCCATTGTCAGAAAAGGAGATGGCAGAGGGAAGGAAAAAATGCTTTGCTCTGTCAAATCTGACATTTAACTCTGTATATTCAAATTCTTCAACAACATGAGTTTTGTGCACTCGTTTCTTGAAGCAACAGATTTAATTGTTTGACACAGATTTTTTTGTTTGTTTATTTGTTTGTGGTTTTGTTTTTGAATTATCCATTCAATTATGTCAGTGCAATGAAGGGAACAGTTGGCTCTATTATTGGTCTACTTGATTACATATGAAATGTATAGCATTTCCAATTGTATCAAATGGCAGTTGAATAATAATCTGAATTGGTTAAAATTACATAATCATTCTGCCTGAGGCATATAAATGATCCTGCAATGTTGTGCATACATTATGATAAAAGTAATTTTTACTCTGGGGGAGAATCAAATAGATAATGGGAGTGGTGAACATATTAATCAATTTCAAGCAATAATTCACAGCTCAAGTATTGAAGAGGGAGAAAATTGTTTTATAGGTGCAAATACTAAGAAATGGAATCCTCATTAACGTTGTCTAATCTTTTTAGTCTGAACTACATCATTTATCTGAACTGCATAATTTAAAGGTCAGACAAATCTTCCATTTTTCAAACAAGAATAAAGACCTGAACTTTCAGAACTTCTAACACCCAAAAATCCAGCTTGGACAGTAGCTAAAACTCTTGCTAGACTGAAGTTTTTGATTTACAGGTGCTGGAAACTTTTCTCAGGCTCAAATGACCAGATTTTATTGTCTTTATAAGCAGGGATCACTTAAAATAAACTTTTCCTGAGCCAAGAAATAATTTTCTTTTTTAGAGCTTCATCTGATAATTCCAATGGCAGAGATCTCAGGGCAGTTTGTGGTGTACTCAGCAAGATGTCATGTTTATCGGAGCAATAGAAGACATTTATTGCTTCATGCACGGTGATCTCTTTTGGGATTCTTACTGAAATATATACCATTAAATCACCTTCAGCCAACTGCTGCATTCACAGCTGTGGAGTATCTGCCAAAAAGCAGAGGCATAGACTGAATGCAATTTCAAATAATTTGGTTTGACTCTGAGTGTTTCCAACTAATTTGTTAGAAAAAAAACCTGCAGATAATAAATTCTAGAGTTTAAATTCCCTAGTCAGGCTCCTACTAACAATAAAATGTCTTTTAGATATGCAGACAAGGTCTGTTTCTAAAACAGGTGAAGTTTGTTTTATGCATAATATTTACAGATTTTGTAAACTGAAAGACAAAAATTCTGTTAATTTAAACAAATACGCTTTTCTGCTGTGATTTCAACATGATTCTCTGTGTGTTAGAATACATTTATACATGAACATTTTGAGGCATTTAAGGCATATATCATGATAGTGGGCAATGTGATGTACCCACTACACATTTGGGAATACTGGAGAGCTTGAACATGAGATTCTTATGCCTACCTCTCTGAAGAGGAGTAATACCTTTTATGACAGGCTAGATCAGCAAATCTAAGATATAATATTATTTCTGTTTTCCCTTTTTGTGCTGCCTGAGAAACAAGAGCAAAATACCTCTTGATTTTTTGTTTGGTTCTCATGTGATTTGATTTCAGAGAAAGATTCTCCATTGCATTCATATGTACCTCTTTATCTCTGTACCTAGATGTATGAAGCAGGTTACCTCCAGAAGAGCCTTTCAAACTAAATTATTTTATGATTCTGTGATTCCTAGCTGATATACCATACTACAAAAATACAATAAATTGTTTTGAAAGGAAGCTTTTTTAATGAAAAAAATAAAGTCATCATTAAAAATATTACTTAGGAGAGTTGTATAACTTTAGCATCAAAATAAAATGACATGAGTTTAAAATAGATGATAGAGGAAATCAAGAATTAATGGAATATGGGGAAAATGTATGCAATTTTAAAATGGTGAAAAGGACGATTATTTGTCACTAACTTAGGCATAGTGGTGAACAGGTTTCTCTCAACCTGACATTAGCTAGCTAAATGTTGATCCAAGCTGCAAGGATGGACTCTGTCAAACCTCTTACTTGCTGTCATCTGGTCAGTCATCTGTATTATAGAAGAGCATTTCTATCACAGATGTATAGAATCTAGACAACTAATTTAATCTAGATGCTTGATTTATAAAGTTCAAAGTGAGCATTGAACGTTACCAAGATTAGTCAATGTAAACCATATATATCCCCTTGCTTTCTCTAAGATTCAAGTGCTACAGGTGTTGTAACAGAGGAGAGCACAAAAAGCAATAAAACAGGACCTGATAATATATCCTTGATAAACCAACACTGAAAAAAAGCAATTCCTTCTGATCTGAAGGAGAGGAGCTGAAGCCTTGCCATGAGACAAAGGGAACACTCCAATGATGTATCAGTCAGATGAACCAAAATTTAAAACTCTGGAGGGTGAAATCCTTATTTTTATTTTACTATTTTGGGAAATATTTTACTATAAAAGTATTTGATTCTTGTTCTATACTCATGTCTTTAAGATATATTTGTATTTCTTCTAAAAGTGGTTGGAAGAGTACTTTCTGTCTTATAAGGTAAATCTAAATATTATTTCCAACAGTAAATAGGAAATTAAATGAATACACTATATAGCATGTTAGTAAAGCAGTAAAGCATGTTTTGTCATGAGACTTCTGAATATGACACAATGAAGGCATTTTACAATCCTCAGAATAGTACAGTATGTAAGCAAACTATTTTGGGGAATAGATTCAATTTTAACTGTTTTACTACTAACAGATTTACTAAAAAATCTCTAACAGAATTCATCCACACGACCTGTTAACTGTAAACAGTTTCAGGAAACAAGCAGGTGAAGTATAAACTGATGTAATAAGATGAAATTAGAAATGGAAAATCTTAAATCTCCTCACATGATATTTGACATTAATTCAGGGCAAGAAGTAGCTTACTGCTAAATCTCTACACTGAATTAAGTTTAAATGTATTTTTCCTTTGTCTCTGTTTATCAGAGCCTTTGTATGTATGCATGTGGGCTTAACTGTGACAATGCAGGTTGATACATCACTGAATAGGCACGATGCATGACACCTACCTCTGCCAATTGTCCTCAGCATAGCTGAACATGTATGATTATGATCTTCAGGAAGATCTCATAATACTCAAGCTTTTTCTGTTTATAGACCAGCAGCTAGCTGTGGGAAAAGTTTGACAATTTTCAGTGAACTCTAAAATGAATTATATTCCAGATTCCAATTTCTTTCCAGTTTTCTGTCTTCATAGTTTAAATGCTTACAACTTTACTTACCATTCAGATTCCTATGAGTGAGAAAGACTTTCTTCAGTGTCCTTACACTGTATTTTATTATATGTCTGAAAGCAATGGCTGAGTAAGATGCTATCTTGCTTCAGTTTGATACACTGACATCATCTCTGCTCTCCTTTTTGTCCCATGTCTTCAATTATCTAATCCAGTTATTTGTACATCTTTTTACTTTAATATCTCTTTCTGGTAGGTATTTTTCCTGGAAACTTTGAGCAGTAACTGTCTTTTACTGTGTCTGTATTTTGCATTAGTGTTAGAGCCAGTAAAATGATAAAGGGATTAGAGTATCTAACATGTAAGGAGATGCTGAGAGAGCTGGGACATTTTATCCGCTTAAAGCGAAGGCTCAGGTGCATTTTATCAATGTGTATAAATACAAATGGGAGGAGGATTCAGGAAGACAGAGCCAGAGTCCTCTCAGTGGTCCCCAGTGAAATACAGATTGAAAGACAAGAAACTCCACTTAAACATAAGATTTATTTATTTATTTATTTATTTTACTGTGAGGGACATGAAAAACTGGCACAGGTTGCCCAGAGTGGTTGTGGAATCTCCATCTTTGAAGATTTTCAAAACCCGACTGTACACAGCCCTGACCAACCTGCTCTAGCCAATCCTGCTTTTATGAAGGGGGTAGGACTAAATGTTCTCCAGAGGTCCCTGCCAACCTCAACCATCCTGTGATAGTTTTCACAAGAGATGTGACATGGTCTTAGTCACTTTTGCAATATACGTGTGTGTGTATACAAATATATGTACACACCTAGTATTAAAGAAAATGGCTAATTTTAATGCATTTTAATATTTTCATTGAAAATGTTCCTGACTATTAAAGCTTAGGTAATTTATTGATTAGATTGGTAATATTATTGTAGTTGCTATAGTTATTCTTATTTTGTAATTTTTGCTCCAACCTTGAACCCTCTGGATGAGATTCATCTTGTATACACTTCGTAAAATGAGATTACTTCCTTCTGGAGATGCCTATTTACCTCCACTGCTTCAGACAGTATGCCAAGAACTAGCCTCGACAAAGTATGTTTTTTATGACTAAAGTAGGCGAGTTATTCCTAAACATCTTCAGAACAAAAAGAAGAAAATAAATGTCAAAAGTTAATCAAATTATTGTATAACTTGAAAGGCATATTCATTAGTCCTAATTTGTAAATATAAGGAAATATTTTTGGAGGTGCATTCCGAAGTAATGTGTTTGTTTTCTTAAAAAATCTGAAATAAAAAACTCTTACATGTGATTTTTCACACTATGTAGCATAGGAAGTGCATTTCCTTCTGAAATAGGAAATATCTCTTGAGACAGTTCTTTTGTCAAAAAAAAAATGGGAAGAAAGAATTTTAATTAAGATGTGTGACAGTTTTCACTTGATAGCTTCAGTGGTTACTCACAGAACACACTCCGTTTGCTCAGCCATACAACATCTTATTTCTAATACAAAGATAAAGTTGCATTTTCTTTTACAAGGTCAAATTTCTGAGGAGAAGCACTGATAAAATCGGTTTGGCATCAAACACAAGAAGCTATCATGCCATGCTAACCAGTATTAGTCGAATTTGTGTGCCTGTAACATAGCTGATAAACTGCACTGCAGTCACTAAAGTTTCTCACAGGCTACTTACAGACTTTAATATTTAGTAGTTTTAAAGACAAGTGAGTATAAAAGAAAATTCCTGCAAAGAATTTTCTCATTCACACAGGAGAGGTCTAAAATACCTTTTTTTTTGTCTGTTTCTTAGCGATAAACTGTACTCTGCTAGTCGGTAGCCGATTTAACCCAAATCTGTTTAAATTGTATTCTTGAGATTTCACAGGCTTCTCATATTTAGAAAGAATTTTTGCCCTTCATATGTATTTTAGTATCTTATCTCTATTAATAAAGGGTAAGTTTGAGTGTTGTTCTTTGCCTAAGCTTTTACACAAATGGCTTTTTCCATAATAAATGATAATATTCATGTCCAAAGAAGGGCAACGAATCTGGTGAAGGGTCTAGAGCACAAGTCTTATGAGGAGAGGCTGAGGGAACTTGAGTGGTTTACCCTGGAGGAAAGGAGGCTCAGGTGAGACCTTATTGCTCTCCAGAACTACCTGAAAGGAGATTGTGGCGAGGTAGGTTGTCTAAGACAGACTGGGCAGTCAGATGTTTCTTTGTCTCAAACAACTCATGCAGCAGAGGGGAAACAGAGAGGGGCAGGGTGATCCCTGCGATGGCAGGGCTTTGGGCTGCCCCCTTGGCTTCTTCCAGTAGACGACAACTGAGCACACGCCGGTCAACAGGTATTCACGAAAGGAACGCGTGACTGCCAAAGACCCTCGCCGCCCTGTTGACACCCCCCAACCCAATTTGAGAACTCTCTAGAATACCTGACTGTGCAGAAGCAAGATGGTTGCTGCCCCAGGGGTGGTCTTGGACTAATGAGACTATATAAAGATGAGCAGTCACATTACTTTGTCAACCCATCACCTATGGATCCAGACTCCACCCCAAGATGACCACATGGGATTCAAGGGTGGTGATACCTCTCCTTTTCTATCCTCCTTACCTTTCTTTTTCTTTATAGCTTCTTTCTTTCTCCACTCTTTACCATATATTCACATATAAGTTTTGGACAACTTGCAATGGGTTGCACTGAAAATAGTTCCTTTGCCAAATTGCCTTTGTTCATTCGTTAAGTTTGCCAGTTCATTTTTTGCCAGTTGGTACAGTTACCAGACAGAGTGTTCCTGTAAGTCATTGTACCGGCCCCGCGGCTCTGCTGAGAGGAGTTTGGCTTTTTGTCAGTACAAAACCCCTAAGGGGATCAAAAGATTCACCCACCTTGCAACCCACCACATGGGATGGAACATGGGTGTTGATCTCTTCTTCCAAGTCACAAGTGATAGGAGGGGAGGAAATGGCCTCAAGTTGTGCCAGAGGAGGTTTAGTTTGGATATTAAGAAGAAGTTCTTCACCAAAATGGTTGTCAAACATTGGAACAGGCTGCCCAGGGAAGTGGTTGAGTCCCCATCCCTGGAGGCATTTAAAAGACGGGTAGATGTGGTGCTTAGGGACATGGTTTAGTGTTAGGTTAATGTTGGACTCGATGATCTTAAAGGTCTTTTCAAACCTGGCCGATTCTATTTTTCCATGATAATATCATTATTGTTGTTTGCAGTCATATGTGAGCACTTTTAGCACAGTACATGGGGAGTCAAAACACATAATCCAGCTAACTAGATGTCAAGTTGTCGTCTTGACCTTAACCAATTTTTTTTTTTTTTTTCATTTTGCCTTATGCATCATGACTAACTTTTTTCCAGCAAGACTCAGGTCATTTTCAGTCAAGCTGCTTTCCACTCAGTTGGCCTCATAGCCTGTCCTGGTGCCTTGGATTTTTCTTGCCCAGGTGTGGGAGTTGGCATTTCCTTTTGCTGAATGTCATGAGATTCCTGTCAACCCATTTCTCTGGCTTGTCAAGGTCACTCTGAATGGCAGCACACCCATCTGGTGCTGCTACTCCTCCCAGTTTTGCATCATCTGCAGAATTCCTGAGAGTGCACTCTGTCTTATCATCTGGGTCATTAATGAAGATGTTAAAAAGTACTGGGCCCAGAATCAGTCCCTGGAGTACATTGTTAGTGTCTGGGATCCAGATGGATTTGCTGATGCTGATCACGAGCCTCCGAGCCCAGCATTTCAATTTTCAATCCACCTTCAGGTCCAAAGAACTTTAAGTCCAAATGACTATGCTATGCCAAAATAGCTTTTACTATCCCATCGCTGAAAACCTGTTAAATTATTATATACAAAATCTGCTTCAGCACTTAAAATTAAATCTGCCTCTGTACTTAAAGTTAACAGCAAGACTATTTAAATTGAACTTCTTTCTTTAAAAGATCCTTTCTTTTTATCTTAGATGTACAAGTTCTTTCTTGTGCTGAATCATTAAAACTAGTGTGGTTTAATTTATGTGATACTATGGCTAGAGAATAATAAGGTCCTCCCCATAGTGAAATAGAATCTATGGCCCGAGCTCGTACTAAAGAGATGTGAAAATACTACAAAATCTGTTAAAATCATTCCTTTCTCTTTTACTGCTGAAATTTGCCACTAGTGTTTGAGTAGTGGAAAGGATACTGCATAAAAAAGAGCACAGGAAAATTTCAGTTCAGTACTTCAGGTTCTCAGTGGGCTGCAGTTCTCTTTCAGGAAGAGAGTTTGCTGTACATCAGATTTTAGGTTCCACAGCCAGAACTGTTTTTTATATTGATGTTTACAGAATATGTGCTACATTAAATGCCTCTGGATAGTCTATATTATATATATAATATAGACTATATTAGTATAATACTAATAGTGACATTAAAGGATGACAAGTCCTGCTATAATCATAGAAAATTAATACCTCGCAATTTTCACATTATTCTTAAAATCCAGTTAATTGCTGCTCTAGTATGGTAAGATTCACTAAGACTCCTTCTATTAAAACAGCTATATGTCTGATTTGTTTTGTTATTTCTACTTGCTTTTAATCAACTGAGAAGGGTGGAAATCATATATCTCACCTATACTATGAATTCTTGATGTGAATCTCTCTCCAGTGACTATAAGTATATATAAGAAACTTAAACTGTAGAAGTATGTAGAGTCATATTGTATATCTAAAAGAATATGTGGTGAAGTTCACTAGTGAATGAGTGGTGGAGCTGACACGCCAGAAGGATGGGATGTCATCCAAAGAGACCTGGACAAGCTGGAGAGGTGGGCCCCTGTGAACCTCATGAGGTTGAACAAGGCCAAGTGCAAGGCCCTGCACCTGGATTGGGGCAACCTCTGGTATCAATACAGGCTGGGGTATGAAGGCATTGAGAAAAGCCCTGCCAAGAAGGACTTGGGGGTACTGATGAATGAAAAGCTGGACATGAACCGGCAATGTGCACTGGCAGCCCAACCATACCCTGGGCTGCATCAAGAGAAACGTGGCGAGCAGGTCAAGGCAGGTGATTCTGCCCCTCTGCTCTGGTGAGACCTCACCTGGAGTAGTGCGTCCAGCTCTGGAGCCCTCAGCACAAGAAGGACATGGACCTGTTGGAGCAGGTCCAGAGGAGAGCTACTAAAATGATCCAAAGGCTGGAGCACCTGTCTTATATGGACAGGCTGAGAGGGTTGGGGCTGTTCAGCCTGGAAAAGAGAAGGCTGCAGGGAGACCTGATTGTGGCCTTTCAGTACTTAAACGGAGCATATAGGAAAGACGGGGGAAATCTTTTTAGTAGGGCCAGCTGTGACAGGACAATTGGTAATGAATCATAGAATCATAGAATGTTTTGGTTTGGAAGGACCCCTAGAGGTCATCTAGTCCAACCCCCCTGCAGTGAGCAGGGACACCGCTAACTAGACCACGTTGCTCAGAGCCCCGTCTAACCTGGTCTTGAATGTTTCCAGGGATGGGGCCTCCACCACCTCTCTGGGTATCCCGCTCCAGTGTTTTACCACCCTCATTGTAAAGAATTTCTTCCTTATATCCAGACTAAACCTACCCTGGTTTAGTTTAAAACCATTACCCCTTGTCCTGACACAGCTGGCCCTACTAAAAAGATTTTCCCCATCTTTCCTACAGGCCCCCTTTAGGTACTGAAAGGCCGTAATCAGGTCTCCCCACAGCCTTCTTCCCCGAAGCCACGCTTCTCCTGATGCAGCCCAGGGTACAGTTGGCCTTCTGGGCCGCCAGCGCACATTGCTGGCTCATGTCCAGCTTTTCATCCACCAGCACGCCCAAGTCCCTCTCGGCAGGGCTGCTCTCGATCCTTTCTTCCCCCAGCCTGTACTGATACTGGGGGTTACCCCAATCCAGGTGCAGGACCTTGCACTTGGCCTTGTTCAACCTCATGAGGTTCACACAGGCCCACCTCTCCAGCCTGTCCAGGTCTCTCTGGATGACATCCCGTCCTTCTGATGTATCAACTGCACCACTCAGTTTGGTGTCATCTGCAAACTTGCTGAGGGTGCACTCGATCTCACTGTCTAAGTCATTGATGTAAACGTCAAACAGCACCGGTCCCAGTACGGACCCCTGAGGGACACCACTCGTCACCGGTCTCCATCCAGACATAGAGACATTGACCACTACCCTCTGGATGCGACCATCCAGCCAGTTCCTTATCCACCGAACAGTCCACCCATCAAATCCATAGCTCTCCAATTTAGAGAGAAGGATGTTGTGGGGGACCGTGTCAAAGGCTTTGCAGAAGTCCAGATAGATGACATCTATTGGTTTTCCCTTGTCCACTGATGCTGTCACACCATCATAGAACGTCACTAGGTTCGTCAGGCAGGACTTGCCCTTGGTGAAGCCATGCTGGCTATCTCGAATTATCTCCCTGGCCTCCATGTGCTTTAGCATAGCTTCTAGGAGGACCTGTTCCATGATCTTTCCAGGCACAGAGGTGAGGCTGACAGGTCGGTAGTTCCCAGGGTCTTCCTTTCTACCCTTTTTGAAAATGGGCACAATGTTTCCCTTCTTCCAGTCACCAGGGACTTCACCTGACTGCCATGACTTTTCAAATATCATGGAGAGTGGCTTGGCGACTACATCAGCCAATTCCCTCAGGAATGGATTTAAACTAAAACAGGGTAGGTTTAGACTGGATATAAGGAAGAAATTCTTTACGATTAGGGTGGTGAAACACTGGAATGGGTTGCCCAGAGAGGTAGTGGAGGTTCCATCCCTGGAAACATTCAAGACCAGGTTGGACGGGTCTCTGACTAACCTGCTCTGGTTAAAGGTCTCCCTGCTTGCTGCAGGTGGGTTGGACTAGATGACCTCTAGAGATCCCTTCCAACCCAAAACATTCCATGATTTAATGATTCTATGATTTTATGTGTACTGTCAGTTGTCTGTGTTTAGGGGTTGTTACTGAAAGCTGGTATACCCTAGTGAATCTGCAGTGACAACAGTTGTCCATCAGCAGGTAATCAAATTATGCACCATTTTTAAACCAACTGTTAGATGGTTAAAAAAGGTAGGATTAAACTCAGCCAAGGTAATTTCATTGGGATTAAATTTAACCATCGTGAATAATACAGGGATCTCAAATGTTTACCAGATATATCCACTGGAAGTAAGTATAGGTACATGCTTAGATGGTTTGGGACACTAAGGCTGAACTCAGATCCAATTTGGACTCCTGTAGATATCTTAGATATATTTGGATATCATTCCTGACCCTGAGTTGACAGTCCAAAAACGTCCCTCATAGCTCATATGTTGCATTCTGTATAAAACTTCTATCTAGGCATCAATATCTTTAAGTTCTCAGGCTGAATTGTTGAAACTTATTTACAATAAACTTTATTTGAGACTAATTTGGAACATCTAATGATAGGAAGTGCAATGTCTATTCAGTTTATTTTGACATGTGAATTTCACAGAACATGCTGGCTTTCCATTAGCTGATAATGCATTTCTATAAACAGCTATCTCACAAGTTATACGTTCAAAAGCCAGTTACAGTTTTCACAAATTTTTATATTTGAAGACCAGGAGAGATTAGATCATCTCATCTGTTTTCCTGAGTATTTCAAACCCTTAGGACAATATTAGATCAACTTTTAGAATTTGCCTATCTCTCTAGAAATTTATCCAATCTAATTTTTTAAAACAATCAGAAATAAAGAATCCTTCACTTTCCTTTCCTTGCACTTTATGTCCCTTTTATATCTTGACACTCACATAAAAACTGGGATTTTGAACTTCAGTTTAGTTACAGTAAGCTCGTTCTTAATATTACTTTCCCTGAAAAAGTAAAAAGCATTTTAGATTTCATTACCTGTGAATTTCTGTATATACAATAATAAAGATCTTTTTTCAGCAGTAATTTAAGTCTGTCAACCTATAGATTCTGTGGCCGAATATCTTAGGGTGTGAGTTCATGTATGATCATGAAAAGTTTGTTTTTTCTTTTGTGGTTTTTTTTGTTTAATTCTGTCTAGAAGACACAAGTCGACACCCCTTTTCCTCAAAATGTGACTGACCCTACTAAGTACATAAGAATACAGTCAGTTAGTCAAAGGACCACTGCAGAGCTTCAAGCTTGTAATCAAAACCATCTTATAATGTTGAAAAATACTCATATATGAAAGTCTATTTTTAAGATTCTGGGAAGCTATACTTTAACTGTCTACTGGCTTTCTTTCCAGACTGCTCCTTCCTTGCTGAATAATGCAGTTTGTGGCACACAGAGTTATTTCAGATTGGCATTTGAACCCTCGTTAAGAAGTACTGAGTACGCTATGGCTACACAAAATAACACTTAAAACATGAAATGTGAAATGCAGAAAGTGGTTTAAAATTTATGAATATCTATATCATGCACAGTTACATGCAAGTTTATAAAAGTAAAAGAACTTTCTGAAGGAAACAAGAAAGACAGATTTATTTTCTCCCACACTTACCCTTTAGACAGAACAGCAGAGAACAGAACTGTTCCAAGTCTGGCAGCTGAAAACCACTTTGGCATAAACAGTTGCTTCATTCCAGAACAATCATATAGGAGTAATGCTAGCAGGCGTTTCTGATGGTTTGACCTTGGCTGGATGCCAGGTGCCACCAAGCTGCTCTATCACTCCCCTTTTCAACAGAACAGGCAGGGAGAAAATGAGGTGAAAAAGAAAGAAAACTCGTGGGTCAAGATAAAGGCAGTTTAATAAAAAGCAAAAGCAAATGCTGCGTGCTAGTAAAAGGAAAACAAGATTTTATTCTCTACTTCCCATGAGCAGGTGATGTCCAGCCACTTCCCAGAAAGCAGGGCTTCAGCATGCATAGCCATTGTACTGGAAGACAAAATGTCATAAAGGACGAATGCCCACACTTCTTCCTCCTTTTCCCTTAGCTTTTATATCTGATCCAACGTCATGTGGTCCAACCTTTGGTCAGTTTGGGTCAGGTGTCTTGGCTACATCCCCTCCCAAGATCTTGCCCCCTCCCAGCCCACTGGTGGTGGTGGGGGGAATGTTGGAGACACACATTTGATGCTGTTCGAGCACTGCTCAGCAGTAGCCAAAACATTCGTGTGTTATCAACATCTTTCTATATACCAACAGAAAGCACAGCACTATGCAGCTCCACCCAATACAGTGTTTCAGTAACGTTTTATAGTCTGAAAATCACTGGTACAAAACTGCAGCAGAAAATTCTGTTTCCACAAACAGAAATTAGAGCATCCCAAAGGACTGCTATCTTGTATAGTGACCTGATTTAGAAATGTTAAAGTGTGGGCCAGAAAGACCCAATGGTATGAGGCTGCAAACCTCATCTCTGAAATATGAATTGATAACTCATGATTCAGCTGCAAGAGTAGAAGGATGTCTGGAGTTAAATTTCTACTAAGCCCAGCTGTGAGAACGTTGTTCATTTCACTTAGCTTACAGGATTACTATCATTCAGTTAAAAGGCAGACAATACTTATAAATTCAGACAGGTAAAAATGTCAATTCAAAACTAGAAATGCTTTTGTTTATGGCCCTTTGCTTACCTTTCTGTTATTTTCTATTTGCCTGCTTAAAAAAGTCAAGTACTAATGGTAGTAGTGCTCATTGTATCTGGTGGGAGATAGCTTAGCTTTATGACTAAGTGAAAATGAAATAACAAATTCTCTTGGTGATCACTCTTTCAAATATCTATAAAAGCATTAAAATTGTTAATTATGCTAAAAGATTATTTCAGTATTTATAACCTATTCTGCATTCATATTCCTGTACTTGATGTTAAATACTTCTTGTATAACCAGATGATCTACACCCACTCTCTTCAGGAAAGCAGATAATCTTTTTCACGTCAAAACATTTAATTATAAAGTTGATCATGTTGCTTAAGTAAATCTTTTAAAGAGTTAAAAAAAAAAAAAATTATCTCTAAAAGGAAAGTCTTGCACAGAAAATAGGAAACAGACATGTAATTCAGGAAGAGAGTAACTTGGCAGTTCAAGGTAATTAATGAGCTTCTTATACTTTCTAATGATGAAAATGACTAAAGTATCCAGAAAAAAAAATCTTTAATATGCTATAAAATTATGACAGATAATGAAAAGCTGCTTCTGAAACATATGCAATTAGTAATTTTGGTTTCACTTCTGTTCGTGGTCTTGCACTTCCCAACAATTAACAGAATAATAATGTAAAATAAATATGCATAGCAGAGCTGCGTAAAAAACAGTTGGATTTTGCCCATTAAAATTTTTTTCTCATTCTTTGCATTTTCATTTGTATGCAGATACATGAATACAAAGCCAAAAGGAGCAAAGATGTAGTTTTTCCTGAGAATTTATTTACTTCAAAGAAAGATTTTATTTTTTTTTCCCTTAAGGTAGTTGAACTGGATAATTGGGGATCTTAAATTTGGGATTGCCTTACTTCATTTGGTATAGAAGGTCCTCTAGGGAGGATGGAGGAAAATATGTCAGCAGTTGATTACTTCTGCTTTTTCTGCTCACTTGTAAAATTGTGGATGGTCTGAATTTCTGAGACAATTGTGATTTTTGGTAGTTGTGTGAACTCCCTGAATCTCATAAATGAATTGTGAAATGGTAGATCATTTGAAATGAGAGGTAGGAAAGCAAAAGTGAATTAGGAATTACCAGCAAATATAAGGAGAAGTTACACTGCATATTTTAGGTATATACTGGTGCTCTAGGCAGGGCGTTGAGGTGGATTGGAAGAAAAAAAAAAAAAAAAAGCAGACAGCTGTGACCTGCAAGGAACCAAATCATGATGGGGGGAAATGTGTGTTGACAAAAACAATCAGAATGGAAAATTTTACATATTAATTAAAAAAAAAATTAGCGCACCCAAAAGGGGTTTTTAGAGCAAGTTATAGATTCTGTGCATGCTTAAAGAAGATCTGGAAAGACAGTTACTAATGGAAATTTCTGAATGGAAAGTCCAAGAAACAGTATAAGCACAAAACATTCTCCAGCAAGAATTCAAAGTCAGTATTGGTTAATTCATACATATAACACATCATAATATTTTCTGTCCCCGGTGAAAAACTTGCTTTGCTGGCATCCACCTTCTGATTTCATTTGCATACTCCCTGCATTCCAGTAGTATGTGATTGGTTTGCATAAAGATCACAATTATCTGCTAAACTAAATGAGTAATGCAAATGAGACACCATTTTAGGTTGACGTGCCATCCAGTTACATTGTTGAAGAAGTTGCTGCAAAATCATCACTACAAAAACTTCAGGGAATGAAAAAATGCTTACTACAGTAATGTTGGCAGTGATTACACTTACTATAAAATTGAAGCCATATGAGATCTTACAGTGTAAAATAAAGCCAAAGGAAAAACTGTCTACTGTGATAACTGTTAGATATCAAAACCATGAATGTCTAGCTGCTTAACAAAGATTTGGCTGAAATTTGCTTTGAGTAGGAGATCTGTTCTGTTAAGAAAAAAGATAAATTCTTGCCCTAGATGCAGCCAAAGGACATTTAACATGGGCAAAGAAAACCATTAAAAAAACTGAATACTGATCTTAAATTCTTACCAGGAAGAAAGCTGTCACAGCTGCAGGAATTTGACATAGCGGTGAACAAACCCTATTCCAAGACTACTGAAAGACTTAGAATGGCTTTTGGTAGAACCCCATATCTCTAGCCCATACAAGGCAAACAAAAAAGCCTTGTGTAATACTGGTTTACTGTGGGATTAAGAAAGCATGGAACTGGATAAATCCAGAAGTGTGGCTAAAAGGCATAAGAAATCTTTTAAATGGATCCTTTGGATAGAACTGGAATTGGTTGATTTTGGATCCTTTGGATACAACTGGAATTTGAGCAGAGAAGCTGCAAACAGTGAGGATTTTATAAATGAGAAAGAATTTGAAGAGGGTGAAGAAAGTGTTGATGATGAAAATGATGAAGAGGTATAAAAATGTAAAGATAATAGTAACAGCTCAAGAGAAGAAAACAGAGTAATTGCAGGTAAATTTATTATATATTGATTACAGGTAAGTAATAATAAGGGGTTTTTTTGTTTGTTTAACATTATTTTAGGGGGTATCTTTATTTTATATTCATAGTAGTCCTCTCCTATGTTTAATATGAAAGTTGCTTTCTAAACCATTGTAGCATTCTGTCATAAATGATGTTCTGGCTCAATGGTCTCCATTGTAACTATGCATTACAAGAACACTACCACCTTTTCTTGGTTTTGATCCATCCATCCACTAGCGTCATTTTGTTGGCTACAATATTTTTACTAAGAAAACAGAGAAGAAGCATTCCCTATTCACATTCTCGTATTCATAGATCCCTTTCACTGTATGCCACACGAGGAATTGGAAGCAGATTATCCTTTAAGCATTGGTCATCTTCGTCTGTGTTCTGTTTCTTTCCTATTGCTATTAATTTTTTGAGACACAGACAGAATTAAAAACATAATTCTCAAAACAGGTGTACAGTAACATTTACAGCAGTATATTTTGTTTTACATTCTGAAACTAAAAAGTAATTTTCCTTGAACATATATTAGAAAAGGGTCAGCTTTTAACATGTTGATATTTAAGTTAGGTAAATTGGAATTTCTATCATGTTGTGTAGAGATTCCCAAACAATTTTAAACTGACTAGATTGGCTACTGGCATCATTAAGATGTGAATAAATAGATCTCAGAATGGAATAATTTAATCTGCAAAAAGCTGATCTACACACCCGTGCAAACCATAAAGCCTCCATTGATTTATACAATGAAATATTTGACCTATAAATTAAGGACAGAATACAAAGACTTATATTGTTTCCATATCATAATAGTACAATCCGTATCATAATATAACACGCCTCTGTGTGAGGGACAGTGTGGCAGGAAGGTCCTTTGGTCTGTCACCTCAGAGGAAGTGTCAGATAGTAATCCATGTAGTAGCAAAGATGCAAAGACTATTGATGGGTTAGTAACAACTGTGATTAGTCACTTAGGAATTAAGACTTCTCCCCTCAGAAGAGTGGTGGGATCATTAGCCCAACTGAGGTGATCTATACCTGTGCTCACAGCATGGGCAACAAACAGGTGGCATTATAAACCATTGTGCAGCAGAAAAACTGTGATACAGTTGCCATCACAGAAACGTGGTGGGACAACTCAAATAACTGGAGTGCTGCCATGGGTGGCTATAAATTCTTCAGGCAGGACAGGCAAGGAAGAAGAGGTGGTGGGGTAGCCCTATATGTTAGAGAGTATTTTGATTGCCTTGAGCTCAATGATGGTGATGACAGGGTTGAGTATTTATGGGCAAAAATCAAGGGAAAGGCCAACAAGGCAGATATCATGGTGGGAGTCTGTTATAGACCACCCAACTAGTAAGAAGAGACAGATGAAATATTCTGCAAGCAACTGGGAGAAGTATCACAATCTCTAGTCCATGTTCTGGTGGGGGACTTCAACTTATCAGATGTCTGCTGGAAGTACAATACAGCAGAAAGGAAACAGTCTAGGAGGTTTCTGGATTGTGTTGAGGAAAACTTCCTGACACAGCTGATGAGTGAGCCAATGAGGGAAGGTGCCCAACCTGTGAACAGAGAAGGCCTTGTGGGTGATGTGATGGTTGGAGGACACCTGGGGAACAGTGACCATGAAATGATAGAATTCTCGATTCTTGGAGAAGTAAGGACAAGGTCAGCAGAACTGCCACCTTGCACTTCTGGAGGGCAGACTTTGGACCGTTCAGAAAGCAGGTTGATAAATTCCCTTGGGAGGCAAGTCCTAAAGGGCAAAGGAGCCCAAGAATTTTGGATGCTCCTCAAGAAGGAAATCCTGGAGGTGCAAGAGCAAGCCATCCCCATGTGCCAAAACATGAGACAGTGGGGAAGAAAATCAGCCTGGATGAAGAAAGAATTTTGACTGGATCTCAGAAAAAAGAAGAAAGTCTATGAGATTTGGAAGGGAAGAAGGGGCAGGCATCTCAGGAGGACTACAAGTATGTTGTGAGGTCATTCAAAGAGAAAATAAGAAGAGCTAAAGCCCAACTAGAACTTAAATTGGCCAATTTTGTGAAAGATAATAAAAAAAAAATTTTCTGAAGATATATTAACAACAAAAGGTGACCAAGGAGAATCTCCATCCTTTACTGTATGCAGGGGGAACGATAGTGACAAAGGATGAGGATAAGGCTGAGGTACTTAATGCCTTCTTTTCATCAGTCTTCAATAGTAAGGTCAGCTGTTCTCCAGGTACCCAGCCCCCTGAACCAGAAGGCAGGGATGGGGAGGAGAACAAAGCTCCCATGATTCAAGAGGAAATGGTTAGTGACCTGCTTGGCCAACTAGACATACACAAGTCCATGGGGCTGGATGGGGTCCACCCAACGGTACTGAGGGAGCTGTCAGAGGTGCTCATCAAGCCCCTTTCCAACACTTATTAGCAATCTTAGATGACTAGGGAAGTTCCATTTGGCTTAAGGTTGGCAAATGTGATGCCCATTTATGAGAGGAGATGGAGGGAGTATCCAGTGTACTACAGGCCTGTCAGTCTGACCTCGGTGCCAGGGAAGGTCACAGAGCAGATCATCTTGAGTGCCATCACACAGCACATCCAGGAAAACCAGAAGATTAGGCCCAGTCAGCATTGCTTTATGGAAGGCAGATCCTGCTTGACTAACCTGATCTCCTTCTATGACAAGGTGATCCACTTGGTGGATGAGGGAAAGGCTGCAGATGTGGTGTACCTGGAATTTAGCAAAGCCTGTGCCACTGTGACACTGTTTCCCACAGCATTCTCCTGGAGAAACGGCTGCCCATGTTCTGGACAGGCATACTCTTTACTGGGCAAAAAAATGGCTGGATTTCAGGGCCCAGAGAGTTTTGATGAATGGAGTTAAATCCAGTTGGCCACTGGTCACACGTGGTGGTCCCCAGGGCTCAGTATTGGGGCCAGTTCTGTTTCATATCTTTATGAATGATCTGGACAAAGGGATTGAGGGTACCCTTTTAGTAAGTTTGCAGATGACACTAAGCTGGGTGGAAGTGTTCATCGGCTTGAGGGTAGGAAGGCTTTACAGAGGGACCTGGACAGGTGGGATTGATGGGCTGCGGCCAGTTGTATGAGGTTCAACAAGGCCAAGTTCTGGGTCCTGCACTTGTGTCACAACAAGGCCATGCAATGCTACAGGCTTGGGGATGAGTGGCTGGAAAGCTGCTTGTCAGAGGGGGATCTGGGGTACTGGTTGACAGCCGGCTGAATATGAGCCAGCAGTGTGCCCAGGTGGCCAAGAAGGCCAACAGCATCCTGGCTTGTATCAGGAATAGTGTGGCCAGCAGGAGTAAGGAAGTAATCATCCCCCTATACTCCACTCTGGTGAGGCTGCACATTGAATACTGTGTTCAGTTTTGGGCTCCTTGCTACAAGAAGGACATTGAAGTGCTGGAGCGTGTCCAGAGAAGGGCAACAAAGCTCGTGAGGGGTCTGGAGCACAAGTCTTGTGAGGAGTGGCTGAGGGAACTAGGGTTGTTTAGCCTAGAGAAGAGGACACTGAGGGGAGACCTTTCTACAACTACCTAAAAAAAGGTTGCAGCAAGGTTGGCATCAGTCTCTTTTCCCAAGTAACAAGTGATGGGTCAAGAGGAAATGGCCTGAAGTTGCACCAGGGGAGGTTTAGATTAGAAATTAGGAAAAAATTCTCCCCTGAAAGGGTTGTCACACACAGGCTGCACAGGGAAGCAGTTGAGTCCCCATCCCTGGAGGTATTTAAAAGACGTGTAGATGAGGTGCTTAGAGACATGCTTTAGTCGTGGGCAGGTATGGTTGGAATCAATCTTAAAGGTCTTTTCCAACCAAATGATTCTATGATAATTTATTTGAACCTTGTTCTTTTATATATACATACTGTTGGAAGGCAAGTTTAAGCATTGTGCTGCTGTTAAGATTTCTGAAACTGGGTGAGTTCCACTAGCCTTAACCTTGGCAGAATGGGCAAGACAGATGTTAGGAAGACAGAGTGGTGCAATAAGAAGAATTTGTGTGTGAGGAGAGTACCATTTGTACTACATCTGTACTGCAGCCTAGTCTCATAAGGAGCTACCGTACAACTCTGGAACTGGAACATTTTCTCAAATACATTGTAAAGAAATATGTACTAGTTTTACACACTACTCTAGATATTCTACAACTCTTGGAAAAAGATTGTCAATGT
Source organism: Gorsachius magnificus (assembly GCA_034008185.1). Classification (NCBI taxonomy): domain Eukaryota; kingdom Metazoa; phylum Chordata; class Aves; order Pelecaniformes; family Ardeidae; genus Gorsachius; species Gorsachius magnificus. The sequence continues at coordinate 43,502,907 of CM067081.1, forward strand.
AACAAAGACTGTAGTTTCCAATGTCTTCTTAACATTTTAAGGAATACTTAGTTTGATTAAATATTTAATCAGAATGTTATTTTTTTTTTAGCTTTGCAAAAATCAATGAAATATTATTATCTTAACTAGTAATTTATATGTTGGTTTAAAGTGAAGTCTGGAGAGTAAAGATAAAAAATATGTATTAAATTTGTAAGCAACTGTAAATATTAAAGGAGTAGAAATGTTTTATCTTTTGGCTCTATCATGATTAAATTTCATGGTGGCACCCAGCAGTCCTTTGTTTTGAAAGACATTTTTCCACAAAAAGAAGAAAATCCAAGAGCTAACCAACTCCCTTTAGCAGGTGACCTTGTCTACAAGCCAAAGAATCTTCTAGTTTAAGTACTCAAACATTGTACTTTTATAGTAAGGAATTTAGATTAGAGTCTACAGGAGTAGTCAGAATCATAGATAATAGTGAAGAAAAAGCAGAGTCACTGAAATTTGTCAATATAGTAAAGAAAACAAAACCAGTAGTAGTAGCAACCTTCACCACTAGTCTGTCATGTTTGTATGACACGGACAGTTAAAGGAGGATTTTTTAGCCATTAAATCTAATTCCACCCAGTGTCTGAGACTTGTGATCTGATGGCAACAGAAATTTGGGAGTAGCTGGTATGTGCTGCTAAAGTCTGTTTCTGTCATGAGAATGGCTTAGAGATTGATAATTTAATGTAAAGGATTTTAGGACATATTTTTCTTAAGAGGACAAGATGAAAGAGTAATGGCTCAGATGTCAGTTCTTTGTTGTTTGAAGGCAATATTAAAGTTAGTACTGCCTTTAAAAGCTCAAGTCTAGTTCCCGTCAACAGTATTGCTTGGTTACCTAGCTAATTTTGCAAGTTTCTCAAAACGCAAATAAAAAATCCTTTCTCCTTTCTTCCTTATAGCCTAATGAAAAAGGTGTCGTAGTGAGCAGCTGTGTACAATAACCTAATGGGGGCTTCAGTTGCATAAACACTGGTGTCTACTGGCATGTGAGATGACACCAGATCACTGGAAATCTGTAAATTTCTGAAGCAGTAGCTGGCAGGATCTCCCACAGTATCTGTGTTTAGGCAGCTGAATCTCAATCCTAATTCTTTTTCCTCTATCTTGCAACTTGATATGAGGATTTTTATGCCCTCAATTAATTATATTATTTCAAGTGATGAAACCCTCTAGGAAACTCTACACTTTAGTCTATTACCCCTGATGATAACTGCACAGTCTGCCCTTATCCTCCCTCCCCTTCCTTCTCTCTGCCCTTCCTTCCACCATTGCTTCCTTCTGCCCTTCTGTCCTTTTTCTCTGGGACAAAACTGTTACAGTCTTTTCATATCACTAGGCAGCCTAAGTTTTGTCCAAACCTTTTGAAGATGATGATGTCAGTCCTTATTTTCCATGTCCAAAAAAGTGTACTGAGAACTTAATTTATTTTATCCTGTCATATAGGTGTTTGATAAGATGACATATATTGGCATTTTGACTCCATTTATGTCAGTTTTGTCCTCTTTCTCAGAGCTCTGATAGATTACACTCTACTACCTATCGTTACCTTAAACTATGGACCAGAACTTTAGGCCTCGTCTTTTCCTAAACAATTTTTGGAAGGGGTAGCAGGTTCTTACCCATATTGCCTTCAAAGTAGCTATCTACAATATACCAGTGAAGAATCTTAAGATCTCCCTGTTAATCTCTTTAAATTTATTGTAAATAACCCTTGTAACTAAGTATTCTGTTTCACCTTTCTATGTTGCTGAGAAGGTGATCTTTCTAGATGAATCATGAGCAGGTAATTTTGGTCTGATGATTGCTGAGATCATTCTGCGATCGATATAATCTTCCAAATTACTTAGGAATTCACAGACATACAAAACCTTTCTTCACTGTTTTGCACACTAAGTTTTTTTTGTGTGGTTTTACTTTCTCCAGCTTATATACCTACATACAGCACACATTTGCCTTACATGTGATTAGCTCGTTGCCTTTTTCTCATGGAAACGAATAGGTGTTATTAATGCAATAGCTGCTTTCAACTTTCCTTTTTCTTCATCCATCTCATATATAGCAGAGTGCTTACTGTGTTCCTTTTTGTTCTCCTCAGTATCACAAACACTTCAGTTCATGTTCCAAATCATGTCTATCTTCAAGCACTTGTTTCCATTCTATGACACCAATGAACATTTACTTTTGTCTTTTGTTGCATCCACCATAGGAACATAATCCTAAATTAAGGTGAAATAAAAGTCTAGAACTGATTATCCTCTTTCTGATACACAAATTAGACTCATGCTGCTGACTGGTTATTGTTTCTGGACTTAAAGAATATGATAATCCATAAAATTTCTCTGTTTTATGTAAGTTATGCCTTCCAAATGATCTCACATACCATTCTAATCTTTAAAGGCTGTTTCCTTTTGTTGTGGTTTAACCCCAGTAGACAGCTCAGCCCCACGCAGCTGCTCACTCACTCACCCACAGTGGGATGGGGAAAAGAAATATTTAACAATGCTATTTTTTAAAATGTAAAAGGGTATTATGGTTTATCCCCAGTCAGCAACCAAGCACCACACAGCCACTCACTCACCCACCCCTAGTGGGATTGGGCAGAGAATCAGAAGAGCAAAAGTATGATAACTTGTGGTTTGAAATGTAGGCAATCTAACAGATAAAGCAAAAACTGTGTGTGCAAGCAAACAAAATCAGAAATTCCTTCACTACTTCCCATCGACAGGCAGATGTTTAGCTCTTTCCAGGAAATCAGGGTTTCATCACATGTAACGGTGACTTGGGAAGACAAATGCCATAAGTCCATATGCTCCCCCCTTCCTTGTTTGCTTCTCAGCTTTTATTACTGAGCATGATATCATATGGCATGACATGTCCTTGTGATCAGTTGGGGTCAGCTGTCCCAACTGTATCCCCTCCCAGCTTCTTGTGCATCTGCAGCCTATTCGCTGGCAGGGCAGCATGAGAAATGGGAAAGGCCTTAACACTGTGTAAGCATTGCTAAGTGATAGCAAAACCATTGGTGTGTTAATAACACTGTTTTTGTCACAAATCCAAAACATAACAACATAGGAACTAGTATGAAAAAAATTAACTATGTCCCAACCAAACCCAGTACACATTCTGAGCACACTTGCTTGAGTATTTGAGTACAGCTATGGAAAGACATTATACAATAGAAACAAGTCAGTTCCTAAACCACCATTTCTGATGGTAGATAAAACTCTCCTGCTGTTAATTCTGGGAGTGTATGCTCTGTTCTTGTTCTTGTAGGACTATTTTATGAATTTTCATTGATAAATATTGATGCCACTGGATTCCTCTCCACTATTTGTTTTTCCTCACAGAGACTTTTTACATTATTAAAAACAATATTGCAATATTATTTCTGAGGCAAAATATTTATACAGTGTTTGTCACAGTCAAATCACTTAGGAAAGCAGAGGATCAATATGAGACTTAAGTCAAACTAAATAAAAGCAAACCAATGTGAAAATTTAGACTGAGATCAAAACTATGCTTCTTTTTAAAACTTCAGAATTCAATCCTGATATGCAGAACAGAGAATGTTGGCAGTAGAAATATGTATTAAGATATGCTAGACACTCAAATAGCAAAACCTTTATCTTACAAATTCAGATTTTTATTGAACTAAACTGAACAGCAGAATATGTATCCTGTTCTGTCAGTCACAAAGACTTTTCTTTCAGGCATGATGAAAATCTGTTTTGTTACTTTTTTATTCATTTCATGTGTAATAAATATATAGATATAGATGTGTGCACGCGTGTGTGTGTATGTGTGCATATGTGTGAAATTCCTTCCTCAAGACTGCAGTATGTATATAAGATTCATTTGGCTACAGTTAAATATATGTTTAATGTTTATTCAGAAAATGGGTTATGGAAGCCTAAAGGTTTTCAGAGTTTTTTATTTTTCTTGACTTGGTTCAGGTAGACATACTTTATGGAAACAAAATTGATTTTGAAAAATATCCTTTAAAAGCAAATAAAAAAGAAATCAGTCCAAACTGTTGAGCAACTTTACATGTAGAGATATACATAGGAATATGGATTCTGAGAAGAGTTCTGCTTTCAAGAACATAAAAGAACATGATTATTAAGAAATAGTTTTTTTTTCAAGACATACCAGATCTCATACAGATGCTTTCCTCTCTTTTTTCGTTAATTATTAATATTCACATAGGCAAGAAATGTGGAACAGAATAGGAATGAAAAATTGTTTATAAAATGCATTGGTTTAAATTTCTATCTTAAAATTAGAAAGAAAACAAAAAGATGAAAGTAAAAAAAAATTAAATTAACCTTTGGACAGGGATACCTTTTCCCACTTACTGAAGGTATCTAATAACTACTGAATTGATAAGGAAACATGCCAATTATAGAGACTATTTCAGGCTGTTTGAAGTACCCTTCTATTCCTTCTGAACTGAAACATGCATCTGTAATTTTCAACTACAACACCATTTAACATGATTATTTTGTTTTCATAGACTTAGAAAAGGGTAAATATGTACTGTTATGAATTTCCTTTATTGCCCTACTGCTTCTTTCTGTTATTGTATTGTTTCACTCATGTACTGCTACTGTGGTATGATCATCCTAAACGTGGCTAACGACTGTTGTTTTTTTTTCTTGTTTCTACCTAAACCACTAAAGAAGAAAAAAATAATAAAGCTGTAATCACATGGGTTTTTTGAATTTGAAAGTCAGACTTATCTGCCCCTAGGCTAAACTGGAAACTGCTATAGTTTTCCAATTGAAGATGGGTCAATATTTTGTATTTGTATACATTTAGTTATGCATTTTAGAAGGAATTGTACACAGCATAGATAAATGTAGAAGCTCTCAAAGGTAGAGTTAATGATAGTAACTATTCAACTTCAAAGTGATTTATAATTATTTACTTGTAATTAAGCTTGAGGGGGAATTTTGGGGGGCTAAATTCAGGTTGCTATTTGTTTAACTATTTTTTTTTTGTGTCACATTCCACTATAGGCTAGTGTTTAACTGACAAATTCAGTCTTTCTAAAACCATACAGATGAAGATTTCTCCTGTGAGAAGGTTTCTTCTGTGAACTCTGTAGCAAAATAAACATCTCACTACTTTCAGCTTAGATGTTTGTATGAAGGCTTAAGAAAGGAGACAAGAGTTCTCTTTCAACATTTCAGGTAAAGGGAATCAGGGGACTTCAAGCATCCCATCTCACCAGGCATTCAGCAATTCATAAAAGAGCATGGCTTAAATTACCTTTTAAGTATACAATCCTTATTTAAAAGTGAGATTATTTTGAATAATTCATGATTCAGAAGTGATTAAGTACCTCCCCAGCAGTTTAACTCCCCTTGAATTAATTATACTTAATGCTAACAGAATAAAGTCTTCTGATCATCTTCCTGGATGAACTTTAAAGGTGGTGACATCAAATGGCAAGACAAAATATTCACACTGCAAACTAGTTACTGTCAAGAGAATGCCTAGTCCTTGTTCCTTGCAACCAGGTAGGCTTCCTGCTTTACTTCAAATAAAAGTTCCAGAGATAACTCTCTGTCTACCACATTGGGCTCTGCACTTGCCTGGTTTTACTGCAACCAATGCCATGGAATATTTCATGGCTGACTTTGATGGGAGCAAAAATTAGATGAGTGCTGAATGTGTAAGAGAATAACATCTTTTATCTAATCATCTATATAAGTTAAAAAAAGCGCTTAAATGGACCCAGTTAATATCAATAGTATTTAATGCTCATTCTTCACCAGTCCAAAGAACTACAGAGAAATTATTCTTATAAAATCTAAAATCTATATATACTGAATACATTCAGAGCTACTCACTTTTTGTATTTGAAATCACTAACAAGATATCCAAAACAAGTATAAAAAATCAGTCCTAAGGACGTGCTATTACATTTGTTGCTTGTCCAATGAAAGCTTTCTATAACATAATAAGGGACATTTTAATATCATCACATATATAAAGAAATAAAAAGTTTAAATACAGTATTTAAAAGATTTTAAAGAAGTAGGAAGTTTTCTGTACAGTTGCAATATTTCTTAACAGGAGAGGTCCATAGGTATATTTTCACTTCCATAGTTTCAAAGCTGAAAACAATAGAATTATTAGAATTATTTAGTAATATATCATCCCTTTCTGCATTCACTTTATCAAGTATAGAAGTTGGGAAGTGAAGAAAACCTTCTGACATTGTTAACAGAAATTTGTGGAAAGATTGAAGCTTAAGCATTTGCTTGTCCACCTCCATGGCAGCAAAAACTCTTTCCATTTTATGAAGACTGAGAACCATATATGTTGTGGGAAACTTTCTCTTTCATGCTCTATCACCAGGTGAAGGAAGATACTTCACAACTGGAAAACTATTCAGGGCCCAATTTATTTTCTTCAAAATAAAAACATTATTCCTAGTTACTCAGAATAAGGCTTGAGCAAGTGAAATAAACATTTGTGGTGTAGAGGTATACATCAGGACTGGTCACCTTCAGAATCAATAGAGAGAAAAATGTCATTTCAGTATGCACTTTTTCTCATCTTGAAGTGAAAATTTAAACAGGTCAGATAAATGTTACTCCAAAAGTATAATTATTCTGCAATTAATTAAAAAGGAGTTTATAATAGTCACCTCAGATGTAGATAATAACATAGTACAGCATGCAAAGTTAGGTGAAATTAATCCCCTCCTCTGACTCCAGATTTTTGCTACATCCACCATCTGTTGTGCTTGAAAAATTGTTCAGCCACTAAAAAAAGTATATAAATAGATTCCATTTCCATCTCCTCTTCATGAACATTATGTTATTTCTCTGTGTCTATGAGAATATTGGAAGGTCTCATAATGCATAAAGCTCACTTTTGGGGATCAAGCCTCTTTACCAGTAATAAAATTTCTCTCTGATTATGAACTGTCAGAAATGCATTAAAGTCTGTTATATGGCTACATGTTATTCTTATACAGAAACAGATTTGAGGGTATTTCACTCCCATAAACTGGATAAAAGATATAGACTCAAAAGGCTTTTGAACAGATAAGAGGAAGACACAGCTGCTCTGGGATGCATGACCATGATGTAAATCTTACAATGGCAGGGAAAAAGTTGACGTTTATTTCTCACTATGTGGTTGGCTCATGATAGCAATTGTAGCATGTGGAAGAATTACAAGTGAATGATTAAAACTGCAAATGAGCCACAGAGAGTTTTGTAGACTCAAGGTAGGTTGCTACTAGAATGTCAAAAGATGATAGCCTGAAATGTGGTTTTACGCCCCTTTTTTTCATCCAGTTAGTCTTCCTCAGGTTTTGTTTTCTTTCTTCTATTAGTTGCCTAAAAGATCATAGAACAACATAATTAAATCTTGAAAGTTTCCCAAGAAATGCTATGGACAATCCCCTTGGAGGATCAAAACACCTTTCAAGTATTTTGTTTATATTGAAATGTACATTTTAAAACAGAAATCTCCCATTCTATTTCTCTTGCATTAAAAATAGATAGATACATGGTAAAACCTGCACATATATATACATGCACATACATATGTACATACATATATACACAGGCATATATATGTACGTATAAATATATTGCACTCCTTCATACCCTGTAGCAATTATTATCCTACTCAACTACTCTTAATATTGTGCTGACAACATCAAATAGTGTTAGTAAACATAAATGATTTTGCATTATAAGTTTGTAAGACTGAGGTTTTTTGTAAATACATAAGCTCAACTGTAGTCAAAAGTATGTGTGCTAGATCCAGGTATCAAAACCATTTTGCTCCCAGAAAATGATGAAAACTGAATAGATCTCAAAGGCAGAATATTTATTTAGATTCATTTTAGCCTTGGCACTTTTTTACTTGTTATCTTCTTGTGCTGTCAAATACTTCCCAGCAGTGTCTTGGTTTTCAGCATCCCAAATGTGTCCAGGTCCTTTGCCAGCCTGTTGGGGGTGCACCCTTTCCCCCGTTGTGAGGTTTATCTTAGTGCTGCTGCTGCAGCTCTGAGTCTGTTGGAAACCTGCCTAGTTCCAAATCCAAGAATTAAACGAAACATAACAAGTTGCTGCAGGACCACCACACTGTTACAGAAGTATACATATACATTGCTTTTGTAAACTTGTTGTAGTACCTGTTTTTCTTTGCTTTCCGTTATTCCTGTGGGGATACATGTGTTTCCCAAGCCCCATACATGCAATAACCTAAATCAGAAGCTGTGTGAAAGGTTAAGCACAGAGCAAATGGATTTCTGCATTACTGTCCCAAGGACACATGATAGGGCAAATTCTTCACAAGCCAACCACAGAGTAATCAATACCGAGTATGCAGACATTCCTGCAGAGCTTGTAGAATATAAATAGAAGTCTAGTTTGAAAATCTTTCCTTATTGAAATAGCTACTTCCTTCCACCCTACCCCCCCCCAAAAAAAGAAGTTTCCTTTGTGTTTTTTTTTTTTTCTGAGATAACAGTATCTGACTTGTTTGAACACATCAGAGCTATCTGTCTTAGTGAAGGTTTTGTCACAGGGAACACAATGTGCAAAAGCAAACTTTCCTTAAGGTGTCTCTTGTACTTAGCAATTATTTCCCTGTCTTAAAAAAACCAAAACTAAACAGAACTTGATTTTCTAAATCATATAAACTTTTCGTGACAATGATTTAATTAGCACAATTGTAAGACCCAAGTACTTTTAGTTTCTGAGAACAGACAGCAACCTGATTTAGAAATATGTTTCTATTAAACTACTATGCAAATAAGAGAAGCAATTGCGTGTCTGGAGATAAAGTCATATCATGCTTAGAGTAGTGGAAATAGCATTACAGTTATGCTTGAATTATAATAAGATAAGGGAAAAGAAGTTGGCCTGAGCTGTTAAAAAATATCAGTCCCTACAACATAGTTCAACAAAAGTATTAGGGTACTCAAGAGCTGACCAGCTCTCACTATCAGTGCCTGCAAACAAAATTATTATTCAAGGAAGTTCAGTTTAGTTTTGAAAGCAGCTAAAATCTATTAACTCTTATGTTTTCAGTACTGGAGTTCTTCAGGGTTTAAAATATTTATTTATTTATTTTTAGGTATGTTCAGATTTATTTTATTCATGCCTACAAACAGAAGTTCAGTTTCTGTTCATATCTACAACTACAGTGAGATCAACAACAATTTTTCACCTGGTGGTCCTAAATTGGTTTTACATCTCGAAAAGCAGACCCTATACAAAATCACAGGTAAAAAAGGAAAGCTTATTTAATTAACATGTTGTGGCTAGCTTATTCACCCAGGACACAGAATTCCAATTTTCTCTCAACATAGTTCACATCCATAGCACAATTCTTCTGACTAGAGCATTCTGCTTATTAAGTTATTTAGTTTTGCACAAAGAATTAAAAAATCTTAGAGTCAAGAGCACTCAAGTTCTTTCTCTGTAGGTATTTTTCCACATTGAAATTAGATATTCAGGAGAACAAGAGTTTAAAACCAGACTATTGCCCTAAAATATATTATATAATACAGTCAGGTAAAAAAGTAAAATACCTCAGAAAGCCATACATGAACAACACACACTAGATAAACCTCATACATAGTCATTATATAGTCAAATATTCAAAACTGAAAGTTTTCTATTATTTTGCTGAACTTTGTTTACAACTACTGCTTACTGGAGGACTGGCAAACTGTCCCTGAAATAGCTCTGCACTGCAGTGTGAAACAGATGTGGGGCTTTGTCATTTGTTTTGCATTTCCTGAGGCTGTTAGACTGTGTGAGTTTTCTTTTTTATTTTGGCTCCCCCACACCATCTTTTTAAAATGTACATTACTTATTTAGAACTTTTTAAAAATGCATGTCACTGAGTTAAAAAACTGCTCTGAGTTCATTGTGAAAATTCAAACCAGGGCATAAATTCTAAGCCTCAAGTATCTTCAACAATTTGGAGAATTCTTGGCAATCTAGGGACATAAACTGATTAATGTTTAGCTCTATACAACAAACATGGGGAAAAGGATTTTTTTCCTGTTGTGACTACTACATACTATATAAGCAAGTTCTGTGATAGTGCTAAGTACATAGAGGAGGAAGAGAGAAGTGCAATGAAACTGCAGATTTTACTCTTTTCATTCTTTTTCACCAAGATGAGAGCAGAGATGATATTGTATCTACTTAAAGGAAGTTAAAGGTGTCAGTGCTGAACTAGGTTATCTAAGCCACCCTGGGGAACCCTTCTTAAAATCAGTCTTGAGAGGGGAATAGTTTTACAAATGCAGCTTATGTTTTTGGTTCCTGCTTGTATTATACAATACTGAGATAAATGTAATTTAAACAGAATTACAGTTTGACACTGCAAAACAATGAACAATGTAAGGTTAAATTGGTAGGCATTTCAAAAATGACAGTGTAATCCAGAAAAACAGAGTTTCAAAACGCTGTGTGGATGTGCAAGTTCAAGAACGTCACGTAGGAATCTCCTCTAGCCTACTAAGGTGACTTTGACCCCCATCATGTATCAGATCTCAAATTAAAACTTTTCTGGCATAGAAAATTATACTGTAGTAAATCCCCACCACGCCCATCTGTCTATACCGCACATTAGAACAGCAGCCACCTTCTGTGAAAAGGCATAAAATAGTCTTCACATAGCATGCTGGAGAAGTCCAAATATCTAGCCAAACTGAGAACATTTTTCACTCACTCGGTCTACTGCTCAAGATAATAAGACAGTGTACTGGTTTCAGCTGGGATAGAGATAATTTTCTTCCTATTAGCTGGCATAGTACTGTGTTTTGGATTTAGTAGTAAAAGAATGTTGATAACATACCGATGTTTTAGTTGTTGCTAAGTCGTGTTTATACTAGTAAAAGACTTTTTCAGCTTCCCATGCTCTGCCAGGTGCACAAGAAGCTGGGAGGGGTCACAGCCAGGACAGCTGACCCAAACTGACCTGTATATTGAACAGTATATGGTATGGCTATTCCATACATATGACATAATGCTGAGTATCTAAACTGGTGAGAGTTGGCTGGGGGGAAGCGATGGCTGCTCAGGGACTGACTGGGCATCGGTCAGTGGGTGGTGAGCAATTGTATTGTGCAACACTTGTTTTGTATATTCTTTATCATTATTACTATTTTCCCTTCCTTTTCTGTCCTATTAAATTATCTTTATCTCAACCCACAGGTTTTACTTTTTTTTTTCCTGATTCTCTCCCCCATCCCACTGTCGGGGGACAGGGGCAGTGAACCACTGTGTGGCGTTTAGCTGCCTGCCGGGTTAAACCACAACACACACATAAATACAAAAAACAGATGATAATGAGAAGTCAAGACAATATTTGACTGACCAGTTAGCATTTGTCACTGAATGAGGAGAAAAGATAATTCAGACAACTGGTGAACTATGTAAAAAAGAAAAGGTAATATATTTTTTTAAAACTTTTCACCAAGATATCACCCAAACTAGTTCTGACAAGCAATGTCAAGACATCTGCCTTCTTTTCCCCAGACAGGTTGTGGAGTCTCCATCTTTGGAGGTTTTCAGAATCCACTTGGACCTTTTCCTGGGCAACTGGCCCTGGGTCTCCCTGTAGGGGATTTGGACAAGATGACCTTCAGAGATCCCTTCCCACCTCAACCATTCTGTGATTCTGGGATACCTCAAAATAGTATGAAGAAATGGGCAAATGTGGATTCACAGCTGATGTCAACTTTTGTAAAGAATACTTTGTAAATGTAACTCTCTGTTAAGAGATAATACAGCCTTATGTCTGTCACTGTCCCACAGATTGGCAACAAGGAAGGAATAAAATGACAATACAGACATGCATGTCTCCCCTTTGCATCCTGTGAAGATAATATAAACTATTCTTTTTAATTCTAAACATGGCCTTGAGATTATTTCTGGACTCTATTTTTTCTTTGTTGGAATCTCTGGAGTTTGGTAATTTGAACTTGTAAATACATAGAAGGACATCAACACACATGTGGACATTGAAACTGTAGAATGAATTGTATTTCAGCAATAGTACAGGTAGATACTAGGTCGTATCCAAACCTTTTTATATTCTTGACCATTGAGTTCTACAAAGCCAAAAGCATATTTGATTCTTCTTCCCCCTGCTTTTGCAGGGAAAGAAAGTTTTCAATGTAACATAAGAATAAATATAAGGAAAACTGTATTTTTGTATATTTATAAAAATATTTCAGTTTAAAAGCATAAAGTATAGTCATTCTTGTATAATGAAGCTGGAATTTTGACAAGGAGACAACTTGTCTCCTATGTTCTCCTCTAGAATTACAATCACATAATCAACAAAACATATTGAATTTCAAAATATATTTTATAATCCATCATACTATTTGTAGTAAAACATTGTGTTTCAGATAAAATGAGGTTTAAGAAAACTCATCCCTTTAGTTACATTTCTCAGAAAGTGGACTTTCCCTTTAATATATATTTCAATCTGAAGAGTGACATACTGGTGAAATGAAAACAAATGACAGTGCTATCTCCAAAGAGACAATGTATTATTTCAAAATGTATGAAATAGCCCTTGCTCTGCCCTTACGACAGTTAAATGCTCAAAGTGAGACAGGAAAAAACTGTAGTTAACTCATTCAAGGAGACACGAAATGTGACCCTCCTTTTTTTCTGCAGCATGGAAAGAGAGACAGAGGATAATAGGGAGTGAGGAAATAAGTTTGTGTATGTGTGTGTGTGTGTGGTGCATGTGTTCTGTTTAAGACTCTCTGTGGTGTATGCGAAATAAAACCAGCAGGTCTGCATCAGAAAAGACAGTTTTGATTTACATGATGTCCAAATGTCAATTAAAAGAAAAAAAGATTGATAGACTTTTAGCACTACTGACCTCATAAGAATATGGGAATGTAGATAGAATTAAGAAAAGAGTACAAAATAAAATTAGTTTAGATGATGGTCACACTGATGATGAAGTCAGTGAATAGATGTCTTGTAGTCCAATTCAGTTTCTTATTTGAGGACTGAATTCTTATTTGAAGGTAAACATTTGCACTAGAATTAAGTAGAAACTGTTTCATTTTCAGTTTGGGATCATGTAATCTTTGTTCATTTTTTCAGTATTTAAATCTCTCTCTTCTGAGTTGTTCTGAATAATCATACATTAACATTTGAATATGTTTCAAGATCTTTTATTGGAAAGTGCTATAAAAACGCCAACACATACTATCCTACAAAATGTGGAAAGTAGAACTGATTTAATAGCTTGAATACAAGATGCAGCTTGTCCTGCTTCTGACAGTGATCTGTTATCAGATGTTTCAGGGGAAGTAAAAATCCCACAGAAGACATTTGTGGTTTAGAATCATAGAATCACAGAATCATAAAATCATAGAATCGTTTAGGTTGGAAAAGACCCTTAAGATCATCAAGTCCAATTAACCTAACACTACCAAGTCAGACAATCATGTACCCAAGCACCACATCTACACATCTCTTAAATGCCTCCAGGGATGGGAACTCAACCACTTCCCTGGGCATCCCGTTCCAATGCTTGACAACCCGTTAGGTGAAGAATTTTTTCCTAATATCGCACCTAAATCTCTCCTGGTGCAACTTGAGGCCATTAACTTTTGTCCTACCACTTGTTACTTGGGAGAAGAGACTGACGCCCACCTTGCTACAGCCTCCTTTCAGGTGGTTGTAGAGAGCAATAAGGTCTCCTCTCAGGCTCCTTTACTCCGGGCTAAATAAATCCAGTTCCCTCAGCCACTCCTCGTAAGACTTGCTCTCTAGATCCTTCACTGGCCTCATTGTCCTTTGGACAAGCTCCAGTACCTCAATGTCTTTCTTGTGGTGAGGGGCCCAAAACTGAACACAGTATTTGAGGTGCGGTCTTATCAGTGCTGAGTAGAGGGGTACAATCACTTCTGCAGTCCTGCTGGTCACACTATTTCCAATATAAGCCAGGGTGCTATTCAGTTCCAGTAGGAGTCAAAAAGGATTGCTTTAACAATTGAAGCATAAAACCCATTAAAAGTGTTGTCTAATTATGTCCTAAAAAGGCATTCCTGTTAATTATTTGAACATTCATATTAATGAATGTTAGTATTTACAATACCTTCTCTAGATTGCACTTCTTCAGAAGTAAATGGGAAAGTTTTTCTTTATTTTATTAGCAGAAATATTATATTCAAACATTTTCTTTGCACTACAAATACAGTCAGTCACTGAAACATTTTTTTTAATAAAGTATTATAAACATATAGGTTACCTCAGGTCCTCAAGGTATGCTATGTATATATGGAATAAAGCCCTTGTTTCAAAGTTATAGAATGCCAATGTCATTGGTTTTGGATGTGTTTGCTAGAGGTCTGATAAAAATGAAGCTCTAAGATGAAGTCAGTCTTTCCTTACTCATGTTTATCTTAAAATACTGGTTCTGTGATTTTCTAATACACATCATTCTGGAATTACATCATATTCTGTAGAGAGGATTATATCTACTTCATGCACTGAATATACAACATCCTAAGTAGTCTTATTAATCTGTTAAAATAAATCCCTACAGTCTTAGAAATGAAATGCACTGACAGTTGCTGGACAAAAGATGAAAACACAGGTCTTAATACTACAAACACTATAAATGATATCAAGTTTAATGATCAGTATAGTGAAGAGGAAAATAAGCATCCAAGAACGGGCAAAAAATGTTGAAAGCTAAGAAATGATGAAACTCTACTCTCCATCTGCTAGTTCAATAACACCTATTAGGGTAGCAATAATTACTCCAAATTTGTAGCAGAATATTTTAACCATCTCCTGCTGCTTTGCAGTCATAACTGGCTTAGAGTTTTTCGCAGTTTCTGATGGGCTTAGTTTAAGTTAAATGAACAGACAGCTGTCTCTGTGCAAAAATCTACTGTATATTTTTTGAAGGTTCATGAAATGTAACTTTGTATCTGGTGAGGTTGGACTAAACAACAGAACAAGTGATGGTATGCAGAAGTGAGAAGTGGAAGCTAAGGCATGGTGGTATATCTGTTGGTATGGTATGGTATATCTGTTCACTTATGTAACCCAAAAAGCATGAAAATAATGAGAAGGAAGAGAAATGGGGACAAGAAGAGTAGTTTTGTAAAGTGTCATGTTCAGTGGTAAAATGAATGTCTTATAACAAATATTCTAGTTACACCCCAGCTCCATATTAGAGCAAGATCAATAAATGCACCATACTGCCCTGTGCCTTTGTTTCCAGGAAAAAAAGAGGGAAGGACAGAAATCTGCTTTCATAAACAACATAAAGTCATGGTATGCAACCAAACCAGTCCAGGTGATGAGGATATTGTATGTACAAGCAAGTAAATGTAGAAGAAATTATCATGTATCTCTTCTGGATAGATGGAACAATTTAAACAATGTTTTTTGAACGACTGTAATAAAATCTTCATCATTTCCCCCAGTGTGAATGGAGTATTAGAAACAATATATTAGAAACAGAGTAACGTTTGATGTCCATTTCCCATACAGAGTGCGGTGGTTTTCTTTATTTTTAAAAAACTAATCTCATGAGACACCTATATATTGCAACTGTACCAGCCTGTATTTAAATAGTTGGTTTTTCAAATAAAACATTGATAAATCCAATCCATTAACATATTAATACATTCAACAGATTAGACAATTTATAGTGGGCCCCTGTATTCAGCAAAAAACATGGAATTCCTTTAACAATGGTATTGTATTTTTAAAACTGCTTTCTACATTCCTGTGTGCACATAGCCTCAACAAAATAAAAGTACATTAGAAAACTTTCTTAGTTTATGATATTTTGTAATAAATAGATTATAACAGTAAGTTTCACTGTTACGCAGAATACATTTAAATTAGTTTCAAGAGCTAAGCACTTCATAGGTTGTTTGGACATTATTTCAATTTAAATCACAAGAAGAAGCACTGCAAATATTCATCTTTTTCTGTGCAGACTGAAAGTGTGAGGTGTTGTTTACAGCAGGTGGAATATATGTGACATATAATATGTGGATGTGTATCTTTTCAAGAGCTGAGTGACAAGCATGATAAATGGGTCTCAGTAGTGATGACTACACTCCTAGCCCAGATGACAAGTTTGTGGGTATTTCCCTGGAGGGCAGTTTGAAATTGAGAATCACAGTAGTGACTGGAGCTAAGCTAAGGAAGAGCACCGTTATTAGCTATTTTATGAAAACCATACTTTCTGTGCAATCTGGAAATAGATACTTAAACTTTAGATTGATTGCATATATTTTTTACAAAGATCAAGAGACAATACTGGCATTTCAAAAACAAAGTTATTCTGCAATGACACTTATGGATTTTTTTTTTTCTTTGTTACTATACTTCTGTTTATGAAAAGATTTACATTGTGCTGTTACAGTCTCCTGCGCACTAAAATGTTGAGAATTCATTGAAAAGTCACTGATTATTTTAAGGATAATGTCTTTATATCTATAAATACATACTTTTTTCCAACTGGAATTCTCATTTCGTGATGAAACAAAGAGCTCTATATTTATTTGTTCAATGCATTAATCAGTCTTGCAAACCATCCTTTCAAGTTTGCAAAGATTTCTTTAAAAGTCATCAACATTGCAATGTAAAAATATTCATATATCGCAATTCTGAATATTCCAAAGTATGTGGTTTATTCTTAAAAACGTATTATTTGCACATACTATGTGCAAACAAAGGTGCACAAAGGAACTCCCATAGTTTCTTCATGATAAAGATTACTGTGGAATTCCCATATATACTGACACAAGTTTGATGAGTAGCTGATCCTTTTTATTTTCCCTCCTCCTTTTCCATGTTCCCTTAGACCCACCTGTACCATAAAGGTGTTATTGCTGTGTGTGTAATTATCTTTCTTTCATCTTTCCATTTTCCTACCATTAACAGAGGATCACAAAATCACAGAGTAACTTAAGTTGGAAGGGACCAGCTCCAAAATGGACCCACTGCACGACATATTGTGAGTCAAAGGAATGAAAATGACCCTGCAAAACTGAGAGTGAGGGTTCAGGGGAAAGTGTTTTATTTTTTTAATTTTTTTTTTCTCAATACCTAAATCTATCTTAACTGACAATAAATTAATTTTCCCAAGTTTTTTTTTCCCATGATGGTAACTTGTAAGTTATCTCCCCATCTTTATCTGGACCCATAAGTGTTATTGTCATATTTTCTCCCCCTGTCCTGTTGAGGAAGGAGAGTGAGTGGGAGGCTGGGTGGGCATCTTCCTGCTGGCCAACGTTAATAAATCCGTTGCTCAAAGCTGGTCCAGTTCTATCAAGTTGTTGAGGGTCTTGCCCAGCCAAGGTTTGCATATCACCAGGGATAGAAATTCCACATGTCTCTCAGAAACCCTTTCTAATATCTGACCATCAACATTTTTTTCCTGCATCAAGTGAGAATATCCTGTGTTGTAACTGTTGTCTATTGCTTCTTACCCTGTCATTTTGCACCTCTAAGAAGATTCTGGCTCCACCTCTCTAAGCTCTGCTGTTAGGTATTAACATTAATATCTCCGTTTTCTTTTTAAGTTTGAACAAAACCCAGTCCACTTTGCTTTTCCTTGCACTTTATGTTTTCCCAGTCCCCGGAACATTTGGTGGCTCCTTCCTGGATGCACTCCAGTACATCAGTATCTTTTTTTCTTGTTCAAGGAAGTTCAAAATAAGATGTGACACACCAGATGTAGCCTCACAAGTGGTAAACATGGAAAAAATAATTTCTGTCAACTCACAGGCTGCCATGTCACTAATGCAGCCCAAGATGTTGGTAACAATCTTTGCTACAAGGATGCATTGCTGGCTTATGTTTCAGCTCATCTACCAGGGCCCCAATGTCCCCTTCTGCAAAGCTGCCTTATAGGCAGTCAGTCTCTTGCCTGTACTTGTACATGGATTATTCCTGCCCAGATGCATGACTTTTCCTTTGCCATTGCTGAACTTAATGAGATTTCTGTCAGCCTGTTGCAGTCCATCTGAATAGCAGCCCTACTCTCCAGAATACTGACTGCTCCCCCATATTTGGTATTGTCTGCAGAGTTTCTCAGAATACACTCCATGCTATCGTTCAAGTTTTTAGTAAAGTCATTAGTGAGTGGTGGCTC
Source organism: Gorsachius magnificus (assembly GCA_034008185.1). Classification (NCBI taxonomy): domain Eukaryota; kingdom Metazoa; phylum Chordata; class Aves; order Pelecaniformes; family Ardeidae; genus Gorsachius; species Gorsachius magnificus. The sequence continues at coordinate 43,521,093 of CM067081.1, forward strand.
AGGTATTGACCCTTGAGCAGAAGCACTAGTTATGAGTTAGACTTCTACTAGTTACGCATTGTAGCAATGATCACCATACTTTGAACACAATGGTCTATCCCGTTTTCTGCCATCTTGTTTTCCATTTATCCAGTCCATGCTTCATCATTTTTTTTTTCTGTGAGAATAACATAGGATATTGTGTGAATTCCTTGCTGAAGTTATGCGGCACTATATATGACATTTCTCCTCCACATTATATTTTGCATCATCCTGTTATGCAGCATTTTTCCTATTTCTTCTTGTCTTATAAGCATTTTGTTCCCTATATATCCTTTATTAGATCTGTTTCTCTATTTCTCCTAGTTTTCAGTCCTTTTTTGTAATCTTCTCTTTGTTTCTTCCACAAATTCAGTGGCAAGTCCATATTTTCAGTCCTTTTGTTCTGCCTCTTGAGTAATAAAAGCGCTAGAACAGGTTCAAACTCACAACTATATCAAAATAATATTACTTTTATTTAGAGAAAATGCAGGAACATATGTTCACATTTCTCAAGGCACTCTGCACCTTTGAACCCAATAGTATGTGAAGACGACTGTCATTTCTGTTGTAAACTGGTAAACACTTCTAAAGATCAAGCAGACTTTCCAGTTGGTCTATTGAGTACAACCTGCCATTTCAAGTACATTGACAGTAGTGGGACACCACATTTTTGAGCCAAGGCATTCTGTAGCAAATTAAAATTGCAAAAAAAAAAAAACATTGCAGAGATTGAGATGCACAATCAAAGGGCAAGAACTGCAGCAAGTGGATTCATCAATCTCAAAGCCTTTAGGAGGTTTGAAATGTTTGTGTTTATCTGTTTCTAGCTAGCCATGATAAATAGAATGAGAACCGGCTTCTGACATTAGAGTTGTTTATTGACTAAGCGGTAAAGTTATAAACATCTGAAAGAGAGTCCTTTATTATAAAATTATTTGCAACATATCTGACTACATTTCATCAAAAATGGTTATGTGAGATACATGAAAGTCTGGGAAGAGCAAGTTTTGCCCTTGCTGTTGGAGTAAAGCTTCAAATTGATTTTGCTTCAAAATTTGTTGAATAGTAAGCACAGGGTATGGTTTAAGAATTTTTCTGCATTTTTAGCTTGCATGTGTTTGATTTCTCAGCTATACTTTGTATAATTCCCTCTTCTTAGTTGAAAACAGTTTACTTATTTATTTTGCAAGTAGAAAAGATTAATTTTTACATGTGTATCTAATTCCTTGCAGCAAATTCATTACCTATGACTGAGAGGATAATTCTGTGGGTAAGGAGATGTTGAAATAAACTAAACTGTAATAACATCACTTAATAATGAGTAAATATGTATGACCAGGAAAAATATGTATACTTATAGAGTGCAATACCATAGAATGAGGTTTAATGTAACTTTGCTCCAATTTTCGGGTGAAATAGGCTTTCACAAGTCAAAGTCTCTTCAGCAGTAGTCAATTCATTCTGGAAATGTGCTAGGGTTGGAAGAGCAAGATAATTGCAAGAGTAATGGCAAGCAAGATGAATAAGATAATTGTCACTGAGACTGAGGATTTCCTGTTTTTTGTTTATTGTCGGTATTGTTGCTATAGTTACAGACACTGATAAAAAGTTATACATTTATATTAGATTTTCCAAACAGAGAAAAAGTTGAATTATATTACTCTTGCTTTCTCTTTGTTGTGTTTGTGACATCACCAAATCAAAGCAAAGAAACAAAACCATACATTTCTTATATTAGCAGCATGTAGTGATTTTGGCAAGCAAAAGTAATGAATGAATTTTATGAAATAAATATAAACCCAGAAATCATTTATGAATTTATATTCTTGATAAGTTACTTTCCTAATTACAGAGCCAAAGTGAGTAATTGCATAGAGTGCTATTGGTTGGAAAAAAGATAATTTTATATCTGCCCCATGTAAATTTTGGGAATATCAGACTACAATTTTAATATCAGGATCTAAACTCCATAAAATCCTATGTCTAAACTTTTGCATAAAAACTATATAATATACATGTATATTTATATATAGTATGCATATTTGTATGTAAATTTTTTTTTTTTTTTTCAGGTACAGGGATTTTCTAGTATAAATATAAATATTTTCAAACATAAAATAGAAAATAAGTTTCTGCTTCCTTGGGGAACCTGGAAATGTGGAAAAGGGTAGATTTCCACAAACCAAAGATCTGATTTCCACTAGTAGACAGAGGTAGAAATCTAATTAGATTTTCTGTGATTTCATCAAGGAAACTTGAGTCGCAGATTCAATCACAGAAACATTTAAAGTGGCATATTTTCCTTAAAATATCTACAGTTGAAAATGCACCTCAAATCCCATTTTAGAGATCTCCCATAAAGATCATCAACCATGATAATGTTATGAAAATTGTCAAGGCCTACAAATGAGCTAACGAAAACTGAAATTTAAGCATTTATCTATTCATTTGGACCAATTAAGAAAAAAAGTCTTCTGTAATACTTCATTGTCTTGCCTGTAGTGGAAAGGAAAACTGGTTGACTAGTATAACATCTAGCTCTCCAGAAGACTTGTGTATTAGCCACAGGTTAAATGTATAAAAATCTCTTATTAAGGACTTAAGATTCTAAATACTTACATATAGCTTATCTTACCTTACATTCTATATATGAATCTGAAACTCATGACCACAAATGTCTTTTCAGCTCATATGTTCCTCTCTAAATAAAAAAGTTTAACATTATTAAGTTCCCTAGATTGCATGGCAGATGCAGTAACTCTTAGTCCTTGACCATCTAAGGAAACTTGCCACATATTTATTGCTTAACCTTTTTTTGTTTTCAGAGACTGAAAGCTCCTCTATCTGTCTGCTCAGCCCACTAGAGCAGACTGATATCCCGGCTATGAGACCATGGTTCAAATTTCTCCTCTACCTGACAGTTTGGATCCAGGTATGGGTGAGGAAAAAACTTTCCTTGAAGCAGTCACTTCAAAGAGAATTATTAAATACTTTTTTTGTCAGAATAAGGAAATAAGGATAAGAAATTCCCTGAGTCTTTTGTGCCACATAAAACCTCATGAAGTCTAGGTTTGGGCAAGCAGTCATCTTTTTTATGGTTTTGGCTCCATCTTGAGAGTTCTTTGGGGCTTAGAAAGCTGTCAACAAGATGTTAACTAACTGTAGAATAAAACATTCCTTTCTGCCTCAGTGGGCATTATTCTCATTTCATTTTCATCTTTTTCAAACACTGAACTGTACATTACATTCAAAAAAAAACCCTTTACATTCATGTACATTTATATTAATGAGATTAATACAAGATGTTTGTTACTGGCTTTAATTTCAGCTATCACATTTGAGCCAGCAGACATCATGCTAACCAATTATTTTGTGATGAACTGAAAACCAACACTGTCAATGAAAAAAAAAACATGAGAGAACACTTTAGGAAAAAAGATCCTCTCATCAGAGAGAGTAAATACGTCTGTTCTTCAGCAGGTTTATCTTAAAATTTAAATACCTTGCTTTAAAAAAAAAAGCTATCTGAAAAAAATAGCTAAAGTGTTTAGATGTCTTCAAGCTAAACAGAATTCCCTGAACATTCTCTAGTTGTACATGGTGTATTTTATAGGTTAACTATGTTTACTTTGGATACTTAGAATATTCTAAAAATGTCTTCTTGCCAGTTCTTTCTACAGAAGTAATTTCTATGGATTAAGACATATTTTTATCCTTAAATACATCTTATGTACCCAATGAATGCTAAAAATGGTTTTATTTGCATAATTCTAGAGTTGGGAATACAGTTTCTTTAATCACTCTCCAACTGCATATTCAGCTTTTCCTTTGAGCTGAAATGACTCTACACCCTGTTATACCACCTTTTGTTGAAAAAGTTTAATATAAATACAACTGCTAAACCAAATTCTGCCAATTTTGAAGCATTTGGGCCTGATATTCCTAATGCTGTGCTCACTGGCAAGTTATAAGGGTTTAGAACAATACTCCAGTGGTGTTCATCAGTATCATCACACTGTAAAGTATCCAGATGGCCTGTTCTTTTTCCTTCCTTCTGTTGCTTGCATTCAGCTACAGAGAGAGACATGCTTGTCTAGAAGAGAAAGCCTACCAGACATTAGTAATTGCTTTGACTGACTGCTATTCTCCATCTGACTGCCATGGAAAACTGAACACCATTTTCTTTAGAAATGTACTAGAAGTGGTACAAACTAACCTTTGCCAAAGTTAACATTCAGTTCTGTATCAGCAACTTATCTATATGCTTTTGTCCAGTTTTTAATTCTTATATAATTGCGAGGTTTCTGACTTCAGCCAGTGCTTACAGAAAAGGTCACACTGTAGGTACCTTGCTGGTTTTGAAGGTCCTTTTTTTGTTGATTCTGTGATTGCAGTTCTGATAACAGAACAACACGAACAACATAGTAGGATTTTTTCAAGAAGAGCTAAACTAAAACGTTATGCTTTCTTTCAAAACTAGATATGCTATATTAATTATTAAGAAACCCAAATCTTTCTGAATAAAAGATCTATTGCTGGAGTGAAGAATAAGTGACATCATTTTATATGTCTAATGATTTAACTTAGCACATGGCATTATACTGTTGAAGGTTCTACAGCTTCCATATATATGAAGAGCTGGACTGAAAACAGTGGGAATAAATTGTAAATGGGCTGTGGGTTCGAGCAAGAAGTTAAGTACTAAAAGAGGAGTTTAAACTGAGACTAAATGGCTAAAAGTGAATTATCCAACTCTGGAAATCAAAATTTTCCAGTGCTGACTTAGATTTTGACAAGTAATGCAGACTATATTAGGAAGATTGAATAACATGTTTGAGATTTATAACACACTGCTTATTGTTTGCTGAGATATCTCCACTAACAAAAATGCAAACAAAGAGAAAAAAACAACTTATATGCTTAAAAAAACAAGATCCAGAAAATAATTGGTTTTATTTGATTTCTAAACCTGCCTATCACTGCAGACACTACCTCGTTTAACTTGAGAATGATAGAATTCCTATAGTTCTTAGAAATGTTTTTTGTCAAGGTAGGTGTTAGACTTCCATGTAAAACTAGGGTGCAAGCTGGTAAGGGTTATGTCCACCTTTTTAATGACAGCTTTGATCTAAGGTTAGCCATGACAAAGTGGGTGCACTTTTCCTGTATTTTAAGAAAACTGCTAGAGAAAAATCAGAAACATTTCAAAGACCAAAACACTCTTTTGCCTATTTCCAGCCCTTATTGGCCACCCTAGCTGAACAAGCACTCAGAACTGGATTGAAGTTAGTTTACAACTTACAAATTATTCTGCTCAGTCTATTATGGACAGTCCAGTGGTTTAGCTTTATTTGCCCCAAAAGGGCAAATTTTATGCAGAGCAGTCTAAAGACTAAGACTTAGAGTATTTTTGCAAAATGAAAATCACCTTAGAGTGAGAAAGACTTAAACCCCTCACTTCTTGAACAAGTGCTTTGATCACTGTCCTGTTATCAATTGTTGTGGTTTAACCCCAGCTGGCAATTAAGCACCACGCAGCCACTCGCTCACTCTCCCTCCCATCCTGGTGGGATGGGAGAGAGAATCAGAAAAAAAAGTAAAACCCATGGGTTGAGGTAAAGACAGTTTCAAAACCAAGCAGAAAATAATAATTATAATTACCAAATATATGAAACAAGTGATGCACAATACAATTGCTCACCACCTGCTGTCTGATGCCCAGCCTGTCCCTGAGCAGCCATTGCTGCCCGCCAGCCAACTCTCCCCAGTTTATATACTGGACATGATGTCATATGTTATAGAATATCCCTTTGGCCAGTTTGGGTCATCTGTCCTGGCTGTGCCCCCTCCCAGTTTCTTGTGCACCTGGCAGAGCATGGAAAGCTGAAAAAGTCCTTGACTGATGTAAGCACTATTTAGCAACAACTAAAACATCAGTGTGTTATCAACATTATTCTCATATTAAATCCAAAACACAGCACTATGCCAGCTACTAGGAGGCAGAGCCAGGACAGCTAACCCAAACTGGTCAAAGGGGTATTCCATACCATATGACATCATGCTCAGTATATAAACTGGGGGGAATTGGCCAGGGGACAGCAATGGCTGCTCAGGGACAGGCTGAGCATCAGTTAATGGGTGGTGAGTGGTTGCATTACTTGTTTTTCCTGGGTTTTGTTCCTTGCTGTCTCCTTGTTTTTTTCTTTTCCATTGCAATGTTTGTTGTTGTTGTTGTTGTTGCTATTATATTTCAATTATTAAACTGTTCTTATCTCAACCCATGAGTTTTCTTAATTTTGCTCTTCTGATTCTCTCCCCCATCCTGCTGTGTGGTGCTTGGTTGCTGACAGGGGCTAAACTACAACACCCTTTTACATTTTAAAAAATGCTATTGTTAAACATGAAAAAACTCTGTATGGTGTGATGGAACCTGACATTTCTAACATACATAGTTTTTTTCCTACATCTATTTGTTTCACTTCAAGTAAAGAGACAAAAGCGTGTTTGAGTAAGGTAGTAGAAAGGAAAGGCTTTTACAAACAAGCCTGCCAACCATTTTTAATTTATTCCAATGCACTATATCTGTCAGAATCTAGGACTACTGTAAAATATTGCAGCAATTTTCACAATATTGTCGAATGATCAAGTGGATACATTAGCTAAAATGAAAGGAGCAGCAAATATAAGTAATGGGAAAACATAATCTTGATGGACGATAAGGGCATGTGATTGGACTTAAAGACAAAAAAGGATATGCAAAAATTGTTATATCCTTTGACATGGTTTGAGTATGATATTTCTGGCCTATTCCTTTACTAAGCTGTAAGTATGTCTGAAAGAGAAAAATACATATTTCCAGACTACTTTGTACTGTAAGAATGAAGGAACCTTGGGATGTTAATTACACTGGATAACAGAAAAATTTCACAGCAATTTCTTTTTTTCTAGCCACTATATTTTCTGAGTGTGAAATCTTTGTACATGGATGAATATGCAAGCAGGAAACTGCACCTATGTTTCTTTAGGCTTCTTAATACTTTTTAGAATGTAATATACACAAGCTATTGCAAAGCAAGCCTCTCAAGTGCCTCAGCTAGAATTGTGTGTAGAGATTATTTTGCAATTAGAAAGCAAATGGGGAGAAAGGATAATGGTTCTTTTTTCTTTTTAAATTAAAAAGTAAAATAGCCTTTTGTTTGTCACTTTAAGCAATGAGCAATTAGAGAAAAAGAATGCATGTTACCATAAGTACTTTTGTGAAAATGCAACGCTTTATTTTTTCTTCCTAACCAGCAATATTCTGTGGATTTAGATCAAATTATATGATCAAACTCACATTTTCTTCAAGGTCATCTTTAACCAAAAAGAACAAAACAAAGCAAAATGTTTCATCAAGCTTCAATCTTGTAAGCTCCACAAAATTGAAAAAAAAAAAAAAGCAGAACAAAACAACTTGTTTTTCTGAAAAGGCATTGTACTCTGTCTTTATTGATGAAGATGATAGTTTGTCTTCCCCAAATGATTTTAACTGAGCAGTCCTAAAAATACTTTTTTAAGAAACACACTAAATATCTTAGAGTTAGAAAACATGCATGGATCTAGCCTAGACCCAGCTTCTAAATAGAAGCATACTAAGCTAGTTACTACCATTTTGCAGCTAGCCAAGAGGAAAAAAAGTAGGTGAAGTTGTAATATTTCTCCTGTGTAACTCATTTAAATCAGTTAGGTAGGCCCTTACTAATGGAGGATGGAGTGTGGTATTATCTCTGCTGTTTACAGTTTAGCATGAATATGCCTCTTAAGTGTTGGGGGAGTGCACAATGAAGAGTTCCTGAGCCTACACCTGCTTGATATCATCCTTGTTGTGGGGCGCAATTCTTAGGGAACAGGGGGCTTTTCTAGCTAAAATTCTTGGAAGTTATTAATCAGCTTAAAACTCAACTGCTGGGAAATGTATTACTTCAGCTAACATTTGGACTTGAGTTTTTATATATAAAACACAAGACTTATTAACTCTGAACATTCTCTGCTTTAAGGGCAGAGTTCTGTCTCCAAAGCAAAGAGAAATTCAGCTTCTGCTAATGGGCAACTTAAGTTTAGCAAAAGATTAGTTATAAAACTAAGAAAATCAGTGATGTAGAAAACAGTTTTCTTTAGCACTATTAACTACCACAGGACTAGTTAAGTCAGTAAGGTAACTTACATGTATATGGCAAGAACAGGCATCTAGTCAGAGTACCTGCTGTAGCAAGGAAATCTAGCATTTACAGAATTGCAAGGTAAGCAAGTTTTGTGAATATAAACTAAAAGAAAAACAAAATCCCTTTACTGTAAGTAGGGTATAGGAAGTGTTCTTTGGGAAATAAATGATCTAAGACAGCTTTCTACCAATTTTATGTATTTTTAAGGCACCTATCACAGTAATCCATAAACACGAACATTTTTGTTTGCCTTTTATTCCCTATGATTCTTTTTCCCTACACTCTCATCTTTTCCTGTGTTGACTTAAAGATAAATCCCAGTGGTACCCTGTTTCTTTCTTTTTGCTGACACTGCAAACCAGGATTCAAGAAACACAGAAGCGGAAGTTTTTCTTGTTCTTACCATCATAAAAATATCAGAGTGTGGTGATCTAATTTTTAAAGTACACTGTCCTGCAAGGTATATTTTTTTTTTTACTGTAAGTCTTACAAGGAATCTTCACCATATATTTATCCAATATTCTAATAAGGACCATCTGCCACAGTACAGCAGCTTCTCAGAAGATAATGATGATAATACTTTTCTAGTTATTGGAAACATGTGCCTTTCCAGTTCTAAGCAGTGTACCCAAAGGAAGTACCTAGATGGTATATATCAACTGAAGAAGCTGATTATGGATTACAGAAATCAATCTTAATCTAACTTTCAATACATGCTTAGAAGATATTTTATTTTCCTCCATAGCACACAACAGATAATCAGTTAATGGTAATTAAAAGAGAACATTTGTCAGGGTAAAGAAAGTGAAGGATTAAAACCAGGGTTTGGTATGAAATTGAATTAAGTAAACTAATGAAAATAGCTAGTGTTAATGAAAATATTCTTCACTAATCTGGATATGAATCTACTGTAGCAATTCTAAAATACAAAAAATATTGATTAAAACTAAACAATCAATTTATAATAGATTAATTTTTCACCATTTCAAGGAGCAGGGTACCTCAGCCAAACTTTGTTATTGTTGATGGTTATGAAAATTTCTCTTTTAAACTGCTACTTAGTGAATCCTACTGAAAGTGAATCCATTGTGTATTTGCACAAAATTTATGATTTGTGTCCCTTTTAATTGGTTAAATTGCATACTATCATTTAAGTTTCCTGAATGAAACTCTTAGAGGATAAATTTTCATGCAAATATTTAAAATTAGTCAATTAAAATTTTTAACTGTAGGAAATGAACATAAAAGTTGAGATAGAAAAAAATATAAGTGAATTCATAAAAAAGTTGCAGTTAGATCTTACAGCTAACATAAGAGTTTGGCTTGGGGTGTGTGTGTGAGTGCATGTGTTTGGGGCAGGGGAAACATCAAGGAAAGGACTAAAAAAGTTAGTAAAAAGCTGCTGTGATTGGCTGAATTACACTGGCATTTACTGAACCAGAAAATTATGAAACATTAAAGCTATTAGCTGTCAGTCATTTCTGTGAACAGTTCTAAATTAAGGTTATAAAAAAGGATCTGTGTAGTTTATTTTTTTTTTAAATGAGCCACAGAAGTGTTTAGAAAGTGCTGCTGTAGAAAGTCTTATTTCTTTCCCCCCCCAACAATAAAGTGAGGCATTGAGGACTACAGTATTAGTTTAAACATCCCTGTAGGAAAGTGAAAAGAAAAGAGAACTTGAGGCTCAGAAATATGAAGTAATTCAGTGCACAAACATATAATTTCAAAAGGCAGTATTTTTTTTTCCCTAAAACCTGAAATTTGGAAAGGTCAAACTTATTTTTACAACTTATTTTTCTTAAGAAATAAAGAGTTTGCCATCATGCTAGAAAATGTTCTTTCTTTATAGCTATCTTCCTTGATAATTCACTGCCCTGGAGATAATTTCTGTAATTCACTGAAAGAGCAGCTGGAAAAAGTAAAGAGAATGATGGAGATTCAAACATCTATGAAGTTGGAGCCTTGTGCGCTTGAAGCAAACTCCTTAAAGATCAGTTATTTAAGCTATCCCATAAACCCTGCTCTAGTGATAATTGTTTCTCAAGGTGGTGACAACACATCCCAATAATATGTTTTCACAGTTTATATAACTGTCTTTCACATTTTTTTTTAATGAATTACACAGTGATGTTAAAAGACTTACAGTTCGTCACCAATATATCTGTTGCAGACGAAAAACCAATCAAGATATCTGAAAACTGTTCCTCATTTAAACTGAAAAGCTACTACATCATCCAAACGATTACAGGAGAAAGAGAAATCTATAATCCTAAAGCAAATCAAATAAATAGAATAAACCCTAAGAATACTTAATCAAATTTCTATATAAAGGTATAACCTTATGAGGTCTCTAGTAGCTGACCATGACTACAGCATACTGGAAGGTCATGTGTTATGCATAGTCAGCATGCAGACTGTACAGGTCTATGCACAGTAAAAATCTATCACTCTCTTCCCATCAACACTCAGTGTGTAAGCCTGTTTATTGCTCTAGGCACAGCTTTTGATGCCTTCTTTACTTTGCCTGATTTTTCTGCCAAAGGGCACATGGTGTTTGTCCCCTTCCTCACCTTGCTGTCCTGTTGCTGTTAGTGGCTAAGAGCTCAGATGCCTGGTCCCCAAGCTGTAATAAACTTTTTACGTCTAAAGATATTTTGAAGCTGTTTTCAGTCAATCTCACTTCTTGCATCCACAGTCCTCTCTGCCCATTAACCATCACACTTGGCATATGACTTTTGCCATGATGAAACACATCTGTTCATTGGATCTCAGTTGAGGCATTTATGTGGACAAGCTTCTTCGTGCTGAAAGACTTTGCATAATGCACGATGTTATTTCAGTGACATTTTGAACCCACACGTGTTAGGTTCAGCTTCCTCTAACTCTTTGAAAATGCAAATACCCACCACTGCATGTTCATTGTTTCCATGCCATGCACAATTTGATACACTTCAGCTGCCTCTTTTCAACACTTAGTCTAGTTGTTCTTCATCTATGGAAATTATGCAGCAGCCTTTATCATCCTCTTCACCTTTTCTGCTTCTGTCACATACATTTTTGTTGAAGGATTTGAATTGCTCACTGTAATGCAAGCACTACATGGATTTGAAACCAAAGAAGTTCAGACTCAATTTAAGGACAAACTTTTTCACTATGAAGACAGTGAAGCACTGGAGTAGATTGCCCAGTCAGGCTGTGCATTCTCTGTCCTTAGAGATTTTCAAGATTTGTCTGGCTAAAACCAGAATAACCTGGTCCAATCTCATAGCTATCGCTACTTTGAGCAGGAGAGTTGACTGAAGACCTCCTGAGGTCCCTTGCAATCTGAATTATCCTGTGACAGTATCCTATTTGTTGAAAGGAGTAATTCTTTTCCTCCAGTCCTAAAATTTTATGAAAATTTTGCTTTCATTTCTTGGATGCTATTGGATATCAATAAGAGTGTTATTAAAACTTTCTAATATACATCAAAATATCTTATTCTTAAACTCAACAGGCAAGTCTAGCCCCGTTGTTTTATATGTAAGGTCAAGATTATTATTCCTAATAGAATCATAGAATCATAGAATCACCTCGGTTGGAAAAGACCTTTAAGATCATCGAGTCCAACCGTTAACCTAGCACTGCCATCCCACCACTAAATAGACATTAAGCATCAAGTCATGTTTATCTATTTCAAAATTAATCTGATATTTTATTGACTAATTGTTCAGTTTCATGGGGTCCTTCTAACACTTCAGAGTAAGCCTTCCTATTTAGTGCTCAGAATAACTTAGTGTCATCTGCAATCTCATCACAGCACAGTTCCTCCCTTTTTCTGTATCATACAGATCCCAGCACAGATTCTTGTAAAGTAGATTTAAAGCATTTGTTTCATGTATATTAACCAGTTATGGATAGATGTAATAAACTTTACCTTATGCTTGCATAGCTTCCTGAAAATTCTGTGGTGTGAGATTGTATTTCTCTCTATATTCACTAATTCTGGTTTTATTACAATTTAGTCCGGTTTGCTTGACATAGCTGTCAACCGTATTTATCAATGTTTTGCTGGAAAATGCCATAACCTTATTTTTTAAACAAAACAAAACAAAAAAACAAAACAAAAGATTTGCCTTTTTCTGTTCCTCCTGGAGTGAAATAGATTTAATGAAGAAGCTAGGCTCTTCCACTGATATTTCACAGAATCTTAGAATAGAATCATAGAATCATTAAGGTTGGAAAAGACCTCCAAGATCATCAAGTCCAACCGTCAACCCAACACCACAATGCCTATTAAACCATGTTCCAAAGTGCCACATCTACAGATTTTTTGAGATGGTGACTCTACCACCTCTCTGGGCAGCCTGTTCCAATGCTTGACAACCCTTTCAGTGAAGAAACTTTTCTTAATGTCCAATCTAAACCTCCCCGGTGCAACTTGAGGCCATTTCCTCCTGTCCTATTGCCCATTACCTGGGAGAAGAGACTGACACCCACCTCGCTACAACCTCCTTTCAGGTAGTTGTAGAGAGCCATTTATTTTTCTTCTTTAAAATGTTTTTAAAAGGTGGTTTTTTACATTTGGTACATTTACTTTGAGTCTCTGCTGTGACTTTTTAAAACAGTCTCTACAGTTCCTGATAGATTTTACCCTTTACCCTTCTTCATTTCTTTCTCATTCTTATATATTTCTGTTCTGTTATTAGTCACTACTGTAGCAGATATATTGTTTTTCTTGCTTTGTGAGGATGTTCAAAGTACTTTGTGAAGTGTAAATCTAAGTATTATTATGAAGTGACTCTCTCTGATAATAATATGGCCACCAAATTTGTTCATGATTATTTATCTTCCTACCCATGCATTGTCTTCAGTCACCCTCAGAATGTACAGTGCTCTCTGCTGTGTTCTCTGGAATCTGTTATGCTGATTGTCTGGTTGGACAGGAAAACAAAGATATTTTTAGAACCTAATAAAATAACTACTTACCTAAAGTAACTTCAGTGTATGCATAATTTTAAATGGGTGCTAGGAGTCTTCAGTTGTACCATCTCTGAAACAATCCATTGATTCTATTTTTAAATTAATGTTCCCCGGGTGTGTGGGTGTGTGCATTAACAGTCCTAATATTGTAGCAAAAGCCTTCCTTTAAAGAAAAAGCCTCATAGCACTGTAAAAAATAGTTGAGAGAACAAATTTCCTAATACTTCAAATTAAATGTGTTTTCCTGGCCTACTCCATAGAATTTATTGTAGGAGAATACAACAACTTCAAGCCTTAAGTATGGAGGAGGGAAACACAAAACAAAACAAAACAAACAAAAAAGAGGGCAAAATTATTTAAGATTTACTATATAAAATGTTTCATTAACTGAAGACATAACAATGAAACTTGTATAGCTGCTACATCGCATACTTGATGTGAGCCATGCATGAATGAAAAATTGTGTAGTCAATTTCTTCACAAAACAAGGAATAAGGGTTTATCTTTAAAGTTTCCTTCTCACTCCAGACAATCATAAGACTCTCAGAAGAACTGTAATTTTGAGGAGTGCCTTCAAGGCATAAGGGTGCCTTCTTCTGAGAAGATGCGCTTAGGCTCTAGATAGCTATGTCTTCAAACAGGCTCAGTCTGGAGGAGCTCTACTGGAGTGATAGCAAAACGTATGAGGAGAAAGGAGACCTGTGAAGACTGCTTAATCAATCCCTCCTGCTCAAAGTGTGGTTGGATTGATCAGGTTGTCTAGAACATTGTTCAGTCAGGTTTGTATACCTCCAAAAAGCAAGATTCTACAACCTCTCTGTGCAAACTAATCCCTCTCACAGGAGACAGAGATACTTGAGGTGACCCCACTTCAGCCCTGGACAAATGGTGTATGCCCCAAACTTCTTCACCTCAAACAGGAAGGACAATGCATGAGTCTGTAAATGCAGAAGGTAAAAGAAAAAAAACTGGATATAAGGAGGAAATTCTTTACAACGAGGATGGTGAAACAATGGAATGGGTTGCCCAGAGAGGTGGTGGAGGCCCCATCCCTGGGAACATTCAAGGCCAGGTTGGATGGGGCTCTGAGCAACCTGATCTAGTTAGCGGTGTCCCTGCTCACTGCAGGGGGGTTGGACTAGATGAGCTCTAGGGGTCCCTTCCAACCCAAAACATTCTATGATTCTATGAATCTTTGAAAATATCTGCAGTATATATAAACATGACCAAAATGAAAGGAGGCATGCTCTCAATGAAGCAAAACCACAGTGTTAATCAGATATTTGAGAACCTGGTTTTACCTCATTTTACTGTGATGGTTTACAGCCCCAAGTTACTGTTTTGCTTCAACCAACTAACAAAACAATTTAGACAGTTAGTTACACACCCTAAATTATTCCATACTGCCTTTGCATCAGTTCATACTATTTATTTATCTATGAATAAGACCATTAGTTCATAGGATAATTCAGTTTAGGAGAGAAATCAGAAAATCACAGGAGTTGTCTTTTGACACCATGTTTCTGGAAGGTAGGAAAGGTGTATTTTTACCATGAAATTTATCTCCATTCCCATTCTGAATTGCTTCTATTCTTCCACTGTTCCTACAAAAAATCCTTCTATCTGAGCTTGATATAATCGAACAAGGCTATGATATTTTATTCTGCAATAGTAGACAGTTACGTCACATTGAATAGCTACCTGTAATTACTATCTACTAACAGTGGGAATTACAGCACATGATTACACAAAGTTAAACTAAAGCTAAAATAAATTTAGGGAGTAGTTACTTCACTGCTAGACAGTTTCTATGACTGCAAAAACACAAGATAAAATAATTTCTATCTAGGACAAGTGTTAAGGATGTTAGGAAAGTCAATGAAACCAGCAGAGTCTGGGGCCCAGGGATGACTCCTTCCTGGCAGATGGAGTCCAGCCTGGTGCACCTTGAGATGCAGATCTCTCCATCCCAGGCTGTTACATAAATCTACTTCTTTGTCATTTGCAAGTTCATCCAGTATCAAGGCTGAGTGTGTACCCCAGAGAAGCATATGCACACGGGAAACTAATATCAACAGCCACACAGACTGCTGCAGACAGGACACTGGATTTAGCAACACCCACATATGGTACTACCACAGCTCGCAAAGCGTAAGTATCATAGAACTGTAGAATCAAAGAATCATAGAATGCTTCGGTTTGGAAGGCACCTTTATAGGTCATCTAGTCCAACCCCCCTGCAGCGAGCAGGGAGATCTTTAACCAGAGCAGATTGCTCAGAGCCCCATCCAAACTGGCTTTGAATGTTTCCAAGGATGGGGCCTCCACTACCTCTCTGGGAAATCTGTTCCAGTGTTTCAGTACCCTCATTGTAGAGAATTTCTTCCTTATATCCAGTCTAAATCTACCCTGTTTTAGTTTAAAACCATTACCCCTTGTCCTGTCACAGCTGGCCCTACTGAAAAGATTTTCCCCATCTTTCCTATAGGCCCCCTTTAGGTACTGAAAGGCCGTAATCAGGTCTCCCCACAGCCTTCTCTTCTCCAGGCTGAACAGCCCCAACTCTCTCAGCCTGTCCTCATAGGAGAGGTGTTCTAGTCATCGAAAAATTTTTGTGGCCCTCCCTTGGACCCACTCCAACAGGTCCATGTCCTTCTTGTGCTGAGGGCTCCAGAGCTGGATGCAGTACTCCAGGTGAGGTCTCACCGGAGCAGAGTAGAGGGGCAATCACCTCCCTCGACCTGCTGGCCATGCTTCTCCTGATGCAGCCCAGGGTACAGTTGGCCTTCTGGGCCGCCAGCGCACATTGCCGGCTCATGTCTAGTTTCTCATCCATCAGTACCCCCAAGTCCCTCTTGGCAGGGCTTTTCTCAATGCCTTCTTCCCCCAGCCTGTATTGATACCGCGGGTTACCCCGACCCAGGTGCATGACCTTGCACTTGGCCTTGTTGAACCTCATGAGGTTCACAGGGGCCCACCTCTCCAGCCTGTCCAGGTCTCTCTGGATGACATCCCATCCTTCTGGTGTGTCAACCGCAGCACTAAGCTTGGTGTCATCTGCAAACTTGCTGAGGGTGCACTCAATCTTGCTGTGTCTGTCATTGATGAAAACGTTAGACAGCACCGGTCCCAATATGGACCCCTGAGGGACACCACTCATCACCATTCTCCATCGTACATCGAGCCATTGATCCACTCATCAAATCCATCTCCCCAGTTTAAAGAGAAGGGTGTTGTGGGAGACCTCGTCAAAGGCTTTGCAGAAGTCCAGATAGATGACATCCATTGGTTTTCCCATGTTCACTGACGCAGTCACTCCATCATAGAAAAACACTAGTCTGGGAAAGCAGGACTTGCTCTTGGTGAAGCCATGCTGTCTGTCTTGAATCACCTCCCTGGACTCCATGTGCTTTAGCATAGCTTCTAGGAGGATCTGTTCCATGATCTTCCCAGGCACAGAGGTGAAGCTGACAGGTCGGTAGTTCCCAGGGTCTTCCTTTCTACCCTTTTTGAAAATGGGCACAATGTTTCCCTTTTTCCAGTCACTGGGGACTTCACCTGACTGCCATGACTTTTTAAATGTCATGGAGAGTGGCTTGGAAACTACATCAGCCAAGTCCCTCAGGACTCTGGGATGCATCTCATCAGGTCCCATGGACTTATGTATATTGAGGTTCCTCAGGCGGTCATCAACCTGATCTTCCCTTACAGTGGGAGGTGCTTTACCCCCCTGGTCCCCATCTTGTGGTTCATCGACTCGGGAGGGGTGAGGAGAGAGGTTGCCAGTGAAGACTAAGGCAAAAAAGTTGTGAGTACCTCAGCCTTCTCCTCGTCTGTTGATACTAGGTCTCCATTCTTATTCATTGGGGGTGTACGCTTTCTTTGACCTCCCTTTTCTGCTTGGCATACCTGTAGAAGCCCTTCTTGTTATTCTTTGCATCCCTTGCCAAATTCAGCTCCAGCCGCTCCTTGAGCCTTCTGACCCGATCCCTACACAATTGGGCAGCATCCCTATACTCTTCACAGGATAATTGTCCCTGCTTCCACTGCTTGTGCATTTCCTCCTTGCCCTCTAGTTTGACCAGCAGGTCATGCTGGTCTCTTCCCTTCCTTGCCTGATTTCTTACACCTGGGGACTGAAATCTCTTGTGCCCTATGGAACACATCTTTTCCCCTGTCCCTGAGGACTATTTCCCAGGGGGTCATTCTGACTAGATCCTTGAAGAGCTGGAATTTTGCTTTCCTAAAATTTAGGGTCCTGAATATACTCCTTGCTTTTCCCATATCTGTCAGGAGTGTGACCTCTGCCAATACATGATCACCGCAGCCCAGACTGCCTCCAGTCTTGACATCACTGATGAGCTCACTTGCATTGGTGACCGTCAAGTCCAGTATTGCATCCCCTCAGGTAGGGCTGTCTATTACCTGGCTTAAGAAGTTATCCTCAATGCATTCTAGGAACCTCCTGGACTGCCTACAGCTTGCCATGCTACTTTTCCAGCAGATGCCAGGCTGGTTAAGTCCCCCAGTAAGACAAGAGCCTGCAAGCACAAAGCCTCCCAGAGCTGGAGAAAGAAGGCTTTGTCAGTAGACCCCCCTTGATCAGGTGGCCAGTAGTAGACAACAACCACAAAGTTCCCTTAGATGCCTCTGTCTCTAATTGTTACTCATAAGTTTTCAACCTGCTCGTGGCTCTTCTTCAGGGACAGCTCTTCACACTGTATTGATTTCTTTATGTAGAAGGCAATGCCTCCTCCCCTTTTTCTTTGCCTGTCCCTTCTGAACAGCCCGTAGCCATTGATAGCCACATTCCAGTCATGGGATTCCCACCAAGTTTCTGTAATGGCAATCAGGTCATCGTTTTCTAGCAGTGTGGTAGCAACCACCTCCTCCTGTTTATTTTCTTGTGTGTGTTTGTGTAGAGGCAGGAAATACAAATGACCAAGTCCTGTTCCTCATCTCTGGCCAATCAGAATTGAAGTTCTCCAGTGCAAACATATTTCCCTGCACTATCTAGATTCACAAGCACACTTATACTCATACAGGTCCCTTGAATATAAGCATGGGCCCTCAGCCCGTCTAATATCTATGTCCAGACCCTGGGCTTGCTTACCCAGTATGCAGGTCTCCTCTTCATTGACAGCTAGTCCAGCTTGAAATTCACTAGTGAATTGTGCATAGATATGCGCAGGATAAAGTTCACTGGGGAAAAAATAAACAAACCTAAATCTTTCCAGTTGCTGCCATTTCACATACACACCCTGAGGTTTCCTGTTACTGACACAAACCTAAGGGCTCTGTGAATTGCCCTGTGAATTGCAATCCCTTCTAAAACTGCTGGCATCCATCCTTTCTCCCATGTGGGTTCCTCCAGTTGCTGACAGAGAGACCTACAACTCTATGAACCATGGCTTTTTCTCCAGTAGTTGGCACTTAGACATGGCAGCACACACCTTGGGTTCCTTTAATTGTTGGCACCTGGATCTATGAGCCTTAAGGTTTATGGTCCTTCCCCAGTTTCTCACTCTCCAAACCTCTACAGAATGTCCATCACTCTGCTTGCTGGCACCTAGACCTGAGAGTCCTGTGACCTGCTGTCTCTTCTCCAGTTGCTGGTATTCAAACCTTTCAATACACACATACGTACACACCCATCCCTCTCTAGTTGTCAACACTTAAACTTATAAACCCTACTGAGGGGTACCCTGCTGAGTAGACTTTAACCAGAGAACTTAATGAAGAAGATGCTCTCTTATTCAACATACCTTAGAATAATTTCAGGCAAGTCCAGAGGCCCTGAACTTCCAGGCCTGTGGGCTCTTAATAATAACGCAAAACCGTGTTTGCCAGGCTACAGTAGCATAACATCAGTGAGCTGTAGGATCAGGGCTGCTCCTTAACAGCAAGCAAGCCCAGAGCCAAGGGTGACCCCAGCATGGGCAGCGTCCTTACTGACAGTCCTGTTGTGTCTGAGTACAGCAGGCAGAGCCCAGGGCTGGTAATGGGGACTACTGACAGCATGGCAAGAAAGGATCCAAAGCCAGGATCCTTCCAGGGGATCAGGAGCAAAAGGAGACATGGCAAGAGACAGGAGTGGACATAAGGCTGCCACATGCTTGCAAAGTCCGCCCAGGAGACCAAACCTGAGACAAGGTGCAACATAGGTCCAAGGGACCCATCTAGGAGATAAGCTACCTGAACATAGGACCAAGTTATATCTAGGAGGCAGGTCCAGAGGGCACAAGCATGCCTACAGCCTAGCTGAGGCCAAGACTGGGTGC
This sequence comes from Gorsachius magnificus, assembly GCA_034008185.1. Classification (NCBI taxonomy): domain Eukaryota; kingdom Metazoa; phylum Chordata; class Aves; order Pelecaniformes; family Ardeidae; genus Gorsachius; species Gorsachius magnificus. Next base: position 43,540,558 of record CM067081.1, read on the forward strand.
CCAGGCCTGTCCTTTATGGAGCAGTCTGGGATGGGAAGATGTTCACACTTGACTATCAAGAGTATAGTGCATTTCTCAGATGGAATACATAATAAATGAATGTGTTATAGATGTTTGTGACCATCTATATCAATATTAATCCATGGGCAGATGACTCAAATCACATTAAGATCTCCAAAAGCAGCATTTCTACTAACAGCATTAAGTGAATGTAAAAAAGTAATGAAAATTTTTTCTGTTCTGAAAAGCACTATTTACGTAGCTGCTGTAGTTCATCTGTAGCCTCTCCCAGTCACCTAGCAACGTCTCTGCTGGAAGCTGAATGTGTCTGTAATAGTCTGCTCATGTATATCTGCAAATGAAAGTGAGGAACTGCCTTTCTCTCCATTTTTTCTTCAGTGAGTGACTGGCAAAATGTAATTCAGTTTTTTTGGGAAGGTATTTTTTTTTCTAATAATCACCTATTATTAAGTGCCGCTGACCAACATTAAACGACATTTTGGTATGCTGAGTTTCAACTAGATTACACTCTAAAATTTACTTATTCTTATACAAAGAAGTGACACAAATGAAGCAAAGTTGAGATAAAAAATAATAAAAAAAACCAAACCCAAGCAGATACTGTAAAAAAATGTAAAGTTTTCCAAGCCATGCTTATTTCTAAAGAGTTTTATATATTTATATATTTATTTATTAAATTACCTGGGCCACTGCTGGTCTAGTCCCATAAAGTCCTGTAGTATTTGTAAGGAAATATATACAAGTATATTTGTTTACAAGATCATAAAAACCTGAAAAGTTATGATGTGAGGATATATCCTTTAGTTTTTTTTCCTATAACTTCATTGAAAAGGGCTTTCACAAAAAGGAAGTGCCAGTGAAAAATAGTAAGTGAGAATGAGATTTTTTTCCCCCTAAGAGCAGTATTACTGCTGAGAGCTATAAATCATACTCCAGGAATCTGATCTATTACCATTTTTATAGCTATATGACCTTATGAATAAATTAACTTACATGAAAGTTTGAAAACTTCCTTTAATAAAAAAGGTTATGTCATTTCTGAAAGTGGTAAAGATGAATCCAAACCTTTAGCATTACACATAAACCTACTTCTTTCTTGGATGGATCTGAATTCTTCAGAGCACATTTAGTCTTAAAATCAATCCATAATTAACAGAATTCTACTTTATTAAACAGATCATGGCATTTACCAGTGATCAGTGCAAAAAGCTGCAGAAAAGGAAATTATTATTATTATTCAGATGGTAGTAATAAACCAGAGATCACTCTCTCTAAATCTTGTGTCTATTCTAATAAAGAAGAAAAACATGCTTCTCAGAAACTACATCCAAATTCTTAGGACTTTTCTGGCTACTGCAAATTTATTTTGGAATTTTTTTTTTGGTTTATTTTTTTAGTATTCTAAAAGATAGTTTAGTTTTCTATTGTTTAACTGAAAAAAAATATTAATTTGCTCAAAGCAAATAAAAATCTAGATTTCTGATCTAGGAGACAAATACCTGAAAATAAATAGCTTGTGAAAAATTTTGCAAGTAATTTTTTTAATCAGTTATTCTAAACTTGAAATTAAGTCTTCTCCAAACATTCTTTTTTTCAAAATGGAGTTAAAAATGCACCCAGAAGCTGTAACAGAAAGTGTCTTACTGTCAGTGCAAAGTACTGAATTTGGAGAGTTTGTTTTATTTTTTATTACAATTTCATTCAGTTAAGGTCTGTAAAATATTCTTAGCTTGACAGTTGTTTGCTCTCTGTTCAGCAAACCATCTGACACTAACTAACTGGAATCTATAACATTGATTCACTTCAATCCATTGCCCTTTCAATGTCAGCTTCTGAAAAGATTTGTTTGAAGTTTGGCTTTAAAAAGACTTGGTCACTGCTTTAGGGTCATAGAACCAAAAACTTTCTATACGGATATTTAATGCGTGCTTATTCCAGGTGCTTACAGTATAAATGGATTTGCAGTTCTGAGATATATATCTGTTTGCTCATACAACTGGCAAGATCCAACCAAATTTTTCAACACAAATTTTGCATGCAGAACTAAAAGCTAAATGAAAATTTCTTTGTAAATAAGATGCAAGATTCTCCAATATCAACAGTTTTTTCTGCTTCAAACATCTGTGAGCATCAGATATTGCACAAAGTGTTATTAAGTTTTCCATTTTCAATTAACTTTACAATATAAATTTTAGTTAACTATATGATATTGTTTGATGCTTTCATTCACAGAATCACAGAATCACAGAATGGGAAGGGTTGGAAGGGACCTTGGGAGATCATCTAGTCCAACCCCCGTGCTAAAGCAGGTTCTCCTAGAGCATGTTACACAGGACATCGTCCAGGCGGGCTTTGAATATCTCCAGAGAAGGAGACTCCACAACCCCCCTGGGCAGCCTGTTCCAGTGCTCTGTCACCCTCAGAGTAAAGAAGTTCCTCCTCATGTTCAACTGAAACCGCTTATGTTTCAGTTTGTACCCATTGCCCCTTGTCCTGTCGCTGGGCACCACTGAGAAGAGTCTGGCTCCGTCCTCATGACTTCCGTCCTTAAGGTATTTGTATGTTGCATTGTTTGTGCAACACATTATCATGGACAGGATGGAACAAATATTTGATATCTTTGTGTTAAGAAAACTCTAAGAAATAAAACGTCCTCCCTCTTCATCTTTGGAGATTTGATTTATCAGAGGGAAATGTCAGTTTACATGGAAAAATCTCAGATAATGTCAAAAAAATGCTGAGACAAATCTAAGATGACATTAAGTGGGTTTGAATATACTCATAACTCTTATAACAAGAAAGTGTTGTCAATTTTGTTACTTAAAATGTATGGACTCAATCCCACAGAATACATAGAATTGAGCAGGACAATCTGTAGTTACAAGCTGGGAAAAGTCACTCCCATAGCTCCTAAAGAAACTGCTAGTTGTGAGCAATATGCTGAACACACATGATTCAGGTCTGCTGCTTTCACCATCTGTAGCTGCACAGTTTGTAGCAGTTATCACTGCATCTGGAAGAAAGGTGACTGAAAGGGGAGAACAAATGAAAAAAAGAAAAATCCTGAAATGAAAAAGTTATTGTTACTCACAAGTATCACAATGCTCATTGCTCAGCTGTTGCTGGTAAGTAGAATTCTTCTCTTCAGAAGAAGACATCATCCCTTCCTTCCGATTATTTTCAAAGAAGGATAAATTGATTGGCAGATTGGCTTATTTTTTCTCCACACCCTGTCAGCAAAAGAAATTATCAATAAATAATATTGAAACCTCTTTGGAGGATTATAGTGATATTGAATATGGACATAATCAGATTTTACTTGCCTGTGGATAGTCCAGTTAAATCTATGCACTTCAAGACAATGGGAATGCTTCAGTTAACTTGCATACAGAACATATGGCACATATATATGTACAAATAGATATGCGTATGCATACACAAAGACAGAGAGAGTTTAAAAGTAGACATTCCAGAAGAATATTCCAGGAGCAGACTGCTGATTAACAATATTCTGTATATCTGCAAAACTCTTGGCATGCCTGCTGAGTTATTGTGAACGTTAAGAGTGAATCAAATGTTGCTACATCCACCAACAGTACACAAAAATACTTACACATACATGCATTTATTATCAGGGAAAAATAGTTTATTTTGCTAAGAAATAAAGGCATATCGTATTTTCTCAATTTTTAAAAATGAGCACTTTTAAAAAATCTTTCTTCATGTTTCAACTATTAATCTTAAAAATCCCATCTGAGAATCAAATACAGATGAATAAACTCAAAAAATATTGAGGGCTGACTAGTGCAAATATTAAAATATTAATATATTCTTTTAAAAATATATATTTGCAGTAAATTACAGATATATTTTTAAGGTGCCTGGGCCATTTTCCCCTTCTAAGGCACTAATATTAAAAAAAGAGAACAGATCACCTGTAGATGGTTTAAGTCTGTAATAAAGGCACCCTTATACAGTAATGTATGGTGTGTGTTAATGTAATCTTAACACAATTCCTATATTACTAGGGACACATTCATATATATTTAGCAAGTGTAAGCAACTAGTCAGCATCTGATATGTTAGACAGAAGCCAGAACTATAAAGATGCACTAATGTCACTGAACCATGTTTACCATGGTGGAATAAAGAGAACAGAAAGAAAGGTACAGTTGGGCAATTTACTTGAAAATAGTGGAATCTTTGCAGCATTCAACATATTGCAGATTACATTTTACGTTTACCAGAAGTGTGTTGTGACATACTACCTTGCTATTTTTATTGTTCAGCTTTTGTGCTCTTACAGAACCATGATTTATTGCCCGCTACTAGTTGTTCTGCGAAGTAATTCTCAATCCATTTAATTTCCTTCATTAGCTCTTCCCCTTGTTTCCCTCCTTCACCCTTAATCTCCCTCACTAACCTTTCCTTTTAATTTTCTTTTCCTCTTTAAACATTGTATCCAAAATGTGTCCTCTACAGTTTTAAGAGCAAAATCCTCAGGCATTCACCTTTCCATTCTTTAATAAAACTCCACTTGCAAAGAGTGTAACTATCTCAGCGTGTTATTAGTCAGTGTTGAGAAAAAGAAATGCTGCAGTGTTAAATGGAGTCATTAAAATGCCTAGTGACAACAATGAGTGCTTGAGGAAGCTGGAGTTTCCTATTTGCTAGTCTAATAGCTATGTTACAGCCATCTTTCTTTTGTGGAGAAGATAAAAAGAAAATATTCAGTATTTGCTTATTTTCCTTCTCCTCCATTGCACTGCTTGTGCCCTGATTTTTTTCTCCTTCTGCAGCTTCACACCCACTGCTGGAAAACTGTGAAGTCTGGTTCACATTCCCTTTAAGTCAATAGGAGTTTTAACATCAGCTTCAATGAAATGCGTGTATCAGGCTCTTGGAGAAGGAAGTGGTTCTCCACCGAGCAAAGTGCTCTTTGTCTCAATAAGTGTTAAGTGCATCAAGCCTATGTCTGCTTGCCCAATGCCCTGTTACAAAGGGATACCTTAGGTGGATCTAAATAGACTAGTCTGGCTACCAATAGAAGAATAAATGCGTTAGCACAGCACTCAGCACAGGTTTAATTCACCCTGATGAGAAGCAGAATATTTTATCTTGAGGCACAAAGGGTGCTTGTTCAGCTGCACTGCTTCCAGCAATTTAGTCAGCTCTTTCAGAGCTGTGTCCTGTATTATGGTACCCCACTGCGCCATGTAGATACTTCTAGTCATGAATTTAACAGCACTCTTATTGGATTCCAAGTGGTGCATCTGTTCTGATGGAATATTTTACAGTTTTCTACTGAAAATTATGGTTTGGGTTTTAGTTTTGTTTTTTGAGGGGATGGCAGTTCATATGTAAACATCACGTGCAGTGCATTACTCTTTTGGGGGAGTTTAAGAAACAATTCAGTGGACACATGGGCCTTGTGCTTGTTTCCTCCTAATGATACAGTTTAGAGATATTAAAGGAATTTCAGATTAACCTTCATTCCCAGGTCTTCAAACAATTCCCTGAAAGTTGTTTGTTAAGCAGAAGCATCAATCAAGTGCATGAAGTAGGGAAGATATATGTAAGGGAAAAAGACGGAAGTAAAAAAAAAAACACAACAAAACACTTGAGTATTTTTTTAACATAAACCTCTCATTGCTGTACGGAAATCAATGTGGAGTATATGTTTGTGCAAGCCTAGGAATTTAAAAAAAAAAAAAAAAGTGAAAATTCAAGTCACCAGTTGCCCAATTGCTAGTTTTGACCTCATGTCTGCATCATTCACTGAATGCTCATTTTAACCTTCCTGTCACACCATTTTTCAATTTACACTATACTAACTGACAGAATAAATTATGCAATATAACCTTAAGCAAGAAATTTTTAAGAAAGTTGATATGTCCTGTCATTAAGCATCTGCTATTAAGAATGATACTATAGGTTGAGCTAGAATCTCCAGACTGGACAAAATGAAGTGACTGATAATGGTTCCACCTGTCATGAAATTAGGGGAAAATTTGCCACATTAGGGAAACCACATGAATAGCACAAATATTTGTTCATCTCTGAAGCCTTAGCAAGTAAATAGGACTGCAGATGTAACTTCCTTTGACAAATGACGATCATCAAAGTTAAACTGTTGACCTTGTACTTACTGGATTCTAACTTCAGATTGTATGTAGAGCACCGTTTTGAAGATTAAACATCATATATTCTGGCTCGTGTTCTGAAGTGTATAACTGAAGGGGTTTTTTTTGCATACTGACTGCTCTTTCTGCTGAGTTATGCAGGGTTTCTTCGGTAAATTTGCTAAAATGATTCTTTTTTTAAGGAAAAGGTATGCAGAGCACTGACACATTTATCCTTTGCACTTTTTTAAAATACTGATGCTTAAATGCTTAACTTGGTTTAGATGTCATACAACTGCCAAACTAGTCCCTCTTGATAGCCTTTTCTATCCATAAATCAAAACCTCTCAGACTCAGAACAGAAAGCACAAGGCCTATATCAGTCAAGAATCAAATCACACAGTTTTTCAGCATGGGTTTTTTTGGTTTTTTGGGTTTGGTTTTTTTTTTTTTAAGTGTGCTTGGTATTGACAACCATGGACACTTGAGCTGAAATTCATCTACCCTAACTTTAGATACCTACTGTTAGATGTGCATAAATCAGAGTTACTCAGCTTCATCCTCTTTTGTCAGTCAAACAAACTGCTCCCCTGTGAAGGTGCCTATTCATCTGCATTTACTATAAAGCATAGAGATAAATTCTACCTTTGCAGTCAGTGCTCAGTCCTGAGAATGATCCATATAATGTAGCCATTGATAAATCTATTTTCCTTGTGGGTATCTCCTGTCTGTGGAGGTCACCTCAGCCCTTTATGTTGTGTACAGAAAGAATAACAGTAACATCTTCAAAAACGAGATGAAGCTGACCCCTTTTGAGTAAAGACTTTGAAATGCACATACAAGAAGTCAACAAGAATACAAAGTATTAATAATTTCATTTGGGTTCACTGCTTTTTTCATCTGTACTTGGTCTTTCATTCACCTGTTTTCCTACTCGATAGTTTCTATTGTGGATAATCAAGTAACAAGTACACTTGGAGGTTTTTTTAAATCTTACTGTAATGTATTTTTTTTTAAATGTAAAAAAATAAAAAAATCCATTACTGAACTTTATTTTTTTATTTTTGCTTTCATAGCTTATTTAATCTGTTTTTATGAAAATAAAAAATATTGACAAATGAGGAAAATTCATTATTTTCCTGTGCCTGCCAAAACAGTGATGATCAGCCATTACACGCTGCCATTCCCTGACCTGATGCAAATATATTAAGAAAACTCTGAAGGGTAGACTTAGCCTGAAGTAAAAGAAATCAGTTGTGTTATTATTGTAAATAAAAGTCTCCTCCCTCTTTGTTTTCTTTCATCTACATCATCAGTGCTGCATAATCCAAAGAAAAAAAATTTCCTATTTTCAAAATCACAGAGTTATTATGTGTTATGAACACTGAACATTTTGCTATCTCTGTATTGTGCAGTATATTTAACATACATGTAGATCATTTTCAAACATGGATCCTTAATGCATGGAGAAAAAGCCAACAGAAGGAAAAAAAACTTTCACAAAACCCAATGAACATCTGTCACTATTACTTTCAGTTAAAATAATTTAATACACTAAGACATGCATATTGTAAAAGAAAAAAAAATCCAAAAGAAAATGAGTAAAACACACTAAAGGAAATTTTCAAGTGATATTTCAGAGCACTGAATCACAGATTGGCTAAGGTTGGAAGGGAGGTCATATGGTCCAAACACTGCCCCACTCAATCAAGGCCACCTAGAGGTGGCTGCCCGGGACCATGTCCAGACAGCTTGCGAGTAGCTCCAAGGATGGAGACTCCACAACTTCTCTGGGCAACCTGTATCAGGGTTCAGTCATGCTCACAGTAAAAAAGTGTTTCCTGATGTTCAGACAGAACCTCCTGTGTTTGAGTTTGTGCCCATTATTACCTGTCTTGGTCACTGGGCACCACTGAAAAGAGGTTGGCTCCATCCTCTTTGCACTTTCCCTTCAGGTATTTATATATCAGAGGGTTCTGATCAGCAGGGCAGAGTCCAGCTGGAGGCCGGTAGTTAGTGGAGTTCCCCAGGGCTCAGTACTTGGCCCAGTCTTGTTCAACTTGTTCATCAATGGCCTGGACAATGGGACAGAATGTACCCGCAGCAAGTTCGCTGATGACACAAAACTGGGAGGAGTGGCTGATACGCCGGAAGGCTGCGCTGCCATTCAGCAGGACCTGGACAGGCTGGAGAGTTGGGCGGAGAGGAACATGATGAAATTCAACAAGGGCAAGTGTCGAGTGCTGCACCTGGGGAGATTGAACCACATGCACCAGTACAGGCTGGGGGCTGACCTGCTGGAAAGCAGCTCTGCCGAGAGGGACCTGGGAGTCCTGGTGGAAGACAAGCTGACCATGAGCCAGCAGTGTGCCCTTGTTGCCAAGAAGGCCAATGGTATCCTGGGGTGCATTAAGAGGAGTGTGGCCAGCAGGTTGAGGGAAGTTATCCTCCCCCTCTACTCTGCCCTGGTGAGACCCCACCTGGAGTATTGTGTCCAGCTCTGGGCTCCCCAGTTCAAGAAAGATGAGGAACTCCTAGAGAGAGTCCAGAGGAGAGCAACTAGGATGATAAAGAGACTGGAGCATCTCCCCTATGAGGAAAGGCTGAGAGGGCTGGGCTTGTTCAGCCTGAAGAAGAGAAGACTGAGAGGGGACCTCATCAACACATACAAATACCTTAAGGACGGAAGTCACGAGGACGGAGCCAGACTCTTCTCAGTGGTGCCCAGCGACAGGACAAGGGGCAATGGGTACAAACTGAAACATAAGTGGTTTCAGTTGAACATGAGGAGGAACTTCTTTACTCTGAGGGTGACAGAGCACTGGAACAGGCTGCCCAGGGGGGTTGTGGAGTCTCCTTCTCTGGAGATATTCAAAGCCCGCCTGGACGATGTCCTGTGTAACATGCTCTAGGAGAACCTGCTTTAGCACGGGGGTTGGACTAGATGATCTCCCAAGGTCCCTTCCAACCCTTCCCATTCTGTGATTCTGTGATACATTGAGAAGGTCCACTGCTGAACATTCTCTTCTCTATGCTGAACAATCCTGGCCCTCTCAGCCTTTCCTTACATGAGAGGTGATCTATTCCTTTAATCATCTTTGTGACCCTTTGGTGGACTTTCTACAGTCTCTCTTGTACTGAGGAGCCCAGAACTTGACACAGTACTCCAGGTGTGGCCTCACCAGTGTTGAGTAAAGGGGAAAGGTCACCTCTTGTTGGTGATACTTCCTGGTGAGCATAAGATTCAGCAGAGCACCTCTACTCATTGTTTCGTCTATCACCTGAAGACGTCAGTCATGAATGAACTCCAGGAACCTCCTGTACTGCTTATGTCCTTCTGTGTTTTTCCTCCATCAGATATCAGGATGGTGGAAGTCCCCCATGAGGACCAGGACCTGAAAATGTGAGGCTGCTCCTATCTGTCTGTAGAGGGCCTGATCACATGTTCTTCCTGGTTAGGTGGCCTATAGCAGACACCTACTACAATGTCACCTTTGCTTGTCTTTTCTTTAATCCTAAATCAATAAGCTCTTATTTGGCTCTTCATCCGTCCTCAGGCAGAGCTCCACACACTCCAGCTGCTCTCTCACATAAAGAGCAACTGTCCCTGCCCGTCTTCCCAACCTGTCCTTCTTAAAGATACTTCATCCCTCCATTATAGCACTCCAGTCATAGGAACCATCCCACCACACCTCCATGATCCCAACAACATCGTAGCCCTGCAACTGCACACAGATGTCTAACTCATCATGTTTATACCCCATACTGCACACAATAGTGTGAGTTGATCTTATCTTGTAAGACAGCAGCCAATTTAGTATTAATGTATTTAACAAGAATTGCTTGTCACCAACACTTTATGATAAGTAAATATAAAGTTTATATTACCTCTTCACAACCAAACACCACCTCCTCTCTAAATCTGTGTTGGGATCTAACCAATTAATCTCTATGATGTAGTAATGATGATCTGCGGTAAATATAAATACTGCCACTGAATTGAAGGATATATATATTGCTTAAATTCTGCGCATGAGCTTAACTGTCACATGGATTACTGTGCAGGGATCTTCCAGACTGTGGCAAATTTTATTGAATATGTACACATACCTGGCAAATTTTTCACATATTCTTCTATTATTTTTTTTAAGTCTGGCAATGCAGCTTAACTTTGTTCCCTTCATTGTTAAATAGGGAAATATTCAATTTTACTTTTAACAGGGCAATGTAACCTTCCCAGAAGCAAATTCCAAATGAATGCATTTCAACTATATTCTGCGATGTTTCTATCGGCCAATTTACTCCAAACAGGAATTTTGTATAACTGTTTCTGTCTCCTCTCATCCTAAACTAAACCACATGACAGTGCAACATGCATTGGATTGGAAATTCTCTTCTCCAGACTTACAGCAGGATGAACTAGCCTTTGCGTATGTCATTTCAATTATGTTAAAATAACAAATTTGCTAATTCCAGGGTTATTTAATAAGCATTCAAACAACTGAAATTTCACAGTAACAGATTCTAGTAACAGACAAGTAGTAGCAAATTTCATAAACACCCATTTTTGTTTTGTGGGTTTTTTTATGCTCCATTAAATATTAGAAACTTTGGAGTGTGTTTATTAGAAATATAGAGTTCACATTAATAAATATAGAATTTATTTTGCTCAAATTTATGACTTAGTTCTAAATAAATTGCAGACATGCCCTATAAATAAAAACAGAAATTGAATATACTAATGGCAAATCAAGACATGCTATAGAGTGCATCTACAGATTGAAAAGTAATCAAGTAGTAAGTTTATGAATATATATAGTTTAGAATATTTTTTTCAAATTATTTGACTATATATATACAATTTGATAGAATTAAATGTCTTATCTTCTCATAAGTCTCAGCTTAGCATTTAGATTGGTCATAACTGCATAAGGTAGATTAAACTGTAAAATCTCACTATATAATTGGAAAGGTTTCCAAAAAGATGTTGTGTTAAGGAACCAATAAAAGAAAGAAACTGAGTGGCACAAAAAGGATATGTGCTTCAAGTATAAAAGAGATTACAGACTGTTGTCTGTTGTCATCTCTGGAAAGTTACAGCACATGTTTGGTTGCCTGGAGACTTACTATGCTGGCCAAACAATATAGAAAGCCTAAAGAGGGTTTTTTTGAAAGCATCGTTAGGCCACCAGCAGTGGATATTTATACACATAAGTAAGTTTTATTGCCAAATACTGTCTTTGAAAACTATAAACAAGCTCAGCAACTCAGGAACACAGTTTTAAATTATGAGATGAAGACCCCGAGTGCAGAAAATGCATTTAAAGTTATCTACATTTGTACACAGTTGATATTATTTTAATAAATGAGCGTTTTCATTTAGATTCAAAAACTTGATCCACTGTTAAACTTACAACTGTTTACCAAAATTGTACTGATAATATGGAATTTTCACATTAGAAATTTGAATTCTGTGATACAACTAGCAGGAAGTGACTTCTCATTAATTTAGCAGTAGTAGTTCAATCACACAATTGCATTAAAAACACTGTTGTGTTTGAGAGGAATCAGGGCTACCACAGCCATCACTAGTCATTCTGAGCAGGGTACAGTCTATGCAATCTGTCTAACTGAGGTGTTTAATTTACACCTAAATTTTAGGCATTTAGTAAATCCTCCTAAAGTAAATGATTGCATAGTCAGTTGAGTGGGATCTTGAAGTAGTCTAGAAGAAAATTTTGTTTGTATAAATTTAAATACATATTGATTGATACTAGTGAATATTGGTGATAAGAAAGCTGAGTTTTGGAAGGAAATTATGTCTCAGGTTTGTAGTTATAAACCAGTGTGTATCACCTGGCTTTGAAAAGAAACTTTATTAACATGCATAATAAGAGAAGAAATTTTATAAGACATATTTTTGTCCACTCTATTCTAAAGTACCCAGCACTGAATCATTTCAGATTGAAGAGTCTGGATTTTATTAGAACTACCTGAAAAACTTAGTCTTCACTTTTTCATACAAAATGTTAGCCTTCCTACTATTAAAAATAGGTAAATGTTTTCCAGTTTGTTTGGTTTTTTTTCCAAATATTTCATTCATTCTGCCTCGTTGAAAGACCACACAAATTTTTCACAGGACTCTTAAAATAAATGGGCTCATTTAATAATACAGTTTCAAAGGCATAGTTGACTCCAGATAGATGTGTATCCAAGTTTTAATGTTTTAGGCTTTTAAATATATTATGATGATAAATTACTTGGGTTGGTGGGCTTTGGTCTGGGTTTTTTTACATGCTTATTTTTCAGCTTAGCAAAGCTGAGGTATTTGATTCAAAAAGCTCCTGACAGGTAACAATTACCAAAAATCAGCCCCTCCATAATAATAGTCCACATTTCTCCTATTATGTTTCATGGTGAAAATAAAATAGCTTATCTTTCAGAAGAAGAGACAATAGGAAGAGCACACCATGGAGCGTAAACTACCTGACATTTACAGTGGGGTAAAAGAATACGCATGTGCATTTGTCACAGTTTAACCAGAAACTTAAAGTTTACTTTAAAGGCTTGAATTACAGAGAAGTTGGATGATATCCTGTTCTCAGTCAGTGTCAAAGTTAGCGTATTATCCCAGCACTTTACTACAGTGAATTTTTAATTTTCATTAAAATTCATGAAGATAAAAACAATATCTCAAATTCTATCCCTTTTCTTTGGCTTAATTAAAAAAGAAAATTAAAAAAAAAAACAGTACAAAAGTTGTTTTATACATACCATATATTTTTGGTGATGCTGCTTCTAATATTTTCAGTAGCTTGTTGCATGCAAGTCATTTGGACAGAAGGTCTGTAGTGTTTTAACAAAAGGTTACTGGTTTACTAAAATATTTCTTTGAAATAGTAAAGTATTAAAAATGGGTTAACCTAACTGCAATTCTAGATGAAGGAATATTCTTTCTTTACTTCTTTTTAATTAGCAGACATAATTTCTTCAGAACAAGGGTCAAATTGGTGCTAAAAACTAAAGACTTTATTCTCTTTTTTCTGTTCATGATCAAAGACTTTTATTTTCTTCTCATTGCTGCCATTACTAGTAATATCGAACAATTTCAAAGACAGTTCATCTATCCTGTCCATATTACTGCTACTAGAAAATAAACTATATTTGGGGATAACTCATAACTTTTATTTAGATTAACTAAGCTAGTCAAAAATAGTAGATAATGACCAAGTCATTTCCAAAAACATTATAATCACACATATAATTTCTAGCATATTTTTAATAATCACTAAATTTAAAACCTAGACTTAAACCTTCAAGAAATTTGGGGTTTTTTTTTAATTTTAAAAGTTACATTAAACAACAAAGAATTTTAAACACCTACTTTATAGTTATTTTGCAGATTTCTTTACAAATTAATTGCAGCTTGTTACTGTACACTTTGTGCATTTGTTCTATAATCTTTTCTACTAACACTTCAGTTTGATGCAGATCCTTTGACGAGTCACATATGAAGATTGGTTGTTAAGTGAAAACCTCTACAAGGTCTTTCAGAATGAACACAAATGGACCCTTTTTAACTGCTGTGGCATCATTTTCTCTGTTATTTTACCATGGTTACGTACCTTGACCTCCCACTTACAAATTGCAGGTGAAAACAATGTTTATTACCTTTGCTCAAAAATGTAACAGAAGAACAGAATGAAGCACACCTTATTTAGAACACTACACAAGTTTCAGCTGTTTAGCTTTAGATTAGTCAGAAACAGAAACTTATCCTGCCTAAACCATTCTGTGTTGGGTTTGGGTTTTTTTGGGGGGAGTACTAAATACAGGTAACCATTTTTGAAAACCTACTGTCCTGGTTTCAGCTGGGACAGAGTTAATTTTCTTCCTAGTATCTGGTATGGTCCTGTGTTTTGGATTTATTACTAGAAGAATGTTGATAACACACTGATGTTTTGGTTGTTGTTGGGAAGTGCTTAGTCTAGCCAAAGACTTCTCAGCTCTCAGCTCTGCCAGGTGCACAAGAAGCTGGGAGGGGACACAGCCGGGACAGCTGACCCAAACTGGCCAAAGGGCTATTCCATACCATATGACATCATACTCAGTACATAAGCTGGGGGAAGGAGAAGGAAGGGGAGGACATTCAGAGTGATGGCATCTCTCTTCCCAAGTAACCATTACACATGATGGAACCCTGCTTTCCTGGAGATGGCTGAACACCTGCCTGCCCATGGAAAGTGGTGAATGAATTCCTTGCTTTCTTTTGCTTGCGTGTGTGGCTTTTGCTTTCTCTATTAAACTGTCTTTATCTCAACCCATGAGTTTTCTCACTTTTACTCCTCTGATTCTCTCCTCCATCCCATTGTGGGGGGAGTGAGTGAGTGGCTGTGTGGTGCTGAGTTGCCAGCTGGGTTAAACCACAACATGTGAAAACAATGTTTATTACCTTTGCTCAAAAATGTAACAGAAGAACAGAATGAAGCCCACCTTATTTAGAACACTACACAAGTTTCAGATGTTTAGCTTTAGATTAGTCAGAAACAGAAACTTACCCTGCCTAAAACAATTCTGTGTTGGGTTTGGGTTTTTTTTTGGGGGGGTACTAAATACAGGCAACCATTTTTGAAAACCTACAGAACAAGAATTACTGCATCTAAATTTGTACCTTCCTCTTTTTATTGATTCTAAAAAGCATTTAGTTGTTTCCAAAGTTTTGGTCCAGCCATTCATGATTGTGCCTGACTCCCTTTCTTTCACCAAGATAAATACTAAACAAAGGGTAATGGTGGGTAGAGCATAAACCCATAGCATAACAGGGCAAATTTATCCAGGAAATCGGGATTGCAATTAACATATTATGAACAATCTCACCTAGTTTTCTTCACCTTTTTATCCTCACAAGTTTCTGCCCTATGAGTTACAATTCAGTTCAGAAAACCTTTCTTAACTTTTTTTTTTGTGGTTTCTTTTCTATTTTTCATTTTCTTTAGTGAAACATTTCTTCTTAGTGTATTCTAAGAAATCACTGAACAGTGCATATTCCACTAGGTGTGTTTTCCAATCATCCATTTAAAATAGTTAAGATATCCTTTTTGATTAAATTTATGTTCCGGTATGTCATTAATAATCTCATTCATCTGGACTTCATTTTTGTAATTTGCAGCAGATTTCCATTTGTGTTAGAAGCCCTGGTGTTTTCCCCTTATATACTTAAAAACTTTCAGCAGATTTAGTTGTATTTACTTTCCAGTCCACAGAACAATTATTTCCAACCATATATAACTCTTCCTTTTTCCATTGTCGCATCATCCTGAGAAAAGAATTAAAAAAAAATAATTAATATTCCAATCATGGGAGCAGTACCACCAAATCTGTTATTTCATTTCAGTCATAATCAACTAATATCACTTTCATGTCTTCCTGTTCATTCAGTATATTTCCTGGAAAAATACACAGGCATACAAGATCTTTGGGAAATCTGCCTGTTAACCTCTTTTCTCTCTTTTAAACAACGTATTATGAATATTCCTGTATTCCATAGATTCAGGTCACTTCAGAGGCTGTTGTAGCTTATACTTGTCTGAAGGTTTTTGTTATTTTTCTAGATTCCAGTATTCTGAAGTGGAATTTATTCTTGCTCATGTTGTAAGAAAGCCAAAGTGTTTCAGGCTGGAGGAGGAAAAGCTCTCAATATTTGCCAGCTAGCCTAATATTGCATGACTTATGTGCATCTGTTCTTCTCTGAGAATAACCCTCAACTGGGTAGTTTAAACAGAGTTCAAGTTCCAAATTTATTAATCTTTGCTCCCAGATTTGTATTGTAACTTCTGATTCATTCAAGATAATTTTGGGGAGTGTCCTCTCACACTTAGTGGGGCTGAGAAACCAGGATTATCCATTTTCTGAACAACTGGTCTAACAACTGGACTATTGTAGAAAAAATGTGCATCATCAGCACTGCTCTCAACATTTTTTGCATTTTTAGTCACATACAGTTTTGTACAGATTTTGATGGGAATCAGGTCTGTTCCCTTAACCTTCACAAAAGACTAGTAGGAGAGAAAAAACATTCTTTTTCCTGGAACAGGCTCTTCTCAACACTGCTGGGTACCAGAAAGTAAACACTCAGGGAAATCTGAGGCTCAGCTTAAATAGTGGGGTGAGGGGAGATGTATTTAGGCCCCTGGAAAGTACGTGTTGAGAAATTCTTTGATGATCTTTGTGAATTTTAAATGCCAAAGTCTCAAATTATGCAGAATGTAGACAGACTGATTACAGCTGTGAAATTACCAAGTGCCAGAGAATATTTCCAGTCACAGAAACTCATCTGTGTTTACTAAAAAACCTGTTGGAATCGTCCCTAGAATAGCCTTAGCTCATGCCAGCTATCGATGTCAGGGCTTGGTTTGGAAACTGGTCGTTTCCATTTTCTTTTCCTAATAGGTAGTTTACTGGGTTGTGTAGCCTTTGAAGGTGAAAGATTTTAACAGTATGAAAGTCGTCTGTTCCGTGCCAGCTGGCCTCCACATGGAGAACAGACCTTGGCATATTTAGTTTACTAATAAAGACACATACCCACTGCATGCAGTGTTTTCTTTTAAAACTTGATGGAGAAAAGAGGAGCTTTTAAAGCACTGCTACATAGCATCTACTAACAGTGCCCACTCAAAGAATTTTAAAATATGGAAATTAAAAGTTGGGGGTTTTTGTTGTTGTTGGGTTTTTGAATTAATAATGATTCTTTGACTAATCTTCTTGATTTGTGTATCATTTTCCTTTAAAAGAGAGTGGCTGGGATAGGAGAAAACATCTAGAGAAATTGCTTCTTCCCTGGCAAACAAGTAGGCATGCCCTGGGAGAGCTATTCCAGAACTTGGAGAGTGGTAACTACGCAAAATACAACTATTAAAAAGTGTGAAAAGGGTTCAGTAACACTAGGGAGTCTAGAGTAGCAGCAGAGCAAAGAGGCTGAAAGAGAGTAACAGTAAAAAGGCACAGTCCAACTATCATGGGGGTGGAAAGCGAAGGTAATGGAGGACCAGAGTTTTCTCTTGGCAGAGTTTTCCACAAGCTAGAAACAACAGAGTATACTGAAGCCTGAAAGTATGACCCACCTTGCAAAGTCAAATAGGCAGAGAAAATTATAAATTACTCAATTACTTTTTTTTCCTGATCTAGTCTCCTCAAGTTTTCTCTGTTTAAAAATGTCTTGGGTTTTTCTTAGTATGCATGCCCATAAAATCTGCCTTTCTTCTTTCTAGTAGTTTTTTTGGGTTTTACTTTTTTTTTTAGCTTTAATTTGAATGACATCTGGTCTTTTTTGAACTAGTCAGATCCACCCAAAACTCTGGCATGTTCAGGGTCTTTTTATTTATTGATTTATAGATCAGGGTAAAGCAGGACTGGGAAGGAATTCAGGACAGCAATCTCATCTACCCTCTACCCAAAGATAAAATCACCTATATCTAACCATTTCTGAAAGATATTTTTCTAAATTACTGTTAAAAAGTGTAATTGATGCAGATCTCACAACTTCCCTGAAACCGTAAGTTCTTAACTCCTTTATCATTAAAATATCTTTTTCATAAGTCTCTTTCAGTGCATTTTAACCCTGTAACTTCTCAGTCTGTTCACAGAAGACAAAAAAGATACCTTTTTCCTTTTCACTTTACCCTTGTCTTTGTTTGTTTGTTTGAAGATATTTTTTGCTTATAATTAGCCTTTCCATGTTTTTAAGCAACCTTGGTTTTTCTTCAGAATAATTGAATAGAAGAGAATAGCTCAGTTGGAATTAGCCTATAACCATGTAGTCCAATTGCCTGACCACTTCAGCACTGACCAAAAGGTAAAGCATATTCAGGGCTTTGTGACAGTTTTTTCAGTTGTTCCACATGCCAGAAATAAACATAGCATTCTAGGACCAGTTTATAAATTACATTTCTCTGTTTTCACATACATGCGCACACTCACATATACATACACATACACATCTGTGCTCACTTATACAACTTCTCACTAGAATGTTAGAATTTTAAGGTTATTTCGGGGGGGGGGGGAGGGTGTTCATTTGGTTGTTTGTTGGGTGGTTGGGGTTTTTTTGGTTTAGATAAAGGTGGTATTGTTAATACATAAAATTGTTCCAGAAGTTGAACTTTTAGGAAAACAATAGATATTCAAGAATCAGGATAAAATTGAGAGAATGGACAGTGTTCAATATACAATATCAGTCCTGTATCAGTAAGAGAAATGCTACCACAGGTACATTAGCACAATACCTAATTTTAAGTAAACAAGTTGCAGTATTTTCTCTATGATGAAGTTAGAATAATAGTCTGAAAATATCCTCAGTAAGAAGCCTTAGAGTTACAATAGAACCTCTTTCAAATGTTCGCGACACACCACAGTCTTATAACATGACATCAGTCCATATAACAACAAAAACAGTAAACTCATCAAGTCCACTTGACTCGTGGACTTCCATTCCACTTCTAGAAGTGACTCATCCCTTCTATTCCAACATGCTTCTAGGTACACACTAAAATACATGTACACACTTTCCAAAGGAAGATAATTTCAAGTGTTGATGTCATAATGCTGGAGTAAAGCCTGCAATACCAAAATAAACAAGAAACAAGTTTCTGAAGCTAAAATGCTATATTCTTCAACAGAATTTTAACTCGTCTAATCCTTTGCAATTTATTTACAGACCTAATAAAGAAAGCTAAACCAATGAGTCAGAGTGCAATACTAAATTCAATACTGTTTTATGTTGATCAATACTATAATTTATTTAATGCAATTAAACATCTTTTGTGATTTTTGCCTACTGCACGATGTTCCTTTAAGTTGACTTGCTATTCATTTAATTATTGCAGGGAGATAGACATTCAAATTAAATTAAATCCAAATACTTTGACACATGGTGGGCATTTAGCAGCTGTTAATGTGAAACACTAAATTGAACAGAATCTAAACAAGAGTTTTAGATTTAACCCTCCCCAAATGAAATTGCTGTTCTTAATGTTTCTGCTGTTATTTTTACTTTTCCTTCTCCAGAAGAATTTTGCAAGAGAAAAACTTCAAAAGTGGTTAGTATTCATTTTTTTTTTGTGCCTGTGACAGTGGACACTATCTTACCAGTAAGCAGAATCTCCCAATATGGTTTGGTTTCTCTTTTTTTTTTTCTGCATGATTATTACCCATATTGTTATTCTTCTTTCACATCAGTTTTCATAATTGAGCTAGTCATATTTCAAAACAAATGCACTGTATTGCGCCATAGTAATTAACTCTAGAAAACCTAAATTAATTCCTAAATTTATATCTGACATATCAGGCATATTTATGTCCTTTCTATAAGCAGAAGCATCAAATGTATCTGTTCATTCAGTAAGTTAATCACATGCTGACCTGTTTTCTCACATTTGCTATTTACGACATTTTATGTTTATAACCACTTCATCATGAATAGCTTTCTATCTATTAAGAATTCTCATAGAATTATTGTAAGTCTAAAAGTTTGTTGTTTTTTTTACCTGAATCCCTACATCAGGGCTCAACAGAAAATGTGACAAATTAATCTTTTAATAAAAAGATTTGTCTTGCATTATTACAAAGAACAGCAAGATATCAGGACCTAGTTGAGTAGTGATAATACAGGACGTAAAAATCAAAGAGAAGAAAAAAAGTTTTTAACTTATTTTTTAAGAAAATCTTTTGACTTTGAGGGGCAATACGTTGCTTTTGAATGCTTGGAATTGATTAATAAATATCTGGTTGCATGGTGGAATACCTTTCTACAGCAGACATTTTTGTGGGCATGCAGATCCCTTAACGTACAGTGCTTACAAGATTAAGAGGAAAGATAAGTTTATTTCAGTTTTTAAGATGATATGAAGTATGAAGCAATTAGAAAGTAAAAGGGGGGATTAAATAAAAGTTCATTTCTAATAATATCTTAGAACACTTTCTAATAATTTAAAATAACAATTTTCAGCTGTACACTATTTATGTGGTAGAAAGTTGTAGTCCCATACTACTTATCAATGTTACATTTATTCCACTTTTTTAACTAGCTAACCACAGTAACTATTCATCAACTACTTAGCTATTCCTAGTATCATCATTATCATCATTCCTAGTATGATCACACCAAGCTGAGTGGTGCAGTTGACATGCCAGAAGGACGGGATGTCATCCAAAGAGACGTGGACAAGCTGGAGAGGTGGGCCTGTGTGTGAGAGGTGTGGCGTTTCAGTACTTAGAGGGGGCCTATAGGAAAGACGGGGAAAATCTTTTTAGTAGGGCCAGCTATGACAGGACAAGGGGTAATGGTTTTAAACTAAAACAGGTCAGGTTTATACTAGATATAAGGAAGAAATTCTTTACAATGAGGGTAGTGAAACAGTGGAACAGATTGCCCAGAGAGGTAGTGGAGGTCCCATGCCTGGAAACATTCAAGGCCAGTTGGACGGGGCTCTGAGCAACCTGATCTAGCTAATGGTGTCCCTGCTCACTGCATGGGGGTTGGACTAGATGACCTCTAGGGGTCCCTTCCATCCCAAAACATTCTATGATTCTGTGATTCTATCATCATTAAAGTGCATTAACGGTTTAAAAATCCCTATCTTTCCTGGTTTCACTGTATGATTTTCAATATTCATGGGAGAATCATTAAGTACAGCTAATATTTCTTTTCATAGATGGTGAAACCTGTTCCACTGATGTTAACACTTTGATTTTCATCAAACATAATATATCTAATAGGAAAAAAAAACAGACAAACTTATATAGTATATACAGTATATACACATATCACACTAACTACTGTTTTCTAAGTAATCAGTGCTAAATGTTTATGATTTCTACCTGCCAGATTAATGATTTATTTAGATACAGAACTGAAGATTTTTTTAAACAAAGGAGATATACAATTTTCTATGGCTCCTGTATGCCTTGTTGTCGTGGTTTAACCCGGTTGGCAACTAAGCACCACGCAGCCGCTCGCTCACTCCCCGCCCCCCTCCCTCAGTGGGATGGGGGAGAGAATCGGGAAGGGGAAAAAGGGTAGAGCCGAGGGCTGAGATAAAGACAGTTTAATAAGAGAAAATAATAATAATAGTAATAATGAGAATGATAACAAAATATACAGAATATACAAAACGAATGATGCACAATGCAATTGCTCACCACCCGCCGACCAATGCCCAGCCCGTCCCGAGCAACGATCAGTACCCGAGCGACTGACCGACCCACCAACCCCCCCGAGCATGACGTTATATGGTATGGAATAGCTCTTTGAACAGTTTGGGTCCTAGCTGTGCTGTACTCCCAGCTTGTTATGCACCTGGCCGAGCAGGAGAAGCTCAAAAAGTCCTTGAGCAGTCTGAGCACTGCTTGGCAACAACTAAAAACATCAGTGTGTTATCAACATTCTTCTAGTACTAAATCCAAAGCACAGCACTATGCTAGCTTCTGTGAAGAAAATTAACTCTATCCCAGCCGAAACCAGGACACTTGTCAATATGGCTTTGACTGAGGCAAACCCGTAAGAACCCATAAGAAAGTCTCAGATCAATTAAGAAGTCAGAACTGGAGCACAATTCTGATACCCTGACTTCCCTTTCTGTCTCTGAACCATAATCTCAAAACTAGTTGAGTTGAGTTGCATATTAACTGTCTATGCATTTTACCTTATGTATCATGTTTATTGTAAAAGTTTATCTTGAACAGTCTCATCACAAATAAATTTTCAAAGGTGTATTAACTGAATTACTCTATCACTTCAGAAAAACATTGAAAATGCAAAATTAAGCTTTTCGATAGCCCCTTAGTCACCAAAGCCAACTCTTAAATGTATATTTGCAAGAAGTTAGTATTTCTGTCAGCTGGTGATTTTATCTCCTTATGAGATGACTGGGTGTTTTTCTTTTTTTCCCCCTTTAATTTAAAGATATGTTGCTAAATGTCTGTCAGGACAAATTTAAAAGGTACCCTGTAGTGCTTTCTAAAATTTTATTGCTGCAATTAAGAAACCATAAAGCTTTCACAGGGTGTTGACTGTGTTCATGTAAAAGTGAACACGAAACTATTCACTTCTACATTACCTGCAATGACCAGACAGTTGGAAATATTTGATTATTCTTTTCCTCAACGATTCTCTCATTAACAAAAACATGTAAGAGGTGCACAATTTATCTCCCATTTTAAAAAGAAGAAAAAATCTAAGCCAGGTTAAACTTTGTGGTATGCAAAAGCAAAGACTAAACAACATGCTTTTAATTCCAATGTCAATATTCATTAAGGTTTTGTACAGTCTAGCTAAAAGCTAATCATGGTAAACTATAAGAGTTTTCTTCAACTATTTTTTTCCTCTCCTTATACAAGCATTATAGAAAATGTTTTAGCATTCTTTCAATCAAGAAAATGGAAGTATCAGAGTAAAGAGATACACAGTAAATGCTGACAGAATGATTAAGAAATGTCCTAACCTAACAGGCAGCAAAGGTAGAACACAGGACCCATCAGGATTGCTTCCCTCCCCTCATCTACCCTTTGATTCTGGCTCTTTTGATTAAGGTGTCCTTGTCACAGAAGTCAGTTTAATTCTATCACATCCAAATATTCTAGGTGAAGTATGTTGCACATGTGCAGACTGCAGGCTCGTTTGTCACTTTATTGCTTGCTGCCACTTTTGAAGGTAGGTGTCTGTTTGAAGAATGTGCAGTGGCTGGAGGGTCAGGGGATTTGCATAAAGCTTGGAAAGAACCTCTTCAGGCACAAGGTGTGGGATGATGCTCCTGCCTGGGTGCACAGAAAGCACACAGGGCTCAGCTTTGAGAAACTGATGTTGTGATACCTATACCTAGCTCCTTTATTTCTTTTTCCCCAAAATAGTGATAGCTTTGTAATACTTCCAGTGAACTGAACATAAAACTTTGATTTACCATTCTGTTGGCTAATTTTTCTTTCTCAGTAGTTTAATCATGATATGCTGAAATGTACTATTTCACTTTTTGATCACTGACAACTTTATTTTGAAAGTATTTAGGTTTCTTATGGTTAACTGAGTAATTTTAACCTTCAGGAATGCAAAGAACTGCTGCAAAGTAAAACATTTATTTAATCACATATAAGCTCTTACGTAATTATAGCAAAGACATGTAAGTGTACACAAGAAGATGGGAAGAATTGATTACATATTGAAATAAAAATTAGATTTTTTTGCATTTGACCTGGAGAGATAAGTTTGGCTTTGTTTTTTGCAGTTTTGTTTATTTGATTGTTTTTTTTAATTGGACAAAGGACAATTATCCTTACATTAGGAAAGCTCCTGTGGAATGAAGATTCATATACTTCAAAAGTTGCACATCTTACTGAGCTTCTATGACTAAAACATAAAAATATTTAATGACTTGTATGGTTTTATAGTAATGTGCAAACTTATCACACTTTCTTCAGCTGAAATGTACATAAACAAATATATACTTTGTATATATATCCAAATAAATATGTTCATACAAAATAACTCTTACATGAATGTCAGGTGCGGGGGAGGAATCAATCCATGGTAAATCAACATCTATGACTTAAACTCATCCAGAGCTGGATGAAGTACTCCAGGTGGGATCTTACAAGAGGAGGCTAAAGAGGAGAATCACCTCCCTTAGCTTGCTGGTCATGCTTCTTTTGATGCAGCCCAGGATATGACTGGCTTTCTGGGTTGTAAGAGCACATTGCCAGCTCATGTCCAATTTTTTGTCCACCAGTATCCCCAAGTCCTTCTCTGCATGGCTGCTCTCAATATGTTCATCCCACAGCTGTATTAATGTTGGGGATTGCCCTGACCCAGGTGCAGGACCTTGCACTTGGCCTTGTTGAACTTCATGAAGTTTGCATGGGCCCACTCCTCAAGCCTGTCAAGGTCTCTTTGGATGGCATTCCTTCCTTCTAGTGAATCAACTGCACCACTCATCTTGGTGTTGCTGTCAAGCTTGCTGAGGGTAGACTCAATCCCACTGTGTATGTCATTGATGTTAAAGAACATTCGTCCCAGTATGGACCCTTAAGGGGCACCACATGTTAGTGGTTTTCTCTTGGACACTGAGCTGTAACTGTAACTGACTGTAACTCTTTGGACATGACCATCCAGCCAATTGCTTATCCACTGAACTATCAAACCCATATCTCTCCAATGTTGTGGGGGACCACATCAAAGATGTTACAGAAGTCCAGGTAGGTGGCATGCATAGTTCTTCCCTTGTCCACTGATGTAGTAATTCCAGAAGGATCCTTCCAGAAGGATCTGTTCTATGATCTTCCCAGGCACAGAGGTGAGGCTGACTAGTTGGTAGTTCCCAGGGTCCTCATTTTTACACTTTATAAAAAGTGGGTGTGATGTTTCTCTTTTTCCAGTCACTGGGGACTTCACCTGACTGCCATGAGTTTTCAGCTATCATGGGGAGTGTCTTGGCAACTACATCAGCAAATTCCCTCAGGACCCTGGAATGTATCTCGTTGGGTCTCAAGCACTTATGTATGTTCAGGTTCCTCAAGTGGTCTCAGACCTGATCTTATCTTACAATGGGAAGGATTTCATTCCCCCAGTCCCTATCTTGAGGTGTAGAGGCTTGAGAGATGTAGGAAGAGAGATTATCAATAAAAACTGAGGCAAAAAAATTGTTGACTACCTCAGCCTTCTCCATGTTGGTTGACACCATTTCTGTCTTCTTTATCAGGAGAGAAACATTTTCTTTAATCTTCCTTTTCTGGTCAACGTACCTGTAGAAGCCTTACTGTAAGTTGAATGTCTCCATTTCATTACTAGTAGACAGAGCTATAGGTGACAAAACCTTCTAAACTAACATTTCCTTGGCAGAATAAAACTTCAAAGGGTAAAGGCTACCTCATTCTCATCAATAAAAATCTACCCAGAAAAACTAAGTAAATGGTTTAAAGATCTTCTGAGGTTGGAAAAAAGAAGGTTTATTTCTTTTTTTACAGATATTTAATTAGTGATTTAAAAAGATTTAAATGACTGTGACAGATTTTAAACCAGATTTCTTGAGTTGCAGGATAATGCTTCCTTTTTTCTTCTTTTTTCTCATTAAAATCATTACAGCATAATAGTCTTAGACAATGTGGCCAAAGGACTCTCAACTCAGGAGATTTTACTTAATTGAATTTATACCCAGGTACCACCAAATTCTGATGACTGATTCAGTTATTAGGTAAAAATAAATCATTATTTAAAAAACAAAAAACCAAACAAACAAACAACAAAACAACCCACTTAAATATATTTCCTTCTCCAGGCTTGATACAAGCCACACACCTCTCTTCCTCCCTTCATAGTTTCATCTTCCCTGTTTTTACTGTAGGTTACACTTGGTTTGTCCCAATGCACTCATCTTTCTCCTCCCACATGTCTGTGTCTCTTTCCTAAATACATGTGAACTGGGATCTCAAGGGCTTCCCTTTCCAGCTGCAGTATTGGGGAGAATGGGGCATTCGCAATGGTGTTGGAGTCACCTAAACTTGGTTGTGACCATCTCAAGGTACCTCAGGGTCTCCTACACACAGGGGATTCTGTAGTCCCAGCAACCCAAACCCACTATAGTACAAGTTAAACACGGTACAAGTGTATAGCAGATGCTGGGGTTTTTTCTAGCCTCATTAGACTATTTGCTTGTAGACCTGATGGCATCAATGTACTTGTGAATATACAGAAGAGAAGCACACACCATCTAGGTGTTGACCTACACATTAATGACCTGTGATCCATGACCCCACTAAATGGTGGATTTCAGGAAAGCAGGCTAAAGAAATTTCCCTCAACTATGTTTCTAAAATAATGTACATCAACTTCAGGTTTTAAAGACTCCATTGTAGGAACAAAGATTGATGTATATTTTTTTTTTTGTGGTTTTTTTCTTGGTTTGGGCTTTTCCCCCCCCATATTTGTTTCACTGTGTTCTTCAGGCTCTACTGCTATATTCTGTTTCCCAAATTTCTTGGCCTATGGATGTCTATCAACATACAAAATTTCAGGGACATCAGTAATGAGCACTGCAGATATTACACACTCTGCAGCTGGTAGAGCAATAAAGATGAATGTTTTTTAAACAACTTGAAAATTAGTTCCCACAGTACTACAGATCAGGAACCATCCCCAAATTACATTTTGCAATATTCTGTTCTCAGGTCTGTTCAGTAAAATCTTCAGTTCCCCTTGCTGCTCAAAGGTGTTGGAACAGTCAATATACCTGTTACTTACATGACTTATGTAGTCATCTGAAATCTGAATACCTGAAAGATAGCTGCTTAGTATCCAAGACTAATGTTGGCTACTCCTATCTGAAAGGGAAGGACTCTCAGGTGATTTATACGAAATAGAACTGTACATAAGGGTGATTTCTCATTCTTCTCTTCAGCTTAAGTAGAGGGGGGTCACAACATGCAATCGATTTCTTCAGCTTGCTGAGGGCAGTCACTGCTCAATCTTTCTGCCTCTCCTTTTCTCATTCTAAATGATGAATATAACATATCTGCCTGCCTTACAGTCTTTATAATGAAACTCCTCTTTTTGGATATAAAACATGAATAGCTGGGTTTTGTTCAGGGAAGTCTGAGTAGTGGAAGGACTACAGTGATGCACTTGCATGCTAGTAGATTCTCCCAAGTCTTTCCTTTCCACCTAAAAATTGAAATATTGGACAGTCTATTGTGTCTGAGCTATTGGATCTGTTTAAGACTGTATTTAGTTGCTAGTCCTCTTGGCATGATTCATATATCAGTCTAGTAAGTAGAATTCCCTTCACAAGGCCCCAAGAGTACCAAATACATTTCATAAGTGGAAAGAAACCCCCTCCAAACACCATAAATTAAACATAACTTTATGAAATCAAAAAGTAGTACAAATGGTGAAGAATACTGAAACTTTATTCTGTGCAGTTCTTTTTCATTGCAGTTGCTCTATAATCTCTTAAGCAGTAGTTTCAGAGAACTGTAAATTATTTTTTCCCCTATTTTAATGGTCATATGCAGTACATTGGAATAATTTTAACAAGTCATAAAGCTAACTTCTGTATTGGATAATTCTGCTACAGTTTATGGCTGCTTCTTTAAAAGTACTCTGAAGGTCTTTTAGATTAAAATGGCTTAGTTTGATCCAAAGGATAAACTACTACAAAGCTATAAAATAAATGTTTACATTACACAAACAGCCAGTGCAGAAAAAGAATTTCAGTTGACTCAATGAGTTGACTCCATGAGTATTTAAGTGAAATGTTAGTACCATTATGTTGAATGTAGATGTAAGGTTAAAGTGTTAAGATCATCAATAAAACCCCAAAGATTTATTTGTGAAAGTGTATTCTAGACAGTACATGCAAAATACAGAATATAAGACTTTATACAGAGGTAAGTAATTCAGAGCACTGTCAGAAATTCAAGTATGTTTTCAGGTAGTGTAACTGGGACTGTACAGAATGGAGGAGGAAGGCACTGACAGCTGAATCCTTGGGAGTCACTACTGTGGGAAAAAAAAATCCAATGTCAACCTATTAACAGTTCTGGTTTTAGGTTACTCCAGCATAGTTATATGTGATGCAGGACATCACTGTAATTCCATTGTCCTGTGTGAGTTCAGGGATTTCCCTTTAGGGCATCATTTAGATAAACTGTATGTCGAGTTATACAAAATTGTTTGAGTATTTCTACAATTGCTTACCTGTTAAAGCAGTGATCTAACTTTCAGTTTAAAATTTGGGGTAAAATCTTTTCAGCAAACATTTCTTCGTCAAGCTAAGAAGTTTGTCTGTACATTTGCCTATAGCCACACTGGTTGCCAGGCTAATACTTTATAGACACAGTCTCTGCATTTACATCTCAGAAGTTCTATCCAACACAGTAAATTTTTGTCACATTAAAATGATACATATATTTCTACATAAACCATCCCTGATTAAAAATTAAGTTCTTTTCAATTACAGCCATAGATTGTAGCAGTAAAATGTAACATGAAGGAAAATGCAATTAAAAATGTAGTGAACATTTATGTAAATCAAAAGTCGGTAGTGAAGCAAATATAATGAGCTAGTCAAACGATGACTAAATCAGATTTGTTAAAGTTCTTGTAGGCATATATTTTCACAGAAACCAGACAAGAATGTTGTTTCTTTTAATTCCCTTTTTTGGACCAAATACTGGGATCACTTCTGAATTATTGTGGTCAACCCGAGTTACATGAACATAAATCTTATTTGTGCTACTTCAATCTCTGGGAATTACAGCCTGATGGACTTTATACCTTCATGACCTTAGTCGTACAGTCACTCAACCATCAAATCAATTATCTCTAGCCTGTGACAAAGATCATCTATATTTAAAATCTAAGGAATTAACCACAAAACCACTCTTGAGATGTTAACACCTGCCTTAATTTGTACCTCTCACATGTTGGAAAATGTCAAAGTTGTCACAGAAAATATAGTCTTTGAACAATTCCAAGAGATTTTACATCTTCAAATACTAAAGATAATTTTTATAGCTACCTTCTGTGATACTATAACCCTACATCTGCATGTGGGTAAGATTATCATAAACAGGAAGTGTATTCATATGCAACATTTTTTCTGTCCTTTTCAGAAATTCTACATATTCCATACTGCATCCAAAATAGACTACTGCTGCATGGCTTTTAAAATTTTTTCTTGTGTCAGGAAAGTCAATCTAAAAGTTTATGTGACTTCTCTTTTAACATTAAAAAAATGAATGGATGATGTACTACTACAGACTCAGTGCTACAAATGTCCCAAATAGAGGAAAAAATCAATGGTAATGGAGCAGGATACGCTTAATGCTATGTTCATAATAAGAATTAGTGTTGTAAAAGGAACATGCATTTTAGATAACAGGAAAACACAAAGATTTTGACAGACTAAATTCAGTATAACAATGTCTATTCTAGACTTCAGATACAATGAAAGAACAAATGTCGTCTCAGAGCTTTGGTTTAAAATAGCTAATAATAATCAGAATACTTTTATATAAATATAT
Organism: Gorsachius magnificus; assembly: GCA_034008185.1. Taxonomy (NCBI): domain Eukaryota; kingdom Metazoa; phylum Chordata; class Aves; order Pelecaniformes; family Ardeidae; genus Gorsachius; species Gorsachius magnificus. The sequence goes on from CM067081.1 coordinate 43,569,765, forward strand.
CTTCTCAGGAACGGGAGAAGGAGGAAATACCATGGTAAATATAGGTCAGTGGAAATAGGAAAGTTTTCAAACAGATATTGAATGAAGAAATAGAAATATGAGGGGAAAGGAAAAGGGAGATTAAATGTGTGGTTAGTTCCTTACAGTTAGAGCATTCTACATTAACCAGATATATTTCCTAGATAATTTTAATTTTTTTTTAGAGAAGCAAATTGCACTAAGATTGTATTTGGCATCTGTAATCTATTTTTTCTCTAAAGAAATCTTAAATATCTAAGTCTCTCTCCGAAGTGTGCAATATATAATGACAACTAAAAAAAGTGAGGATAAATTAAAACACTGGAAATTCAAAGAAAGGTTCTAACTACCAAAGTCCTGTTCTAGGGAACATTACAGATGGAATCGTAGACTAAATAAACAAGAATTTCAAGATGAAATTATAATGAAAAAATTCAGTAATTCAGAAACTTTGTCCTTGTGTTCTTGTCTTTCTGTAATTTCTAATTTTCTTAGAGGTTGTTCCAAAACCAATCCATAAAGAATTCAAAGGAAATCATTAAGAAGTAAGTATAAATTTCCACAGTATTTGTTTCTGTAAATGTTGTGTATGAATGGAGAACAGTCACTCTTATGTCTGTTCTCATAGTATGCATCTTTTCTTAGTGACAAACACCGATGATGGTATTCATCCACCAAAAATAGATACTGACTCCTAAGATAGTCATCCTTAATTCCCTTTAGAGCAAATGGAAAGGACTAGGCACTTTCTAGAGAGTAATTTACCTTATTCTAAAAGTAGACATAAAGTAAGTCAGATGAATCACACACAAAATGTGCTTATTTCTCCACATTAACTATCATATGAATCCAGGATGGCCAGCTCAGATGTAGATAGTTACAGTATTGATGACTACATCTAGATGAGATTATTCACCAGATTGCTTACTTTGGATTCTACTTTTATCCATTTATTAAGTTAAATGCTTAAGAGTTTCTACCATCACCAGAAATCACTATCATTGGAATTAATAAAATGTATGAAATACAAAATTATGCAAACTGAAGAAAGTTATTTCAGCAGCAGCCCAACCCTGAACCATAGTTCTGTGTTGGAACTCTGTGAAATGTAAAACTGTAATCATGAATTGTAGAAATACAGGAACCTGATTTTGAGAAAGCTTTTTAAATTAATCTTTTTGCATCAACTGGCACTCATTATGAAGGTGAGGAGGGTATTAGAAATATTGAAGTAAAAATATGTGTATTTTGATTAATAAAAAACCCTAACAAAATAAGTACTCTATAAAATCATTAAAAAAAAAAAGATAAGGATTTAAATAAATACTTAGCAATATTTCAACTACAGTCACTTTCAGTAAGAAACTCAAACTTATACATCTGTGTCTAGTGGAAGGGGTTCAATAATTCCAGAACCTACTGCAGCTTTAACAGTTATGTAAGTAAATGAATCATTAGCAAGATCCAAGATCCATTTGCTTAACAGCGGATGGAGTCTCAGAGGATTAAATAATCAAAATCATTTTTCTGTTTATATTTACAGTTAAACATAATGGTAACGAGACAGATTTATTTTTTTTTCTTGATTGTGGGATGTAATAGTTACAGAGAATCAAGATGCATCCTTGAACCTAGTCACTCAGAGAAATTAAAATTAAAAATTAAAACCCTCCAGCATTCTTAACTTCACACTTCATAAGCAATGATGAGATCTTCGTCAAACTCTGTTTCTTGAGTAGTCCAGAATGTCATAATCAAATTATACAACAATCATAATAGATTACAAGGAAAGAATATATCTTTATGTAATGTTCCTACATGATGAACATTTTGCGGTACTCTGTTACCATCTCCCTCCGCAGTGATTTTTTTTAATTTCTAGCTCCTGAAAACTGGAATCAGTTTGACTATTCCATATAATCTCAGTTCAGTGCAGAGAACTTCACTAAATAAATATTCTGGATCTACTTTTGCTGAAGCAAGTTCTTAAGATAAAAGGACTCTAACTTGGCTTCCTTTACTATGTGTCTTCAGGGTGTTCATGTCAGTATCTTATTATTACCTACCGTCTTCAATCTTGTTTAGTTACGAGTCAGCATAGCCATTTACTTATCATGCAAACAAAGTTAAGGTTATGTTTAAAACAATAGCTTCCAGCCGTTTCCTGCTCCAATCATTAAAAATACAACATTCTGGTCAATTGAGAGACTAGCTGCCAGTTTTGTTCAAAAATATAATTCAGCAAACGTAGTAAATAAGAAATTAAACTGTAATGTAATAAAAGGCTTTTAGATTGACTTGCACAGTGTTGTTGCTTGGCTGCTGTGTATAAAAGATAAAAATAATGTATGCAAATTAGATGAAGTTGAAATTAAAGATGTCTAGCAGAGAAGAGCTAAAGAAGTCAATTTTATTTTATTGATTGTAAGTGGATAAATAATTCTCCAGTAGGCATAAAAACAGCAGAAACATGTTACTAAGTTAATCTGAGCTTTTCATTCACTTCTCAACCTCACTTGCAAACTCTTGGGGAAATAGTTACTGAATCACAAAAATATATAAGGCCACTGTCAGTTCAAGGTGAATTTTTTGTGTTTGTGTAGAGTTTGTGTAACTCTATACAGATTGTGCATAGAGTTATTTATTTTAATATAAATTAATCAGAAATATTTATTTTGATTCCAATTTTGTTTTGAACTATAGCTCCAGAAACAAATCTGGCAGGGAAAAAAAAAAAAGTGAATAGAGGACAAAGATCTTTTTTTCTTATTTACTTAAAGAATAGAGGTGAGACAGAATTATCACAAGAATGCATCAAATATGGCATTTATTCTATTATTTACAAGATTATCACCCCTTGTGCTCCTTATATTTTCTACCTTTTAACTTACATACACTATTAAGCTATTAACAGTTGCTCAAGTTGCAGCAATAACACAGCTCTTACTTTTTATTCATGCCTTCATACTTTCTGTATCACTCACTCATCTCCCTTTAAAAATGTACAAGGCCATTTATATCATTTTTCCTTAACTTCATTAGTAATTTTCCCTAATACTAAGTGCAAGATTGCTTAAAAATCTTGCACATATATTCACAGATGCCCAGATGAATGGCTATGGAGTGACAGTACAATGCTCTTTTCTTATTACACTATTTGTTACTTTTTTGGTAAGATGTATGCATCATTTTTATCACTTGCAGCCTTTGTAAATTTTAAGATCTTTGGGAATAAGGCTAATCTTTTTTAAAAAAATATGCACAAAAAACCTAACAAAATAAGCTTCCATCTTTGGTGCAAATACAAACTTCTAAAATGCTGTCTGGAAACTCCCAGATGTTTGAGCATTTTATCATTCACAGCAGTATTACTGCTTCCATTTTTCCAAAGAATTAGGAGAATAAGGGAGATAAAGGAATACATCATGAACCCCCAGGAGTAGCTACTTGCCTGAGGAGAGCTATTAAAGCCCTTTGAGAAGCTGTTCTGTACGTTCATCAGTAAGGACTATGTAGCCTCTGTGTACTGTGCATAGTTGTAAAGGAAATGTGTGAAAGACTTAGGAAGGTACCTACATCTCTCAAGGCCCTATTCAGGTTGTTTAATCCTAAAGTAACTTTATTTTCATTAAAGTCGTCACAGCTTCCAGAGTTTTAATGCAAAAGCAGCACACAGAATTAACTAAACTATATATCTTCTTCATATCGGTAAGATTAAATGCTCACATTATTCTTAAGTATGCATAAAACATATAAAAAAAAAGAATAGCAATCTTGATAGATTCTGGTCTCAGCAACTCTTTGTTTTGTTTTGTTTTACTTCTCCTTCATTATTTCAGAAGGTTGCTTCTTTGGTACCTAAAAAATTTAATTGGGTCTTGTAAAATATTGATACTGGGCTTGCTCCCATGCAAATGATTCTGCTTGGTGACTATTACTGTTGTTGTTTATGTTTATGTGATTATTGCAAAAATTTCTGAGTAGATGTATGTGAAACTGGTATTCAAATAGAAAGTTCCCTGTGGGAGCTGCTGAGCAAGTTCTGGAGGGCTTTAGGGTGGCTGTGTTTACAGGCCTTCCAGCATGACCTCATGATCCAATGCCAAGCACAGTGTCATCATTGTTCCCTGCCAGTGACATAACACTGACTGTCTCTACCCAGCTTTGCTTCACAGGTCTGTATCTAGCACACTTCTAATCAAACCAAACTTTAAAATCTGCTGACGTAAGAATTTTCCAACCCCTAGACCGTCACAGAATCATAGAATCATAGAATGTTTTGTGTTGGAAGGGACCCCTAGAGGTCATCTAGTCCAACCCCCCTGAAGTGAAGAGGAACACCGCTAACTCGATCAGGTTGCTCAGGGCCCCATCCAACCTGGTCTTGAATGTTTCCAGGGATGGGGCCTCCACTACCTCTCTGGGCAATCCGTTCCAGTGTTTCCCCACCCTCATTGTAAAGAATTTCTTCCTTATATCTAGTCTAATTCTACTTATGACTGTATCTAGACTGTAAATGGATGTATCTAGACAGTAAAGTAGCACGTTTCCACGTCACTACCAAGTATATTTTTTGGTTGACCACATTGCATAAATTCTGGTTCAATCTGAAGTTATCTTTTGGGATGCACCATCTCATTGGAATACACCATTTCATTGACTTCAGAACAAAACCTGGCTTCTACTCAGGTGACAATTCACTTCTGACAGGCAATTGGCTTAAGTTCCATATATTTTCCTATCCCACAAAAGCAACATATCCTCAGTTCCATGTTGCAATTATGTGGTAATACTGTGGGCTGCAGCACAGCCTTCATATCGTTTACAAAACTGAAAATTAAAACAAAAAATGCAAAAAGCACCCATATAAGGGCAGAATGACAACCACAACTTAATGACAGAAAAGGCATCACACAAAGTCCAAAGGACTTTAAATCAAGTACTAAGCAGTATGAACACATAATAATCTTTTCTGCTTGACTTTGGAAGCACAGATTATTGTCTGGAGTTAATGTATTCAGCTATATCAGCGTAACCAGTACCTAGTGACTCATATTTGACTTAGTGAGATATGTCATGTCATGAGAAGAATGATTTCAGCTCTTAAAATATACTTCAGTACAGAAGGAGAAATTCCCAAGTTGTGAAATTTACTAATATTCCTTAAGAACTGAATTCAGTCTACTCTGGGAACTCATCTAAATCATGATTTGGGAAAATTTTGCCTTTTTTTTTTTTTTTTTTTTTTTATTTTGACAGTGTGTCCCTGTGAGGCAAAAAGATCATGCATTTCATCCATTCAGAAACTAAACCTTGCAGAGGTCACCGTACACAAGATAATTCATGTAATGCTGAAAGTATGAGACTTTACCTTGAACTTATCACAAATAGGTAATCAGAGGAGACATTGCAATATGAGAAATGAAGTTAAAATAAGTCACCAATCACCTATGGCATTTGTCCAAGAATCCCAATGAAATCAAAGAACAAATGAATAGTGCCAGTAGGAAAACTATGCAATTAAAATTGTATTCTGCTCCCACTACATTTAATGAGTCTTCAACTAGTGACAAAAGAATCAGGATTAGACCTTTCATCATTAAATAGCTATTAAACCAGAAAGCAAGAAAGCTGACAACATTGTACTCCAAGAAACTATTGCTTTATCCTGGTGTTAGGAGAAAATGTTCTAAAACAAAACAAAATAAAAATCCATTAATGGAGGGGTCATAAACCACATAGACTAACCTAGACATTAGGGAGAAACTAGTAATGACTTTTGAAAGGTGAAATATGCCTACTAGAACTCTTTAAGGACTCTTGCAAAATAGAGGATAGAGAGAAACATATGTACTTAGTTTGATGCAGTTCCACATAACAGACCTTGATCCTCTGTAAAGTGTAATTACACTACCATAATCCCAGTCTATTGGAAAGGCCTTGCACACGTAAATAGTATGAGGTAAAATAAAGAATAGCCAGGACTAGAGAATCTTTCTGTATAAATAGATTACATAAAGTCTTCATGACTGCTATTATGTCAAGTCTTACTCTGCCATTGCTAAACATCAGGCTTTGAAAAGGTGAAAGCATAGGCAAATGTGCATAAGCAATTTAATTGTTATAATATTTAATAACAGGCATTTTCCTATGCATTTAGAAAAATCATTATGTCAAACCTCTGCATATCTTTTTTTTTACTTTTATGAACAGATAATTAAGGCAAGAATAGAACAATGCTTAAGGATAGCTATGTTGCTTCAGACAGTTATTTTGATGGAAACTTAAACGTATTTAGATTCCCAATAAAGATAGGTGCCTACAAAGCTTTTGAAAGTCTGTAAATTTGTTAGGTATCTATCAGTGAATATCATTACAACTAACTAGTTCATAAAGTGTAGTAAAGCTGAATCATAGTATTCAACATGTAAGCAATGTGTTCATTGTTTCGAAGAAGATAAATCATGTTCCTGTCATGCTCAAAAACAATTATATGTAAAGATGGACAAAGTTCTTTCCAGCTGTCCTTCAGACTGTCTACTATTGTTGCTATGGATGTTGAGAGTCAGACAAAATGGTAGTATTAGGACATTGTCATTCCATGGTCAGTGAAGAAACTAATTGCATTTTATTGGTCTTGTGCCATCTGTCTGCAAGCTTAGGTGCTTCTTTACTCAAATAGCATGGTCTTTGAGACAGACTTGTTTCTTATTCCTTGTTTTTAAATAACTAAAACCCACGAAGTCCTTGATTGACCTTGTAGGTAGTGGCATCACAATGCAAAAAATAATTGTATTATAACTCTTAATGTAAGATGTGGTTTTCATTAATTTTCCCTTTTCACCATTTTTACCAGCATTAATTAAAAAATAAGAGATCATACACTCATCTAGCTAAAATTGTCTCCATCTGGCCCTAATAATCTTGCACTTCTTTTTCCACAGAAGCTTTTTGTCAATATATTTATGTTTCTGTGGAGATGTAGCTTAAGTGTGGGAAAAGTTGAGATCATGGACTTTCCCAATCTCTTATTAATTTTTTAGAATATTTTTCAAATGTATTAACATATGAAAATGTCATTCGATCTTTTACATCCATGAACACAATACTGTCCTTTTTTCATCTGGGACAGAGTTAATTCTTATTCCTAGTAGCTGGCATAGGGCTGTGTTTTGGATTTAGGATGAGAAGAATGTTAATGTTTTAGTTGTTCTAAGCAGTGCTTACACCAGGCAAGGACTTCTCAGCTTTCCATGCTGTTCCAGGTGCACAGGAAGCTGGGAGGGTGCATAGCTAAGACAGCTGACTCAAACTTGCAAAAGGGGTATTCCATACCGTATGACATCATGCTTAATATATAAATTGAGGGGAGTTGGTTGGGGGCAGTGATTGCTGCTTGGGGACTGGCTGGATGTCAGTCAGTGAGTGGTGAGCAGTTGCATCACTTGTTTTTCCTGGTTTTTGTCTCTCTCATTCTCCCTTGTTGTTGTTCTTTTCATTATAATCCATTATTATTATTATTTTTATTATCATTAATTATTATTGCTGCTGTTGTTGTTACTGTTATTTTCTACTTATTAAACTGTTCTTATCTCAACTCATTACTTTTCTTAACTTTGCTCTTCCGATTCTGTTCCTCATCCCACCGGGGAGGGGAGAATGAGTGAGTGCCTCTGTGGTGCTTAGTTGTCAGCTGAAGGTAAACCACAACAAATACCAACGTTTCCTATTCAAATTTAGACTTGATTAATTCTACAAATTCACTTACATTTCAAATAGACACACTCTACAAGATATTTTTGAAAGCCATGCCTAGGATCAAATTCTGCCATTGGATTTTTTTTTTTCCACAGAGGTAACATTATTTGTTATGAATTTAGAAAAATAAAATCTAAATATTTTGTATAAAATCTTGTTTCTCTCCTCGATTTCTTGTCCAACAAGAAACATCGAATCCTGCTTATTTAAGTAACCAGTGAATACAAACTTACATACAAGTTTTAATATTCCAAAATACTAATACAAAGCAATTGAAAATAAATGAAAAAATTCTGATTTGAATTTTAACATTGCATGACTGTGGTACTTTGTTAACTAAAGTATGATATTATTTTTGGTACATTAGAAGTGTAGATTACCACGTATATTGCATGTTTAATAGAAAATATAGACTACAAATGGACAATTTCTAAAGTAATTATAGTAATGCTCACAGTATATAAATGCCACTGGAGTGAATGATTTTTGATTTATATGCATTCATGTGTTGTAGATATATTTAATAATTCCACTGATGCACAAAATTTGCTAGTACTGTAAAATGCTAAACTAGAGAGATCATTCAGGAGCTGTTTCTCCCAAATCTGTGATAATTTATATTTTAACTTTTTGCTTTGCTCCTTTAGCCTTTTTTCCCCCTTTTTAGCTAAGTAAAATAATGCACATATCAGTTAATTTGCCGAGGCTTTTCTTTTACACCATCCCATCCATTACTACATAGGCTATATTAGATCTAAGACTGTGCTCAGTTTAAGCCACTGTTTAATATAACTGATTTGCAGCTACTACACTGACAAAACTTTCCTAAGATTCTGTAAAATTAATCAAATGCATGTATTCAATAATTATTTGCTTAGTTTACGCTTCAAAATTTGCCATTCCTTCTTCACAGAGCATCTAGGTACATTATGATTCACATTAATATGGAAGTAAGTCTTGAGAAGAAAATACGACCTGGCTTTTGAAGACATTCTCTGGTTGGCAGTACTAGCCATAGAAAAAGTTTCCTTCCTTGATTCAAAGTACTCCTGAAAAAGTTTCCTTCCTTGATTCAAAGTACTCCTGAACTGCTGACTTTCAAAGCCTACGGCATGAAGCAGATTAAAAATGGTTATGTCCTTCAAAAATCATCATACGTATAAGCAAACATCTGCTGAATTTCTTCCATCTGCTGAATATATAGTTTTGTAAGAAAAGAAACTGGAGCTTTTTAAATTTTATGAACTCCTGCTGAGTATTCTTACAGCTCTATTATCCATGAGCTGCTTTGAACTAAACAGTAAATGTGCTCCACAGAAAGGACTCAGAGAAATGGTAAAAGGGTACAACAGGGGTTAAGAAGGTAAGGAGGAAAAGTCAATTTCCATCACTAAATCCACTGAGTACAGACTGCATATTTAGGGCCTTAGTGTACACAAAGAGCAAATTTCCTTCCCATAAACCCACTATGTATTCAGTGTGCCTCTACGATGTTCCACTGTGGCTGGGGTCAGCTACCCCAGCTGCAGTTCACAGCTTCAAGGCCTTACTAATTTTTTCCCCTCAGTGCAGTTATGGTAGAGATGGAAGGATAGACCTTGATGGAAACTATTTTGTCTAAATCTATTCTTCCCTGCAACATTCCCATTTTGAAGATTGGCAACACAGCAGTCAGTCGTAATCTTCAGTTCACTTAAATTTCACGATCAAGCTGAACTTTTGAGATAGGAACTTCATTGTCATATCTGGCCTCTTTATTTGGTAGCTAGATCCTTTGTGGATAGATAATGTCACTCTTTACTTCCCTTGGGAGGGACCCAAGGGTGACCATTGTGTCTTAGCTGACACTTACTGGATATGTGAAGTAGAGAAGGACAGTTACTTTCTGCCGTTACCCATATTTTACCACTCCAGACAAATTCTATTAATCACAAAACATGTAGGGAACAATTACTGTAATACTCACTGGACCTGAAAATAAACAAAAAAAATAGGCTGGAAGGGACCTCCAGAGGTTATTTAATGTAACCCCCTGCTCACATTGTTGCTGGCTTCACAGTTAGAGCAAGTTGCTCTGGGCCTTGTGGCAGGTATTAGCAGTATGTACTCCTGCACACACTGTTCCAAGACCTTTGGAGTTTACTTCATGATCTTGTATCTCACAAGAAGAATATGGATGCCCAAGACAGAGATAACTTAAGTACCTACACCCAAAAGTATAACCTATAAATCCTTCTCTTGCTTTCTTATGATTATTGATTCCTTGAGGAATCTATCATTCTCTAGGCATGGAACTGCTTCCAAAGTGGCTAAGGTCAGCATCTGAACATTCATCTTAACCCTAAACAGAAACATAGTGCTGTGGTTTAACCCCAGGAAGCAGCTCAGCCCCACCCAGACACTCATTTAATCCCCCACAGTGGGATGAGGAGGAGAATTGGGAGCGTAACAGTGAGAAAACTTGCAGGTTGAGGTAAAGAGAGTTTAATAAGTAAAGCAAAAACTGCATGTGCAAGAAAACAAAATCAGAAATTCCATTACTACTTCCCATCAACAGGCAGATGTTTAGCTGTTTCCAGGAAAGCAGGGTTACTTGGTAATGGATACTTGGGAAAACAAATACCATCACTCCAAATGTCCCCCCTTTCTCCTTCTTTCCCTGAGCTTTTATTGCTGAGCATGAGTATGAGATATGGCATGAGATATCCCTTTGGTCTGTTGGGGTCAGCTGTCCCAGCTGTGTCCCCTCCCAACTTCTTGTGCGGCTCCAGACTACTTGCTGGTAGGACAATGTGAGAAACAGAGGCCTTGACTCTGCATAAGCACGGCTCAGCAATAATTAAAACATCCCTGTATTATCAACACTGTTTCCAGCACAAATCCAAAACATATCACTGTAAGAGCTACTTTGAAAAAACTTAACTCTATCCCAGCCAAATCTATTGTACATAGTGAAAAAGCTAATTATCACAGTTACAGATTTCACCAACAGAATTGCCTTAGGCTATGTCTAAAACACAGCAGTAAAACTGAGCACAGCATAGAAGTTGGTATCTATAACAACTTTCATGACCAGAAATGGCTGTCCTTGGGTAAGGAATTAGGAAGCTGTGTACTCTGGTTGTTTCACTGTGCAGTCAGAAATATTAAGAATGAAAAGAAAGAGGTAAAAGGATCATAATCATATTTTTGTGATGATAACACCTACTAAGGAATGGTGCACAACTAGCTTTCCCAAAGTTGTCTGGGAAACATGCCTAACTTTTCAGACATGGTACAAATGATCTACATTTAGGGCAAAGCTAAAGGGATGTTTTAGACACTTAAAACCAGAGATACAGGGTCTGAATTCTTGTCTCTTCTATGAATTTATATGTTGCATATAATATACTCTGCTTACAATAGAGTGATGCATTAGAATTCAGACATCTGAGTTACTGTAACCAATTGCTTACAGTGAATCATCATGATACCTAGGCATGTTTACATGACACAGGTGACACATTTGTGTTTAACATAGGTGATAGGATAAGAAATTGTTAGGTATCAGTAACCAGGAAACAAGCCAAATGGAGCTGAATGTTTTCACTCAAAAGCCCTCCATCAGTCTTGTTTCTTGCAAAGCACTATAGTTTCACTTCTTTTGTTTGCTTTGAAAAATCTGAACTATTGATTTTTTTAAAGACTAGATTTTTTTTTCCTTTGAAACTTAGTTTCTATGCCTCAGGAAGATTAAGTTTCTTAAGACAAGATATACTATAATTAGAGGATATCAGATTGTAAATGAGGTACCACTTGTGGGATTTGAAAGCCTGTAGCTTTCAGAAAAACTCTCAGTAAAATATAATTATTCCAAATTCTTAACACATCACACTGAGTCAAGTTCAAGGGTTCATTTTGTAGCCAAATCATAACATTTTTCTTATTAATGAGAAAAGCATTTTAACCTGTTAAAAAGAAATATTTCTGGAAATCTCTAAACTTTTACTTGAAAGAGCTGTCTTCTTTTGTTTTGTTTTATTTTATTTTATTTTGAAAAGAAATTTTATTAGCTCTATATATTTTTATTCTAGAAACAGCAAGAGTAGACACAAATATAGCAGCAAGATATAAGAGCAGCTGATTAACAGGTAGAATCTCTGAATGAATAACAAACCTTTAGGTTGAGGGGGGAAAAGCTGCTAGTGAAGTTACATAGAAAAAATAATCAGATTTGTATTCAGAAATGGCACTGGTGGCAATTTATTTGAAGATTAAAGATGCTTCCTGAATTACCCTGAACTTTTTAATGTTTTCAAAGATGAGATTAAAATTTTATCTTCTCTATTCAAGCTAACCTCAGTCTCTCAATATTTAAAATTAGAAGATTGATGCTGTATTTCTAGCCTCCTGTACAAAATATATTTTCCTGATGAGTTTTCTTTAATCTTTAGGTTATAAAAATTGTAAGTTTTCCACTTTGAAAATTGTCATTTAAAGATGCAGAGATTAGGGGTAGAATTGTGTAGGTTTTGGACATTTATAAATCAAAATGAAAGGAAAGATGGTAAAGTGAAGTATTTAAAAACAGTTTTCTGTGCCGTGAGGGGCCACTTTCTCAGTAAGGTACATCTCTTTAGAAAGTGAGGAATCAGATAATATTAAACTTGTAAGTGCTGCTTGAGAAATAATTGATTAGTAGCAATAGGAACTTGAAGGAAGACATATAGGGATCATTAGAAAGTTTACTTTGAGAAAGAAGAAAACCATGGGCTACTTATGTGTCTATAATCTGACACATTTAATGACCACATTTAATGATTTTGGTTTATTAGTATTAAATATTTTTATTGTAGAGTTTATTTTTCATAGTGGAGTAGAACTGGTGGGTCTATGACAAGACAAAAGAAGAATTTTTTATAAAATGTTTAGAATTGCAAATATATGAAGCTGAATCCTGAAACAGAAGTCATTCATATAGTTGTTTCTAACCTACATAATAAACAAGGTTAGAATAATTAAAAAACAACATTATGATTTAACCTGATTCCTTCTCATTGGATAAAGATTAAATCCTCTCACACCAAACATAAAATGCATAATATTTTGAAAATCAAATTTTGCGATATCTGAAACAGGAGCTACAATTAAACAAATTGTCAGACTATGACATTCAGCAATGATTATTTTAACAGTTTTGTTTTCATTTGTACACTTTGCTTGAGAGCCAGTTGTCATAGCTATTTAATTTTTACCACCACATCACTTTCTCAAGATGTCTAAGGAAGCATTCAATTCTGCCCTGTACCTTTACTGTGTGCATATATTCTTTGCTTTGCTTTCCTAAAGGAGCATCTGTGTAAGTGCTGGAAGAAACTGAAGGCATCTATTGACAGTCTAATCACAGTAAATTAAAATTTGCAATTGTAAAAGTACTCTGCATAATTTTTATTTATATGAATCTTAAGGGAGAACTACACACTGATAAACTGAAGGACAACAATTATGTTAAAAGAAAATATGTATTTTATACATGTTAATCATAGTAGATAATCACATAATAAGATCAATCATTAAATATATATATATATCTCAAGGATTTAAGCTGAGAGCTACCAAAATAATGCTGATGTTACCCTTTCCAAATGGAATTCAGTATTCTGCCCTAGGCCTAGGTTGAGAATCATTGCCTCAAGGCACAGATTTAAAGGTCTGTCTTTAAATTTAATTGTACCAAAGCAAGCTGTCCGGTATCTTTCTAGGCTCTGGCTGGTGTTGTGACAGTCAGAGCTGGTGCTAATCTTATTGTTAATGTCAAAGACCAAGCGTGACAGCAGCAGACAAGATAGGCTCTAGTGAATGACAGAGTAATCAGTCTGGAATAGAACTAGTTCATCCATAAAGGATCAGGCTGTGGGAAATCACTATCAGCATGTCCACATGTTTATTTCTTTTCTCATTCTAATGGCAGTTAGATCACTTAACAGCATATTTCTTTGTCAAAGATTATTTGAAATTCATGTTATTCTAATACTGTAAACGTAAAGGAATAAAAAACATTAAGTCTGCCTGTATCATCAGTACTGACTATTTAAAGGTACAGTGAAGATTATTCTGTGAAAATAATTCCAGATATAATTTTAATAATTGCTTAAACTAAATGTATCCAGTCCCGCAAACTTCCCTTTCAGTTTTCAATCACTGTCATAATAGGTCATTATACATCTTTAACAGTCAAATTATTTAAACAAAAAAGGAATTTGAGAATAATTCCTACAGCAGCAGAACGATGACATGCTAGTCAATTTATAACCTTTGTGAATTCATAACACAAATGGACCAATAACAGTTATGGGCCTGTAGCCCTTAACACAAGGGCAGTAGCAAGGATTAGTTCTTAAAAGGACAATTAAGTTTCTGATAATTTTTGTTGGATACATTTAACATTTCTATATTCTTTCCCTGAAATCTGAATTTATTTTCTTGGATAGATATTAAGGTTAGAATTTTAAAGATTTTTAAGTATAATTAATTCACAATTATTATTTACAAGACACTTCCAAGATCACAGAAAATCTAGATGCTTAAGTTTATGGAAGGAGAGGACGACACAAAGCTATTTGTTTATGGCATGATGCAGGGATATTCATCAAGTGGGGTGGTCATCATCAGAATGATGAAAAAGGGTCTTAGCTTTCCAGTTAATTCACAAATGTTCATATATGACCCATATATGGTGATTGTTTTTATAAATAACAGAGAATTAAATTTTATGAATGCTAAAATATTTAGTTTAATGTGAAACTACTTCAAAACATTAAACAGTTTTGGTTTTTTTTAAATAAAGATGAAGCACTGTGTAATGTGATTAAATATAAACATTGTGCCAGGCAAGTTTATTAGCTATTTAGCATGATTTCAGTACATGTAACTACCCTTGTTTCATTATAATCAAGCTTCTGTGTGAAGAGAGGGACTGTTATTTTGTGTTTTCAGAGTAGCCTTCAGCAAAATCCACAAACGCCTTTTTATAACATATCCTCCCTATACAAGCAAGGTTGTTTGCCAGTGGAACAGAGGTGAGAACAGATTATCAGTCTTCAATCTCCTTCTCGCCCCTGTCTGTGATGGGGTATCCATGACCCTGCACCAAGTTCTGTGACAACTGCATTACAATAATATTACTGATACTCTTTGACTACAAAGATCTTGCAGTGTCCATTTTTTGCTACACAGAAGATCCTGTCTTCCTCTATCTGTTCTTCATGTCTGGCAATGACTAATGTGATTCCAGCTTACTGTGACATTTTATGCTGGGGTCTTACTTTAAATGAGAAAAAGGGGAAGAATAAGGCCAGGGTAAGGCCATCAGAATTCCTGCTGATGTGCAAGTCTCCTTGAATATGATTCAAGAATGCCTCTGCAGCACCACAGTATGCTCTGTATTCTATTTTCAAATTCATCTTTTATACAGCTTTAGGTGAACTGTGCCAATTTTGATCTGGCAAGAACTGAAGTTGTTTTTCTTTCTTTCAACTGCACAGTAGGACTCTTTCCACAAGACAGGTTTATTGACAATTTTTTTTTAAAGTCTTGGTGCTGTTGGCAACAACAATAAAAATATAATAGTTGTGCTTTTCTAAGCAAAATAAAATTCAAAATAATACTAATTTTATATAATATTTTGGCTCAGGAAGGTCACGTTTTAGATTTTGAGTACAATGTGAAACAGGTTCTCACTCTGTGGAACACAGGTCCAATACTTAACACCTCTTCTTAAATCTCATCTTTCAAACATTCAACATCAGCTATATTTTTGTCTCCATGTTAGGTATTTCAGTAAACTAGAATGTTTTCTTACAGCTAACTGTCTCTATCATTCTTATTTTCAGTTTCCAAAAAGCTTTTTTTGGATGCCAACAGCCAAAAATAAATATATTTCATATAGAGCAACCCATTCAAGTTGTTCAAGCCAATAGAAAATCTCCTACTAGCATTTGGGTAATGCTGCTGATCAGTAATAATAATTTTGACATACAGTAGTTGGGCTTTGAGCGAGATAATTACCTAGCTACTGGCAAAATAGTGGTGATCCACTGTTAATCCAAACATATTTTAATTGTAACAGAAGAACAGGTGTTCATTTATAATAAATTAATTTTCAAAATATTTCCAGGTGGATAAATACTTAATGCTTAAAAGCAATATAGTAAAGGTTAGATCTCAAATGTAGGCAATCAGAAGAATGAAAGCCAAGCATAAATAATAACCAAAATCTCAAGTGCATCATTACATGATTTGTTCAAGTGAACCTTTTCACCTAGAAACGCTGTGCAAACTGCATGTTGTTGTAGAGTTCAGTGTACTTAATTTACTTCCTATTTGTTTCTGGGTGATATTGCAAGTTCAGGAAACATCTTGGCTCTCCAAAATGCTACTTTCCAATTACAGCCTCCCTAAAAAAACATGCTTTTAAGCTCTTAAATTGAAAATGGTGAATTTTATTTTATTTTTTTGCAATGACAGGTAAATCTCAATTATGGAATTGGAACCTAGAAGAATAAGAGGATCAGAAGGATCTAGATTTTGCCTGCTTCCAGAAGACAATGAAAATAGGACTTTTAATGTACAAAAAAAACCCCCAAACAATCACAAAACCAAAGATACATAAAAAGAAGGGAAAAAAGAAAGAAACAGAACAATAGAGCAGAACATAAAACATTTTTGGTTATTTGAATAAATATTGAGATATTAAGCTTATCATGGGGGATGGATGAGGGTTAAATTTTATATTCAGTTTTGCATAGCTGCTGAGGGATACATGGTGTTCTTTAAAAATAAAAATATACAGTCTTTAAAGTAATAAGGAATCTTGCGCCTTTTGCATGTTCAACATTTAATGAGAATCCTCTTTGTACAATTACAAGGTTATAGTCAACAACTAGGGTATAGAAATATCAAATTCTAATTATTGGACCAAGATGATTCTGTCTGAGATGTATCCATCAATGCAGTGTACTTTATGAGCAAATACATTTTAATTAGCAAGTTGACAACTTTTAGTTTTTATGTGCATTTGCTTAATCTTTCAAATGCAATCATCCTACTACCTGACTGTGTCAGGCTATTTGATTGCTTTATTTAATTTCAGCATCAAATGGCCAATTTACAGAAGGATTTTTATATTTGCTTTTTTTTTGGTGCGGTATTTTTCATGAATTGATTTCAACTGTATGTAATCAACATTGTAAAAAAAAAAAGTAGTTCAAAAGAACAGATTAAAAGATAAGAAAGTATGCAAAATTAAAATAAATGGCATCTGTGAAGCAGATTTAATTTCTGTACTTCAAAATGTGCCGTATTGTAATTGCAAAGATTTAGGTAAATTTAACTACTTTATGTAAACTTAATAATGCAAATCCAATTGTGTTTCATTTATTTTAAGTCAATTATGCTGTGAAATACATTTCTTTCAGTTTGCAGGCAGCACTGGCAGTGCCCAAACTGTTTATGTGGCTTCAAATTAAATTTTTGGATGTACTCAAGACGCAAAATAGAGACAAAATGAGGTTAACAAAAGAATGATCAAAATGAACTGAGCCTTATAATTTACTCTTTCTATTCTTTAAGACAGATGCATGAAATATAGATATATATTGAGTCTATAGTAGCCTTAGAGCATACCATTTTTCACTGCCTTACTCAAGAAGGGGAAAGTGGTATTTAGATAACTAAAACATTGCAGGGACAATGTTTATAAATTACATATATGTTAACTAATAGTCTGGAGTCATGTTCTGTCTTCAATTAAATGTCACATACTTCATGTCACTGTCAGAAACAATAAAAGAAACGCTTCCCACTCTAAGACTTTTGGGCTGACTGGAGGGCAAAATAAATTTTTAAATTCCTCTTTTGAGAAAATGATGGTCAGTTTTTACAATACAAGTGTTTAACACTGAAAATTGTAACTTCTGAAGTGCAGACATATAATTGTTCCAGAAAAGCCTTGATATTCCTCACAAAGGCATGACATTTATTTATTTTTCAAATTATGTATATCAATATTCTAATGTTCTTCAAAACATTTCAACTAATCCATAGCTAGTCAATTGACTCTCTTCTCCATTCACTCCTTCTTCCCAAATTATTTCTTAAATGACAAGGAGAGAGTCCAGAAAACCCAGACAGACTTTATTAGTACATGATTAGTAGTCAGATAATTTAACAGAAAGGAAAGCAGAAAGGGAAAAAAAATTGTAAATTTCTCACTGATACTCTTTCGCAATTTCTTTCTGCATGAAAAAGAATAGTGAATAAGGTACTAGAAATCTTTTTTTCTCTATACTGAAAGCTATGTCTGAGGAGCTGTATTACTAGAAAAGCATTTGCAAGCAGATAAAAAGTTGGACATTTGGGGAAGCTCCTTTGATTTTCAGAATTTTCTTAGAATAAGTACAAGTTGGTTTATCAGTGATGTTCAGAAGATACAGTTAACTGTTGGAAAGATTTGTTTTTTCTATAAGAACTTGAACAATTGGCTGAACTTTTGGGCTCAAAGAGTTGTAGTAAATGAGGTAAGATCTATCTGACCGCCAGTGACCAGTGGTGTTCTGTAGGGTTGAATTTTAGGGGTACTTTTCTTTAATGTTTTTATCAATGGCCTGGACATGGGATTTGAGTGTACACTAAGTTTGCCAATTATACTGAATTATGAGGAGACATTGATGCCCTTGAGGATAGAGAGGACTTACAGAGTGGTCTTGGTAGATTAGAGTGCTGGGCAATTTCCAAATTCTGCAAAGCCTTTGACACAACATCCTTCTCTCTAAATTGGAGAGCTATGGATTTCATGGGTGGACTGTTCGGTGGATAAGGAACTGGCTGGATGGTCGCATCCAGAGGGTAGTGGTCAATGGCTCGATGTCCGGATGGAGACCAGTGACGAATGGTGTCCCTCAGGGGTCCGTACTGGGACCCGGTGCTGTTTGATGATATTCATCAATGACTTAGACAGCGAGATCGAGTGCACCCTCAGCAAGTTTGCGGATGACACCAAGATGACTGGTGCGGTTGATACACCAGAAGGATGGGATGTCATCCAGAGAGACCTGGACAAGCTGGAGAGGTGGGCCTGTGTGAACCTCATGAGGTTCAACAAGGCCAAGTGCAAGTTCCTGCACCTGGGTTGGGATAAACCCCAGTATCAGTACAGTCTGGGGGAAGAAAGGATCGAGAGCAGCCCTGCCGAGAGGGACCTGGGGGTACTGATGGATGAGAAACTAGACATGAGCCGGCAATGTGCGCTGGCAGCCCAGAAGGCCAACCGTATTCTGGGCTGCATCAAGAGAAGTGTGGCCAGCAGGTTGAGGGAGGTGATTCTGCCCCTCTACTCTGCTCTGGGGAGACCTCACCTGGAGTACTGCGTCCAGCTCTGGAGCCCTCAGCACAAGAAGGACATGGAACTGTTGGAGTGGGTCCAGAGGAGGGCTACTAAAATGATCCGAGGGCTGGAGCACCTCTCTATGAGGACAGGCTGAGGGAGTTGGGCTTGTTCAGCCTGGAGAAGAGAAGGCTGCAGGGAGACCTGATTGCGGCCTTTCAGTACCTAAAGGGGGCCTATAGGAAAGATGGGCAAAATCTTTTTAGTAGGGCCAGCTGTGACAGGACAAGGGGTAATGGTTTTAAACTAAAACAGGGTAGATTTAGACTGGATATAAGGAAGAAATTCTTTACAATGAGGGTGGTGAAACACTGGAACAGGTTTCCCAGAGAGGTAGTGGAGGTCCTTTTCCTGGAAACTTTCAAGGCCAGGTTGGACGGGGCTCTGAGCAACCTGATCTAGTTAGCAGTGTCCCTGCTCCCTGCAGGGGGGTTGGACTAGATGACCTCTAGGGGTCCCTTCCAACCCAAAGCATTCTATGATTCTATGATTCTTTTCATGTCTCTACATATTTAAGCTAAACAACATTTTTACTTCAAGGTCATTCAATGGAAATTCTATGACATGTAATGTGAGAAAAAGGGGGAGGAAGGAGGAAGTGCCTTTTAATATTTATTTAATTTGTTGATTTTAATTTCAGTAATGGTTCCATCAATCTTCTCTTAAAAACAAACAAACAAACAAATAAAAGAACAAAAAAAGAACAGAAGCTCTTGATCCATGATACTTTCTCTGTATTATCTCATTTGTGTATATTTTTGCTAACATCTACCCTTATTCATCCTTCTGTGAGGCAGGCAATCCATTTTCTCATATTTTTTTCTATAATTCTAATTTATTTTCATTACCATTTCCTGAAACACTCTTCTTCTGATCAGCATAGCAGTTTCTATTAAGCATAAGAGTTTCTTCACTTGAACTTCATGCACGCCACATCTCTACTGGATAACACTCTGTCAACCAAGAATTATTTTATCCATAATAAAATTGTATATTCAAGATAGCTTTTATTGCAGTGTTCACAGATGTTAAAATTACTTTAGAGAAAGGCTTTGACTTGGACAGAATTGTAGAAATGTAAAAAGTATTCCCCTTCAGTTCTCTGAATTAATTTACAGATCCTAAAAACCCTGAAGAAAAATTTTTCTGTTAAAGTGAAAGGTACACATCTCCAGGGTTTTAAATCAGTATGTGCTCATTTGATTTCTACAAGCAAATACCTCAAATTTGCAACATGATGGAAAGGTGAGAAAAGGAAAGCTTAAACTTCTCGCTGAAGAGAGGCATTAAAAAAAAAAAAAAACAGTCACAGGCTAATATTTACTTTAGATTTGTAGACAAGTGTTTGAATTGCTTCCTTGGCTGTGCAGAAGCAAGAGAGATGATTTAAGAAAACTACCTTAACTTAGATACATTGTGAAAGGCTTAAAAGTATCTCAAATAATTGAGAAACCTGGTGCTTCAACGAGTTGCATTGACTTTTGATTATATTTTAAACTTTTTAAAAATACTTTGGTCTGTACTCCAAGTTGTTTTTCTCTGGCTTGTCATCACAGAGAGACACATTCATAATGAGACAGGAAACAAAGGGTTTGAGTTCCATATTTGCTAAAGCTAGCTGTAGGAAATTAAAAGATCAAAACAAAAGAATGACTTTTACTGACATTTCTTGGTGACAGAAATCCATCCTTTCACTTCCAAAAGTCCTAACCTCCTGACTGGCTCACATAGGCAGAGGAATTATACAGGTTTCTTCACTCTGACTTACATCTTACTTTAAGATCTTACATCTTACTTCATAAGGTGTTCAGAATCATTCCAAATGTAGTGTATGTTCCTTATCACTAGAAAAATATTTGGGAATGTAGGTATAGAGTTCTCTCTGATATTTGCAAAGTCCTGTTATTGACAGGCAAATTATACAATTCATTTCAAGGTAAGTTTCACTAAAAGTTAACATGCACTATGAGGTGCATGTCCTGTCAGCAATATTGAGTGTATTCAGGGACTCAGTTTGGTTGCCCACATAAAAGCACTTAATATCATTTGAAATGCTCCAGGATATTTAGGGTGGTCAGCCTTATGTGTCTGAAATATATTGTAGAGGCATGTCATGGGAAATTTAGGTGGGGTTTTCACAAGAACAGAATCATTCCACTCAATGACGTATAATTTAGGACTTATTTACTAAGCAGATATAGATAGCAGGTGGATCACAATTTCTGTTCTCAGATTTTTGTTCTACAACACACAGAATATACACTAACATCAGTTAAGGCCTCAGCCCCTCCACTCCAGTTTAGACCAGCACCATTGACCTAAGGGAACAGGAAGTTTACTCTGACCATGCATGGTGCCTGGTCATGGCTGTCAGTCTAGCTTGGGTGTGTAGCATCTCTACCTAGATATCAGCCTTCTGATATGCATGTCCCTCCCCAGTCCCCAAGGGCTACTGATTCAGATGTCTTAAGCATAAGGTTAGCAACAGCTATGTAACAAAGCAGAAATAGTTTATTGCTGCTTTGGTTTTCAAGTTTCTGCTACATAAATCTAGCTAGTTATAGAAGCAGGCAAGGACTCTGCATTTCTCTGTGCTTTTGGGTAGGCTTTACTCTACTACACCAGACCTCAGACGTTTCTGTAACAGAACCTGAAGATCAGCCAAGACATCACAGGACAATTCAAAGGACACTAGACCCTTACACATGTACAGCTGAATTAAAACCTTGAAATAGCATTCCACCTGGAATTCAAACACCTAATTCCCCGTTATAAACATGTATTGTCATTTTAGACTCTTCTTGACACCTAATTCATTGTAAATGGCTGGCAAGCTTTGACACAACACTACAAAACATCATTTGGATCATTGTTTGCCTCATCACCTTCTAACCAGGTGACATATTCCAGGACACCTAAAAAGGTAGTAAATGCCTAATGTTTGGGCAACTGAAGCCCTCTCCTTGTTGATACACTCACTCTACAGAGCAATTCAGCTCACCAAATGTAAATGTCTGCTCTAGGATGTGATATTAACTTAAGAATTCATTAACTGTACTGAATGGACCTTTTTTGACTAGGGTGAGTTTAAACACTTAGCTGTTATATAGATACTTATATAGTGGAGCTATCTGAATCTCTGAGGTTCAGACCTACTTTAAATATTTTTCTTAGATTCTTAAAAATATATTATCCAATCAGTGAATCTTATTTAATTAATTATATGAAGTAATAAATACTATTAATAAAAAAAGGGTATAGAAATAGTTTTAAAGTAGATACAGCATCAGCTTGGGAAATAAACACACAAAAACATCTCTGTATATAGGTATAAAAAAAAAGTAATTGCCACAATATTTTGGCAGTAGACCTTTATCTCCATTGCTGATGTATCTTCACCTCCATTTCCATAAGGGAAATCCATTTTTATCTCATGACTTACATGTCCCTTAAACCATTCTTGCAGGTTGATGTCAAGTAGCATAACTATCTATTGGTAGTGGCTGGGGAAATCCTGCCTGGTCCAGAGATTCAGCTGTCATAATTATGGTCATATAAGCTTTATTTAGGCTCTGAGCAGTGGTCATCTTTCCACAGTTCTTTCAGTTATGCTTCTGTCTTTTGCAAGTTTAAAATAAATTACTTTTCCCACTGTATGCCATTTACAGTACTTTGTCACCATCATCACTCTCTACTGTCTCCCTACAAAGAAGTATGGGACCTACCAGACTGCCTTTGTAACCAGTAGTAGCAGTTCAGAAATATGGAGTGTAGCCCACACTGAGTCACGTTCAAGTAAGGGAGCCAGAGGCTTCTGTTGGTGTCCAGTAGAAATACTGGAAACATAATTCCTCCGTGCATGGTTGGGGTTTTCATGGAAATCTTTCTCCTGATCTGGTCAGGGTAGTCCACATATGGCTAATTTTACTCATCTTCCATCCCTCAAGAAATTAAAAAACATTGAAGGATTTTGCTCTAGAACTTCCAGATTTGAATACAGTGAAAGCATCTATATTAATCCCCCACTGACTTTACAAGAAGGGCCCTGGTAACAAAAATTACTTGGAAGTTTTCTTTAAACTGAATTATTACACCTTAGAAATCTGCCACCTTCAACAGTGCAATACTGGGAATTGTGCTAAAAATTCTACAGTCTCTCCAATCTGTTCTTGGGGTTTAAAGAGAATTTTTAGTTTGTGCATTTCAGAGTACGTGGAAGTCTTTAACTATATTTCTCCATTAAAGAAAGAAGGAAAAGCAAAGCAAAAAGAATAATCTTCAGTTCAAGAAGAAAATTATGCACTTTGGAAAATACAAAGAATAAAACTTTAAAATTAAGAGCAAAACTGAATCCAAAGAGTTACCCTTTTCTGAAGAGTCTTCCACTATTTTTTGGGGGGCAGTATATTTTTTTTTGTCTGTTTTTTTTAAGTGTTTTAATTCCATCACAGGTTTTAATTCCATCACTTCTGTTCTGCTGGAGTTCTGTATGTTAAACACCAGTTGTGTAATTATTACAGTTTCAGATTAGACTACACTAGGAACAGATCGTATACCCCTAACATATTGTTAAATGTTTCTGTGTTTCCATTAGATTTAACTACTTTAACCATACAGGCTGTCTGCTCTAGGAATGTTTTCTTTTCAATATTGTTCCCCTTAATGATTTTATTCTTTCATACTATTTAAATATGTCTATCTTCTCTCATCAAATCATATAGTGGTCTAGCATTTTTACTTGCAGGTAGGGGAAATAAGATTTAGTAGTCTTATGTTATGGTGGTTTAGCTCAAAAATCTTATAACCAGAAAAGTACATGGATTTCTTAAATACATTTTGTTTTAAATTTCAAAGTTTATGCATAATGTAAGTAAATATACTTCAGAGAACTTCAGTACAATCATACTTGAAAAACTTAGGCCCTTGGCTGTGGGACACAGAAGGGAGCAAAGCCTTTCAGTAAAGAAAATGTACAAGGAGCCCCTGACTTATTCTTCCCATTCTCCAGTGCTCATTGAAGTTATTCTTAAACTACATGTAATAATATTTGATAGATCTTACAGAAAAACAAAAAAACAAACAAACAAACAAGATATGGGATTAGACATTGTACTTTATGGCTGTTATTTCAGAATATGTGGAGACCCCCAAGAGACCAGCACATATCCATTGGAATTAGTGGAAAATCTCATAGTATTAAAGACAAGCACAAGCACAGATGTTTTCAGGAAATTAACACCATTCCCTGTGCTATTTATGCTCTCTCTGTGCTTTTATCATTCTCTGAATACTGGGTATTACATGAAGAGAAACAGAAAACTTCATTGCAAGGATAGAGGGCACTTTAACATTGAAATGGCAGTAGCCTGGAAGGAATAGATGTTTTAAATTTCCGTGAGTTCCTCCCAGCTCTCTCCTCAAGACAAGACAAAAACTTTGTAAAAATACAAAGAAATTCAAAGCAGCAGACTGAAGACTTAACTATCTTTTAATATTGAACTATAATATTGAACACTGCAGAAAATGTCGTTATATTTATAAATTCCTACTATGGCTATATATTAAATAATTGTGCATTTCCAGTCCTTAAATCTCATGAAATATTTAGTAGGACTATATAAGCTTCTCAGAAAAGTAATAAAAATACCTAAAAGTATGGAAAATAATGTATTGTACAAGGATCAAGTGATAGATGGGGACACAAATCTAGAAAATACAGGAGGGAAATGGTAAAGGTTTATAAAAATATATATAGCATGAAAAAAGTGAACTAAGAAAGAGTCACTTATTCTCAAAACCAAAAGAACTATTGCTTATGAAGTAAAATTAAGAAGTAAGGTATAGTCTGTTCCAGAATAATCTAGGAGAGTTTGTTCCTCATCCACTGTAAGGACTATGGAGTACACTGTCACAGAAACTTGTGAAAGCAGCTTACACAACTCATAAAGCAACTAGATAAATTTGTGGAAGAGGAATGCAAATCTTCCTTAAAAAAGAATCTGAGTTTCTGTCTGACTCCACGAAATTAATTTTTTTTCAGTTTGTATATTTAAAACACTTAAGAAGAAACAGAAATACTAACACAGCAATATTGTCATTATGCCTAAGTTTTTATGTATGATCATTGTCTAATTTTTCACATGATCTTTGCCTTACTTAGGTTAGGATTCATTTTGATGTGAAACAAGGTTAATCATTTAATGTCATTTTGTTTATGTAGAACCTATTCTATTTCTTCAGAACTTACATATAGTAGATATGATTATAGTAAATCACACAAGAGACAAAAGACAAAGAAAGATCTCTTAATACGGAATTTATTTTTCTGGTTAGTCAAATTGTGTTCTTCTTCTACAGAGTTCTTTTTTTGATGCTGAGACAGCACCATCATTACTTATGATAAGTGTTTTTTAAATGTTTATCATTTTCTGGGTGCCAGATTAGAGATATAAAGATCAGATTTTCTGAGTAGATGAGAATTCCCTTTTACAAATAATATCAATTCAATTCTACCACTATTTGCTGATACAAAATGTTAAACAGTCCTGAAAAACATCTGACATATCTTAGACTGGGGACTCATAATAAGCAGAAAAGTTTTATATTAATCTCTGTATTTCTCAGTTCTTTGCTGTTAAAATTTGAACTTCACAGAAGTACTACAATTAGGAATTTATGTTTATAATATGCCTTTTTTTGGTCATGACCTTTTTGTTTCATATTCAGAACAAGTTTTTACTTTCTAATGAGTAAAATGATGAACTACATAGAAGACAGAGGAAAAAAAAAAGATAAAATAGAGCAAATATACTGAGCAGTTGTTCAGTAACTGAGGACTGTCTTTTCCTTTCTGCTGAATGTAAATAAATCTAACAATGTAGATCGCACAAATAAAGACAAAATACGTTTGCACAAAGAGATTAAATGAAAACTACATAAGCAACTTCCATAATGGTACTTTATAAATACCAATGCTTAGATTAACAATATTCTGTTCTATGAGCTCTTTTTTCTTTATTTCAGTGTGTGTATGTGTGTGTATGCACGTGCAAATAAAATATATATTAAAAATTAATACTTCTTAAAATCTGCCATTCTGACAGATGCATGAAAGGGCAGGACTTAAACCTTTTTTGCTCAATGTAGTGTCACAGATTTTGCCATGTGTAAAAAGCAATTTTTATTTTCCAAAACAGTTGTTCACAAAGTGGAAATGTATTACAGATTACATAGTGAGGGGAGCAAAGGCTAAAGACAGCAAACAGTAATTTTGATTTGCCTCTTTAACCACACGAAGATGATTCACTGCATTAAAGCTTAAGTTGGTTAAGGAGTTAACCTGGGTCTCATTAAAAAGATCCAAAGAAAGAACTCAAAATCTGCTGGTTTTTTTACTGAAATGTCCTTTATTTACTCTCCCTGATTCTCTTTAAGTAATACTTTATTTAAAATAGTTGCCTTTGCCTCTGGGTGAACAAAGACTTAGAAGCAAGGCTCTTTCATTTTTTCTCCATTTATTGTTATGACTGTTTATATACTCTTAGACACACCATCAATTTAAGCAACAGTTAACAATTTAATTTTAATTTTTCTTTTTCCCTATTTCTATCATTATTGGAATACCTGAATTGCTTCTTATAACATCACTTTATTATGAGGTAAGAAAGTGATATATCAGTATTCTCTTGATTTCTTACTTTTGTCAGGATTACACTAGTATTTGTGACGTGCCTTAACGTGGGCTCAGTTAGTTATAATGTGAAAAGCAGTTTCAAGAAGTAAAGATCCTTAAAAAATGCATTTTTGAACAGAAAACTTTTCATGTTTTAATTTTAGGACTATTTGACACATAGCTTGCTTTTGAACTGCAGCTGGCCGTTCCCTATTAGAAAGAAATGTACAGAAGGTAATGGTATGTCACATATTTTCCCAAGAAGGTATTTGATGCATATTTACTGAAAGCATCTTATAGTAATTTGGCCTTTAAAAATTATTTGATAGTAATGGAAAACAAATCGTTAGAAAGCTTTTTGATTTAATCTTACTTCCCTTGTCAGGTTCATTCAAATTAATGCACAATATTTTTTGTTTTGGTGGGTTATTTAAACAGTCAATTGTCTTTTCTGTTTACATATATTTAAAACACATCTAGATTACCTACATGTTCATCTCATTTCTTGTGTCTTGCCTATTCTGGGGTGAGCACTGGGATGGACAGCAGCCCTATACATCCTGGTTGCCATTTACAGGAAATGCAGATTCCCTGTACAGACAGGAGCTGAGGTGCTCTCTAGCAATAGGGGTAGGAACCAGGTCACACCACACAACAAAAGATCAAGCTAAAAGTAATTAGAAGAAATCACACTGCTTAATGGAAACTTTATATGTATATCTCAATATTTGGTCTGACTGTTTAAGAGATGCTTTTAACAGCATTTAGCAACAACTGATCTTGTGCAAGGTGCATGGAATGAAAACCACATTGCAGTGGCGTAAGCTTGCTGAATGCATTTCATCTGTGCTTATGCCAGAGGAAAATATATTGATTATCCTAAGAGTTGCTGTTACCCAGTTTTACCATTTGGGAAAGAAGTTGCTCTAATTCTGCGTATGACAAAGATTTATCAAATTTTGTCATTGAGAGCAGTAAAGTGCTGGTATTGAAAGTCCATAAATACTAAGAGTTTTTGTGTGGCATTAGAGGCTTGGGGAGAAACTTGATTTGAATTCAGATTATTAAAGGAACTGGTAACAGCTGACTGTGCTGAAATATTGTAAAAGTGAGACGAGAGCACTCGTACAGACACAGAATGAGATTTCTTCAGATATGTCCTTGATAAACATTTATAAACATTTGTGTAAGGAATAAAAATAATTGGAAGAGAAACATGCATGCTTCATGCTGACAAAAAATGTTTGTGCCTAATAGATTGGAGAAATTGTTTGAAATTGTTTATTCTTATGGAAAGATTGTCCTGTACCGTGCTGCCAAGGACAGTTTCAGCTTGAATAAGCATCTATATAATGACATTCACTTAAGTTACTGTGACTTAACTTCTAAAATAAAGTTAGACAACACTGCGTATTAAGGGGTGCATGGGTTTTTTTGTGGTTTCATTTTTTTTTTCTTTTTTCTTTCCTACTGAATGAAGGAATGAAATGTGGCATTAAAAGCTGAGTAGAAAGGACACACTTTGTTTCATGGAAATGTGGTTTCTTCTTCCAGCTATGGGACCAGTTACTCGTAATTGAAAAAAAAGTTGTATATTTATGTGTTTATATTCCTACTTAGTTGTGAAAAGAAATAGGTAAAAGATAAACTCAAACCATCCAATTCTGTCCCTCTCCATGGATACAAGACTATGGAATTGATGGGTTTGTTAACGTGTGGAACAGAACAAAATGGCTGGGATTCTGCGTCTTGTATGTGGATTGTCCAGCACAGTAATATGCACTTCCGAAGTCTGCAAGCAGTTGTTTGTACCAGAAGACCTGTGGTTTTCTTGTGAATATACTACTTCTTATGCTTTACTGAATTACTGTACTCTGAAGTGGTAAACCCAAATTATGTATTCCTCAGTGTGGCTCTCAGACAACCTAACTGAAATGTTCTGGTAGATTCAGCATACATCAGGGAAATGCACTGTATTAGGCAAACATTCAGACACTGCTGCAGTTAAAGATGGAATTGTTCCTTTTCTGCAGTTAAGGCTAACAGATTCCCATAAGAATTGGTAAAAAAGCTCTACTTTTCAAAGAAAAGCCAATACAAATTATTAAGTTATTACAGTCATTAAAGACAATAGTTAACATGCTACATCCTTCTCATGTATATAATCAACAGGGATAGAAAAGAAAATATATACCAACATGTATGTATTTTTAGAGTGTAATTTTTTTCCAGTATGATATGTGACTAATATAAGGATGATGAATATAATGTCTCAGGAATGATGTTAGAATATGAGGTGCTTCTTGGAGACTTCAAATTCCAAGAAAAATTAAAATTGTTCATATAATAACTTTTTTGTGTTTTTTTCTTTACTACTTGAGGAAAGAATTTATTCCACACTTACCGTGTTTACTACCACGAAATTCTGAAAGATAAGAAGCAGTAAGAAGATGAAGTGCTGAATTCTGGAAGGACTACAATGCCACAGATTTGTGTAATGACTGCAACTTTCTTATCTCAAGAGGGCACAACATTCATAACACCTGTATTACAAGAAATGTTCCTGTTGTTCCTCTGCCTCCCACCCTCCCTCCCCCTGGGGCTGTTGCATGGCTACATAGTGCAAAGACAGGGAGACAGGGAATTAACCTAAAATATAGGAGTTGTTGCCTATATGGACAAGGATGAAATAAACTTGGGGAGCTGTCTCCTAGCACACTAGCTTCAATAGTAAATAATTTCATTCTGGACTACAACTGAGGTAAATATTAGTCTGAACAGAGGATCTAATAGATAAAACTACTTAAAATCATAGAATGATAGAATTGTTTAGGTTGTAATTGACCTTTAAAATCATCAAGTCCAACCATTACCTTACACTGCAGTCCCACCACTAAACCATGCTCCTAAGCACCTTGTCTACTCGTCTTTTAAATACCTCCAGGGATGGGGACTTGACCACTTCGCTGGGCAGCCCGCTCTTGCTTGACAACCTTTTCTGTGAAGAACTTTTTCTTAATGTCCAGCCTAAACCTGCCCTGGCACAACTTGAGGCCATTTACTCTTATCATATCACTTTTTACTTGGGAGAGGAGACTGACACCCACATTACTACCTCCTCTCAGGTAGGTGTAGAGAGCGATAAGGTGTCCCCAGCCTTGTCTTCTCCAGACTAAACAGCTCCAGACAAACCCCAGCTCCCTCAGCTGCTCCTCGTAAGACTTGTGCTCCAGACCCCTCACCATCTTGGTTGCTCTCCTCTGGACATGTTCCAGCAATGCAATGTCTTTCCTGTAGTAAGGGGCCCAAAAATGAACACAGTATTTGAGGTGTGGCCTCACCAGTATGGGGTACAGGGGCACGATCACTTCCCTACTCCTGCTGGCCACAGTATTCCTGATACAAGCCAGGATGCCATTGGCCTTCTTGGCCACCTGGGCACACTGCTGGCTCATATTCATCTGACTGTCAACCACTACTCCCAGGTCTTTTTCCACCAGGCAGCTTTCCAGCCACTCTTCCCCAAGCCTGTAGCGTTGCATGGGGTTGTTGTGACCAAAGTGCAAGACGCGGCACTCGGCCTTGTTGAACCTCATACAATTGGCCTCAGCCCATTGATCCAGCCTGTCCAGGTCCCTCTGCAGAGCCCTCCTCCCCTCGAGCAGCCCATTTTGGTGTCATCTGCAAACTTACTTAGGGTGCACTCAATCCCCTTGTCCATATCACTGATAAAGATATGAAACAGAAGTGGCCCCAAAACTGAGCCCTGGGGATCACCACTTATGACCAGCTGTCAGCTGGATTTAACCCTGTTGACCACAACTCTCTGGGCTTGGCCATCCAGACAGTTTTTTACCTAGCAAAGAGTATGCCTGTCTGAGCCACAAGCTGCCAGCTACTCCAGGAGAATACTGTGGGAGACTGTGTCAAAGGCTTTGCTGAAGTCCAGGTAGACAACATCTACAGCCTTTCCCTCATCCACTAGGCAGGTGACCTGGTCACAGAAGGAGATCAAGCTGGTCGGGCAGGACCTGCCCTTCATGAACCCCTGCTGGCTGTGCCTGATCCCCTGATTGTCCTGCGCATGCCTGGTGAGCACACTCAGGATGATCTGCTCCATAACCTTCCCTGGTACTGAGGTTAGGCTGACAGGCCTGTAGTTCCCTGGATCCTCCTTCTGGCCTTTCTTGTAGATGGATGGCACATTAGCCATCTGGGCTGTCCCACATCTGGGACCCCCCCTGTTAACCAGAACTGCTGATAAAGGACGGAAAGTGGCCTGGCAAGCTCCTCTGTCAGCTCCTTCAGTACTCAGGTGGATCCCATCCAGCCCCATAGACTTGTGGATATCCAGGAGGCATAACAGATGGTAAACTGCTTCCTCCTGGATTATGTGGGGTTTATTCCATTCTCCATCCCTGTCTTCCAGCTAGGGGGGCTGAGTACCCTGGGTAGTACTTCAAATGAAGTGATGAAAAACAAGGTGAAAAAATACATATCTGAGGTTGATTATTAAAACAATGTCACTGTTTACGGAACACACTGTGTTTTATTTCTACTTCATGTTGATTTGTTCTTATGGATGATATCCACTTGTGTGGGTATGGATATTATAATATATATATATGTACATACATAGGTATTGGCTAAGTTCAGCAGAAGGATTTTTGTTATTTTTTTTCTTCCTTTGAACCCTTGTAATGGAACTTTATTTTAATAATGAAACAATCCTTTGGGTGTCAGTTTTCTAAGATGAACATGGAACAATTTAACAATACTTTTGAGATAAGAACATAAGCAGAATTCATATATTACATCAGCCTAATACAGACTGGCAAGTTTTAGAAGATAGGTAAGTTAGGTAAGTTCCTATATTTTCAAGGAACAGATTTCATGACTGTACTATAGGTATTGTTTTATAGTTTCTTGGCCAACTAACTTCCAGGACTGCTTTTTTCTCTCATGACTGCAGAACTGTGGGAGTTCAATGCAGTTAACTGGAGCACAGTGGGCATGGGGAAGAACTGACACCGTACTACAAAAGTAGCTCCTATTCCAAAAACTAGCTGATGGGGTGTATTTAGTTAAATAAATAAAAACATCTCAACATTTGTATCATTTATCATACCAGCAGTAAGCTGATACAAGGAAAGCAAACTGTCTTTTCTGAGAGGTCCCATTCCTGCAATTAAAAGTTAATTTTCACTTCTTTGCTAAAGGAAAAATCCTGCTGTCTTTTCTCAGGCTCCATTCCCCCAGCCATGATCAGACTGCACAAAGCAAACAATCACCAACAGTAAATCAGAAATAGTATTTTGCATTTCGTGTTGCAGCAGTGCAGTCAGGTTACCAGCAAAAGCAGCAAAAATATACACATTCCTTACTGCCAAAAATAAGAATAAACCAGGTGTATTTTTAACTGATAAATTGAACATTTATAAAGTAAGGAACAAATCTACCTTGTTTTAAAGGCATTGGTAGTCTCTGTAAAAAATCAGCAGGACCTTAAAAATAATTAAGGCTCATTATTATATTGCCCATTTGAAAGGCTGCTCAAGAGAGTGATTTTTTTTTTACTAAAAAAAGTTAAATATCCTCTTTTAAAATCATATTTTTAATGCTGTCAACTGGGTCTAAGGGCAAACAGTGAGTGGGCTGTATTGAAGATCAACATAGGTGAACAGTCATTTGTTCTGCTAATTAGACAGAAAATCATGTTGAAGAAAAGAGTGCAAATGTTGGGAGTCCACAACCTTAAAATTTTTAATTTTATGTATTGTAAGTACTACGTGAATAATCATATGTTTATTTTCATAAAACAGCTACCTGTTGTTTCAGTGGAGTTACTGAGAAGGAAAGGTACTAAATTATAAAACTAATTACACTACAGGGGAAGATATAATTTCAGCTCTTCCATTTCTACTGCAAAAATGTACATTCAAAGATATTAACCAAATAATGAAAGAACATGAAAAGTTCGTTCTTCAGTACCTTCACTTGTTTCAAATGCTTTCTGAAAGTGATTAATTCTTCTTAAAGGTCTCTGACAATCAGCTGTTATGGTAATATCTCACATATAGATTTTTCTGCTCTTGGCCTCTCTTTCTCTTTTAGCCTCTCTCTGTCATCTCTTCTTGGTTCATGCTATCATCTTAAATTTAATTTGGTCAGAACTGATTGAATACTAATTTCTTGTTCCTTTTTATTCCTGCAGCTCCTGTTTCAATCATCTTTTCTTTACGGACCTGTTCTCCTCCAAGTCACTTATTTTTCTCCAAGTTTGTTGTCAGCCTCAGAACTTCAATACTGCTTCAGACCAATAAAATACATTTTATCAATCTCATCTGACCCAGATAATGTCTTTCTTTTTCTTTCTTTATGAATCATTTCTTTCCACTGTTTATTCATTCAGACTTCTTGACATTTTCAAGATTTTTGAAAATCTTAATAGTTTTAAGATTAAGAATAATCTTCCTACTATTACTAATTGCCTAGATTACTTAGTATTTTCCTTAATGATTTGCATGATGCCAAAGACTTGCCAATGACATTTTAATGAGTTAAGGGAAAATACAGAGAAAGGGAATAAATAATATCTAATGTATATTTTGAATAGAGCAAAAATTAATGATCTCAAAATACAGCAAAATTACACAAGATTACCATTAATGAACAAATTTCCTAATTTTAAATGTATTAAGGCAAAGAGGAAGTTGTCTGGTTAGATTATGAAATCTCCAGCAGTGAAGGTATTTTTAAAAAATTTCATAAAGGTTTGTAGAACATATAGATAGCTGATGCAGGAATATAATTTCAGTCAAAGAGAGAGAATACATGACCTTTCAAGGTTGCTTTTAGCCTCCTTTTCCTTTTAGCCTGGTTTTCTATTCTTCTGGTACATGTGACATAATTAATCCCCTACTTCATTTGTTCTGCACTCTTCATTTATTTCATAACTAAGAGATTTCCCTCTTCCTTTATAGCAATACATAACAAGAAGTAATCTCCAGCTATGAGAAGCTCAAGTGATATTCAATATGCTGTATTCCTGTTTCACTCTCCTACGTCTTCTGCTCATGTCACAGCACTTTCTGGTTTTTATTTATCTTTTCCCCTTTTCTGACTTGAAGAGCATCATATTGTAACTGTTTTCCAACCTATTAATAACTCATATTTGCAGTACCAGTGTGACACCCGTTAAGTTTTTGCTTGAGTTCTGAAAGAAGTATGAGACTATATCCTGGTTAATTCACCTTTATTGTGACTAAATTTGTAAATCTGGTGTTCAGTGCTGTGCCTGATATGGCTGTAACACTTCCACTTGATCACAGTGCCCTGTGGTCAGTTCACAAACTATTTTTTTCAAGAAGAGTTCATATCCTTTAAATATGCCTTCTCCTTGCAATTTAAGAGTTTCTTGTTATTTTCTAACATTTTCTATTCATGCAGAGTAAAAATTTGTGTTTAGTCTCACCATAACTAGTGGGACTACCCGTGAGCTATTTGTTACTTTCTAGAAAGGGGAAAGATACAGGAGAAAGAAAGCATTCCCAGTAGATACACCAGAATTAAGAAAAAAGGCATCTGAGAATAATCATTCAATGCTAGTGTTATGATGAGAAAAGGCAGAGTGTTGTAGATTTTTTTGAAAAAAAATCTTTTTCTCTAGGCAACACCACTGAATGCTAGCAAATGTTGCCTAATGAACGATGTAATACAGCAGGCAGTGGAACTGAGCTATGGTAGGCTGACTGCAGAGAGAGAATAACAACATTATTAAAATTTAAAGTGGTCATGCTTTCTGTGTTTTATCCAACCCAATCAAACCTTGGGCTTTATTGTCCCTCATAACAACTCACATTATTTTAACTGGAGTGATCCAGCTATGTTTCCCACAAAATTTCAAAAATTTACCTTAAAATTTTGCCTTCTACATGATTTGCAAGTTTAGAGATATTGACTACTTTGGGTTTTCTTCGTGAATTGTAAGTACAGATGAACTATATTGTGTGACTTTGTTTTGAACATTGAAAACTTGCAAGATGCCTTGTGTTTTATTTGTGAAGTGACTGTGTAGTATGTTCATATTAAGCTTCAGTAAAAACAGATGGTGGCTTTAAGTCAAGATCCTCTGACGACATTTTACAACCTCATCTTCAAAGTGCACTAGTGTTTTTATCTAGCTGTAATACTTTGCTTCTTCTTTTATCCCATTAAATACCCCAGATGAAATGGGAATAATATTACGATACTAAAGTATGCGTAAAAGCAGAACACTGCAATGAAATGTGTATGAATGTGTTAGCAAGGTCTGAACATCTTAAAATGGTCCATGTGATCAGGATTTAAAGTTTAGTTGTCTATATTGCAACCTACATCCCCAGAGCATCCCCAGCAACACTTGCATACACTGAGCCATCTAGAGAAAAAGTAGTTGTGAAGGATAGGCTATGATTTCATTTACATATCATGTACAAAGTTGACCCAAAGAGCATGGAAACTTATTTGTTATACATTCAGTATAAGCAATTAGTATTTCTGAGGTTTGTGGGGTTTTTTTTTAAAAAAAAAGACACCGAAAATTTCTGTTAAAGAATTTCCCTGAAAAAGAGAAAGTTAGCAAGGGAGTTACAAGGTGACACAAGGAATGTAGTGGAATTTTGTGAGGTTAAATACAGATTTGAACCCCTTTAAAAGTTCTGGTGTTTTGACAGTTCTTTAAAAGGATTATGAAGGTTAAATCAAGACTTTTTTTTTTTTTTATTTGCCAGCATAATTTCTAGTAAACAGCTTAAAGGCAGCCCATTGTTGAAACTATTAACTTTATATAAGATTTTTTTCTTCCATATTAAGAATCTTCAATAAACAGTTTTAGTGTTGGTCCTAGGAAAGGCTGAAACACAAAAGCGTTGGTTAAATTAACTCTTTCTTGAACATCTTTCTCCCTCTCCTGGGAACTATGTAAAATTTAAAGATCTGTTGCTTTGCAGTAGCTGAAGAGGCTGTTAAATATATACAATTTTTTTCTATATATACAGAACTGATTTTCAGTACCTAATTGCCTTCTCTTATACCTTTCCATACTTTTCTGAAAACAAACAAGCAACTGAAATCCTTCACACCAAACAAGTCTAAAGTAAACTTTAAAAAGAAATCTACTGACGTGTCAGGATAAGCATAGCAAAGAAAATTCAACACTTACACAACCTTTTCTGATATTGTATCTCACTTATTCATGCTATTCAGGCATCAGGATGCTCAGGAAAGCAATAATCTTCAATTGTAAAATATGTTCCACCCCTAAGGTGCTACACATCAGGTTATGATTGTGTAGGAGCTTTGCTTGTCATCAGTGGGCTTTGCTGGTTGACTTATGAGCTGAATAGGCTCATGTTTGGTAAAGAAGTTGGTACACCACAAGTAGATGCTTCACTTTGGTTTCCCTGGATGAATCCAATTAATGGATCCCATAGTTGTGGGTCCTTCTCAGCTGAAGTGAAAAGTTGTAACTGTTTCCAAATGCAATGCTAAAGTGAGCTAGCATACTCACCACAAGCACAGATATTTGTCATAGCCTCTTTATCCTTCTTTTTAAGGTTCTTCTATGTGAGTTAGAGTGTGATAGTTTTTGTTTGATTGTTTGTTTTTTGTTTGTTTGCTTTTCCCACTAGGTATCAGAGCAGAGTTCACTGAAGTGGATGGGACAATAACATTTCTCCAAAGTTATTTCATATTCTACAATTGTTTTAGCTGTAGCATCTCCATGTTTTCAATGTTTTTAAAGTAACCAGAAAAAATAAAAACTGAAATGAAAACATGATCTGGAAAATAAGGACATTCTTATACAGACAATTTGACTGGCATAAGAAAAATGGAAGATGGTTATACTATAGTAAGTGTCTGGTAGCTTCTGTGACTTTATTTTGTGCGCTTTCTAGAGGAAAGAAACCTCTCATCATTCTGAAGGAATTACTTTGTTTCAGAATGATGCTGTTATCAATGTACAGGATGCAGTCTACAGAAATCCCACACTCTAACTCCTCTTTCTTTCCCTTCCTGCTTTCTCCCAGACATCTTCAAAATCAATAAAATGAAGTAAAATATCTAACCACCACTGGAAATTGTAATAAAAATAAATAAATAATAAGCATAACAGAGATGAACTGGAAATATGAATCTGTGAAATTGCTTTCTCTTTAGAATGCAGACTGCAACCCTTTATTCTCTTTTTTTTTAAGGGTGGCAGAAAAAGACCTGCCCTGCCCAAACTGCTGCTTTCCACAAGATACCAATTAAGCCTCATTCCTTCTCTCCCAAGAACTAGGTATTGACAAATGCCCTTATGTTACCAAAGCACTGAATGTGCATGCAGTTAGCAAAAGCACAGGTAGCTCAATATCAAACTAATGCAGTAATTTTGAAAACCAAAGATACCCCTTCCACAGTTCAATGTTTATTGCCTGCAAACTGAGTTCAGTGCCTCCAAAAGCTATATGCCCAGTTCATATTTCTAATATATCTATGAGGATTAAGATAATCAGGAAGTTCTTGAAGTAACCATACGTTAACCAGTAGAACCGGAAGGTTCAATAAGATGCAAATACCCAGTCTTACAAACTACCTTCTATTTCATTTGGCTATGATAGATGTTAAAGTGTTCACAAATAATCAATATACAGAAAGATCAAGTGTTTAAATAGGGCTTTATCTAAATGAGAACTATGGGACTAGATGATGTTGCTTTGCATAGAAAAAGGAATTAGCTGCAATTTGCAAAGCAAAATGTTAGCCAAGACCATGTGGTTTTGTTTGGTTGGGTTTGAGGGGAGGGAGTTGCTGAGTATTATGAAACATGCACAGAAAGTATCTTAGTTTCACACAGTTTTACTTGCCTCCCACATGTTCAGCTGCAATTTTCTGTATGGTACATTAGACTGTATACTACTGTTTAGTTTGCATATAGCTCAGCTAAAACAAAACATAAACATTTGGTGTAGTAAGGCAAAAGCAGCTTGATTTGTCTTAATTGCTAGTGGCATCAATTTAGAACTAGAAGGTGGTTATGCTTTGGTGATACTTTGAGGACAGACAATTTTCATAAAACTTGTTCCAACCATTTGTAGCCTGGCAAAGAATTTTTTGTTTTGAGCGGTAATGCAATGGACATATATAAAACTGTTACGGAAGTAGCATACAGGGAACACATGGATGGCTTTTAGCCTGGTATTATGTAAAAGAACAGCCCTGCTGGAGCTGGTACTGCTAGATTTCTCCTCCTGTCCACTCCACATAGTTACATGATAACTATAGACAATAGTTTGCACCCTTAATATTTTTATTTTTTTTTTTTTCATATAGACAATCTGAGGGAGCTGTTTATTTCTTCTTGTTATGGTTTAAGACCAAATGACATTGTGGAAGCTAAAAGGACTTGGATAACTGTCATGGATGGAGTGAGAGAGAAGCAAAAAATATATTTTTTTATATATACCAGTGAGTTAACAGGGTTCAACAGTAAATGCAACAGTTGTTTGACAAGACTTCATAGCAAGGTACACTTGGTTATTTACTGGTGAGACAAAACTGTCAGGGAAACCTTCACATTGAGTCTTGAGGTTCAGAGGTGACTCCCTTGCTTTCTAAACTCCTCTCAGAGATGAATCTAGGTGTGGCCAGATCCAATCCTAGCCCCAGACTTGGTGAAAGGTTTATGTCTAAAGGGTTATATATATGCGCAATCAGTCCTTTATATCACTTAGCGAAGATTTCAAAGTTTAGCAGCTTGCTATTAGTCACCTATCTAGAATCTGTTGTAGCAAATAAACTTTCAACCTCGAGGAGTAACCTTGAGAGGCGTCCCTGCTCCAGGGAGGATCATGGCATGAAGCCCGCTGTCATGCAGGAAAGCTCAAAGGGTTCTTGGGCTGCTCACTGTTTATGGGGGTAAGATGACTCATTGTCATATTTACATACCAACTGCAGGTGTTAAGTTTCTTCCAAACTTGGCTTCAGTTGGACATTGACCAGCACTGTGGTTAGGTGGACATACTGCCATAAATTAGCCCTTGGCTATTGTGTTATCTGTCTCCCCTAAATCCTCTTTGGCTTGGATGCATCCACCACAACCACCACTGGTGGTTATCACCTGAGCAGGGTTATGGGAAAAGGGCAGGTGTTGGGGGGAGCACATGGCCACAATACCAAAGCACTTTAATCACAGGTACCTGCATTTTTACAAATAACATTACTATCCTGTTATATGGGGGAGATGGTGCAGTGAGGGAGAGAAGTCAGGTAGTTTAGTGCAATGTTTTCTTACATGTTCTTCCTGTCCTGCAGGAAAGAAGGCACAGTCCTGGAGAGAGGCTGGCCAGGTCAGCAAAGCAGTACCAGCCATACTGTGCATAGTCATGGGGCACGACCATGGGGTCCACTGGGCTGATTTCAGTTCCCTGTATTCCCTGGAGGTTACAGGGGTGATCCTGAATCCCAGTGCAGGATTGTGGGGTTTCCCTCCACAGTCTTCCAAGAAACCCTTGGATATCCCAGTATTCATAAGTGTCCTTTTTCATAGGATAGCCTGTTCAAACGGTGCCACCACTTCCATGTTTTCTGTCCCTGTACAGCACTCAGAACCTGCTTGCTCCAGATCATTCTGACACTTTTGCACTTCTTAATTATCAACAGATTGTTTTCATATCTTGGCTATCTATGTCCGTGGGCACGATAGAAGTATCCTGTCATTTGGTACAAGTGGTTGATCGCATTTCATCTACTTCTACCACAACAAAAGTAAAGTTCATGGGCTTATGTCAAGAGCTGTGCTAACTAGGCCTAAGTAATTCTAACTGCTACATTCCTCAACACTAGACTTCTACACTTACAACACAGAAACAATTTATTTTGTGTACTGAGAAATTTGCTGTTGAAAATTAAAAAGAAGTACATTTAAGAGAACATTCAAGAGGTTCAATCCACTCTTCAAGGTTTCTTTTTTTTTTTTTCAAAAATGTAATTATTTCCATAATGGAAGTTAAAGGTAGAATTCCATTTCCATTTTCTGGCTTCCAGCTAGGAACATAAGAGGCTTACCAATTTGGATCAAAGGTCCATCCAGCCCACTGTGTCTTGTTTCTAACAATTCAAAATCAGATGCCACAGAAAAAGAGTATAAAATGAGGACAATCATAGAAATGCTTCTTCCAAGTATATTCACAACTTCTAAAAATTTTGTGTTCAAGAACTTCCGTACCTAGAAGGGAGTTTCTGGCTGTTCATGTAATCGCATTTATTTCTGTTTCATTAACTTCTCTGGGCTGCCTTGAATCTATGTGAAATGGACATCTTCTGTCTTTGTTAGTAATAATTTACTTGACTTGGCAATATAAAAAGCTACTTCCTACCCTTAGTGGCTCTGGTAAATAATCCAATGTCCGTACATAAAATCTGTGCTGAGTCTACAAGTGTGTGAGAATCCCTGTGAAAAATATTTACTTCTTAATGATTTCAGTCTGTCCTGGTTTCGGCTGGGATAGAGTTAATTTTCTTCACAGAAGCTAGCATAGTGCTGTGCTTTGGATTTAGTACTAGAAGAATGTTGATAACACACTGATGTTTTTAGTTGTTGCCAAGCAGTGCTCAGACTGCTCAAGGACTTTTTGAGCTTCTCCTGCTTGGCCAGGTGCATAACAAGCTGGGAGTACAACACAGCTAGGACCTAAACTGTCCAAAGAGCTATTCCAT
The DNA here is from genome assembly GCA_034008185.1 of Gorsachius magnificus. NCBI lineage: Eukaryota > Metazoa > Chordata > Aves > Pelecaniformes > Ardeidae > Gorsachius > Gorsachius magnificus. The sequence continues at coordinate 43,610,378 of CM067081.1, forward strand.
ACCATATAACGTCATGCTCGGGGGGGTTGGTGGGTCGGTCGGTCGCTCGGGGAGTGATTGCTGCTCGGGACGGGCTGGGCATCGGTCGGCGGGTGGTGAGCAATTGCATTGTGCATCATTCGTTTTGTATATTCTGTATATTTTGTTATCATTCTCATTATTACTATTATTATTATTTTCTCTTATTACACTGTCTTTATCTCAGCCCTCTGCTCTAACCTTTTTTCCCCTTCCCGATTCTCTCCCCCATCCCACAGAGGGAGGGGGGGGAGTGAGCGAGCGGCTGCGTGGTGCTTAGTTGCCAGCCGGGTTAAACCATGACAGTCTTTTTTGGCGCCCAACGTGGGGCTCGAAGAGCTTGAGATAACGACAGAGTAACCGGAGTATATTAAGGAATTTATATCTGTTAAATAGTTGTGGGTTGCAATTTGATTCATTTGTTCTTGATCTTAGCTTATCCGATCTGCACCATGCTCCCGGAGTGGTGATTTTTTTTGATATTGATTGCAATTGACCCCCTTTGCTGTACTTGTTAAAAGTTGGTGTTGGTTTTTGCAGTTTGTTATGCTCTGCGGTGACCAGACATGTTTTGCTTGGGAAACTTGTTATTAAAACAATGACCTTGAGCTTTATCTGGTATTTGGGTTTCATGTCAAAGTCTGTACTGCACTTTGGGTACCACCTTGCGGGGAATATTAGCAATTATACATGGGACTCTGAAAAGTTTGTTCTGGAGGAAATACAGAATGGCACTTTTTCTGCCTTCTTTGATGATGTTTCCTCCTTCACTACAATAACTTTTCAGTATCTTGAACATCCTTGGATAGTTAAGGTATATCTATTGATATCTATTTGGAATATTGTTTCAGTTTTGTCCAAAGTTTGTAAGCAACTTAATAATACCATCCAGATGTCTGCCCCAGGGCTGGATAGTTATGAGTGGAAGGGTATTTGGGGTAGTATGGGTAAATGCCTAGAACGATGGGCACCTCCAATGTTTTGGAAATTCACTCCTGAACAAGTGCAGAATCCTGAAAAACTGGTAGAGTATTTGGAAAAGGTATGCTGTCACCCTGGCAATTCTAAGCAAACACAAATCACTGCAATGTGCTGGGGCCTGGCCCATGCTTACCGAACCCTGTTCAACATGATTCAACACATCCAAAGGGAACAGAAAGTCTCTGGATCTGATGATAAGGCCACAGCCACTGCAGCTACTCCAACCCCGGCCACAGCCACTGCAGCTACTCCAACCCTGACCACAGCCACTGCAGCTACTCCAACCCTGGCCACAGCCACTGTAGCTGCTCCAACCCTGGCCACAGCCACTGCAGCTACTCCAACCCCAGTGATATGCACTGCGGCTACTCCAACGAACCAACCCGTGCCAGTATCAGTCGCCCCTATACAAAAGAAGAAATCTTGGAAGCGAAAGTCAACTCGTTTAGAAAGGGAGGATGAAAAAGCGGGGCCATCACAAGGGGAGGAGGAAGAGCTCATAAACGAGACAGAAACCACCAGATCCCTATCCTTGAGTGAGCTGCGAGTCCAAAAGACACCTGGCCGATGCTGGGATAATGGGGCCAACAGCCTGGAACTGGAGGGTAAGGAAGCCAAGAAACTAGGATCCCTTTCTAGGGAAGGGGGCATTGACAAAGCGATTGGAAAAGGGACACAAATCCTCAGCCTCTGGAGGCTCTACTGTCAGCCATGAAGGAAAGATATCCCTTCAAGGAAGATGTCGTATGTCGCCCAGGTAAATGGAACACTGTGGAGAAAGGCATCCAGTACCTGAGGGAATTGGCTGTCCTGGAGGTGATTTATAGTGACCTGGACAATGACCAGTTTCCCAAAGATCCAGATAGTGTCCAGTGCACACGACCCATGTGGCGGAAGTTGTTACGTAGCGCACCAACATCATTTGCAAACACATGGGCAATGATGAGCTGGGAAACTGGACGGGGACCAACAGTGGATGAAATGGCTGGCCAGCTCCGCGAATATGAAGAAAGTATCTCTTCCCCCCTTGTTTCGGCTGTGGAGAAACTGTCCCAAAAGTTTGAACGACTCGAAAAGCGTATACCCTACTCCCCTCCTGTACAGACCAGTATCTCAGCCATCAGAAGTAAGCGCCCTTCTGCTCAAGAAAAAGAATATCGAGGGTACACACCACGGGGCACTCTATGGTTTTACCTGCGTGACCATGGAGAGGGCATGAGGAAATGGGACGGAAAACCTACCTCGGTCCTAGAGTCATGGGTACGTGAGTTGCAAAGAAAAACAAACACAAAAGGGGGCTCTTCCAGGAAACTTGTTGCTCCAATTTCCAGAGACTGGGACGACGGTAGTTCTTTCAGACAAAATAGAAGGGCTGATCTTAATTCTGATTGTGATGAAGGAACTTCTGACTCATACATACAAACGATGAGCAACAGTGACCAGGATTAGAGGGGCCCTGCCTCCAGCCAGGTGGAGGAAAGGGACAACAGGGTTTACTGGACTGTGTGGATTCGATGGCCTGGCACGTCAGACCCACAGAAGTATAGAGCTCTAGTAGACACCGGTGCACAGTGTACTCTAATGCCATCAAGCCATATAGGGGAAGAATCCATTTGTATTTCTGGAGTGACAGGGGGATCTCAAGAGCTGACTGTATTGGAGGCCGAAGTGAGCCTAACCGGGAATGAGTGGCAAAAGCACCCCATTGTGACTGGCCCAGATGCTCCATGCATCCTGGGCATAGACTACCTCAGGAGAGGGTATTTCAAGGACCTAAAAGGGTACCGGTGGGCTCTTGGTATAGCTGCATTGGAGGCAGAAGAAATTAAGCAGCTGTCTACCTTGCCTGGTCTCTCAAAGGACCCTTCGGTTGTGGGGTTGCTGAGTGTTGAAGAACAACAAGTGCCGATTGCCACCACAACAGTGCACAGGCGGCAATATCGCACCAACCGAGACTCCCTGATTCCCATCCATAAGCTGATTCGTCGACTGGAGAGCCAAGGACTGATCAGCAAGACTCGCTCACCCTTTAACAGTCCCATATGGCCAGTGAGAAAGTCTGATGGAGAGTGGAGACTGACAGTAGATTATCGTGGCCTGAATGAAGTTACGCCACCGCTGAGTGCTGCTGTGCCAGACATGTTAGAACTTCAATATGAACTGGAGTCAAAGGCAGCCAAGTGGTATGCCACAACTGATATTGCAAATGCTTTCTTTTCAATCCCTTTGGCAGCAGAGTGCAGGCCACAGTTTGCTTTTACTTGGAGGGGCATCCAGTACACCTGGAATCGACTGCCCCAGGGGTGGAAACACAGCCCTACCATTTGCCATGGACTGATCCAGACAGCACTGGAACAGGGTAATGCTCCAGAGCACCTGCAATACATTGATGACATCATTGTGTGGGGCAATACAGCAGAAGAAGTTTTTGAGAAAGGGAAGAAAACAGTCCAAATTCTTCTGAAAGCCGGTTTCGCTATAAAACAAAGTAAGGTCAAAGGACCTGCACAGGAGATCCAGTTTTTAGGAATCAAATGGCAAGATGGATGTCGTCAGATTCCAATGGATGTGATCAACAAAATAACATCTCTGTCTCCACCAACTAGCAAAAAGGAAACACAAGCTTTCTTGGGCGTTGTGGGTTTTTGGAGAATGCATATTCCAAATTATAGCCAGATTGTAAGCCCTCTCTACCAAGTGACCCGGAAGAAGGATGATTTCAAATGGGGTCCTGAACAACGACAAGCCTTTGAACAAATTAAACGGGAGATAGTGCATGCAGTAGCCCTTGGACCAGTCCGGGCAGGGCAAGATGTAAAGAATAGTGCTCTACACCGCAGCCGGGGAGAATGGCCCCACCTGGAGCCTCTGGCAGAAAGCACCAGGGGAGACTCGAGGCCGACCCCTAGGCTTTTGGAGTCGGGGATACAGAGGATCTGAAGCCAACTATACTCCAACTGAAAAAGAGATATTGGCAGCATATGAAGGGGTTCGAGCTGCTTCAGAAGTGGTTGGTACTGAAGCACAGCACCTCCTGGCACCCCGACTGCCGGTGCTGGGCTGGATGTTCAAAGGGAAGGTCCCCTCTACACATCATGCAACTGATGCTATGTGGAGTAAGTGGGTCGCACTGATTACACAACGGGCTCGAATAGGAAACCTCAGTCGCCCAGGAATCTTGGAAGTGATCACGGACTGGCCAGAAGGCAAAGATTTTGGAATATCGCCAGAGGAAGAGGTGGTACGTGCTGAAGAAGCCCCATTATATAATAAACTGCCAGAAAATGAGAAGCAATATGCCCTGTTCACTGATGGGTCCTGTCGTCTTGTGGGAAAGCATCGGAGGTGGAAGGCTGCTGTATGGAGTCCTACAAGACAAGTCGCAGAGACTGCTGAAGGAGAAGGTGAATCAAGTCAGTTTGCAGAGGTGAAAGCCATCCAGCTGGCTTTGGATATTGCTGAAAGAGAAAAATGGCCAGTGCTTTATCTCTATACTGACTCATGGATGGTGGCAAATGCTTTGTGGGGGTGGTTGCAGCAATGGAAACAGAACAACTGGCAGCGCAGAGGCAAACCCATCTGGGCAGCCGCATTGTGGCAAAATATTGCTGCCCGGGTAGAGAACCTGGTTGTAAAGGTACGTCATGTAGATGCTCATGTACCCAAGAGTCGGGCCTCTGAAGAACATCAAAACAACCAGCAGGCAGATCAGGCTGCTAAGATTGAAGTGGCTCAGGTGGATCTGGACTGGCAACATAAGGGTGAATTGTTTCTAGCTCGGTGGGCCCATGACACCTCAGGCCATCAAGGAAGAGATGCAACATACAGATGGGCTCGTGATCGAGGGGTGGACTTAACTATGGACGCTATTGCACAGGTTATCCATGAATGTGAAACATGTGCTGCAATCAAACAAGCCAAGCGGTTAAAGCCTCTCTGGTATGGAGGACGGTGGCTGAAATACAAATACGGAGAGGCCTGGCAGATCGATTATATCACACTCCCACAAACCCGCCATGGCAAGCACTATGTGCTCACCATGGTGGAAGCGACCACCAGATGGTTGGAAACATATCCCGTGCCTCATGCCACCGCCCGGAATACTTTCCTAGGCCTTGAAAAACAAGTCCTGTGGCGGCATGGCACCCAAGAAAGAATTGAGTCAGACAACGGAACTCATTTCCAAAACAGCCTCATAGACAAATGGGCCAAAGAGCATGGCATTGAGTGGGTCTATCACATCCCCTATCATGCACCAGCGTCTGGGAAAATTGAACGATACAATGGACTGGTAAAGACTACACTGAAAGCAATGGGTGGTGGAACATTCAAACATTGGGATACACATTTAGCAAAAGCCACCTGGTTAGTCAACACTAGAGGATCTGCCAACCGAGCTGGCCCTGCCCAATCAAACCTCTTACGTACTGTAGAAGGGGATAAAGTCCCTGTAGTGCATGTAAAAAATATGCTAGGGAAGACAGTCTGGGTTACTCCTGCCTCAGGTAAAGGCAAACCCATCCGTGGGATTGCTTTTGCTCAAGGACCTGGCTCTACTTGGTGGGTGATGCGGCAGGACGGGGAATTCCAATGTGTACCTCAAAGGGATTTGATTTTGGGTGAAAACAGCCAATGAACTGAATTGTATAATATTAATTGCTGTGTAATATAGTATGTCTTTATTTTTACTATTGCTGTATATTCTATCAATGGTATAGCAGTAAGGATCACCCAGATTAAGAAGAATGAATTTTGAAGAAACTAAGGAAGTACAGCGGATGGAACCAGAACTGACTTCAGCAAGCAACAACCCAACACCAGACCCCATCTCTCCTGCCCTGAAAGACTGTTACAACAGATGGAGCCCAAAACTGTGGACTAAATGAACCCAATGGACATTTCAGAGGGATGGTACATAGACTAAGGGAATGATATCTGTGTATGTACCAAAAAGATGAGAAAAATGGTGGTGATTAATTGGAATGTATTGTAAGGGTAGGACCTAAGCATGACGTAAATGGTATAGAATAAGGGGTGGAATGTCCTGGTTTCGGCTGGGATAGAGTTAATTTTCTTCACAGAAGCTAGCATAGTGCTGTGCTTTGGATTTAGTACTAGAAGAATGTTGATAACACACTGATGTTTTTAGTTGTTGCCAAGCAGTGCTCAGACTGCTCAAGGACTTTTTGAGCTTCTCCTGCTCGGCCAGGTGCATAACAAGCTGGGAGTACAGCACAGCTAGGACCCAAACTGTCCAAAGAGCTATTCCATACCATATAACGTCATGCTCGGGGGGGTTGGTGGGTCGGTCGGTCGCTCGGGGAGTGATTGCTGCTCGGGACGGGCTGGGCATCGGTCGGCGGGTGGTGAGCAATTGCATTGTGCATCATTCGTTTTGTATATTCTGTATATTTTGTTATCATTCTCATTATTACTATTATTATTATTTTCTCTCATTAAACTGCCTTTATCTCAGCCCTCGGCTCTAACCTTTTTCCCCTTCCCGATTCTCTCCCCCATCCCACAGAGGGAGGGGGGGGAGTGAGCGAGCGGCTGCGTGGTGCTTAGTTGCCAGCCGGGTTAAACCACGACACAGTCACAGACAGGAACTGAAATGTGGTCAGAATATATTTTAATGCAGCAGAATGAGTATAATAGTTGCATATGCTTTCATGTTCATCCTATGCTGGGGAAATAAATGTTTTCTCCATGCTACTAGACTTCATTTTTACTGATATTAAAGAAGTAATTAAAAGAGGACCAAAAGGTTCAAACATTCTTATCACAATCAGGTTAGGTTTATAAAATATCTGTAATTTAAAAATGAGGCATGAGGCTACACTTCACGTATCACAAAGCTGAACACAGTGTACAACTATCTGCTTGGTGAAGACAAGTTGCTCTTTTTTATACAATATTGGCTGTGGTATGTTAGATACATTTAAAACCAGCAGATTTGGAAGGCATGAAGCAAGCACATTGTGTAAGCAGTTACGCTGTGAAATGGTAGTTGTGCCATTATCTCAGTCTCCTGTTGCACTGCTACAGTAATTTCACTGAAAGAAAATTTTAGTAAGAGTGCATCTGGAGGTCTAGAAATACTAGCATTAGTATTCTGCCAGGGCCTAGAGACCTTAACCTCACTGAAGGCTACAGATACAAACTAGATGTCTGTTCTGGAGAACTGGTCGAAGTAAAGAAAACCTGTTAGGACTGATAAGCACTACCATAAGATGACCATTCAGCAAATAGTGATATAAAACTGTAAAATTTCTTACTTATGTAAAGAATAACCCATTCTCCTGGGTGAAACAAAACGTTGTTACTGAGCTTTTGTACATCTGAGACTATTGTTTCTTAATGTGATGATGTGAACAATCCATAAAGGTATGGGAAACAAGTAAGAGAACTATGTTTTACTTACTTTCTATTTAAAAACTGAGTAAGTTTGATTTAATCATTGTGCTTTTTTTATTTTATTTTTTATAAAATGTATTGTTTTCTTACTGTGAATGGCTTTATGCCACTTCAACAAAAACAAAAATTCAACAAAACAACAAAACAAGCAAGGAACAACTCGGTCCACAAAATAAGCATGCAGCTGTATATCTGAAAGAAGTGCCTGAACTATCAGGGCATAAAAAATAGCTTTCTTTTCCCTTTATCCTGTAACTCAGTTATCTCCAACAGGAAGGATAAAAACTCGTCCTTACTTATTTTCCCTTGAATTTCATAGAATCTGATGGGTAGTACACCTACACTGAGCAAAATCAAGCAAACATAAAAAGATTTCTGTGTCAAAGCAGATTCAAACTTATGTTTTCTACAAAAGATTTTTCATCTACAGACAATCTAAAGTAGCAGGAAACCAATAATTTCTGTAATCTGTGCTAAAGTACAGAAAATTATTTCTTCTGAACAGAAGCATAGCATGAAAATGTGAATGACCATGAGACATATAAATTAGGTTTACTATGATTTAGGAGTTAAAGGGTGGGGAAATAGACGGAAGGAGAAAAGTTTTATAGGATCTGTAACTGAAATATTTTGTTTCTCACACTTAAGATATGTACAGATGGATTAGTCTAAAAATGTATTCTCTGAAACAGAGTTACTTCTTTCTTGTGGCAAGGTGCAAAGAGAGTTTCCTTCTTTCTGGGTTACTGATCTAGTCATAATGTGTGGTTAAGGGCACAAAATCCCATAAACACAAGCAGCTCTGGCTACACATTTTAAAGGAGTTTTAAATGGCCTGAAGCTCCTCAAAGCACAAGAATGGTACACATTTATGTGCAGGAAATAGAGCAGGCAGTGGAGTTTTCTGAGTGACCTGATGGAGCTCAAAGGCAAAAGAGAAGTGTAAGGAAGGCGGTAGTAGGGACGGGTCATCTGAGAGAAATACAGAAGCATTTCCCAGACACGCAAGGATGGAATTAGGAGGTCCAGAGTCTGACTGAAATTTAAACTACTGAGAAATATGAATGACAACAAAAATAACTTCTATTGATACCACAGCAGCAAAGGAAAGACCAAGGAAAATATGAGCTTTTTGCTGAATGGAGAGGGTAAGCAAATGACAAGGGACATGGAAAAGGCTGCAGTGCTAAATGCACCCATTCCCCCACTCTTTGTTGACAAAGTTTGTCCCTAGCCTCCCACATGTTTATGCCTTGTTAGGGAGAAAAAGATACTACTCAAAAACACAAAAAATGAGTTATGAACTACCTAATGAACCACAAATAAAAATGTCCATGGAGCTGGCCACAGAGTAAACTGAAGAACCTGGTTGTCTTTGAAAGGTTATGGAAACTGGGGGGAGTTCATTGACTTCAAGCTCCATTGATTGGGAAAGACAGATGTTCATACTCATGTTCAAAAAAGGGAGGAAGGAGTACAAGGGAACTAATGTACAGTCATCCCCAGCTCACTCTTTTGAAAGATTATGAAGAAAATGTCCCATCCCACGTGGTGGGTTGTGAGACAGGTGAATATTTTTGATCCCCTGAGGGCTTGTGTACCGACAAAAGTCGATCTCTGCTCAACAGAGCCACGGGGCCAGTAGAGTCATGACAATAACTCAGAGGAAAAATCTAACTGATAACTTTATTAACTGGCAAACTTAACAAATGAACAAAGGCAATTTGGCAAAAGAACTATTTTTGGTGCAACCTGTTGCAAGTTGTCCAAAAACTTATGTATGTGGATACCTGTGGTAGAGAAGTGGAGAAAGAAAGAAACGAGAAAAGAGAAAGAAAGGATAGAAAAGGGAGAGGTATCACCACTCTTGGATTCTGCATGGTCATCTTGGGGCAGAGTCTTGACCTGTAGGTGGTGGGTTGACAAAGACAAAACATGTGTGTTCATCCTTATATAATCTCATAAGGGGGCCTATAGGAAAGATGGGGAAAATCTTTTTAGTAGGGCCAGCTGTGTCAGAACAAGGGGTAATGGTTTTAAACTAAAACAGGGTAGATTTAGACTGGATATAAGGAGGAAATTCTTTACAACGAGGGTGGTGAAACATTGGAACAGGTTGCCCGGAGAGGTGGTGGAGGTCCTTTTCCTGGAAACTTTCAAGGCCAGGTTGGACGCGGCTCTGAGCAACCTGATCTAGTTAGCGGTGTCCCTGCTCACTGCAGGGGGGTTGGACTAGATGACCTCTAGGGGTCCCTTCCAACCCCAAATATTCTATGATTCTATGATCTATGATAGTCCAAGACCACCCCTGGGCTGGCAACTGTCCCGCTTCTGCACAGTCAAGTGTTGTAGAGAGCTTCCAAATTGGGTTGGGATGAGTATTGGTGGGACAGTGAGGGTCTTCAGTGATCATGCGCTCTGCCTGTGAACACCTTGTTGACTGGCACGTGCTCAGTTGTTGCCCACCAGAAGAAGCTGAAGGGGCAGCCCGGCGCTCTGCCTCCGCAGGGCTCGCCCTGCCCCTTTCTGTTCCCCCTCTGCCTGGGCAAATTTTTTGAGGCAAGGAAACATCCGACTGCCCGGTCAGTCCCAGACAGAAAGTCCTCATGGAAGTTATTTCTATATATCTTACGGATAAAAAGGTGACTGGGAAGAGCCAGCATGGATATTTACCAAGGCTGAATCATGCCTGACTACCCTGATTGTTATTTAAGATGAAAGGACTGGTTGTAAAAAGAGGATAAAAATGGATGGTTTTTACCTAAATTTTAGGAAGTTTTTTGGCTTGGTTTCCTACATCAGCCTTGTAGATAAACTGGGGAGATAATGCACTGGATGGATGCACTGCAAACAGGGGGAAGAGCTGGCTAGACTGCCAGATTTAAAAGGTAATGTTGAATACTTTGACACCTAGCAGGTGGCTAATTATGAGGGGCATTCTTCTGGGCTTTATAATTATATTGTTTAACATATTCAGTAACATATTCAACAGGATAGAATGCACTTCAATCAAATTCATGAATGATTTTCAAACTCAGGAGGACAGTTAACATGCTGGAGGCAAGGACTACCATTTAGAGGAATGGGCTGACAGGAATCTCACAAAACTCAGCAAGCACAAATACAAAGTCCCCTATGTAATCCCCAAGAATGCCATGCAGTAGAACAGTATGGAGACTAACCAGTTAAGGACCAACTTTACAAAAAGGGATATAGAAGTCCTGGTGGACAACGAACTGAACATAAGTCATCAGTGCATCCTTGCAGCAATGAAAACTATTTGAGAATAATGTGACTGGTTTAGGGTCTCTCTCAGTACAACAGAGATATTGACAAATTACAACAAGATCAAAGGAGGGCTACTAAATATTTGGGGACTATAACCCTGGGCATATGAGATTGACGCTGGGGAGTTTGGAGGTTTTTAGCCTATATGAGTGGGGGAAAAGCTAAAGAGAGAGAGGAATCTAATTTCAGTCTTCAGATTATTGAGAAGATGAGGTTGGACTTTTCCCAGATGTGCACCACAACAGGACAAGAAGCAGTCATCAGAAATTGCACAAAGGGAAGTTACAACTCAATACATGGAAAAAAATCTTCACAATAAAAGTGGTTAAGTACTGGAACACATTTCCCAGGGAGAGGGTGAAATTTCTATTGACATGTTCAAAACTTAACTGAATGAAAGTCCCTGAGCAATTTAAAGTTAGCACAGTTTTCAGCAGAATTTGGATTAAATGACCTTGTCAAAAAATAGGATTGTCCTTATAAAAAAGGTTTGATGACACAAACCTACAAATCAACAGAAGACACACAAAAGATACATCAAAAATCCTTGTTATCAAACTTGTAAATGCATGTACTAATTCAGTGAACATTATGGTCCCAGAATTTGAACACAAGGAGCTCGTCCATATCAGTTCCAGTGATTCATATTTGCGTACCTACATTTTTTTCCTCTTCTTTTCCTTGACCCTGTGCTTAGCAACATCATCATTTTGAAAGCTGAGGATGAGTATTCATTTAATTTTTCTCTGCTCCTAGATAACCTTTAATCTAAATACCATATTTCCTCCATACCATCTCACTTTTTTTTTTTTAAATGAGTTTACACTACTGAAGAACTCTGATTATTGTTATTAACTTCCTTGCAAAGTCCAACTCATTGTGCTTTTTTGTAATTCTTCATTTATCCCTGACTAGACACAGCTGTCTTACCCGATCAGTACTCTTTTTATTTTTGGTAGGGTTACTGCTTGCTCTTGATACATTTTTAAAGTGGTTATCCGTCTGCTTACAGTTTTCTAAACGATGATTTGTCCCTTTTCATGGGATGCAAATTGCAAATAGCTTTTCACTTTTTCTGATTTAACGTATTCCAAACACCCAACATATTTATGTCCTTGAGGTTTTCCGACCAGACTACTTCACTTACTAGTTCTTTTAATATCTCAATTTAGAAATAATCCCACACCAAAAGATAACATAACTGTCAATATCTTAAATGTTCTTCTTTGTTAGCAGAGAAGCAACTTATATGTAATTCTATTTGTTTTGACATGGTAATGTCAAGTCTTACTGACATCACCTCATTTTGTCTTGATAATATACCCATACCCTTGACAACTTCACATGCTGATTAACATAGTGTGCTGGTTTGGGCTGGGATAGAGTTAACTTTCTTTAAAGCAGCTAATATGGGGCTATGCTTTGGATTTGTGCTGGAAACAGTGTTGATAATACAGAGATGTATTAATTATTGCTGAGCAGTGCTTACACAACATCAAGTCCTTTTCTGCTTCTCACACCACCCCACCAGTGAGTAAGCTGGGGGTGCACAAGAAGTTGGGAGGGGGACACAGCTGGGACAGCTGACCCCAACTGACCAAAGGGTTATTCCATAGCATATGATGTCATGCTCAACATATGAAGCTGGGGGAAGAAGAAGGAAGGGGAAGGACGTTCAGAGTGATGGTGTTTGTCTTCCCAAGTAACTGTTACATGTGATGGAGCCCTGCTTTCCTGGAGATGGCTGAACACCTGCCTGCCCATGGGAAATAGTGAATGAATTCCTTGTTTTGCTTTGCTTGAGTGCACAGCTTTTGCTTTACCTATTAAATTGTCTTTATCTCAACCCACGATTTTTCTCACTTTTACTCTTCCAGTTCTCTCCCCTCTCCCACCGGTGGGGGTGTGAGCAGCTGTATGGTGTTTGCCTGCCTGCCAGGGTTATAACATGACCCAGAAAATTTGATATTGTAGTGTTGTCTATGGTAGAATTGCACTGACATCTTCTAGGAAAAGTTGTGATGGCAGTAAGAAGCAAGGAAACAAGTTGCAAAGAAACTTTGACACAAAATTATTGTTGCTGTTCCTTGATAATTGCAAGTATAAATTAAATACTTCAGCTGCCATTAATTGTACACTTGATCATACTTGAAATACATCCACATTTTTTTCTCCTTACTAAACCGAATTAATGTGATGTAATTTTAAGAGTCAGAAAAAATAGTCAGAACATTTTTATTTTGGCCACGACAGTGTTATATGGAGAAAAAAAAAATACATCTCAACTGTCAGTGTCTCCACATGGTTTGAATGAAATTAGTACTGTTCCATGGCAATGGGTCTCAGGAAGTACTCCAATTTTTCAGAGATCCATTGTGTTATTCTTACTTTTGCCCCTCACTCAATCTGTGCATTTAGAACAGTCATTTCACTTGTGTTCAGTTTATTCATCTGTAAATCAGTTATCCTAACACTTCAGTGCTTCAGAGAGGTGTTCTGAGAATTATAGAATAAATGTTTACATTGTATTTTCAGAACATCATATCAGAGTAACAATATTAGTATTAAATACTTTTATTGAAAGAAATCACATAAAACCATTTCAGGGCTAGCTACTAAAAAACCCTACTGTTTTCTTCACATTCTTTTTCAGTGTACTTGTTGTTTACAAAACATTACAATTAAAGTTGATAAACTGATAAGCAGTTACTCATGACAGAATGCTGAACAAAGATTATATGCCAAAAAGGATATTGTCCAATTCAACATTTCTTTCAAAATGTGAAAGATAATGCTGTAAGACACTTGTTCTGGTACTTGATAGGGAAATCAGTTCTAAATCCTCGACTGCAGCTGCCACTGGGCTAAGAGACTAATTACAGTTTCCTGAAAATTACCCCCCTCCTCTCAAGTTAAAGAAAGATCTTGACACCCTTACTTATGCTTAGGACATTAAATACAATTACACCCACTGATTTCAGTGGAGTTGGGTAATTTTAGAGAATGCCAGTACAGGAGGCTTATTTTACAGGACTGCTGTCTAGTTCTGACGTTCCTTTTATGTGTACCTCAACCAAAGATCAGAGCTCTATTGTGCTGGGCACTGTAAAGACAAGTAATCAAAAAGCAAGCTTCTGCTCTAAATAGTTCCCAATCTAGATATCAGTAAGAATGCACCAGGGAGATGAAGCAGCAAATGGAGTAAAGAGAGTAAGGTAATAATGAACAGACATCTTAGCTCACAGATTCCTGAATTGATTTCTGCATAGTCACAGTCACACCACCAAGAAAGGTGTCAGATATTTTCACCTGGAATATCTTGCACAGTGGTATTTAAGATGTTCCCCTGGGAGCAGTAGAGGAATCCCGACAAGAATACTGACAGTGGAAGAAATAACATATGTTTTTCCTCATTTCATTGATGAGTTCTCTAATGAATAGAGTATTTTATTAGAAACTTTTTTATTATCTCTCTTGCCTTACATTTTGTAGTTTGTTGTATCTTCCTTTTTTTGGTTTTTTTTTTTTCCCCCCCTGGTTTTTTTTTGATTTTTTAGAAGGTGTTCAGAAGCACCTGTTAGGAGAGTATTCAAGGTCTGGGAACTAACATTTCCCAAGGCACCTTCCTGTAACAAAATAACAGGTTTGGGCCAAGTTATATACTTAACCTTTCAAAGTATAAATTTCAGGCAGGTCCCTTTTCAGAGTTCAGCATCTTTTGCCAGATGTAAGATATTGACCTCCATGAAACATATATGGATCATATACATTTAATTTAAGCTATTTTCTTTCATTGCCAAATGTATAAAAATTAAGTGTAGAGTCCCAATATTACTTCGGACACTTTTTGATTTTCTAATTAACAATGGGAACCTTAGATGATCTTTCAAATCTGACTGTTTTATTTCTTAGCCTTAAGGTACTACAAAATTTTTACAGTTTCTATTTTGCACTCATTTAAATGCTTTAGAAAATATTACCCTAGACAGATATAATCTGTTGTCCAATTTATTCTAAAGGTTTGATGTTTCTGAGTATGAAGCATTTAAAATTACACCAAATAAAATTATTCTGGAATTACCACAAACATTCCACCAAGTTATTGAAGAACAGTGGGATATTTAATCAGATGTTCATCCATGGCAATTCAAAAAATGAAGCATAGAATTTCATTATAGAATTCCCTGACAATGGAATTCATCAAAGTAAAAATAAAAATATTATGGGTCAAGAAAAACTGTATATTTTTATAAGAAGTAGTAATACCTAATTCTGTTATAACAGAAATTTGGAAATATTTTTCATATTTCAAAGTTTAAATCAAAAGAAACTTAGTATGAGATTCAAATTACATTGATAAACTTAAATTAGATGTAAACTGGCAAAATAGAAGTTAAGATTACTCTTCTTATTTCAGATAGAAGATCCTGGATCCTTCTTTCTTTTCCCTGTAGGCCTTAAATTCACTGTGGTGATGTTAACCTTGAACTTACTGCATTTATGATCTTTGTATAGGGAGACTTAAAAGAGATTCAGAGGACTGACATGAATTGTGCAGCCTCATAAAACTGTTTTTACTGAACAAGCAGAAATACATACACATCCCAGAATAAGCACTGTCTAAACCAGTGAGTCATGTGAAATAGTACAGTCTCCTATGCAATTATCTATGTGGTTCCAACAGCATTTATAATTATGTTTGTAGTCACACACCAAAAATGACACAGCTACATAGTTTTCAAGCCTGACTCAGTTCACGTCCACCTCTTGGGAGGGGGGCTGTGATGTGCTTTTATTGTTCATTGCCATGCAGAACATGGCAAGATTTACTAATGTATCTAACAGAACAAAACTCCAAGGGTTTCTCAGGTCTCAAAGTACTACACTTTTCATTGGACCCCATTTCCTCCAACAATAGAACAATTTGGAGAATGTTACGCTTACATATTTCCTTAATTTTTTAAAGGTTTGGTCTCCTAAAGTCTTTTGGAAATAAAAATAATGCATTAGTACCATAAAAGCCTGTTGTATTACAATTCTACCCCCAAAAAACATGGTCTCACAAATACTGATGAGATCTGTGTTCCATGACCATATTTCCAGATCAGAAAGTTTTAACTGAACAAAGATAAGTGTCCCTATGAACATGAGCTCAACAGCAATGACAAAAGAAAAGCAGAAGGGATCTTCCACAAGTAATTACTATGTAAACACCTGAAAAAAAAAAAAAACCCAAAAACATTTCTACAGCTAAATAGCTTGCAATGTCCAAAAATGGAGAAAACTATCAATGAGATACTTTTGCATAGTATTAATTGGTCCTTTTGCAACATTACATCACAAACTATCTAACAGGTCTAAAGTATACTGTGCTGTTATTGAGCTAGACAGCTTCCAATCCAGTTCATACAGGTCTGCTTTGTTGCAGATCTTTGTTAAATATTTTTTTCAAAAATATTCCTAATTTACATAGGAATACATTAATTAACTAGACAAATATGTGTCTTTAAATGTATTGCCTATTCTGCTTAAATAATACATAGCTGGAAAATTGTGTCTTTTTGCTGGCTTTATACTAATTGCTGTGCTAAATATCTGACTCCTTATGCATACACTAAGGTCTTTATTTTATGTTCTTTTAAGTACCTTGTTTATAACATCACAGAATCTAATACAGAAAGAAAAAAATTAGATGTAGAGTAAAAACCATAAGAAGTTTGCCTGACGTGGATTTTGGAAAATTGGCTGTAGGTCCTTCAGGTAAAGATAAAAGAATAGTTATTCAAATATTTTAATTCTGAAAATACATATCACATTGGAAAATACAATAGAAAATTTATCATAGCTGAAAATAAATATAGTTGTTTCAGGATGCATGTCTGATTTGAGAGATCAAATTCGTATTAGTGAAGAAGGAACAAAACTTCTATTCGTGGTTCATCATACTCAGGACTATTATTTATTACGTAGTTACAAGCATCTTGACTCTATCATACTTAATTTTTAACTATTCAAAGACTGCAACTGCTGCTGTATCATTCCAATAGTAAATATTTTTCTCTACTTTTATGTGTCACCTCCAATAGAGAAATAATACACCTATCGGTTTAGGAGTGGTAGTAAGAGCTTTTTAAAAAAAAAAAAAAAAAAAAAAAGGCGAGGTCTAATTTTTAGTTAAACACAATGATTAATTTTGATTAGTGATGCTTCTTGTTGGCAAAATAAATAATGTTTCTCTAAGTAAAGTCTACATGAAGATGACTATATTTTACATTTTACCCTACCTTTTGTGTACAGATAAATAATTAAATAGTTTAGACAAATAAGTGTATATACAGTCATGAATAGTGACTAAACTTATGCTCAAAAATACCCAGTATAAGAGTGCCATCTTCTGGAAATAATAGTACTTACGTGTCTCATTTCAATTTAATCCTTGGCTCACAAGAAATCTTAGTTAAAGATTAATGATGTTTACTTGCCTGTTTGCCCTATATTTCCCTTTTTGTTTGTCTATGTTAGTTTAAAAGTTTAGTCCCTGTACAAACTTTTCTATACAAAGACCTCGAGAGTGTGAATTTAATAATCAGCCAGAGTTTAGACTTTCAGGTTTATAAGGAGTTGCACAATCCCTAAGGGTTAGAATAATCTGAAGAGTAACCTTCTCTCAGCAGAAAAGAACCAACTTTGCCTGATTTTAAAATGTTTTAGTCTTTTATCTTGATAAGCTTCGAATAAATATAAAACAAATTGAGGCTGTTACTTCTCATCACTGTCTGAAACTTTAAGCTGAATCCTCTGCCCTGTTCAGCCTGTTATGTATGAGGAACAAATGAATTATTATTGGAATATGAAACTATATGTTCCTCTGAGGTAGACACACACCTACATCTACACCGCACACACAAAGTCTCCAGAAGCTTAGAAGTATATTTTAAAAAAAAAATTAATTTGGACTAACTATTTATTCTTCCAAATACACATGTAATTTCTACTAACTCTGATAAATATATTCTGGTCAATGTACCTCTATTTCTAATAAAAAACGGTGGAATACAGTCAAATTTAATCCCACTTATAATAAAGAAACCTCTATGCTCTATAAACATATTATCCTTGCCTTACAGAAGAAGACCTTGTAATCATAAATTGCATGCTTAAAACACATGCTGAGGCTTTGCATTGTCTGTGAGTGAGACCTTGGGGAAGTGATGTGTAAAACACTTTCCTCCCTTCTTGCTTTGGAACCCAATAAAATAAAATCTCATCTACTGTACTTCAGATGGGATTTTTCTGTCTGTGTTTATTTTATATATATTTTTTCGGTCCCTAGCCTTCATTTTTCATGTCATTTTTCCTATTACTGCTACCAAAACCAATAATCATTTGTCCTGTATCTCACTCATTCTTTGTGCACTTAAAAGCCTCCAAAATTAAATTCCCCTTCTTCTCTGCTCTTACTTTCCCAGATTGAATATACCTATTTGTCATCTTTCCAAGCTCTCCACTTTCTGTTTTCAACAGTCTACCCTTTTAGACCTTCTACCCCAGGGGGATTTTCTCTTTGACCAGACCCTATTTTCCCTTCAGCTAATCAACAGCATGCTCCGCATCTTCTTTCAAGGAGCTTTAAAATATGCTCTTATAACATTTGTAGATATTTCTTCCTTCTCAGCTCAGAATCAAGATTAAAAAAAAAAAAAAAAACAAACCACCACTTTTCTAAAAATGTTTTGTTCTTATTAAAATTCAAATACATATAGCACATGTTCAAGGTTATCATATTATCGGTATGTGTATTAAAACAGTTCTTCACCTCTTCCCAAATGATAAACACTCTAATTTGTTTGAGTTGGTAATAAAAGAATGCCTGTGTTGCCTTGGTTGCTATTTTTCAATTCCATATTCCGTCTTGTGTCGTTCCCTATGAACTGTTAATACCGATTTGGGAAATTTCAATTCTCACTACTATATTCTTGTATAGCAACAATTTGAAATTACAATTTTATAAGCATTGTCATAACAGAAGTCTAGAAAACTGGCATTCTTAAACACAGATGTCTCCTCTGTCTTGTCACTGTCCCTCTGTGGATGATGGGTGCAAATTAAAAGATCCATGCAGAGAACTTGGAGAGGATCCAAGAATGGTAAGCAAGTCAAGACTCAAGATTTGGACATAAATACATTTCAGTACTATAAACTGTTTTGTAGATATATAAAACCTCTTTATTGTTCTAGCATTTTCAAAACCATATTTCAAAACAAAAAAAAAAAAAGGGTTAAGAAACTCACATATATATTTTGCGATATTAAGAGTGCAGTGGGAATATCTAACAGACTAAAAGACCATTTTTTTGCCCAAAACTTCTGACAATCTAATATTGATTAGGAGGAATTGAATGAAGTATAATAGTGTAAGAGAGTATTATGAGACACAATAAAAGATACAAGTTAAAACAAGCAAAAAAATAATATTTACTGTGTTTTGGTATTCTAAGGCCAAGGTTTTTAAGCTGCTCTCTGCAACCACATAGGTTATGAACAAATTGAAAACATAGAGTTGAACAGCGCTGAAAAAGAGAACTGTAAGACACTTATTCAGACAGTATCCTTTTATTGCAAGAAACCATGTATCACAGTTTAAAACTAAAATGACAATGCAGAGATTGAATCTACTTAGATACCAAAACACACTTTGAACACAGATATACAAGATACATGAAGATATATGCAATTTTACAAATTACACGACTTCACTGTCCCATGGGTAAGACTGTGCTGTCCAGGAGGAAGGTTGAGCGAGCCTGTACGGTGGTCACAGCATGAGATGCACCATCCTGGAGCCAGGCTTATGTGGTCTGCTGGATGTCACCCTGGTGGCCTTTTCTGCAATCTCACCACTACTGCTTTGGGAATCACTCTTACTTGCAGTGTGTTTTATCTTTTCCTTTTTGTTTTTGTTTTTAATCTTTTTTCTGTTTCTTCTTTTAAAACCTGTTCCAGAGCCTTGCTTGGTTTCATGTGTCTTTTTTATAAGCTTCAGCAATTTTATGGTTTCTTTTATTCACAGTTACCTTTTGATAACTAAAACAGACAGTATTTGTTCTGTTTCCAACTAAACAAAGTCTTTCTTGGAGTTTATTAAGCAACTAAATTTCATTAAGCCCTCAGAACACAATCGTGAAGTCCATATTCTGACCTAGCATATAATTTCTCCAATTTCAAAGTAATTTCCATTTTCTGCATGGCATCAGAATCCTTTTCTGTCTCAAACAATATCACATCAAACTCCGTGTTCTCTGAAAATGCCAGGATTATCAATGTGTCTATCTATTCCCTTACCTAAACTATTAAGTATAGCTTCAGCACCCATACATGCAGAGTTTCACAACACACTAATTATCCATGTTTTTGCATAGCCTTTACCTAATTTTTTTTCCCTCCAGTTTATCCATTCGTTCCTTTTACGACACTCCTCAGACACTTTTAATGAAGTTCAGGGAGATTTTCTAGACAAAATAATCAGCAGAAAATGAAAAAAAATCAGATAATCTGGCACAGACTATTTTCAACAGAAGTCAATGTTGTAAGTGTTAGTGCTGCAACATTTAAAAAAATGGTATAATGAACCTTGTGTTAAAACTGTGAGTGTTAATAACATCTTCAACTCAAAGCTGCTAGACTACTGTTAAAGGACTTTTAAAATCCTGTCCTTAGTATATGAATTTTAATTGGCTTTACATTTTTATAGGTCCAAGATTAAAAAAAAAAAAGAAGTTTTGAAGTTATTTCCAATTATAAGACTGTTAAAATATCACCTCTAAACATTCACTGTGACACAAGCATGAGAAACAAAGTTGGTAAGACAACATTATATATTTAAAAGGCAAGCTACAAAATGGTAATGGACAAGCAAGACCCTTTAGCTACAAATAACCCAATGTCCACATGTCAGGTTATGTATTTTTTTTTTTAAACTTGACTTTCATAGTTTGACACTGACTTACCTGGATGTCAAACTAAATTAGGCCAAAAAAAGGAAATATGCCTAAGTAACAGTGAATGGGTCTCCTGTCTTTTTTTTTTTTTTTTTTAATGTCTAATTAGGTAGTTACAATCCAAAAAGATTTATTTTTTCTTTAGGATCCCACAGGTAAAAATAGGCAGAGTTGACATTAAGATGAACTTTGAATCTTTACACATTCACAGAATCAAATATTTATAAGGATTTTAAATTTGCCACAGGAAATGCTTTCCCCTTCATTACTTTGTAATTTTAATTTTTTATTTTTTTTTACCCAAGACACCACCTTTTTATATCTAACCAATGACTAATTAAAAAATCTCACCATAGATATATTGTCACAGGAGTAGTTTAAATGAGTAGCTATAATAAGTTTAAACATTCCACAACTCAATTTATGCTTCAAGAAGGAAAACAGGAGAGAAATCTAAACTCTCTCATGCTGAAATATTTTCACTTATATCTTATAGTGAGTCATCTTCAGTTCAAGGTATGCCTTTTAAACAAGGACCTAATAAAGGAAACTGAAAAGTTCTACAAAAGATTGCTTTTATAGTCCATAGCTCAAGGATACAACCATGCAAATGCACATAGCTTTGCTTTGTAAAAACTGCAAAACCAGTAATATTCTACATAAAAAATTAGTAATTTCTGGGTATACATATATCATAAATGAAGAGGTGTCAAAGCATGATTCGTCCTTGTTAGCTTGTTGTCAGATAATCAATTCAAGGAAGTAAAATAAATAAATAAATAAATACATACATACATACATACATACATAGAGTCAATCACTCTGAAGCTCTCTGTAAGAAATTAGAATGCAATGATACGGTAGTAGAAAATGAGTTACAGGCAGAAATATCCTTAGTATTTTATTCAGTGTTTTGACCTTGGCTGAGAGTTTATAAAAACCAAATATTAGGCATCTTTCCTATACACAAGGACATTCTTTGAAGCACTGGTGTTAGGTTATTCAATTAAATAACCTGAGTTTCTGAACCTTCTAATGTAATTTTGCAACAGGATAAGTAAAATGAATATTGAGTTATTTGGAATCTGAACAGTTAATCTGTCTAAACGGAATCACACCTTGCAGACTTCAGCATCTGTTATACAAATGTGAACGAGATTATTATTTTAACTATTTGGAAGTCTACAAAACCTCAGCTATACTAGTGAAAAGAAAGGCAGAAAAAATATATTGGCTTGCTGCACAGGCTTCTCTTTCTCTAACTGCCAGAAATTCTTTCATGCTTTGTGACATCTTGCCAGACCACTGTAATACACCTTTCTTCATTTCTTAGACCAATTGCTCAAAACTCCCCTTGACATACCAGAAAATTCCTTGGCACACTACTATTACCTCAGCAGAATTTGCTTTAACCAAGATAATAAACATTTGAAATCCCACAAGCAGTGTTTTGGTTTTTTTCTTTCAGTTTGTTCCTCTGTTACCAGGATCTTCAATAATTCATTTTCCAAGTACTAATACTTCTCTACAGAGTAATATTTTTTTACTCTTGACAATTTGTTTCTAATGTGCTACACTTCTCTGATATATCTGTAAAAATTGCCTACTAGAATATAGGAGGGGGAGGGAGGTTAATAGAATTAGATGAACATTAAAAAAAAAAGTCTCACAGTCAAATTCTGACAAAGTACAAAAAGAAGGTTTAGAAAGTATATTGATAAGTGTTGAAATAATAGTAGTCATTAATAGTAAGAATTGCAAAAGATTAATACGGAAAGTACTGAACTGTTCACAACTTTAAATCAAGATAAATGCCCTTCTGAAATATAGATGTAATGAAATAAGTTATTGAGCTCAATATGGGAATAAGTGAGTAGAATTCTTGTGACATAAGAGGTCAAACCAGACGATCTAACAGAACTTCTGGCCTTAAAATATATGAAACTGTGAAGAGTTAACCAATAAACCATATGGTGATAATTTTTTCTCTCCAACTCAGCCATTTATATGCAATAAATCCTACAAGCAAACAAAGAACACACTCCAGGGCCTCAGCTTTCCCTGTCTTCTGCACATTTATATCTACTTTTGAAGGCTAAATTCTATATAGTTAGACAACTGTGCCTTTATATGTGGAAAAATGCTGAGTCTTTGTAGCTCTGTTCATGAAAGACCAAAAAGAAGGCTAATAAACACAATCTCCCAAAACCTGTTGCTAAAAATCCAAAGAAAACTACATTTATCAACTTCTTAAATCTGCTGAAATTTATTGAGTTAAAACTTAATTGTGTAAAATGAAGGAATACATTTATACTGGCAGTATTGGAACTAATGAGTTAAAGGCAACTTTATCTTCTCCACAAGTGACATATTTATAACAGCAATCCAAATAACATTACATTTCTTTTTAAATCAAATATACTCTTCTTTGATTTGAATCAGAACTAATTCAGGAAAGTCCTGTGGTGTGCTCTGCATAACTTATGGTCAAAATGATCAGTTATTTCTGTAAAATATGTGTCAACTCACCTCAAAACACAAAAGTTACTTAAAAAGAGACCCTGATATTGCATAAGGAATTTATGAACTAATGATCTTTCAGATGTGTCACCTGTTATTTTACACCAGGTTATTTGGGCACAGAACATACTAAACAGTCATTTTTCAACACACCACCATAAAAATACAGATCCTTACAGAGGGTTTGAGGACAAGTCACTCACCTTCCCTTTATAGACACTATCTTATCTTAAAAGTTAGTAATATAATTCCATTACTTCTCAGACTATGATGATCCTGTATGGTAAAAGTAATTTAATTACATTACGAGTATTGTTTAAAACATTGCAGAAAATGTTTTTGTTATTCATCATGCACATTATGGTAGTCCTTTGCTTTGCAGGATCCATGGTTCTACAATATTAAATCTGAATTTTCCATTCCTCTTTCCTGTTTTCTGAACAAAAATACTATCTGTGAAAGATAAAGAATTCACAGAACTTAAGCTTGAGATAGGAAGTATCTAATAAAAAAAAAATTCTTTGTCTGTTAATCTACTTTTGCTGATAAAATCAGTTGGGGCTATTAGGTCTATTATTTGACTTTTGGTGTTTTACACAAAATCTACATTTCCGTATGTCTTTTTATTATTTACTGTCCTGGTTTTGAACCAGTTGGCAATCAAGCACCACACAGCTGATTGCTTACCGTCCCTCCCCAGGTGGGATGGTGGAGAGAATCAGAAGAGCAAAAGTAGGAAAACTCATGGGTTGAGATAAGAAACATTTGATAATTGAAATATTGTAACAATAACAATAATAGAAACAATAATAATAATAAAATTGTAATGAAAAGGAAAAAATGAGAGAGAGAGAGAAACAAAATCCAGAAAAAAAGTGATGAAACCACTCACGACCCGCTGACTGACACCCATCCATCCCATCCCTGAGCAGCAATTGCTGCTCCTCCATGAACTCCCTCCAGTTTATACACTGAGAATGACGCTATGTGGTCTGGAATACCCCTTTGGCCAGTTTGGGTCAGCTGTCCTGGCTGTGCTCCCTCCCACCTTCTCGTGCACCTGGCAGAGCATGGGAAGCTGAAAAGTCCTTGACTTAGTGTAAGCACTACTTAGCAACAACTAAAACATTCTTCTCATCCTAAATCTAAACCACATCACTATGCCAGCTCCTAGGAAGAAAATTAACTGTACCCCATCCAAAACCAGGACATCTGGAGACTGAATAATCCATAAGCTGAACCAATTTTCACAACTGCTATTTGGTCAAACTGATCTGGTAAAGTGTGTCCTCAGTTCCTCTGTTCTGAAATATTTGCCTAGCCTTTTCTAAATCATGCGTGAACTGGACATAACACTTGTTTAACTTAAATTGCAGCAGACAAATAAAATGAGCTTTAACACCTAGGACACTTAGTAATGAATGTCCAACAGTTGGGCAGAACTTGTTTAGTACATTTCAAACAGGTGAGGATAAAAAAATATATTTATCTATTTCTGTTGTGCCAAAGCTTTTTGTTTTGTCTCTTCTTCAAATATTCTCTCTGACTATGTAGGGAACACATTACAAAAGCTTAAATGATGTCCTCAGAGCAATGAAAACTGAAGGAGAGGATACAAATAATTTAACCTAAACCAAAAGAAAACAAAATCGTTAAACTTCTTTTAAAGTTCAGGTCTTAGGCTGAAAGATATCATGGGGACATGACGGATCTGCTGCCACTGGGTTAAATTAAAGCACCTATAAATTATATCACCTAGCTACACTTCTCTCCTACACCCTCATATTGGATGAAGATTCATTAAAGAATGTCAGTTTGACATGAATTTTACATGAATGAATTTTCAGCTAGTTAATTACAAGTAGAATCTAGTTCTTTGCATTTCCTGAGCAACAAAGAAATACATTATCCTAGCCGCTCTGAAATATAAATGCAGCATTATATACTTATCACAGCTAGAAGCTCAGCCCAGCATAACCAGTCTTCAAGGCCAACTGTTAAGAGAGAGAGGTGAGGTGACAGTGAGAAAGCAGCTTTCTGAGAAGCATCTTCATGGATTACATTGCCCACTAATTGAAATCAAACAGTCTCAATAGAATACATGAACTGTGTTAATTGGAAAATTCCTACAACTGTGTCTACTCTGATGAAGCCATAGTAAGGAAAATTTTGCTACCTCAGGATTGTTGCCAGTGTAGATTATCAAAAAATAAAAGTGAAGACATTCCTGTTGTAGTTGGCCATATCAACTAGAGGACAAAGAGTGCATAAGAAAGTTAGTATTTGTTTGTAACTACATTGTCAAATGTTGCAGTGCAAGCACCTTTTTTTATCAGCAAGGTACAGAGAAATGAAAATTAGAAATGTATCTTTTGTAGACAGATGTGATACACTAGTTTTCAGGAGAGTTTTCATGGCAATATAGCCCTTACAAGTAATTTAGAAATACCTTTGAAATATTTCCTATTTTGACTCATCAGTATTCAGAACAAGTTTTCCTCTGATTAATCCTTGATGTAGGAAGTTAAAAAATGAAATATTAATAGAATCTGGGGATGTACTATAACTGCAATTCATTTTTCCTAAGCATTTTGTATAAAAAGCTGCATTTTCCTTACATGAGCTGGATTTCAAAAATAGCCACAAGACCAGCAATATGGCAAACCATAATCACAAGTATATAAAAACCAGGAACAGGCAAAGAAGTGACACACCAACCTGTAATACTCTTTTTAAAATATAGGGAAACAAAGTTTGTACAGTCATTCACAACCAGTATCTCTGTAAAAAGACTTTGTATTCTGCAGAACAGCAAATTTTGGGTATATTTCAGAAATGTAGGAAAAAAAAAATCTAATGCTGAGATTCCACCTCTAGGTAGTAGAATCATAGAATCATAGAATGCTTTGGGCTGGAAGGGAGCATTAGAGGTCATCTAGCCCAACCCCCCCTGCAGTGAGCAGGGGCATCTTTAACTAGATAAGGTTGCTCAGAGCCCTGGTCCAACATGGCCTTGAATGTTTCAAGGGATGGGACCTGATGAGATGCATCCCAGAGTTCTGAGGGAATTGGCTGATGCAGTTGCCAAGCCACGCTCCATGATAATTAAAAAGTCATGGCAGTCAGGTGAAGTCCCTGGGGACTGGAAGAAGGGAAACATTGCACCCATTTTTAAAAAAGGTAGAAGGGAGACCCTGGGAACTACCGACCTGTCAGCCTCACATCTTTGCATAGGAAGGTCATAGTAAAATCTGGTGTATAGAAGGTAAAGACGTGAATAGAGCTTTGTTACTTCATGATATAAAAATATGTGGCATTTTATTTGGAAATATGATTTATCTCAAGAAACACTAGTCACTGAATATTGTTATGATTCCTGCATTATATTGCTATAACATGAAATGAATGCTATATAATATAATTTCATTTACACTGATGGTTAAAGAAGGGCTGTCCTTCAGTAAACATTCTGGAACACCCACTGAGAAAAAGTTTCCGGTGGAGATGGGAACCTTATGATCACTGAATGCTCTTCCACAGTTGCCTGTCCATGCCTCTTCCTTCCTTGGACACTGTCAATCTCAGTTTTACAGTTAAACCCAGAAGGAAGACACTAATTTATTTCTGATTCCTTATGCTAAGCCAGTGAAGAAATCAAAGCACTGCAATTGTCAAGAGGCTAAACTGCTTCATGCCTTTGGAAATGGAAAATCAAGCTGCCACAGACACTTGCAGAGTCTGCAATGGCAAGGAATTACTAGATGAGATATGGCCAGACAGGCTTCAAAGTTCTCACAGGACCCAGTGAAGAAAAAAACCTATTGAATTCATTGACAAATAATGATTTGGGGACAGGGAATTTCTCCATAGACCTTGCAATCACTATGGTATGTGAAGAGAAATAGAATGGCAATACAATTCCACTTCCTATCAGAGCATCATGTCCTGAACCCACTACTCCAATCCCAGCTATTGCCAATCCCTGATGCTTCAGTAAAACAAACAAGAAAGTAAACACAAACCTACAGAAAACCTGAATAATAATGGACAGGGGTGAATCCATTTTTAGGAAAAAAAGTCGTTCCGGAACAACACTGAATGCTTGAAAAAATAAGGGGTTTGTTTTAAGAATTCTTTCCCTTTTTTCTGATATTTTTTTTTTGTTGTTGAACCTAAATCAATGCTTCTTGAAAAATCTTGGAAGAGTATTTTACCCTGCAGTCTCTGCGTAACTAGTATTCCTTCCAATTTATAAGGATTCCAGTGCAAATGGAGAAATGTTATTGAATAGTAGTTTAACAGTATACTGGAGGAGCTTCCCTTGCTTCCTGGTCTAAGTACTTCAACAATCCAAAGTTCTTGAAGACACTTACCTTGGACTGAATACAAATTTTAGTCATGAGGGGTTTTAAAGAAATAATTTTAACCTCAAAAAAAGACAGTATAATTTTACTCATAAAATATTTTACACTGAGAAAAATAAAAAAGTTCTAATTGTGAATGTTTTAAATGAGAAATTTCTTCTTCATAATTTGTAAAGTTGAATTGATATTCATAAATTAGTAGAGTGAAAGACAAAAAAAAGTCTATCATGACTGCTTAAGGAAGGTGATAGGCATTCAGAAAATCCTACACTTAAACAAACTCTCAAACAAACTCATTCCCCTCCTTTAACTGCGGAATGGCTTGATTAGAAGAACAAAAGATTGGCATTGAAGTATCATCATTGTCATTTTAATGCAAAGAGTGGTAAAGTGGATGTTAGTTGGCAGAATTCCTTACTTCTGCAATAGTTGTTTGAAAAGAGCATGGCCTGTATTTATATTCCTATTATTTGAGGGAATTTTGCAAAATAGCTTTTTTAAAAAAAGAATGAAATCATTGCTACCTGTTTTCTCATTTCTCAGAATCTTCTCATTTTATCAACTTCCATTTTCTTACATGCGTAAAATTCAGGTTTCTTGCCATTAACTCTGGAAACTTTTTTTTTTTTTTTTTAAAACCCAGACTGCAAACCTTCCCTCTTATTTTGCCTGTGCTTCTCAGACATCTTTGTTCAATTTTCTGTTTTGTCTAACCTAAGGTTACCATTTACCTAAAGGCATCCATTTTTCTGGGCTCTTGTTTTAGTCAGTGAAAGGAGACAAGTGCTTCCAAAAGGCTATTCTTTCCTTCTTAACATATTTTTGTAAAGACCCTGTGCAAGTAGTAATTTCTCTGTATTAAAAGGGACCTAACCAATTAACTTAAACCCCAGCTGTGAGATAGATAAAGCTGGGTGAGATGAACCTGAATTTAAAGATCCATTCACTAATTATTGTTATGGTGTTATTTCTGACTAGAACAATCTTGGCATCTCAACTGATCTTTCCCCTTGATTCTAGTTTAAATCTATCATCCTTTCATCTTCACCTTTCAGCAGCTGCCACCCTTTTCCACTGTAATGTTTACCTTATATTTTACCACAACATCAGGACAAAATAAAGCATTCTACTCAAGATTAAACACCTCGGGTTGTGTTCTTGGCTCATTTGAGATTAACTGCAGTGTGTAAGGGACATTCATATACCTGAAAAATAACATGGAAAATTATCTGTCAATTTTAAATCCTTTCAAATATTTCTATTCGTGATTAAATACATTTAATACTGAGAATTTACATCAGTTGTACAACCCTAGCATTCTTGAAGAAGAATTTGAATGGTACACAGGCTATATATGAATTCAAAATAAGTTGAGTTAGTTAATACATCCCTTAATGTAAGTAAAAAAAGGAAGAGACACCTTCACTAAATTCTATGATCAACTTATACTTACAGGCAAAAGGAGCGAAGGGGTTTTGTAAAGCAAAAATAATGAAGAATGATTATCAATCAGCTAAATTATCTGTATACGAAGTGAAATATCGAATAATTCAAGGAGACATAGAAGTCATTAGATGTCAGATAGTTCTATCTCATTAGCACAATAAAAACTTAGTTTGATGTTTCGCATCACTAGAACATCAGAGAGCAAGATCCATACATAATTGATAAAACAGAGAAAAGCTAGAGATTAGGGCAAACACTTATGTCTAAAGTTTTAAAATGCCAATGGAATTGGAATTTGAGAAAATAGAGAAGAAATTACATTGCTCATACGGTAAAGTTTTAAAAAAAGGAAGGAAAGAATGGATGCTAAAGTTTAAATTATTTACACCCCAAAGTATGTATGTGATATTCAGACATATGTTCCTATGCATCTCTGAAAAATCTTCAAGGCACTTTTTTGAATTTTAGCTGTGTGTATGCCTTAAATTCTGACTTACTCTGTAATAAATGTAGCCAACAGGAATTATGAAAGACTGTGCTGTATTACTTAATAGACAAGGTGGTAAAGAATTAGCCAGAGGAAAAGCCACACTTGATCTTCTTGGTATCAAAGTTATTATTAGAAATAGGAGAATAAAAGAATCTTGGTGCTAGTGATCAAAAGCTGTTGAATATAATGTAGAGACCTAATGGATACTTGGAGCAGTCAGAAAATTGGTTGTGCAATTGCAGCCAGTGCAATAAAGACAAAATTGAAAAAAAATATTGGAATCAAAGCTGATATCCCAACAATATATCTTGTAGAACAAAATAGATTACTTCATCAAAGGGAGGTTGTTTGGTTTTAAAAGAGATATATTCCAGCCCCCCCGCCCCCCATTTTTTTTTTTTTTTACACAAAGACAACGCGTAGATTTTATAATAATTGGGTCCAGCTTCTGGAACTAAAAATACCTCATCTTATCAGTTTCTAGATGTGAAGATATGACTTAATACTCCGAAGTCATAATGTAATCAGTGATAGGGAGAACATTTTGCTTTCACACGTGTATTTACAGAATAGCTATTGATGAGATCTCTGTCACCCAGACTTAGCAAAAGAGTTAAGCAAGTTTGTTCAAAATATTTGTTATTTATTTAAAACATCTAGGATATTTTTACATTTTACTGTTCAGTTCATTGAAAGACTTGGAAAAAAAAATTTGGAAAAACTCTAGTATGACCCAAGTTGGATCATCATATAGTTTTAGATAGTTGAAGCAATTTACAGCACAGTTGAGTGTTGTAAAAGCAGTTCTGGTTTTAGGGGTCTCCACATCCAGAGTGATTGAATGCTTTGAAATAATTTTCATCATCAGTTTAAGAGAAAAACAAATAAAAGTATGCAAAATTCAAATACAAACAAGAAAAGATACATATATTTTTTAAGCAGATGAAAAGAAGAAAAGAGGTACAAGACTAATGAATGCAAGTAGTCCCAAAGACATCTTATTTCAGAACGGGGTATGACCCAGCCACTTAAACAAACTAGTAACATTATTAATTCAGACGGACATTAAATATTTTTGTCTACCTGGCATAACTACACTGAAGATCAATGTTAAGTTTTTTCTCAGAATAAAAAGTACAGTTCATATAACTCTTGAAAACTGATGATTACAGACTACAACTCATTTTTGGGTCTTCTTTGAAAACTAATATAGTAATCAATCATAATGGGTTACTAATATGCAGTATAAACCCTGTATACTGCTTAGAAAGACAAAATACCAAAATCCAACCTTAACTATATTTAATATGCATCTGGTTTGGAATCAGAAAGATTAAAGACTGCAGGTTTTCAGTGTGTTTGGTATGGAAATCAATCTCTGAGTAAGAAAACAATATTTATTAGTAATTGCAACAAGAATGCAGACATTTCCAAGTCAGTAGTACACAAATCAAAGCAAAAGCAAAAGCAATTTCTATGTGTATAAATACTATAACATCTTAATTACAAGTCAAATTATTTTTAATGTGTTTAAATTAAGCTTACAAAAATGAACAGGACATCTTTGTTTCTCAATCTCAGCAATGAAAATGAAACAGGAAGCATTAAAATAAGCATTTATGCAAATGCAGCAGCCATTCTGATTTCTATGCTTTGGAAAATTAACTCAGACTCAGCTCTGGATCACAGAAACACATACTAATTCTAAGTTTAAATGCATTCTAAACCAAATCAGAAGTAAAAAATCATCCTTTCTCTTCAATACTCATTTCAACAGATAATTTTGTTTGCAGATATTGTAGGCTGATTTTCTGATTTATATCTTTTCTCCTCTATTGTTTCATTTCTTGCTGATTTCTCATAACTGCCCTTTAAAAAAAAAAACCTTTGTAACAAAAAGTCTATTTACAAAATTACAAATGCATGAAAAAATATTTTCTGAGAATACTACAAAGCAAACATTTTCTTTACACTTATTTTCAAAGAATGGCCTCTTGTCTTCCATGTAATAACTATATAAGTGTTACAAGCATCATACTGGGTGAATATGAGTAGCTGTAGGCAAAAAAAGATGTATGTATGGAGTGATGTACAGTACCTGTAATACAGTTCTGTATCATTAATGAAAACACTCCTTTGTTATCTTTACCAGTAAACACACAGAATCTTGGGTTCTCTTCCAATCTTCTTATTATTGTATAAAGGTAAAGCAGGCTGTCACAAAAAATGGGATTCTACATGTCAATTTTCATACATTCATTGTAGTTAGTATAGCTTAGAGCTTCAGCTCATTCTTAGAAACACCTATTTCCCCATTCAGATGACAACACAGAGCTTTCTAGTAACATCTAAGATGGCACAAGGTATTCCCTCTGGCCTCTACCTGCTGCTTCATGAGGATATTAACCATGGGTCCTGTGCCATATCCATTATTCCACGTGAATGACTTTCTGTCCCCTGGGATGTTTCAGGGTGCACTAGCTGTCTAGTTTTGGGCAACTTAATCTTAGAGATCAAGTAAGGTTTTTGTATCATAAATCTAACCAAGATCTCTGGTTTCAGTAATGAGTGTAAACAAATATTGCATGAAAATAGATCTCTGAGAAATCACAGGTTTCATGAAAAGTTAATTTCTTACTTCCATACAACTTTATTTAGATTGCCAGAGAAAAGGCAAGATGTCCACACATGTGGACTGCTTTGGAGAGTTAGTTACCTCCTCCAGCAATAACTGAAACTCAGTGTCATCTCCCTTTCCACTCAGTATCAAGGAGAAACACCACTTCTGTCTTCCGTATCTAGTTATAAGTAGCCTTGCTAGGTAAAAGCACTAAAAAAGGAAACACACCTGGTGGCCACTGGTGCACCCTACACCATGATCCTAAAAAAACCAATCTGTAGTTCCACTGAAAAATATTTGATACATGCTGCTGTTTTTCAAAGTTCAACTTTTTTCCATACCTAGCTCATTTACCTGAGGAAGCATAAAACAGGCATAGGTCTTCAGGACATTTCACAGGGAAAGAAAAAGAAGTAAATATATTTTAACCTCACAGTTAAGGTATGGGCTATTGTATAAAAAAAAAAGTTGAACTTAAACACCTTTGAAAATATTCTGTTAATTAAACAGGTTGTCACACAGTGCTTTGTCCCATGATCCTACCCTCAAAATTGTTCATGTAGGACATCACTTGGGCCTATCTGACTATGCACTGTTTTTTTTTATGCAAATGAGACTGTGCAGCGTGGCTAACACTACCTGGGTTTTTCCTTACTATGAAGCTGGAAATGTCTGAAGGACACAACCAACACCAGAAACTGAAAACTACTTGCAGGTGCCTTCAGCTAGAGCTTGCCAGTGAGTATCTTGGTATTTCTTGATAAGTGACCTTTGAGACAATACTGAAAATCTATAGATTCACAGATTTATTTTTATATATATATAAAGAAAAAAATACCTATTAATTATTGTAGAATACTATGTGTACATTGAGTCAAGATTATGCCATATTACTATACTTTACTATGTATTATATATATAATAGCATACATATTAATTCAACATCTGAACAGAATATTTTTCCTTTTTATTTCAGAATCTTTACATTCTGTTTAAGTTTATCTTCTAATATTTTGCATATATGAGTCTCTTAGTTTCTGTTATACTTCTGTGTATATGCACTGTTATGGCAACATCTTCGTTTCTTTTAACTGCTTTACAGTATCTTCAGTAAAGAAACAGTGGAGTTTTAAAACCAGTAGCAAATATAGTCTCTGAATTAATAGCTGTTTTTTCTTCTAGGATACAATAGAATGTGCTCTCTGTATCAAAAAGTGCAGGAACTGGGCAGAACCTCACAGATAAGTGGCCTTGGTCCCACTTTGGTCATCATTGAGTGCGCAGCCTCATCTTCAACTCTTCCATTTAAAATCTTCCCCACTAAATTACAACTTCTTCAGCCATGTGATGATGTGTGAGCCAAATCTGGAAGTGCACACCTAAATCACAAACAGATGAAATCTGTGTGCTGTGGAGAAACCTCTCCACCATCAGTTTGGAGGATTACTATAGAGCAAATTTTCATTTTCTGAGTACACATACAACTCTCCCCCCCAAAAACCTATAACCAGGAGTAATGTGGATACTGTGAAATGTTCTGAGCATGGAGAAAAGACACAAAATGTGCAAAATGTCAGCTTAGTAGAATCTGGGTGAGCTACTGTTGTCATAGCTAGGTTAAGTGTACTATAGCTGGTTTCTGCAGCTTCCTCAATCCTCTCTGGGTTTTAAAAGTGCTTATTGAGTCTGGAACATCACAATAGCTGATGTCTATGTATTTCTGGATCAGTGTGACAACTTGAGAAATCCTCTGGGACCCGAAACATGAAAAAGTGTGGTGTAGAGTACAGATAACAAGTCGCAGGTAGCTAACTTCTCTTTGGCAGAGTTTGTTGATGCAGGTCCTTTGCCATGGCATCTATACTACTTCTGAACATAAGCTTGGCCACAAGACTGTACAACATGGGGTTCTTTTTGGGTTTGTTTCTGTTTTGTTTTTTTTTTCCCCTTCCATGATATTTGAACTATTAAAAACCAAAAAATCTGACACAAAACAAGAACCAGCTCAGATAGATTAGCACCCGTGGTACTAACCATCTGAATCAGATAAAACAACTCAATAATGGAGGATTTTTGTAGGTTTTGGCATTATGAATATCTCAGAGGATAGATCTGGTCCATTGGTTACCAACTGACCATCCTGTTGGAAATAAATAAACAAGAATATTTTTTCAAATAAACGACTGATTATGGTTAAGAAATACCTTTCTCACAGAATCTCCTTTCCCTGTCGTTCCTTGACCTGTTCTGTATATATGTTATGTACATATATTAATTTAAATTTATATTTCCTCTTTGCTGTTTTCCCTTCACTTTTTGAATGAATGAAATAAATAAATGCTACAGTATTACTGTGTGAGTCACATAAATTGTTTTTAAAAGAGTCCACGGGGGATTCTGCAGCTTAATTATTACTCCATCCGAATATTCCTGACAGCATCATATAGCTGGACCCAGCTGTTCTCCAAGTTTCTGTGTCTCATAGGAGGCTACTTTGCCACAACCATTTTTCCAGTTTGAAATGTAATGGTATCAGTTGTGAATGTTTGACAGATACAGAGAAAGAGCATTTTGTAACATAAGTTTATACATGCTATTAGTTTCATGGGGCTTAATTTTGAAGGAATATATATACACTGGATGCAGTTTTATAGTATGAATAGGTGAGAGTAAATGGTAGAACTCCAGCTAAATACCTCTCGTGTTTGCACACTTTGCAGTCAATGGGAAATATGGTCCCTATATTCCATTCCTTAGATTTTTTTTCCTGATTTCCCTAAGTCATTTTCAATTTAAGTAATCACTTTAAAATAAGGACCATAGAAACCTGTAGACTACACATGAATGAGAAGAGAGCTTTCTGTCACAGAAGCAAGTAAAATATTGATAAATACATTGCCTGTTGTGAACTGTAAACTGTATCTTTGGAAAATTGTCAAAGTAACTTACAGAACATAGTACTCACATTTAGTCTGAAATAATAACTTTAGATACAGAATGGAAAATACTGTAATTTTAAGAGAAAAAGAAAGATTTATTCCATAATTAATATTAATTTTCAAATACCAAGCTAACCAAACTCTTCCTTCACTATATAGGATACTTAACGTGCAATAAGGTAGATTTGCAAAGCAACAAAACTAAAATCATTCAATGATTTTAAGAATACAAACTTTTAAAAAGCAAAAGAAAACTCTTCAGTAATTTTTAATCATCATCTGAAGTAAAGTAGTCTGGAATTTATTCTGACCAAAATAGACATATTCCATTATCTATCTGTCTATCTACCTACCTACCTACCCACCTACCCATCTTTAAATATACAGTTCTGAATGAGTCTGAACTCACATATATTACATAGTTTAAGTAAGTAAACTTTTACATTTCTTTCCAATAGCAAAACTTTAAAAATATATCTATACATATAAAAGAACAAAAATAAAATGTCTTGAATGTAAGTGCAAGTTCTTTTCAAACACAACTCATGTTGGTTTATGACTTTCTGTTTATTTTTATGACATTAAAAATATTTAGATGAGACAGTGATGATATCTCTAAGTGAATGTACCTATTTATGATTGATTTTGAAAAACAGAACATATAACTGAAAATCAATTAGTGACTTCAAAGCAAATTTGAATTTGCAGATCCTGTCACAAGCCCAACTTTGAAAATGCAAAGCATGATTCAAATAAGCATTTTTATAGAATAATTCAGTTATCACAACTGAGTGAGTTTCAAACTCTAAACTGTCCATGTTTCTAAGGTTCAGCTTCCTCAAACTCTTCATAAATGCTCCTGAAATGTCTATAAAGCAGGAGAAAAACAGGTAGGTTTCTTGGTTTTCTTCTGGTTAGAGCTTAGTAGTGAAAAAGAATAAATAGGTAATCCCACGTTTCATAAAATGCCTAGTGAAAATAAAATAATAATTAGAAAAACTTTCTTTTTTACTAACACATTGAGATATTAATTATCTCTTAAACTAGTTAATCTTTCCAAATGATGTCAGTTTGCAGAGGGACCATTTCATAAACCATAGCAGAAAAGAATTTTTTTTTTTTTTTTTTTTTTTTTTTTTCCTGAGCCACATGACCTTATGTAGCAATCTATTTATCCTCTGGCTGACACACAGAAACTGATTTATCTGCTTACAACTAATGTTACTAGAGACACCTGAGGCTATTCAAGACATTTCCCTGCTGTGGGTAGGTATGACATGGGGGCTACAAAAGATTCACACTGTCTCCCTAGCAGCAGTTCTAGAGGCAAAACTGTATACCTGAGGGGGTCTAAGATATCTCTATGATTACTTTCAAAACCTGTAAATTAGGGTATCTCCCCAATGAGTTAACCAGTTTCATTACCAAGAGGCAAACAATCAATTTCTGATTGAAGAGCAGCTGACTCCAGGCAAAACTGAAATGATTTCTGATAGGCAGAAGAAAAAAATTTGAAAAAACTCTATAGGATACTGAGTCAGTGCTTTCTATTTATAGTATATGATTTTTATTTTATGGATTTATATTTTATAGTGTGACTGGGTAGTAGCAAAGAATCTTGTTCTATGGACCCTTTCAGCTTCTTTGTTCCTTTAGGACGATGCAAATTACAGGAAGATCAGTTGAGGCTTTGAGGCAAAAAACCCCCACAGACCTTGTTCTGTGGTGTTTTTTTCAGGGGGGAAGGAGGAGTATGCCAATAAAACCTCCCTGAAACAGTTTTTAACTACATTCTTTCTCCATGGCTTGAGCATTCTGATCGTTCTAGCAAATATCATGAATAAGATAGCTTTGCAAATTTCTGAGAAATAAAAGTTGAGTCAGTATGACAGTAAATATGTGATATGCACAGATCCCAGGAGGAAAAGCAATCATGAAAGAGACAGAATGGTGTTGTAGGACAGGTAGGTAGGTAAGCCAAGAAGGGGGAAGAAGTGCAGTAGTTTTAGTGGTGTTTCCTCTTCACAAAAGCTGGTTTTATTTCTAGCATGACAAACACTAAACTTGTAGGAAGCAAACATTTCTCCCATAACAATGAGAAATCCCTTCAGCAAGTTAAGAAATTCTACCATGCATTAAAAATGTATGCATCTGTATCTACAGCATACCTCTTTTATGTCCAAAATAAAGAGGGCCAGAGACTCCCCAGTATGTGCTGGAGAATTCTCTTTCACTAGTAATTTATTAGCAGTCAATATGTTCAACTATTGTGGCCACAGAGAGTAAAACAAAACTAAACAGTTCAAATCTGACTGTACAGTCTGAATATAACCTCTTTCCTCTTTAGTTTTCACAGGTTTCCCAGGCAAAGTCCTGGCTCTGTTCTGTGAATTTGCCTGCCAGTTTTTGAATCTCACATAGCCTGCCAGGTCTCTCCTTACACACATCTGCTGCTATACTGATTCCCCTCAGTGACCCGCTGGGCTATCAGATGCTGGCTTAAATTGCTGTTCCTGCCAACGCAGGGCATGCTGAGCCCCCATCCAGCTGCTGGGTTAGCCCTGACTGTGGTACTCTGCCACTGCTGCTCCTGCCTGGTTTCCGTTCAGTGGCCTAAACTTCCCACTGCATCATTTCTCGTGTCTCAAAAAGACACAGAAAACTTCTGAACATACCTGTATGAGGCATCTATTCAAAGAGTGAGGTACCTTTTTTCGTCATGTTGGATTAATTCTTATCTACCTTTCTGTAAGTCTCCTCTGCCTTTGTTTCTTGATACTGACTCTGCACTGTATTATCTCCTGATCTAAACAGAAATAACGTGTTTGGATTTTCACTAGAATTCAGCACTGCTAGGCTAATGCAGCTGAAAAAAAAATAACTGAACACTATTTCTGGCATATGCATTAATCAAAAAATGCTACTTGCAGTAAGTTCCTTGTTACAGTTTTGTGTTGAAAAATCCCCAAACAACTTTTTCCTTTTCTGCTTGTTAAAACCAGAAAAGTTTCCAGAGGCTGAGAGATCAAGCAGCTATCTATCTTCAAAGTAACTCCACCGTTCACCAACAGCCAGCTCGCTCCTCTGAACAGTTAAAATGTTGAACTGACAAATCTACAGCTTGGTACACATAGCAGCGATGTACTTTCCCACCAGCTTCTATATTCAGTAGAAAAAATGATGTTTTCCTGGACCTTATGCAACACAAAATCTTTTTTTTTTTTTTGAGTCAGATGCTCAGTTAGTAATTGTCCAAGATACATATGACAACATGAGATGTAAACAATTTTCTGAAAAATATTTACTTGAAAAAATATTGTTTTACAAACACTTACCCTGCAGATTTTATTAGGAAAATCAGTGCTAAAGAAACAAATATGGAATAACATATCTTTTTATATACATATATATATTCACACCCTAATTCTGTGGATATATATACACACATATTTATTTATTTTAAGGAGTAATTTCCTCAAAAGTTAACCATGTTTTTGCACTGTAGATGTTCATAGACTATGCAGTTTACACAGCATATAAACCAGTGCCGGATCATAGAATATATTACTCACCAAAACCATTGGTCCAAAAAGTTAAACAATTTAACTTTTAATTATAAAAAGCTGCATGGCCACACTTCCCAGCATAAATTCAATTCAGTCTAAATAATACATTTATTGCTCTTGCCGCATAGTTTAGATAGGTTTATTACCTCTTGAGTGCTAGCAATTTATTTTATTCAATATAGAAGAGGAATATGCCCTAGGATTCTTTTGCAAATTAGAGTTAGTGCTGTCCTAAGGCCTTAAAAGTTCTTTTTTCTCCCAAGAGGGGAATCTTTTTAATGGGATTCTGTGAAAAAGCCCTTCTGGACATGTGGGTCATATGACTACAGGAATCGGAATTGGCAACAACATGCATTTTAAAAATACATTTTCAATTCTCTGTGTTTGTGTAATGTTTTTGAGCCTTCAGGGTTTACATTTTCCAAGGTTTACTTCTTCTAGCCTAAGCACTAGAAACCATGCTCTTTTTTCATGACAGCAGAGATGCTTCTATAACTAAGTCATTCTAGGAACTAGGAATTAAGGAAGACATATTTGTATAACTGTTTATGTTTATGTAGATTTATCGTTATACAAATATTTATATAAATAATATACATGTGTGTGTATATATCTATTCTAAATACCGTGAGTATATAGACCTACAGGCCATATCTACTAATATTACTTTCGCATGTATGTATATATCTATTCTAAATACCATGAGTATATAGACCTACAGGCCATATCTACTAATATTACTTTCTCTTCCTTAGTGACATGTTGCTCTTAATACCACGATCACCTCAGAAATAACCTTGGTTCATAATTTTTTCTTCAAAATCAGTACAAGCAACTGTAATGGCAAACTGTAAACTTTAAAATTTGACAGAGAAGAATATTGATTCGTTTTAGAAATTTTCATTTTGCTTTCAAACAGTTTTTGTGATGTTCTAGTTTTAAATTATTCCCAAATCATAAAATGTACATGAATGAGAAAAATCTACAAAATTAATAGTATATCATTGTCATGAATGATTGTGATCACAATATTAATCATGACTGCTACTTGACTATGTCCCATATATACTCTCTGAGCTTGGCCAGTTCAATCCTGTTGCTGGATTATACGTATCAGCTTGTTCTGTGTTACATAGAAAGGAAACTGTTTTCAGGGAAGAATCCATTATTATTCAAGAAAGAAAACAAAACTCTAGAGTTTCATTACCTCCTGAGCACACAACAAGTCATACACTTTTTTTTTTTTATTTCTCTTCTGAGGAATAAATATTTCAGTATTGGCCTTATTATTTTGGAAGAGAAGACAAGATTTCAGGAATGCAAGTGTTTTGCTCCAGCAGGTACTTGAACAAATAAAAGTTATTACTAGTACTTGCAAACTTTGTTTCCCTACATCCTTTGGTCATCACGGATACATCCCTGCATCATTAGATCATGAAGACTACAATAATTTAAACTTCCTGTATGTAAGTAGCCACCTTTTTTACATTAGAATATACTTTTCCCAATATGTAAATCAGAAGTAAAATATTTTTTCTCTGTGACCTTTGATATTAAATCTTAGTGGAAATAAAACTATATACATGGCTTAGACAGGTGTACTCTTCGCTGGATAAAAAACTGTCTGGATGGCTGAGCCTGAGAGTTGTGGCCAACGGAGTTAAATCCAGTTGGCAGCCGGTCAAAAGCGGTGTCCCCCAGGGCTCAGTTCTAGGGCCAGTCTTGTTTAACATCTTCATCAATGACCTGGATGAGGGGATTGATTGTGCCCTCAATAAGTTTGCAGATGACACCAAACTGGGTGGAGGCGTCAATCTGCTTGAGGGGAGGAGGACTCTGCAGAGGGACATGGACAGGCTGGATCAATGGGCCGAGGCCAACTGTATGAGGTTTAACAAGACCAAGTGCTGGGTCCTGCACTTTGGTCACAACAACCCCATGCAGCGCTACAGGTTTGGGAAAGAGTGGCTGGAGAACTGCCTGGTGGAATAGGACCTAGGGATACTGGTTGACAGGGGGCTGAATATGAGCCAGCAGTGTGCCCAGGTGGCCAAGAAGGCCAATGGCATCCTGGCTTGTATCAGGAATAGTGTGGCCAGCAGGAGTAGGGAAGTGATCGTGCCCCTGTACTCCACACTGGTGAGGCTGCACCTCAAATATTGTGTTCAGTTTTGGGCTCCTCCCTACAAGAAAGATGTTGCGTTGCTGGAACATGTCCAGAGGAGAGCCACAAAGCTGGTGAGGGGTCTGGAGCACAAGTCTGATGAGGAACGGCTGAGGGAACTGGGGTTGTTTAGTCTGGAGAAGAGGAGGCTGAGGGAAAACCTTATTGCCCTCTACAACTACCTGAAAGGAGGCTGTAGAGGGTGGGGGTGGGTCTCTTCTCCCTGGTAACGGGTGATAGGATGAGGGGAAATGGTCTGAAGTTGCACCAGGGCAGGTTTAGGTTAGACATTAAGAAATTTTTTTTCAA
Source organism: Gorsachius magnificus (assembly GCA_034008185.1). Taxonomy (NCBI): domain Eukaryota; kingdom Metazoa; phylum Chordata; class Aves; order Pelecaniformes; family Ardeidae; genus Gorsachius; species Gorsachius magnificus. Next base: position 43,651,498 of record CM067081.1, read on the forward strand.
TGAAAGGGTTGTCAAGCATTGGAATGGGCTACCCAGGGAAGTAGTCACATCCCCCTCCCTGGAGGTATTTAAAGATGGTTAGACGTGGTTCTTGGGGACACAGTTAAGTGGTGGAATGGCAGGGTTAGGTTAACTGTCGGATTTGATTATTTTAAAGGTCTTTTCCAACTTAAATGATTCTATGATTCGTGTGTGTATATATATACATGCACATTTTGGTATATAAAGGGTTCCTATAGAGCTTTGGAATCTTTTCATCCAAACTTGTGGTTTCTGAAAAAAAATTTACTTCAGGGCCTAAAATAATAATATTGTGACTAATATTGTATATAGTATGGAGACTGTCAGAAGGTGTCTTCCATAACTGATTGCTCATCCAAAATTTCTTCCAAAGTAGGTTATAGTATCTGATGGGCAATAAATTATAATGAAGTGAGTTTTGTTGCTGAATTCATTACATGTCTGATCCTTTGGTGTGTAACTTTACAGCAAGATGCCAAAGGATCACCTACTTGGCACCCAACAGGGTTGATAAAATTCTCCTTATCAAAATTTTTTTTTTTGACTTACAGATTAGAACTACATATTATGTAGAAATTAAATAAAATTTAATAGTTTGTACTGCTTGATTATTCTTTTATTTTAAAAGTAATTCTAAATTATTTTTTCTCTGACTAAACTAAGCTGTGATGTACATGTTAAATTCACTGAGAGGGAGAAAAAAACATTCCAAAGTGAAACTTTGACAAGGTATTTATTCGCATAGCAATCATATGCCAGTTATTATTTTGTAAATAAAATATATTCTTTAGATTTTGTATTTGTATGCACAGCCTTCTGTTTTCCATGAAACATGCTTTATTTCATGAAGTTCATAAAATAACATGAAATATTTCAGATTTTATATTACTTCTGTTAAACACACTGTATTAAGGTTTTAAGAGAAAAAAAATCTCATTAGCTCTGATTTGCATATTTTTTTAATTTTACATTAGAACAAGAATTAATCCACAGAAAGTCATAAAAAAAAATTCATCAGGAAAGAATATTTGTTGTCAGGTTTTATAGTTCTGAAGTCTTATTTTCTCTAAATTCTTAGAATCATAGAATCATAGAATGTTTTCGGTTGGAAGGGACCCCTAGAGGTCATCTAGTCCAACCCCCCTGCAGGGAGCAGGGACACCGCTAACTAGATCAGGTTGCTCAGAGCCCCGTCCAACCTGGCCTTGAATGTTTCAAGGGATGGAGCATCCACTACCTCTCTGGGCAACCCGTTCCAGTGGTTCACCACCCTCGTTGTAAAGAATTTCCTCCTTATATCCAGTCTAAACCTACCCTGCTTCAGTTTAAAACCATTACCCCTTGTCCTGTCACAGCTGGCCCTACTAAAAAGATTATCCCCATCTTTCCTATAGGCCCCCTTTAGGTACTGAAAGGCCGTAATCAGGTCTCCCCGCAGCCTTCTCTTCTCCAGGCTGAACAAGCCCAACTCTCTCAGCCTGTCCTCATAGGAGAGGTGCTCCAGCCCTCGGATCATTTTTGTAGCCCTCCTCTGGAACCACTCCAACAGGTCCATGTCCTTCTTGTGCTGAGGGCTCCAGAGCTGGATGCAGTTCTCCAGGTGAGGTCTCCCCAGAGCAGAGTAGAGGGGCAATCACCTCCCTCGACCTGCTGGCCATGCTTCTCCTGATGCAGCCCAGAGTACGGTTGGGCTTCTGGGCCGCCAGCGCACATTGCTGGCTCATGTCCAGCTTTTCATCCACCAGCACGCCCAAGTGCCTCTTGGCAGGGCTGCTCTCGATCCTTTCTTCCCCCAGCCTGTACTGATACTGGGGGTTACCCCGACCCAGGTGCAGGACCTTGCACTTGGCCTTGTTCAACCTCATGAGGTTCACAGGGGCCCACCTCTCCAGCCTGTCCAGGTCTCTCTGGATGACATCCCGTCCTTCTGGTGTGTCAACCGCACCACTCAGTTTGGTGTCATCCGCAAACTTGCTGAGGGTGCACCTGATCTTGCTGTCTAAGTCATTGATGAATATATTAAACAGCACCGGTCCCAGTACGGACCCCTGAGGGACACCACTCATCACCGGTCTCCATCCGGACTTCAAGCCATTGACCACTACCCTCTGGATGTGACCATCCAGACAGTTCCTTATCCACCGAACAGTCCACCCATCAAGTCCATAGCTCTCCAACTTAGAGAGAAGGATGTTGTGGGGGACCGTGTCAAAGGCTCTGCGGAATTCCAGATAGATGACATCCATTGGTTTTCCCTTGTCCACTGATGCTGTCACACCATCATAGAAAGACACTAGGTTCGTCAGGCAGGACTTGCCCTTGGTGAAGCCATGTTGGCTATCTTGAATTACCTCCCTGGCCTCCATGTGCCTTAGCATAGCTTCTAGGAGGATCTGTTCCATGATCTTCCCAGGCACAGAGGTGAGGCTGACAGGTCGGTAGTTCTCAGGGTCTTCCTTTCTACCCTTTTTGAAAATGGCACAATGTTTCCCTTTTTCCAGTTACCGGGGACTTCACCTGACTGCCATGACTTTTCAACTATCATGGAGAGTGGCTTGGCAACTACATCGGCCAATTCCCTCAGGACTCTGGGATGCATCTCATCAGGTCCCATGGACTTATGTGCGTTCAGGTTCCTCAGGTGGTCACAAACCTGATCTTCTCCTACAGTGGGAGGGGTTTTGCCCTCCTGGTCCCCCTCATGCCATCCATCAACTCGGGTGGGGTGAGGAGAGAGCTTCCCAGTGAAGACTGAGGCAAAAGAAGTTGTTGAGTACCTCAGCCTTCTCCTCATCTGCTGTTACCAGCTTGCCAGTCTCGCTCATCAGCGGGGGTACGCTTTCTTTAGCCATCCTTTTCCGGCTGATATACCTGTAGAAACCCTTCTTGTTATTCTTTGCATCCCTAGCCAAGTTTAGCTCCAGCTGAGCCTTGGCCTTCCTTACCCCATTCCTACACAACCGGACCGCGTCCCTATACTCTTCCCAGGATGCCTGTCCCTGCTTCCACTGCCTGTGCAGTTCCCTATTCCTCCTTAGTTTGACCAGCATCTCTTGTCTCAGCCATGCCGGTCTCTTCCCTTCTTTGCCCGATTTCTTACACCTAGGGATCGAGAGCTCTTGCGCTCTGTGGATCACTTCCTTAAAGATCTGCCAGCTCTGTTCTGTTCCCCTGTCCCTGAGGACCGTTTCCCAGGGAGTCATTCCGACTATCTCCTTGAGGAGCTGGAATTTTGCTTTGCTAAATTTCAGGGTCCTGACTATACTCTGTTCTTCCCATTTCCCTCTGGAACATGAGCTCTACCAGCGCATGATCACTGCAGCCCAGGCTGCCTCCGATCTTGACATTTCCGACGAGCTCCCTTGCATTGGTGACCACCAGGTCCAGTATCACATCCCCTCGGGTAGGGGTGTCTATTAACTGGCTTAAGAAGTTGTCCTCAATGCATTCTAGGAACCTGCTGGATTGCCTACAGCTTGCCGTGTTGGTTTTCCAGCAGATGTCAGGGTGGTTGAAGTCCCCCAGCAGGACGAGAGCCTGCGAGCACGAAGCCTCCCGGAGTTGGAGGAAGAACGCTTCGTCAGTCGGCTCCTCTTGATCTGGCGGCCTGTAGTAGACACCAACCACGAGGTTCCCTTTGTTGCCTCTCTCTCTGATTCTTATCCATAAGCTTTCGACCTGCTCGTGGCTATTCTTCAGGGACAGCTCTTCACACTGTAATGATTTCTTGATGTAAAGGGCAACGCCTCCGCCCTTCCTTCCTCGCCTGTCCCTTCTGAACAGCCTGTAGCCATCAATAGCTACATTCCAGTTGTGGGATTTATCCCACCAAGTTTCCGTAATGGCGATCAGGTCGTAGCTATATAGCAGCACGATAGCTTCTGACTCCTCTTGTTTGTTTCCCATGCTGCGTGCGTTTGTACAGAGGCATTTCATCTGAGCTGTCGGCCTTGTCACCTTCATAGCAGAACACCCCTCGTTTCCCTTGAGGTGTTTCATAGGCTTTTCCTTGTTGGCTCCTACTACCTCAGGAGTCTCCGGCTCACCTCCGCCAGACTTCAACTTTTCTGCAGCACCCCTGGCACACTGCTGGGCAACAGGTTGAAGGCTCATACTAGCCCCCAGTCCCTCTAACCCTTGCGTTTCATCCCCTAGCCTGTCACTGGCAAGCCCAATAGGTTCCCCTTCCCCCTTCACATCTAGTTTAAAGCCCTGTCAATGAGCCCCGCAAGCTCCTGGGCAAAGACCCTCTTCCCCCTTTGAGAAAGCTGGCTCCCATTTGACTTGAGCAAGCCCGGTGCCGTGTAGACCATCCCGTGGTCAAAGAACCCAAAGTTGTGGCGGTGACACAAGTCGCGAAGCCACATGTTAATAGATTGAGTCTGCTCGTGTTATCCCATGTCTCTGCCCACCACCGGAAGGAGCGAGGAAAAAATAACCTGCGCTCCAGATTCCCTCACTAACCACCCCAAGGCTTGAATTCTTTTTTGATCACCCTCGGGCTACTTACTGCTACTTCATTGGCACCCACATGGAAAAGCAGCAAGGGATAGTAGTCCAAGGGTCGGACCAGGCTAGGAAGTTTCCTAGTGATGTCTCTAACCCGGGCTCCTGGGAGGCAGCAGACCTCCCTAAGAGCAGGGTCTGCCCGGCATATCGGTCCCTCCGTTCCCCTCAGATAGGAATCTCCCACTACTATTACCTGCATATATACTTCTTGGTATATAACTCTATTCCAGTCAATATTGCAGTATCACTGTAAAAGTATTAAGGCTCAAGACTCACCACCACCTTTTGTGATGTTATAAATTTTGTCTGATGTGCTACCCATTCCTTCTGAGATGAATCTATAAACAAAAAGATATTTCAATGCTGAAAATCAAGATGATGAAAGAAAAAGACCTGATGTTCTCCTCCCTTTTTAGTAAAAGATAGAATGCTCTGCAATATGAAACTCCAAATGCCTGAGACACCACAATCTTACAGTTAACATCTCACAGTGTTTCAAGACTGACGGGCAGCCAATGTCTGTAGTCTCTTTCCTTGGCATGGCCCTATGGGATTTCCCAAGAGCATACAAGTCTAGATGGAGGCAGTGCTGACAACTGGGGCTGAGGAACAGACACATAAAACATTTAATGAGGTCAAACATGTACTAACCACAGCAAAGAGTGCAGCAGTTGCTGAAACTTTCACTGGGAAAAGACAGGAACAGTGGCATTTTTTGTTAGTTATAAAATGAGCAGGTGTTTTTTTATCTGACAACACTTTAAATAATACACATTTTAGCATGAACTAGTTGTAGTTCCCAGATTTATAATGCTTATCAATCCCTTTTGTAAAATACGGTGAAGTTTTTGATAATGACTCACTTTGTTGTTTTCACAGATCCCATGACATTCATTGAGGAAGAGATTTCAAATTAAAAGAAATGCAGCCACTTGTATCATAAAAGTTCACTTAGGTCTGGTGACCTAAGCTTTTACACATGTATGCAGAGCAAAACTTGCACGTGCACACACACACACTCTCACATCTTCCTTTTCTGACTGTTGAATTCCTCAAGAAAGTGCTGGCAGCTTACCTGAGAAATGGAACATAACCAACATGCAGCTGGGCCAGTTTGACTGTCATGTGGATAACCCCTGAATAAGGCCTAGCTTTGTGTGCCTGAAGCATCGACACAGTCAGAGGTGCTTCACCTTCCTGACCGCTGTAGCACACATAGTCTAAGCACACAGCTCTCCTGAACCAAATTCATGGCGTAATGACAATCCAGTGCTGAAAGCTCATATGTTACTCATCTTGCAATGCAACCTGTGTGTAACAGCTTTGCATATTCAGGTTTTCAATTCTATGGATCATATATGGCATTTTAAAAATAGGCCCTGATTTTATATTTCTGTATATAGTGCAGGATGTGAATGTATATAGCGTGTGTGTGTGTGTATATATATCCACCGACCAATGCCCAGCCAGTTCCTGAGCACCAGTCTCCCATCCAGATTTCCTCTAATTTATATACTGAACATGATGTCATATGGTATGGAATATCCCTTTGGCCAACCTGGGTCAGCTGTCCCGGCTGTTGCCTTTCCCAACTTTTTGTGCATCTCAAGCCTTCTCAGTCAGTAGAGCATGAGAAGCTGAAAAGTCCTTGAATTAGTGTAAGCACTGCTCAGCGACACCTAAAACATCAGCGTGTTATCAACGTTATTCTCATAATAAATCCAAACCACATCTTTATACCAGCTACTAGGAAGAAAATTTACTCTATCCCAGCCAAAACTAGGAAAATTGGATAATAAATAAATAATAACCCACCACCACCACCCATTAAATTTTAAGTCTCATTATTTTAATTTATTCTTTTATTTTAGAATTTTGTTTTCTTCAAGTCAGCTATAAATCATTTGCATTTGGCCTCATATTGTTTCAAGACAGTGACATACTCTTGCGTTGAATTGAAGCAGATCCCTATAGGGCAAATTTCTTATTTTCAGCTACACAAAAAGTCTCTATTTCACACAGAATTTCACAAGTGAACATTATTCACAGTAACAAAATATAAGTTTGAGTGATTGATGCATTCTCTTAAAATTATGAAATGTCATTTAACACTTGACAAATGCAGAAATCTGGTGGGAATCTAGGACAAACTAAATGTCTCCCCTAGGACAATCCTCAGAACTACCAGTTCAACATAGGCCACACATCATTAACTTGATTTTACCACCTGTAAACAACAGTAACCATGTATTCTAAAATAATTAAAACAAAGATACATGATGGTATCTTTGATAGCAGACCCTTTAAGTTATTCTACAAACTGAAAATGTCAGTTTCGCATCCTCTATTAATATCTTCCCTACACCTATTTCACTGTTCAATCTCAAAGTCCCAGAGTCCAGAAGAGCAGTTAGCTTTGTCTCTAGCAGTTGAGGAAGAGCTGCTTGTTCCATTCCTAGATGCCAACATATGAGCCGGTTGAGCTTGACTTTTATTAAGATTTGACATCCTTAATATTTCTATGAGTCCAGAAAGTGTTATTATTTCTGTTTTCAGAACAGCAAAATGGGCTACAGGCAGTAAGTAGCAACCTGTGAAAGCATTCAATACCAAAATGCTTCCATGCTACATTACACTTGCACAAATTCCTGTTTGTTTTGTAACATTTAACTTGATCTTCATCTAAAAAGAAAATGTCCTTCTTTTTATAACTAGAGAACATATCTCAGTTATAATTGCATATCCATAATTATAACAGACCACTGAGAGCACATATGATTAAAGAAACTGAAATCCATGGTGATATTTGTGGAACTTCAAAATAACATACCTGAAAAAAAAAGTGTTGGAAAAATATTTGCAATAAATTATAGACTGCAAATGAAAATATTACCTTAAGTCCACTAATTAGAACTATTTACAGATCTTACTTTTTTTCCCCGATTTGAAAATAAAGAGAGAGAACATATTATCATCTTTTTGTAAATGGGAATGGTTGTGATAAGACCAAACACCAGTTTCAGCTATGGCCCTGCACAGCCTGTGAAATCCAAATGATGCTTTGCTATTTTAGAGGCTTTAAAAAAAACAGCCTCCAGCTAATCCCAAAAACAGTAACACAGATTTAACTAGGGAACATAAAGTCTCTGATTCAGTTCAAAGATACAATCTGGCTAACAAGGGAAAAACTAGGGAAATCCATCACAGAGCTGCCTTGTGCCTTGACCTATGCAGGACCTGAACTGAACCTCAACAGACCACATGCTTAAGAAATGTAATGGTTTTAAACTAAAACAGTGTAGATTTAGACTGGATATAAGGAGGAAATTCTTTACAATGAGGGTGGTGAAGCACTGGAATGGGTTGCCCAGAGAGGTGGTGGAGGCCCCATCCCTGGGAACATTCAAGGCCAGGTTGGACGGGGCTCTGAGCAACCTGATCTAGTTAGCAGTGTCCCTGCTCACTGCAGGGGGGTTGGACTAGATGACCTCTAGGGGTCCCTTCCAACCCAAAATATTCTATGATTCTATGATAAAAAGGAGAATTAAATGGCTAAAACACAATAAAAAGTGGAATCCACAAAAACTAGTTCTAAGCCCTTAATGCTCAGGGCCACTCTGACATGCATATTGTATATGAGCAGATGTTAGTGTCTCAGACCTGACTGCAAAGAGCTGGGCTACACCACCAGAAGGAAAAATTATGATAAACTTGCTTCATACATGACTACCTCAGCAGATTGCTCAGTCTCAAGACCTCCAGAAAGGCAGAATCCCAGGCCTTTATATTGGCTGTGAAGACTGCAGGCAATGGGCAGTGTGTTCCTTTCCTTGACTGGCTATCAAGAAGCACTGGGCATGGCGCTGGTGTTCAGTGAGTCACCTCCTCTAATCCTCCCAAATGGGGTATTACCAGCTTTTCCTCGTTAGCTTCCAATTTTTCAACCAGTTAGAGCAAATTAGTAGACTTTTCTGCTATCAGTTATTATTATTATGTCATCTGTTTTTTTCAATAAGGATTCTGACAATGTTATTTTCCTTCCTCATTCTCTTTGACACTTTTTCTTAATGTCTCTCATCATTTTCCAGAAAAAAAAAAAGAACAGATTGTATCCATCTATGGTACCCTGCTGTTCTACTTCTAAATACTAAGGGACATGCACTAGTTTATACTATGACCATAGGGGTAAAGTACTGATACACAAAGAACAAAAATCCTAGATTTTGAAGATGAAGGAGTAGGAAACTGTATCACCTAAAGGATACTCCATGAAGGTCTGAATTTCTTCCATATAGAAAGATTCAAGCTACAAAATATATGCTAAAACATGTTAATTTGCGATTATCATTGGCAAAAAGGAAGCTGACTCAGGACTAAATATTATGTTGACTTTTCTGTATTATTCGAGCTTCTGGTAATCTCTGGTAATAATGTCTGATAATAAATCTCTGATAGAAACTGAGTAAAGCTCTGATGATAGCTCTGACTGATAAAAGTATTTTAAATGTATTATTCTCTTCCCAGTTATCACTGACACTGATGAATATCATTCCAGAATAAACTTTAGAAATATTTTGAATACAGAAATTTTCTGCAATGGCTGACACATTGCAATTGGATTGCAAATATTGGATACAACTAAATTTAAAAACCTGTCATTAAAGCACTTAATCTAGGGTTTGATCTTCATTTAGCCAAAGGACTGAAAATCAGCTATCCTGAGATGTATCTAATATAAATTAGATGACTGAAGATGACAGTTCTCTATTAACTACAGAACAATCTAAAAACAGAACAGACATGTCACTTTCATCTGGTTAAATTAAAATGAAATAACCCCATAATTTTCTATTTAACAAAGTAATAATGCAAAAAGCTTCTTGCTGATTTTCTTCACAGAGAACTCTGCATTAGTGCTTAAGCAATAGTTTTTTTCTCATCAATGCCCCTGGGAGAATTCATTGACTGCCTTGTGTCTCTTTTCTTGTCTTCTACTTACCATAAAATCTGGGGAACTTCACTGGCCTGTTTTAATGTATTTTAAGGTATACTAAAAGTGCTAGATATGAGCCAGGTATTCTTACACTGTATGGTTTGCCTAGTTTATGCACACGGGTGCTAAATAGTTCTGGTTACAGAATATCATTGTAGCTCATATGCAGTCCTCAAGAATAATAAAAATATTCTTCTGTTTTTACTATTGCAACATATACAGCAGTCTTTCTTTTTTAACAGAAATGAATTTTCCAACTCAATAATTCAAACCCAGACCAAACTGATTCACAGTGCATACTATGAAAGAAAAAATAATATATAAAGCAATTGGATTCCAAATTATATGAGGTCATAAACAGGAGGAATTTGCAGTTAAAAATATCTTCTTCAAAGGTAATGTGAATAGTTAACAATGGGATTAAGGATTAATTTTTGCAAGGTCAAATATTACAGTTATGTGATTTATTATGAGTCTTTGTTTCTACTTCAGACTTCTCTGCCATTGCAAACTGGGTCCCAGATTGTGTTTGTTGTTTGTTGTCTTATTTTCTCACCTAGATCAGTAGCATTTATTTTGTAATTGTCTTGTATATAATAATAAGGATATCTGTGTTTCAATACTTAATTCCCAATTCTTGCATTTTTCTTCAGATACAACTGATGTATATTATGGGGCAAAGATAAATATTTTAGAAGCTTCTAAATTTCATCTGTCTGACAATAAAAAGGATTAGGGTGAAGAGTTCAGAGGATTCTGATTGGTGGCGCAGAGTCTAGTTGGAGGCTGGTAGCTAGTGGAGTTCCTCAAGGCTCAACACTCGGCCTGGTCTTGTTCAACTTGTTCATCAATGACCTAGACAAGGGGACAGAGTGTACCATCAGCAAGTTCGCTGATGACACAAAACTGGGAGGAGTGGCTGATAGAAGGCTGCGCTGCCATTCAGCAGGACCTGGACAGGCTGGAGAATTGGGCGGAGAGGAACATCATGAAGTTCAACAAGGGCGAGTGTCGAGTGCTGCACCTGGGGAGGTTGAACCACATGCTCCAGTATAGGCTGGGGGATGACCTGCTGGAAAGCAGCTCTGCTGAGAGGGACCTGGGAGTCCTGGAGGATGACAAGCTGACCATGAGCCAGCAGGGTGCCCTTGTTGCCAAGAAGGTCTCCTGGGGTGCATTAAGAGGAGTGTGGCCAGCAGGTCGAGGGAGGTGATCCTCCCCCTCTACTCTGCCCTGGTGAGACCCCACCTGGAGTACTGTGCCCAGCTCTGGGCTCCCCAGTTCAAGAAAGATGAGGAACTCCTAGAGAGAGTCCAGAGGAGGGTAGCAAAGATGATGAGGGGACAGGAGCATCTCCCCTATGAGGAAAGGCTGAGAGAGCTGGGCTTGTTCAGCCTGAAGAAGAGAAGACTGAGAGAGGATCTCATCAATACATACAAATATCTCAAGGGTGAATGTCACGAGGACGGAACCAGACTCTTTTCAGTGGTGCCCAGTGACAGGACAAGGGGCAATGGGCACAAACAAAAGAGGTTTCAGTTGAATATGAGGAAAAGCTTCTTTACTTTGAGGGTGACGGAGCACTGGAACAGGCTGCCCAGGGGGTGTGTGGAGTCTCCTTCTCTGGAGATATTCAAAGCCCGCCTGGATGATGTCCTGTGCAACCTGCTCCACATGAATCTGCTTTAGCAGGAGGGTTGGGCTAGATGATCTCCCGAGGTCCCTTCCAACACTTGCCATTTGGTGATTCTGTGATTCTGTGAAGTCCATGAAAATAATAATAAAAAAAAAAAAGAGTACTATTTTATATTAGTTGCTTTTCATTTCAAAGTGAAAATCTTCAAAATATCATCAGAGTTCTTTTTTGTCTTTTCTTTGTTTTTAAATTCTGAAGTTGTGCTTTTGGAAGAAGAGTTTTGGAAGTCCTTCTAAATGTAAACCAAAGTAACAAACATAGGAATTCTACTGTACAGAACCATGCAATCAGCAACACTATGAAGATACTGTCCTGTGTAGATCAGAAGTTGCAGTGTTCTGAGAAAACCAAAAGGTTTTCAGAGTGCTGTAATAGATTAGGCAGATTGCCTCATTTATTCATGATTTTTAAGTCTCTTCGCCTCAGGGAAAATAGTGCTTGTATGCTTGTGAAGGGAATAATCTCGAGCAAAAAAAGCTAAAACAAACTGAACATGGAAATGGGTAAAATCAATTAGAAACCCAACAATGGAGTAGGCAACTTTAAGCAGCAAGTCCGTTTCCTAAGCAGCTATCCATCTGTTATCCAATCAACAACATAACAAAGTATGAAACAGGAAGGAAAATGAATATAGCCACTTGTTTTTGCCATATAGACATCCAAGAATGTCATCCCATAGATTTATAGCTATGATATTTAACATAAGTAATCTAAGAGCCATCAATGAGATTTAAGCCTTTTTGCCAGTTACAACAGAATAAAATACAGAGTAGAATAAAACCTGCCAAATGAAAAAAGTGCTAGCAAAATTGCACTGATCTCTGAGCAATGTTAGTCAATATGTCTAAAATTGTTAAAAAATAGGTGATCATTTTATTAGTCAGACACCATAGGGTGAGTTATGGAAACCTTCTTCAGTGTTATTGAGCAAGTAGATTCTAGGAGAATTGATCTTTTTTCAGATGATCATATCACATTAGAAATTTTAAATTATAAGAATTTGTTACCCATGTTTTGAGAGGACAAACTCATGCATCTGACAATTACAAGCTACAAAATACTGTTGGGAATATTTCAGTACTTATGCATTAGCTCTTCAGGGAGAAGTTTTGGTTTTTTCTTTCAAAATATGTTTTTGTTTGTTTTAAAGACTAAAACAAGCTCATGTTTTAATGTTCAATTTTTCCATTGGTTTCTCTTTTGCTTTCAAGACACAACACATACATCTCATCTAAACAGAAGGTTATTCACTGTGGAAAAAAGACAGGAAAAATATATGTGATGTCAAAAACTATAATAAATTTATCTTTTCTAATGCAGTGATATGAATGAAATTAGAAAGCAAGCAAACAATAAGAACAACCAAAGAGTCACATGTACTTTCTCCATGTTGACTACTGGAACTTTAAGTATTTGCAACATTTATAAGCTATGGGAAGCTTGTTTAGACCTAAGTGTAATAACAGAATGTATTACAATTTTGGTGCTCAATCACTGAATTAAAACTCAAAATCACCCACCAAACTGAAAACTAATGCTAACTTATTATATTGTGGTAACTGAATTTTCTAAGATATATTCTGGTTTTGAGATTAAGTTGCTCAGGTGGATGTTTGGGGGATGGTGTGTGGGAGGTGGCATTGCTTAAAGTTTCCTGTTCAGCGCAAAGACCTACACTAAATTCAATAGTTACATCTTTGCTTTCTTTTTTCTTGAGATTAAGCAAACTTAAACCAAGCACAATTTGGATGAACAATTTAAAGCAAAACAAAGGCAAACACTTCAGTCCCAGACCACAGAACCAGATCTTTGTGCTTATTCTTAATTTGACATAAAAGGGGACAGACCACATTAACTAAAGTTGATTTATAAGTTTTCATTACTTACATAAGCAGAAATTGTCATCTTTCCACTCAGGATAGACTTTCTTTGTATTATTATTATTCCTTAATTTTATATGACCAACACATACCTATTATATTGATTATACATAACCAACACACATTTATATATGACCAAGACATACGATCACATTGCAGACAGAGTCATGTCCCTAATTTCCAAAACCTTACAAAGTCTGGATTATATTATCTTGATGATTGTGCTATTACTCATCCTTCATTGGCCCTCTTTTGCTTGTTGTTTAGTAAAATATACCAAGACATGCATGTCATTTTAAAAACACAGCAGGAACATAAATTTGATTGACAGGACAAGGGGCAATGATTTTAAACTGAAAGAGAGTAGATTAGATTTAGATTTTACATAAGGAAGAAATTCTTTATGATGAGGGTGCGAGACTCTGGAAGAGGTTGCCCAAAGAAGCTGTCTATGCCCCATCCCTGGAAGTGTTTGAGGTTGGAGCAACCTGATCTATTGAAGGTGCCCCTGCCCATGGCAGGGGGTTGGACTTTATGATCTTTAAAGGTCCCTTCCAACCCAAACCATTCTATAATTCTATGAAATTCTATAAATTTTAATTCTATGAATTCTCTGTCTTTACAATACTGTCAGGTCCCAGGCTTTGGGCGTGAAAATCCAGGTTGATCCAAATATAGACACACCATCAGTGAAGGAAGAGTTAGTATGTGAATTACTACAGGAGCTTAACCCCTACAAATCAATGGGCCCTGATGCCATCCACCCAAGCGTATTGAGAGAGCTGGCTGATGTCATTGTAAGGCCAGTCTCCGTAATCTTTGAGAAGTTGTAGAGATTGGGGGATGTCCCAGAAGACTGGAGGAAGGCGAGTGTTACCTCTATCTACAAGAAGGGCTCAAGCGAAGATCCATGTAATTATAGGTCCATTAGTCTTACTTCAATCCCTGGGAAAGTTATGGAGTGAATCCTCCTGGGGGCCATCACAAGTCAAATGAAGCATGTGATTGGGAAAAGCCAACACGGCTTCTCTAAGGCCAGATTGTGCTTGACAAATCTGGTAGCCTTCTATGAAAAAGTGACCTGCACTCTTGACATGGGGTGAGCAGTGGACATTATCTTCCTGGACTTCTCCAAAGCTTTTGACACAGCCTCGTCCTGCAGAAATTGATGCATTATGGCCTAGGCAAGTAGTCTGTGCAGTGTGTGGGGAATTGGCTGTCAAGCCACACCCAAATGGTGGTGGTAAATAACTCTTTTTCGAACTGGCAACCTGTCACAAGTGGGATTCCCCAGGGATTGAAATTAGGTCCAACATTATTCAATATCTTCATAAGTAATCTGGATGACAGGATTGATTGTATCCTGATGAAGTTTGCAAAGACCAAATTGAGTGGGGAAGTAGACACTCCAGAAGGGAGAGCCGCCCTGCAAGAAGACCTGGGTAAGCTGGAAGAGTGGGCTAACAAGAACCTTATGAAGTTCAACACAGACAAGTGAAAGGTCTTGCACCTTGGAAAACACAGTCCAGGAGTGCAGCAAAGGGTGGGATCCACCTGGCTGGAGAGCAGCTCTGTGGAAAGGGACCTGGGGGTCATGGTGGACAGGAAGCCCAGCAGGAGTGAACAGTGTGCTGCTGCAGCCAAGAAGGCCAATAGGATGCAAAAAGGGCATCAAGAAGAGATAAAGAAGTCATTATCCCAATCTCTTCAGTGCTTGTCAGGTTGCACCTGGAATTCTGTGTACAGTTCTGGTCCCCGCTATACAAAAAAGATGTAGACAGGCTGGACGGGGTCCAGAGAAGGGCCGTCAAGATGATCAAAGGGCTGGGAAGCCTTCTGTATGAGGATAGGCTGAGAGAACTGGGTTTGTTCAGCCTTGAGAAAAGGAGGCTCAGAGTGGATCTCATCACCATGTAGTAAAAGGGTAGTTACAAAGAAGATGAAGACTCCCTTTTTACAAGGACTCACATGGAGAGGACAAGGGGTAATGGACACAAGTTACTCTTGGGGAGATTCCGGTTGGACATAAGAGGAGATTTTTTCACCATGAGAACAGTCAACCATTGGAATAATCTCCCCAGGGATGTGGTTGACTCCACTACACTGGACACTTTTAAGACTCAGCTGATGGGGTGCTGGGCCATCTTGTCTAGACGGTGCTCTTGCCTAGAAAGGTTGGACCAGATGATCCTTGAGGTCCCTTCCAACCTAGTATTCTGTGATTCTATGATTCTATGAAATTTTTTTTCAAGAAGAACAAATTGGTGGAAATAGCTGGAAAATACCGAGGAAACAGAAGGAAAATATCTTCCACTCTGGAAGTACAACTTCTCATTATCTTATGATTTGCCATGCGTTTCCCCATGCATTGTACCCTCTGCTTCAGCTCCAAGCAAAACAATAGATGAAGGAAATACCTGAAGGGTATCAGATAGCCACTGTTAGATCAATTACTGTATTTTAATTAAAGATATAATTCAACACGCCAATCTACCCTCCAGCTCCCAAATGTACCTATATTTCTTCCCCACATTTCTCCCAGTCTTAAGCAAAGTTATGTTGGGACTATGTGCTATAATTCACAATATTAGATCAAGGTTTGTACCCACTTCTTAACACAAGGACAGAATTGCTAAATATGTAAATCTAAGTATTATTCACAAACAGTTGTGTTATTCCTTTTGCAATTCCTTGGTGTTCTGAATTACATGATGTATAAATATTTATAAGAAAAAACATATATACTAATAAGAAAAAGAGTGAAGACATGCTAAACTTTGAACAATTTCTTCTCAGATTCCAAATCTTAGGTAGTAGCCACAAAAGATTTATTGGGCTTTAGGTCTAACTTTTCATACGCTTACTAGTTTTAAAGCTTTCTGGTTAAAACAAAGAAAAAAAGCTAAACTTGAAATCTACCAGGTGTTCAATATAGTTGTGAGATATTTTGTTATGGATACAAGATCATTACCACCTGTTTCAACATTTACATTTGCTCATAAGTAGACCTTCTTCTTCAGTAACAGTTGATAATATCTTAGGAGCAGGGCTGTGTGCCATATTCTTTTCCATAGGTGGTTGCCAGCTAACAAGACTAAACTGATATGCACTGCATAGGTCAAAAGCCATTCTGCACTCGTGTTGTACTTGTTATTGTATTCAGTCTTAATAAAGTAGACTCAAGTGTTTAAAACAATACAGATCTCTAAAAAGATCTTAAGTAATCTGTTCTATTTGAAGATACAATTCCCACCACTCAGCTAAAAACTTTGTCATCAACAGTCTTGTAGTCAATAATTTGAAACCTACACCCACCAAGTGAAACGTAAGAACATTCTTAACAGCCTTTGTGTTCAGTTTAGTAATGGCCTCCTGGAATAATTTCTGCTGGCCTTGTTAATTCAAAAATAATGTTAGAAAACTTGAAGAAATTGACTGTGAAGTGTATATCCTCTGATATGCATATAATTTCCTATGAGCCAGAGAGATCAAAAAAGTTATACAAATGGGAAAACTGAATTGCAGAAAAATAATATAATATAGGGTACTGAACACCTTAATAAAACACAAAAGTAGTATAAACATTGCCTAGCTTACTTTTATGTTCAGAACCATAAAATTTATCAAGTGGAGAAAATACATGTGGACAAATTAGCAGAGATGCTAGTAAACCCCATAAATTTTATTAATATTTTGTATATATTATAAGATAGGAATTCTTTTGCAGATTTTCTTTATTTCTTAGTAAACTATCTTTAATGAATGTAACCAAGAATAGTAAATGCTTTCAATATAAGTTATTTGGTGACTGTTTTCATCTAAAGCAATTAAAGAAAATAAAACACTTTAACTTCGCCAAATAAGGAAACTTTGTATGTGGAGTTGTTATTGGACCTGTAATTGAAAGTATTGAACTCTTCCTGTTACAAAAAGCTAGTTTCATATGTAACTATGTAACTTTGGTAAGCATAAATTATTTAAAATGAAAATTTCCAATTTGCAGGAAAATCTCCAGCTGAATTTATTAAGAAGAAAAGAACAAGGGGGGGGGGGGAATTATCAGAATTTGTAAGAAGAATTTCAGCAATTTTCACTGAAGAACTTGATGTTTGATGTGACAGGGAAGGAGGGTGCACTCAATTAATTACTAGTGACATACTTTCTGTAGTCTACCTATTAATGTATGTAATTTTGGCCAAATTAAAAACATTGGGATTAGCTTTTGAGGTTTCAGAGAGGACTTACTTCAGGATTTGGCAGATAAATACCCTGAAGATTGCATCTGCAGTACTCTAACCCTTCACAATTCCTATTTGCTGTTTACAGGGTGTGGGGGATACTAAAATACAGACAAGTCTACTTGACTGTATTGGGTCAAGTGGCATAGTGCTGGGCTTTCTATTGGTATGTAGAAAGGGGTTAATAACACACCAATGTTTTGGCTACTGCTGAGCAGTGCTCGAACAGCATCAAGTCTGTGTCTCCAACATTCCCCCCACACACCAGTGGGTTGGAAGGGGGAAAGATCTTGGGAGGGGACATAGCCAAGACAACTGACCCAAACCAACCAAAGGGATATTCCATACCATATGACATCAGCTCAGATATAAAAACTAAGGGAAAAGGAAGAGGAGGGGGGGCATTTGTCTTTTATGATGTTTGTCTTCCAGAGGAACAACTATACGTACTGAAGCCCTGCTTCCTGGGAAGTGGCTGGACATCACCTGCTAGTGGGAAGTAGAGAATAAAGTCTTGTATTCCTCTTGCTACCGCATGTGGCCTTTGCTTTTGTGTTTTTATTAAACTGCCTTTATCTTGACCCATGAGTTGTCTTTCTTTTCCATCTCATTCTTTCCCTGCCTGTCCTGCTGAAGAGGGGAGTGATAGAGCAGCTTGGTGGCACCTGGCATCCAGCCAAGGTCAACCTACCACATTGACCAAAAAGGACTTAGAAGGATTTTCCTTCCAAACAATATCTGCTTTGGAATAACACCAGTCACAGAAAAGCAAGTTAGGTTTTCTTTCCTACACCTCCATCAACCCTTCTGATGGTGCCAGTTTGTCCTGGTTTTGGCTGGGATAGATTTAATTGTTATTTTTCTTCATAGTAGCTGGCATAGTGCTGTGGTTTGGATT
This sequence comes from Gorsachius magnificus, assembly GCA_034008185.1. Classification (NCBI taxonomy): domain Eukaryota; kingdom Metazoa; phylum Chordata; class Aves; order Pelecaniformes; family Ardeidae; genus Gorsachius; species Gorsachius magnificus. The sequence goes on from CM067081.1 coordinate 43,669,733, forward strand.
TAGTACTACAAGAATGTTGATAACACACTGATGCTTTTAGTTGTTGCCAAGTAGTGCTCAGACTACTCAAGGACTTTTTGAGCTTCTCCTGCTCGGCCAGGTGCATAACAAGCTGGGAGCACAGCACAGCTAGGACAGCTAACCCAAACTGACCAAAGAGCTATTCCATGCCATATAACGTCATGCTCAGGGGGAGTAAGTTGGTCGGTCAGGGGGAGAGTGATGGCAGCTTGGGGGAGTGGTCAGGGCTCAGGGAGTGATCTCTGCTTGGGACAGGCTGGGCATCGGTCAGTGGGTGGTGAGCAATTGCATTGTGCATCCCTTGTTTTATATATTCTGTATATTCTCTTACCATTATTATTATTATTATTATTATTATTATTATTATTATTGTTATTCTTCTCTCTTATTAAACTGTCTCTATCTCAACCCATGGGTCTTACTTTTTTTTTTTCTGATTCTCTCCCGTCCCACTGAGGGAGGAGGGGGAGTGAGCAAGTGGCTGCGTGGTGCTTAGTTGCCAGCCAGGTTAAACCATGACACTGTTACCTTAAAGATGAAAAATCCTGAATGAAGTGTAAGGGGGGTAGTAAGCAAGGAATAGAGAAAAAAAGAAGGAAGAAGGTACCTTCTTAGAGGAAGCTTCTAAGAAGTACTTACAGAACATAATGGTTACTGGGAAGGTATAAGGGAAGTGTGAGAGTGGGGATTACAACAGAATCTACTGAAGAGGAGAAGACAGTTTAAGGAGAAGACAGTGCAGGTAGTGAGGAAGACAAAATCTTTTGCAGTTTAATTTACTGTAGGCAGAGTGTAGTGTTAGGAAAAAGATAATGGAAAAGGCTAGCTGGCAGCACAAGATAAAAAGTGTGGGCAATTATGGGAGCTGTAAATACTGCTTATTTTCCTCAGAATCAAAAACCAGGTGAATTCAGTGATAGATGAAAAAAGAAAGAAAAGCAAGCAAGTTATTTTTTACACATGAGTGAAAAGGTGTTACTTTTACCTAAAAACTACCTCACATCAAAAATAATTTCCTACTACCACTGGTTTCTGAAATCTTAAGGAGTGAACATCTTGTTCTGATTCTTACTTTCCAAGCCTTACTACTAATGGATTTTTTCCAGAACAATGGATTTTTTCCCCCTCTCATATGTGTTCCTTTTGCTTTTGTTGCATTTTTTTAAAACTGGAAAATAATGTGATAAGCAACTAGGTTAAAAATCATATCGTAAACAAGATGAGAAATCTTACATTACTTTAAAACAGTTATTCAACTGTTCATATTGAGTGAATACCATGGGATTTTGAGACTTCATGTGCCAAAAGGAACTCGCTGAGCTAGAATTTAAGCTTAACTGGAATAGGGACGTATGATTGATAACAGAGAGCAGAATGGTCCAACTGTAACAGCTGTGGATTGCATTCACTTCTCAGACATCCACTCCTTGCCTCTTCCGGAGATGACATTATGGTTATCAAATGCAAGACTGCAGGTTAGCTGTTGTTTGTCAAGTAAAACTTAGTCATTTGTAGACTAATTTATAAGACTGATTCTTTGCCCTTATCACACCCTTCATTTTGGAAAAAGGGAATAATTCCCCTCTATGAGCTTGAACTGGACAGAACTTCTGTTTTCATGGTTCTTTCTCTTGATACATAAAGCTAAGCCAGGAGAAGCTCTATTTGAGGCATACTAGAATCACTAGAAAAGGAAAAAGGAAAAAATATTGTGTCTCAATTGGTGTCTCAAGCTGATCTTCATCTATGTATCCTTCAAAAGCATGTGGTTTTTTAATATAAAATGACCTTGTCTAGATTTCATTGTTGTTAAAATAAAAAAAATAAAATTAACTACTAAAAAGTACAGAAAATAGTTCTGTATGGCTGGATTCTGAGTCTGCTTATTTTGTACCAACTTTAGATGATTTGCCTATATACACTATCAGGTCCAATGAAGCATTGCATTAGTGACGATCTGAGTTCTGCATAGTATTTGTATAATGTATTTATTATACTGTACAGGTACATTTGCCAATCTTCAGAATACGAAATCCATTTGATTTCTGAATTTGTCTGGGTCTTCTATGATTTTTGGAGGTTTGTATCGAAATTCCAGAAGGTGATGGCTATTAGATTAGCCTGTAGTCAGAGATTCATAAAAGGCTTTTGCAGTGTGCAAGCAAGTTTACAAGCTGCATGTGATTAACATAATCACAGTAAGTTGTTGTTATTCAGGCAGTGTTATATGCCCCAAAACAACCAGTCAGCTAATTCCTATGCAAGGAACTGAGGAAAAGCTGACCTTGCAATAAAGGCATTTAACCATACTCATGATCTGGGTCAGGGCAGTTTGAAAACTGCAATAAGCTGATGGGAATGCAAACTGAGGATTGACTGTCTATGGCAGATCTGAAATCTGGTTGGACAGTAGAAAAGAACTTTAAGTAGCTCTTAGTAGTAAGACTAAAGAAGGCTGACTAACAGGGACAGGAAAATGGAGTAAAAAAAAAAAAATGAAGTCCTGACCTAACAGCATTGATCAGCATCAAACAACAAACAGCAGAATGAGTGGAAAAACAAGGCATGAACCTGGAAACTATTTTAGAAATGTATGACATAATCAAACACTGTTTAACTGTAGCCTTTTTTATTTACTTGTTGATAATGTCACAAACAAGATAAGAGACATAAAGTGTCCATCTATTAGTGCTTTAAAATGTCATAATAAGCCAAGACAGCTTTTTGTTTTCATGTAAGAGAACCCCTTGCCACTAGCTGGTAAGCAGTGCAAGTTTGGTGTATTAAGCCTGAAGTACTCACTAATTACACTTTCATATGCAGCCAAAGGTGGAAAAGAGGCACCACCAGAACCTGTTATCTAGATATCTAGATGCCCAACTTAAATTAATATGAATCCCCTTCTGGAGGTGGATTTTCCTCTCTGATATGTATAAACAGGAGATAAGTTAACTGGCTTTAGAAGTGTAAGTTGTAGATGTCTACTTAGGGAATGTGAACCTTATGTCTTGCTGACAAGGAAAGATGATAAAACTGTGATGATTCACCAGTGACATGGAAATACAAAAGATGGATAGAGGAGTAGCAAAGTAATGAATCATTGGAGAGCAAGGGAGTAACCAGTGAGAGGGGAAGCAACTGAGAAATTGCGTGTGATAATCAGGTAGGGTAAAAACTCTACTCTCATTGTTTTTTTAAATAAACCTCAGTATCCATATCCACTATAGGTTGCCATATACTCTATCTCATCCATGACATTCACATCCACACTGCTTAGGACTATCTACTGCTGGGCAAGTATTGGAGTACTGCTACAGTACTGCTGTCCAGATTGGAGCCAAAGAGTAAAACCAAGGTGTTAAGCTCAGTTCCCGGTTGTTTTGTTTTTTTTTTTTTTATTTATCAGTATAAACATGCCCATTGGTACCACTTCCATAAAATTATAGGAGATTGACCTCTGATCTGATGCAAACCTAGAAAGCCTGCTGGAATTCAGCAAATTATTCTTTTATAATCCAGAACAATGAATACAGAAATCTAATGAGCTTCTAGTCAAGCATCTTCAAGAGGGCTGTGACAAATCCCATTAGAGTTTGTAACCATAATCTCTACAGTATTGTATTTGAAACAGTTTGCTCATATCTTGTGCAGGTAATACAAATTGTAGGCTTGCACCTGCTGATAGCACACCTTCTTGTCCCACTTTGGCAAGACAGAGACAGGCAAAATACGTGATTTGGAATGTGGTTGTTTTATTTTATGATTGCATGTTTCTGCTTTGACATTTTATCATTTCAGGGCCGAACTAGAGTCCTGCCTGGGAAGTGTGTAATATGTCCTTTCTTCTTGCAACAGAGTAAACCTGGAAAAAAGCAATTGCCTTCATTGGAGACACCCAGATTTGAAATAGAATTTCATTGACAGCTTTGGAGAATGCAGGTCTGGAGGGAGGACTGAATAGATTACTAGCAGTTGAAAAAACATAAATATTTTTTTCTTTCCTGTAATAGCATCTAATCAGCATCTATTATTATTTTTCTTAGAGTAGGATTTTTCCTTTAAAATATATAATTTTATTTCCTCTTTCTCACTCATAATTTCAGAGAGTAAGCTGCCACAAAATATACTGTCCAAGCAGTATGGGGTTGGGCTGGGAATTTAACATTACAGAGGAAAAAAAGTATTGCCAGTTAGTATAGTAAAAAACATGCTATTTTCTGATGAGTTTGCTGCTTTTCTATAAATGTATTTCTCCATAAATATTACTACATGTAAACAAATTAAAACAAGCCTTAAATATTAATCAAGCTGAAATTCTACCACATAGGCAGACATGTGACTCATAATGCAGAAGACATACAGTCATCCCTTACTAGATATTACCACATTCCCACTTACTAATGAAATATCACAGATGCAATATCTCATACTGAATAGCCCCAAACTTATTTAAATTCCAAATTTTAATTTGTCAGCAATATTCCACATTAAATGTACAGTAGTTTCCAAGAGCACTGTGAAATTCAAATTAGATTAAACCAACCAACACCATTTTTTTTCCCTTTGGAAACATCCTAATAAAAAACTATGGTCTTTGTGTATGACGCCAAGTATGGCAGGTTACATATTCCAACATAATACATGAAATTCATTAATATGGAGAGTGTGTGAGGATTAATTTATCTTCTTTTATTTTCTATCATTCCAATCAGTATAATACTACTATTTATATAACTTTATTCATTCACAGGATTAAATAATATTGTAAACATTCTATACATTTTATAACAGAAAGTTGAATGTACAGACAAGTTGCACAGAAAACTTGAATTTCAAGTAAATACTGACAGCGAGGCAATGTGTTATATTTAATTTTTCATTTATCTAATTGAAATGACATCTCAAACTTTTTACATATAGCTGATATTGCTGTAATAAAAAAAGTTTTCTTGAAAATATGATTTTGCAGTCAGGGAATACATTTCCTTGATTCTAGTCCTGTCACATCATTTAAAAAATAAAGATAACCTATGTCCATTTTCCCCTAAGATTGCATAAGGTTTAAATGAAGCTGTCATGACAGAAATGTAAAGTGTGAAGAATAGTCTAAAAGATTACAAAAAACTTTCACTTATGCTATGGCTCTGCCATCAGAGGCTATTTGTTCCAATTTTCATACTAGCAGATGATGCGGTGTATGTCACCATGAGTAGAAAAAGAACAAAATAGAAGAATGTTTGGGACAGGGAGAAGAAAAATATTGTAGGATTGATCTAAAAAAACCCCAACCAAACCAACCAACAAATAAACCATTTAAATATACCCTCCTACAAAAATTACACTGCTAGCAGTCCTCAAATAAAATCACAGTTGAAGGGTGTAATTCTGTCACCATTAGGGAACTGTCAACAGCCCTTTAAATTTATTTCTCTTAAAACACAAGATTATATGTCTGACCTGTGTTTGAATTTGAGATGTTGTGACGAAGGATGAATAATACTGCTGTGCTCATCTGGGTAGATTTTGTTTTCAGGATAGACTGTCTCACCAAGAAATGTTATCCTGGATTACACCAAGTGACAAGACCACTCTCTTATTCCATGCCTCAGATGCAGCTGGTCCACAGGTCACGACATTCCCCTAAATTTGTGAGAACTTAAACCAGACTGTAACAAATACTCTTTTTTGTGTGCCTGTTAAAGTTACCCAACAGATCATTCTCAAGCCTAGGCTATGCTCTTCCATACAGAGCCAGTTTCCAAGCAACCTCAGTCAGAGTTTTCCAGGAAAATATTCTGGATCATGGTAAATCAGAAGTTCAAAGAGAGAAACAGCAATCTCCTGCAGTCTTTATGGACATGATTCAGCTACTGAGGCATTGCATATGGTGCTAAGAGTTCCTGGAGCGGCTTGGGCATTGGCATGAGACTGGTAGACATGGTACCTCAACTAAAGGAGATTTGTGTCCTGGAGCAGTAGCTGTCCTCTCAAATGAACCCCATCTTTGGTATCTGAAGAATTATATAATATATACCAATCTAAATAAACCCAAATTTTCTTTCTTTGTTTCTCTAATATACACATAGGAAACAGTAATTGAAGGCATAACTGTGGCTGCTGTCTAAGTTAAATTGTTAAGTGTTCACTTAGTCCAAATTTAGAGGGGGCTGTGTCTTAAGACAGTTCCTTAAACTGTGCCTATCTTGCTTGTGAATTCAACAGTTGTAAATTACAGGAGTACTTTAGCTGAAATGTTGCATTATTGATTTCAGGTAGTTTATTAGAACTAATGTTCCCATGGAGACAGGTTTTTGATATTTGTTGCAAATTATACAAAAAATTCTACGAACACTGTGAAAATAATCAGTATTAATTATATGGATTTTCTTTTCAAATTCCATGATAAATGTGTTATGATGGTGATGCTATCCAATTTAAAAACAAGTATTAGCTACCTTCTTCCAGACCATGTTTCAATGACTCCTGCCAAGTATTTAATATGTTGTTTCTTTTGCTTTCTAAAATGGCATAAGCAAAGTCAGTGTAGGAGTAATCACTGAGGTTCAAAGAATAAGAATGACTACTCTACAGGGTACATGTCTATACCTACTTCTACTACAATGTTAAGTTTCAGAGTTAAAATTTACAATTAGTTGATAATATGTTGAAGAGAAACAAATGATCCAAAATATTTGGGCTTTGTTGAGGCCATGAACTCCATGAACTAGAAGATGTAAAATTCATATCTGCTAAGATGGAATTAGGCTATCAGGTTTCAAGGGATGAAAACGGAAATAAGTAGCACGTAAGTCAGTGACAACAGTTTTTGAGATGTTAAAAGAAAGGCAATACTACACTGTTTTCAATACTTTTACATATTTTTGTTTAGTTTTGATATATAGAGAAAAAATTTAATAAATTAGAAAGTCAAAGCTTCACAGGCCTCTACTTGATATTTATAGTACAATACCAGAGTGAAACACTGTTCAGTAAAATAGGGGTCATCATTCTACAAACGTATTTCTTTGCACTCTTATATATATTAAGTTCTCTATTCTGCCTTATTCTGTAACCAACTAACTATATGATTGAAAGTGGCCAGGAACAGAAATCTTTAAAATGAAGGATTTTTTCCTAATTTGCTTGGGTATCACCTAACATGTTGCAAGCACTATTGTAAAGGAAATACATCTAGACTTGTGATATAATTGAAGCTTTTAGCAAAGAGCCCAGAGGATTAGATTTATACCAAAGAAAAAGGTAAAATAAAAACTAAAATGGCAATGTAATTACCTTAAATATAATAATAATGCTTAATACGTTACTATTGCCATCAGCTCAGGAACAACATGTTGCCATCATCAGGCCTTGCAAAGGGATGTGGTGTCTATTACCTCTGTTGTATCATTTTTGTCTAGCCACATTTCCTGAACTGAGCATGGAAAGACTGAATAACACTACTATCCATCAGTACTTTCATTTTATAAGCATTAGAAACCAGTAAAATCAGCTTAGAAATATGATTTATTCAGCAGAGACACTACTAAGGAGAGTACAAACATTATTGTGAGTGAGAGGTTTTATAAAATGTTTTTTCATTGAACACCAACCTCATTACGATTTCTGAAATTCAGACAAAAAATTACATATTCTTCATCAGAAAGACTTTCCACCAGGATGCAACTTAAACTGAGCAAAAGAAAATGCATGTGGCTAGATTTTCTTTATGCTGTAAAAAGATGCTCAATATTTTATTTACTTTTAAAATAGAATTGGGGGGAAAAAAAATCATCTCTTTCCCAGCACAAGAAGAGTACTGCATTTGTTAGGTTTCATGGAAATTAACTGGAACTAAATCTAAAAATAATCATAACTTGTGTGCTTAGTATTAACAATGAGAACCACCTGCTTTAAATAGGCTGATATGCAGTTAAAGAAGTTTACCATTTAGTATCTGAAACAGGATTTACTGCTATAATTATCCTCCTATAAGGAAAACTTGCAAGAAATACTGAAAACAAGAAACTCTAAGAAACTTCTGTTGAAATTACAGCTGAAACATATCTGGGAAAAAAAATACCCCATCTTCACAGCACACACAGTACCCAAACACCTACCATTTTCTTAGTTTTCATAGACATGTCATTTTTTCATTTGCGATCTTAAAGGGTCTCTTTGCACCCAGGAATTTAGACATAAAGCAGAAAAGCCACTAGACATCAGATCAGTGTCCTCTTACCCATGGTCTCTCTGTTCACTATATTACTTTTATTAAAACTCCATGGTATTTGATATATTTTTGGTATCACCTTCTACTGGATAGCATATTACAAAGTGTGCCTGCTGCTTTTGTTAAACAGGCTAAAAGGAGATTAAAAATATAACTTTTGGGGAAGTTAATATCTATCCCAGACATTATACTGAATAATTACAACTTAAATTAGTCTTGATTATCCTTCAGCTTATAAATTAAAAATTCGGTCTGTCAGAAGAGCATTTGTAAAATTTAAGGTAACACTTCGAATTACTTTATTGAGCTCTATATGACTTAGTGGGAAGTAACTATTTAGATATTTACAGTATAAACACGTGTGTGTGTGCGTGTTTGTGAGTTTCTGTATAAACAGTATAACACTGACAAAATATTGTATATGCAATTATTTAACTGCTAAAATACAGATGTACGCATCTGACTTCTAACAATAATTCTTTTATAGATATGGCCTGGGAGCCTGAGGAGTAGACTATTAATCATTCAGTACTCACAACTGCTAAATATATTTACAGCTTGAGTATTGGATGAACGACTGCGATATTTATGGTTAATGACAGTCATTAAATTTAAGTCTTCTACATGCAAAAAATCAAAGAATCAGTGTAAACTATATTCAAAAACGAATTCTTTTGCATATAGGCTGCCTCCACAAATGGAGAGTTTGCTTCTACTTTAATATTTTTAGTACCGTTGGTTAAGATGTATTAATCAGAAGCCAAATCAATTACATTCTAAAATTTGAACACTAGAAATTTTAAGTGGGTTTCAGCTCCAAATCATAAACACATAAATTTAGTTCTCAAGTGTAGGCATCCATGTGGGAGAAAGGCAGGTACTCTCCTACTGTAATCAGCCTAGGGAGGCATTCAACTGCACAAAGTTAGCCACTCTTCAGACGTAGTTCCTTCTTTTTCTCATTAACTGTCTATTTCTCAGTAGTTACTATAAGTCAGCTATATGAATATTTAGCTGCTAACCTTCAGGTGAGTTTAATCATGAACATACAAAAATAATCATAGAATCATAGAATGTTTTGGGTTGGAAGGGACCCCTAGAGGTCATCTAGTCCAACCCCCCTGCAGGGAGCAGGGACACCGCTAACTAGATCAGGTTGCTCAGAGCCCCGTCCAACCTGGCCTTGAATGTTCCCAGGGATGGGGCCTCCACTACCTCTCTGGGCAACACGTTCCAGTGTTTCACCACCCTCGTTGTAAAGAATTTCCTCCTTATATCCAGTCTAAACCTACCCTGCTTCAGTTTAAAACCATTACCCCTTGTCCTGTCACAGCTGGCCCTACTAAAAAGATTATCCCCATCTTTCCTATAGGCCCCCTTTAGGTACTGAAAGGCCGCAGTCTGGTCTCCCCGCAGCCTTCTCTTCTCCAGGCTGAACAAGCCCAACTCCCTCAGCCTGTCCTCATAGGAGAGGTGCTCCAGCCCTCGGATCATTTTAGTAGCCCTCCTCTGGACCCGCTCCAACAGTTCCACGTCCTTCTTGTGCTGAGGGCTCCAGAGCTGGATGCAGTTCTCCAAGTGAGGTCTCCCCAGAGCAGAGTAGAGGGGCAGAATCACCTCCCTCGACCTGCTGGCCACGCTTCTCCTGATGCAGCCCAGAGTACGGTTGGCCTTCTGGGCCACCAGCGCACATTTCTGGCTCATGTCCAGCTTTTCATCCACCAGCACGCCCAAGTCCCTCTTGGCAGGGCTGCTCTCGATCCTTTCTTCCCCCAGCCTGTACTGATACTGGGGGTTACCCCAATCCAGGTGCAGGACCTTGCACTTGGCCTTGTTGAACGTCATGAGGTATACACAGGCCCACCTCTCCAGCTTGTCCAGGTCTCTCTGGATGACATCCCGTCCTTCTGGTGTGTCAACCGCACCACTCAGTTTGGTGTCATCCGCAAACTTGCTGAGGGTGCATTCGATCTCGCTAAGTCATTGATGTAAACGTCAAACAGCACCGGTCCCAGTATGGACCCCTGAGGGACACCACTCGTCACCAGTCTCCATCCGGACATCGAGCCATTGACCACTACCCTCTGGATGCGACCATCCAGCCAGTTCCTTATCCACCAAACAGTCCACCCATCAAATCCATAGCTCTCCAATTTAGAGAGAAGCATGTTGTGGGGGACCGTGTCAAAGGCTTTGCAGAAGTCCAGATAGATGACATCCATTGGTTTTCCCTTGTCCACTGATGCTGTCACACCATCATAGAAAGTCACGAGGTTCGTCAGGCAGGACTTGCCCTTGGTGAAGCCATGCTGGCTATCTCGAATTATCTCCCTGGCCTCCATGTGCCTTAGCATAGCTTCTTTAATGCCATAAAGTTAATTGGAAGTGATATTTTCGTAGTATAAAAATCATCTTCACTTGAGTTTTTGTTTTATTTTTCTTCAGCTGAAAGCCCTTAAAGCAAAATGAAATCTCAAGTCTGTTTAAAATACATTTTGTTTCAGAAGATGAATTTTTTAATGTGAGAAAATAGACAACTTTTTCAGGAGACATTTCTGTTATTGAGGTATTTTTTAAAAACTGCAAAGATTAATACGCATTGAAAATTTTTATTTTTCATCAGTAATTCCAAAATTCTTCTTTTGTGAGTTCTGCTAAAAAGAATGTAATATATGTGTAGTTTCTTGTGGTTTTCTATACTTTTTTCCATGTGCTACATCTGCTGACTCACTGTTTCTATGATTCCTTGCCACTACTCTTTTTTTTGCCATGAAAAATGTATAGGACATATTCTAACCAGGTATCAAGATTAGTGGAGAATGTGAATATGAAATATTTGAACGAACAACCTGTGAAACACCTTGATTTCATCTATTCCAGGATAAATCTATTAACTTGTCAATCAAAACTCTGCAATAACAAAATGTTTTCTGAAATTCTAAAATTTTCTAATAGAAATGAAAAAAAACCCCCACCCTTGGTGAATGTGCCAGACTGTGCTGGCCATTTCTGTACTGTTATACATTTCTTCATATTAGTCCCTATATTTTCTTCTGGATTATCTGTACTCTTCCTTAACAGAAAACAAGCTGACTACTTTGTTGTCTTGACTGAGTACTATCTTGTGGCTATGCTGTACTCCATTTAAAGCATGGATTTTATGCGACACTAATGTGCAATTGCATAAATGTAAACACATGGAAATACTACCTCCAGAGCAATCCAATTGTTAGTCTGAGTGAGGATTAGACACAGGGTATTTGGATGTGCAGTACTACAAGCCTAATTGAACAGGCAATTGCCAGTGAACCTTTAAAACTAGTTCTATTGCACACACAAAATAATTGCATATACAATTTGGCTTTGTCTTGCATTGTGCTTCACAAATTGATTTTTAAATAATAGCTCACTTCTTATGGTATTGTTTTTCTCTGAGAAAATGATTTTTCCTCCAGATTTTATTTGTTTCTGTGTATTTGGATTTATGATTACTTTCTTTTCAGTTCTAATATGACAGCAATTTTCTTCCCAGTTAAGGAAAAAACATACTACTGGGGAAGAGTTTACTAAACTCTTTATTTTTATCAGTTTATTTTCATCAGTAATATTCTCACAATCTTCCAAATTCAGTATATTTAGATAGACTTTCACAACTGGTCCATAGAGAAATAGAAAAATAAAAAACCCAACCCACCTGTATTTTTTGTCAGAATATATATTTTGCTTCTATAAGAACACATATGCAAAGCCACATGAGTAAGAGAAACTAAAAAACATTTCATATCGGATCATTTGGAAAAAAATACAGGTATCATCACCGGAGAAGTGTGGGCTTTTCTTGACAATAAGTAGTTTTATCCAAGAGCACTGAGTGAGCTGCAGAAAGCAATTTCAACAAGTGTCTTTTTGTGCTGGGTGCTGAGAGAAACAAATGAAACAGCTTAGCAAGAGGAATACACTAACCTGTACCAGACTTTCTCTTTGGCCGTGCCCAGTGCCTAACCGCAGTATGAGAGCATTTAAAGAGCTGGTAGACTAGACTTAGCTCTTCAGAGTTGGTCTTAAAGAGAAATTCTCTGTTGCCCAAGCTTACCTTTTATCAATACTGGTGAGTGCTTCAGATTACACTGCTTTAATCTTTTAATTTCATTTTAACAGAGGTGCCTCGGCTAGATGAAGATGTAGCTCACTTAATCTGCATTAAGGCAATGCATGGAAAAATAATGACTGAGAGTTCTTCACCCTTCTTTCTCTCCTGCATGCCTCTTACGGCATGCATGACACAGATGAGGTTACATGTCTATTCAGCCTTCCCAGTTAGATCGAGACTGTGTCTATTCCAGGCTGCGCAATCTGAAAAACAAAGATGTATTTTGGTTCTGCCTCTTGAGTTCTTGTTTAAACATGAACAAATTAATCAACTACCTCTTTAGGTAGGAAATGTTCCATTCAAACCTGCCACTGATAAATGTGTTTCAGGAAGCACAATGGTAGTTTGGGTTGTTTTTCATTTCTTGCTATTTGCAGCAAAGGAAGACAGGGTGAATTAATTTTGGACAGAATAGATGGGAGAGATGAGATGGAGCTAATTTAGAAGCTCTGTAAAACTGTTTCTCTCTTCTCATACCACTTATGACAGGAAAGCAAATGTATACTCATAATAATTCTGCTGGCATCCATGGAGTTATTCTGTGGAATAATTTGACCTTCAAAATCCAGTTTTCCATTTCCTCACACCTTTTTGAAGTCACAGATACATGCTCTGAATAAACATAGTAATTCTGGTATTTGGGTGGTTTACAGCTACTTCCCATCTAGGTTGAATTAAGTTATTAAGTGGTGATGTTATTAACATGTGGGGTGATTGGACCACCTCAAATCAACCCTCCCTAATGCTACCTCGCAATTAATACTATTTAAAATATTGTAACTCTGTGATATTGATTAAATATTGGAAAGACATTGTATGAGATTTAATGAATGCACTTTAAAGGCTTTTATTGTCATATGATTGAGTCATTTTTTATTATAAATACAAGTTTCAAATATATATACAGATGTTTCAATTTATCTTTGGTATAAATGTAACATTTTTTTTTGATTCAGATGAATCCCAACATGACACTATTGCTAACGTCCCCAGTGGGACCTAGCTAGCTTTTCAGCTGAACAGCCAGTAGGATCTCAATTCAGTTGCCCACACATCAGTGTCTAGTGTTGCTAGGTGTCCCATGACCTTCAGCGGTTGCACCAATAAGGCAAGGGTCTTTCCAGGACCCTGCGTTCTGTCTGCCACTTCTATGCCAATGTGTCTGGTTAACTCTGGAGCACCCTGAATGACACTAGACATCTATGTTTAGGTGACCTGAAGAGCTGTAAGTAACTAAAGAAAAGTTCATGTGCAGGAGAAGTAGCTAGTTCAACATTTGTAATCCCAGTAATTTGTGAGTAGCCACCACTATTTGGTGACAACCTTTTCCCATTTAACTGAAAACTTCTCTAGTTATTTAGGAAACTTCTGCTCATGTTTATTTAGAACACAGTCTAAATATTGTGCTCTAAACTTGATATAGTTGTAGCCCATCCTGCTGTTTCTCCACCTGACTCTTTGAAGATGATTCAATTAGAATCATCAGAGAACCTCTAACATTGAATTTAACCCTAGCCGGCAACTAAGCATCACGTAGCCACTCACTCATTCTCCCCACCCCCTCCACCCCCACCCCTGCCAGTGGGATGGTGAAAAGAATTAGGAAAAAAAAGTAAAACCTGTGGGTTGAGATAAAGACAGTTTAATAGAACAGAAGAGGAAGAGATAATAATAATAATAATAAAGATACAAAACAAGTGATGCACAATGCAATTGCTCAAAACCCACTGGCCGATGTCCAGCCTGGCCCCCAGCAGTGATCGCTGTCACCTGGCCAACTCCCCCCAGTTTATGTAGTGAGTATGATGTCATATGGTATGGAATCTCCCTTTGGTCAGTTTGGATCAGCTGTCTTGGTTGTGCCCCCTCCCACCTTCTTGTGCACCTGACAGAGCAGGGGAAGCTGAAAAAGTCCTTGACTTAGACTAAGTACTTCAAACATCAGTGTGCTATCAACATTCTTCTCATCCTAAATCCAAAATACAGTGCTAGGCCAGCTACTAGGAAGAAAATTATCTCTATCCCAGCTGAAACCAGGCCACATGTACTGACAAGATGAACACGATTTGTTTGCCTCTTTGTAGGTATTTAGTGCCATATAAAATATTCTGAGGTATCCTGGTATCCCACCTGGGCCTCAGCTTCCGCTCTAGTAGGTCTTCATCATCCATACATCTGGCACTGTATCGACCACACTTTTCAGGATTTTCTTGTGTATAAATAAGTCCCAGAAAAATGCAGATTTCAAATCTATTTATATTCTGGATTTTTTTTTTTCTGTTTGTTAAGATAACGTCATCTTCTTCTATCTTACTGATGCTTTATATGTAATTACAGACCTATTATGCAAGATGTTTAGGTTCCTAAAAACAGTTGGTAGCTAGAAAAGAAGTGGCAGAGTACATCAAATCATTATCTGATCTTTGCATTTTGCATTTCACACATAAACTTTTCTTGACTTAAATCTATTTTTTTAATGTTTACCTTACATGTTAAATAAGTGTTGCATTAATTGTTCATGCACAAGCTGTTCCAACATCCAGAAACAAGATCTCTATGGCAATCCCAAGTGATGAAAATCTATTCAGACACCTTAGGATATGATAGGCTAGCATTTCAGAGATTAGATAGTTAAATTAAAGTCTACCATTGTGATCCACTCACTTTTTACATTAATTTTGCAGAGAAGTAAATAAATATCTGGGATGCAAGTTACAAGAACAAAATAAGAATTTAATATTTAACAGTTTGTGCTTATTGGGGTTTGCCAATAGAAACTAAGAGTGCTCAATGTGAAATATTTTTAAAATATTCTAGCTTTAAGAAAATTTTAGGGTTTCCTTTTTCTCAGTCCTCCAAAATAGTATGTTGAGGAATTAAAATAAGCACAGCAGGAAACAGAACACTTAACAAAAATCCTGACTAAAGGTCATGTCTTATTCACTCACTCAGAAATAAGAATAAATGCATTATGTAATCTGCAGTTAATAGATCTTTACATTTCTTGCAGTACATGAAACTTACATTACCAAGTATTCATACTTCTGCATTAAGATTTTATGTCTGCTTTAAAGATCAGAGTTCAATACCTTGAAATTCTGGATACAAATGATTTCTCATCAGTTAGTGACTCTGCTTTGCTACCACTGTTTCAGTACACTGCCATTCAAAACTATTTTACATGGTTTGGAGGAATATAAAGATTTTTTACAAAGCTACAAAAATGTATGCTATTTACGTGATTTGCAATTCCTGCCCTTTTTAAGATGAAAAAAAAAAAATGCAGCTGTATAGATATCTATCACTTGAACATAAGAATTTTGTTGTGCAGGGTTATTTATAAGCAATGAATTCACTGCATTCACAGTGCTACTATACAGCAATTGCGAGCGGGAAGAAAAGATTTTGCAAAATATTATTTTATTTTTCTTCGAAAGTGTCAGAAAACACGTCTTTTATACCTTGGAAGTTCATTTATAACATGAGGTATTTTGCTACATTTAAGTGCTTCCTAACTCAAGAACAAAATACAACAAAACCTCTTCATAATTATCCCAGTAAACTTGTGTAATAATAGCATTTTATAATACATGTAGCACACCCTTTGTTATTATGAAAAAAAACCCCTAACTCTTCATAAAAAGTCTGTTAAACATTTAGGCTTGCATCAAGTATTCAGATGTGCATCAGTTATCCAGATGTCTGTGTGTATTTCATCCATAATTGCAGCCACATGAGCTGTGTTTGGGTGTTAGGGCACTGGCAACCCAGAATCCATGTCCAGTACAAACTGCAAATGAAGTCAAGCCAGATCCTGATGGCCTAGCAGATTTTATGGGATCTGTTCTATATCTAATTCCTTTAAGATCATTGCCCAGAGACAAATTGATCCTTATCATATCTTTTGTGCTATAGCAGAATCTTAAAAATTGTAAGTAGAAAAAAAATCCATTTATTTTTACTGCACATGCATTTTTGTTTAATACATTTTAATTCTTAAGAAGCTATGAAATAATAGGCTGTTGGAGGTAAGTAACAGTTTGGAGAGGAAAGCAGATTCACATTATTCTGTGTTGCTTCATTTATAGCTGTATATATTCAGAGTACTGAGATCCGCTAACATTTTGCACATATGTGCCTTTTCTATTACAGTACCAATTTAAACAGCACTCCTTTGTTCAGTGTGATAATAGGAAAAAACCTGCGCTTACATTACACATTTTTATAGGTTCAAGGATGAGACAACTGACACAATGAGGATAGCACTGAGAGATAAATTTTAGATGCTAAAATGAATGATGGCTTACAAGGACTGCCACTGAAAAATCCAATAGGCCAAACAATTTTAAAATAAAATAAAATAAAATAAATATATATATAGTTAAAAGAAGAAAAATCAGTCAAAGGAGAGAGAACACATTGTAAAGGAAACAGTTGATAAAAGACAGCTTCTGGCCATTTGGGAAGACTAAAGGGGAATGGAGGAAGATAAAGGCATTCACTGTTCCTGCTTCTGATAACAGCAGAAAGAGGAAAGTGAAACTGTCAGTACAGTGGTTTCAGTAAATAAATAAATAAGTACAGCCTTGCTGGCAGCAGTCAGGCTAAGTTTGATATGTTAAGCCATTTTAGAGAAGACTGCCACTGAGATTTCCAACCCGCTCTTCTGCCTTACAGAGCTGAGATAACATTTGTTAACATTCAAACTTTGGCAGGATTTTCCAAACCAAAAGGAGCCTGTGAAACTTTAGAATACTACCTGTCACAGCTTGAATGCTCTCCTTCCCATAGATTTTTAAACTTCTTTATGTTGATTCCATGTCTGCAACTCAAGATTATTTCACATAGCAAATCAAGGGAACAATTTGGGTTATGTCATGCAGTCATATAGCACCACTGAAATTACTAAAATGTATTCAACATACCCGTGGGGCTGGCAGATATGACACAGGACCTGCAGGAAAATTGGGCAATCTGTGGGTGTTAGGTATCATCCATGTGTGTTAACCTATGGTATGTAAAATGTCACCATGTTTAGGTACTAGTATTAAGAATCTTGCTTCACTTTTAGTAAGAATCATGTAGGCAACAGATGTTAGCCTCAGTTACTCCACAAAATATCCCTCAAAAAAGGGACAGGCTGAGAGAGTTGGCGTTGTTTAGGCTAGAGAAGAGAAGGCTGCAGGGAGACCAGACTGCGGCCTTTCAGTACATATAAGGCATATAAGGCATAGAAGAAAGACAGGGAAAATCTTTTTAGTAGGGCCAGCTGTGACAGGACAAGGGGTAATGGTTTTAAACTAAACTAGGGTAGGTTTAGACTGGATATAAGGAAGAAATTCTTTACAACGTGGGTAGTGAAACACTGGAACAGGCTGCCCAGAGAGGTGGTGGAGGCCCCATCCCTGGAAACATTCAAGACCAGATTGGATGGGGCTCTGAGCAACGTGGTCTAGTTAGCGGTGTCCCTGCTCCCTGCAGGGGGGTTGGACTAGATGACCTCTAGGGGTCCCTTCCAACCCAAAACATTCTATAATTCTATGATAAGATTAAATTTTCTATCCATACAAATAATGACTATGCTAGGATGGCTCTGTGTTTGTTCTTTGTGTACACAAGCAGGGCCAGAAGATAAGCATGCTGCAGGGTAGTACTAAGACCATAAGTTATGCCCAGATAGGGTGTTTGTTTGCTGTTTTCAAGGACCTTATAGGAAGAAAATGACCCTTTAGAAAGCTGTTTGGTCTGCAGCTCTAAAGCCTGTAGGGCAACCTTTCAGACAGGCACAGTGTACTGATGATGGCAGAACGTACCACATGGCACTGTAATTCAGGTGTGATATCACTGAAGTTATTAAGGTCACACAGATCCAAGCCACTGACAGAAGAAAAAAGAAACAGACCTAATGAATTATGTAAAAGCAGTAGTTCTGCTGAAACTTTTATTCCTCTGTTTTCTGAGCTAAATAATTCTCAACAAATTGCACATGGTTCAAGATTTCAGCAAGACTCTGCATGCATTCCCATGTCCTCCCTTTAGTAGAGGAAGTAATGAATTTATTACTAAACAAATTATTTTCCATGTTCAGTACTATATTGAGCAGGTTATGTATAATAAGGTGAATATGACCCCAATATAGCTAATTAGTTATATATCACTCTGATTATGAACATTCTTCCAGAAAAAAATAATAACATCAACAAAATGTATAACATTTTCAACAGACAACAGATCTATTTTTGGATCTAAGCCGTTTATGTCATCTAGATAGTGTTATCATTCAATCTTGATAATCAGATGCAGTCTATTCTGCCCCAGCCACTTATGTCATCAATTTGGTATCTCCTTTTTAAAACACCAGTTTTCCCAAGAGAGTTAGGGTAATGCTTTTGAAGATTGAATTTGACTGAAAAGTTTAGAATAAGAAAAAGAACACAGAGAAAATCAGAGAAGTTTTCCAAAACGTCTTCTTGCTATCTTAGATGAGTTAATGATATTAATATCCCTCTGGAGGTGCATTATTTGCTCTAACCTGAGGCAGGAAAAATCTCAAAATTATCACACAGTCTCCATTTAGTAAATCGTAAGGAAAATACCTTTAACAGCAGGACTTCAATCTGAAAGAGAAAAGGAAACAATTCTTCACTAGAATATTATACTATTCCTTTTCATAACTTAACTTTTGTTTAGCTGTCTATGACTCCTATTCACAAAGAGGCTTTGGCAAAGAGTTGAATTTACAAACTTGGGTCATTCACTTTGGATCTCTGTAAAATACAAGGAAAGATTTTGATACCTGTTATTGTGATCCACAAAGTCTAACTCAATTAGTTTGAAACCAAAATAAAACACAGAGAATGTTTTAAACACCCATCTTCAAATGAACATAAGCCAATATTCAGGGAAACTGTGTGGGCTGCATATGTGTTAGCAAACTAAGGTAGCACCAGGGCAAAGTAGCATAGAACAGCCTATGCTGATAGTCTTAAACTCTCTGAATTTCCAAAAACTAGTTCCAAGAACTAATGCTGAAGTTGATCTGTGGCCCATGCCTACTTCTGAATTATGGCCATGATCAAAACCCATGTCAAAGACCCTTATAAGAGCACAGCAGGATAGATGATCAAATTTCAGTGCCTGAGAAGATTATCTGCTACTGTTTAATTCATGAGTACAGAAATACTTTAGTTACTAAAATACTACATTTCAGTGCGTTTAATTTTGATACCAGGTAATTTTCAGCATAGTCTGAACACCTATAACAGTAAATCATGTTCTGTAATTAGACATGATGACTTTTTCAGTCCTTTTTCACATGGTAAAGATTGCTCTTACTTTACCTAGCATTCAGCGTGTATGAATATAAATACCAGATGTAGTGATCCTGATCACAAGACCACAGTGTATCGAGGAGTTAGAGATCCATGTAGCAGTTTAACCTGAGTAAGTCCAGGTCTGTGCTGCACTGCCCTGTGCCAGCAATTATACCAACTGCGAGGCCTTGCCTTTGTCTGTAAGTCCAGTGAGATGTGCTCATGTAAACATCTTTTCTATTTGACAGCAGGAATGATAAATAGAGTTGTTTTACTGTAAGAAAATCTTAAAACAGCTCAAAATACAAAAAGGAGGAGCTTCTCTCCACGAAGGGGATCTGCTCAGCTTGCCGTGGGTAAATCCATCTGGCGCCTGCCTGAAGCTGCATGAATGCAGGGTTCCCTGCATCTGAAGGGGCAACAGATCTACTTGCTCTCTATGTAAGATTTACTCACTGTCTGCATTCCTCTTTTTGTCCTGCCTTATAAAAGTGGATATTTAAGTCATTTGTTGTTGGGACTTTCTGGATCTCTTTCTGAGATCCCAGAAGGGCCCTGTACTGTCTCTCCCTCGCACCGCAGCCTCACCCGGGTGCAGAAAACCTTGTTTTACAGTCAAAATTACAGTCTCGACTACATCTTCAGCGAAAAAGACATCAAAAGTATCACAGTTATCATATCAAGCATTTTATTCCAGCCAAACCACCTTGGCTGAGTGGCTCAGCCATGCTCTGTGTTGCGTTGGTTGGAGCTGGCTGGAACCAGCTGTGTCCGGCATGGGGAAGCCCCAGCCTCTCCTCACAGAGGCTGTCCCTGCTGCCCCCCTGCTACCAACTCTGTGCAACCTGCACCCAATGCAGCCATAAACACCATTTCTCTCAGCTGTGGTACACACAACAATGTGCTAGTGGATGTGGCACTCAGGATGGTATATGAGATGTTACCTGATCCTTCACAGGAAGGGGCTGCAAATACTTTACGTCTGCAGGAGTGGACTGAGGAAATGCATGCGAGCATTTTAAATGCAAGATGTGTTTTCCAGTATAGTAAAATTTAAAAAAAAAAAAAAAAAAGCTGTACAAGAAAAAAACTCTGAGTTTTCATGTTACCTGTTATATCTTCCTCTCATGTGAGACACACTGGGGGACTGGCAATATCCTCAGAAATATCCCACTGAATATATATGAGGACCCCAGAGCTAGAGGGAACCATCTGCTGCACACTCAGAGCCTGACACAGAAGCAGGAACAGAAGCAGAATTTCCACAGTCTTTTCCTTTTCACCTTTGTAATTACAAATCACATCACAGCCAAAAAGAAATCACTGATGTCAGGCCTCTGAACACATACACAGATACTTGTTCTGAACCTTTAAAAAACAATCTAAACAATTCTTCTGGAATCCAAGCTGCTTTAACAATGTCCTCAAACTTCAGAAGGTTTTTTTGTGTATATCTGTATGTTTCTAAAATTTCCAGTACAAACTACAGGTTTAAAAACTTATCTGTGTTATGATTAACCACTTAAAAATCTTTTCAGAAATGACCTAAAGCCTTTCAGATGTTTGTTATTATGTTGAAAGTGTATTGTTTATGTTGAAGGCATATTGTTTATGCAGGAGCAGATGCCTACAGTCCTTAACGTATTAGGACAACTAAAGAGGTGCTCTAGAACACAACACCTGCTAAGGGTTGCCTTCTTTTCAGCAGCAGTAAACAGAAACTGTAGAAAAAAAATATAAAGGACTCCAGAGAATAAAGGTGACAGGTTAGGTATTAAATGACAGTTGCAGACATGAAAAAAAAAAAAAAAACCCAACACCAAAACCCAAACAACAGTAATTAGGAACTACAATTTTTTTTCCTTTATTTTTCAAGAGAGAGTTATGGAAGAAGAGACCCTTAGCAAAAGGAAAAGGGGTTGCTTGCTTTTGTTTGGGTTTGTTTGTTTATCAAGGAAGGAAATAGGAATAGACAAGATACACTTCAATGATTTCAATGTCTGAAAATATTTTCAAAATGTACACATCATAGAAAGTCAGTGGTACTAAAAGATTTTGCAAAATACTGACAGCTTATAAATTGTTACTGGTTTTGATATAAAACAGCCTACTTTATGGAGGAACTCAATACTACTTTTCCCCATGATTTTAATTGAAGTATTGATGAATTGAAAGGGCCAGTTTCAGAGCTAAACTTTGCTTGCTTTAGACAGCTTGATATGAGAAAAATATATATGTGAATTAAGGCAGCAGTTGCAGGCAAATTAATTACATATATGATTCCATGTGTATAGATTTCATAGGCTTTTCTAAAGCTAAATAATGCTCCTTTGTGTTTTCTCTTAGATGTGAACAATAAAAAGCACTGGAAAAGTGGGCTATGGACATGAAAGCAATGCAGTAAGTAGTACAAATTTGATTTGAATGTAATTACCCCGGGTTTAGGTATATGAATTTGTGTTTATAATATCAATCCAGTATAAAACAGAAGAGTTCAAAACATGGAATCACCTTTATAAGTCCAGTAAATTTCATCCTTTATTAAAGTTTTCAGAAGTGATCTTGAATTGTCTGCCAGCAGTTTCCCTTATGTTTCATCAAATTTGAAAATTCTTTCAAATATTTTTTGTAGTAAAACCTTCATCCATAAACTTTCCTAATAAAATTTAGTTAGACTGTTATACTGCCTGCATACAGCATATAAACTGGGTCTGCTGTATACAACAAAGCCTGTATTTTCTTGCTCCCATGAATGAGTATCATCTGAAGAAATGTTCAGTGAAATACTGATTTTGGCAAACAAAAAGTCTGATACTGATTTTTATACCGAGTAGAGGAGAATATTCAGGACAGTTATGGTGAGATTCCAAGCTTATACCTACAACTGAGCAAGTCAGTTTAGGCCTCTGTATTCAAAGGTGAACAATTAATGAGGAACAACTGATACAGTCTATTTTAGATGCCAAATTTAGGATGAGATTAATTACATCTTTTAAGTACCCATTTTACTGTGAAAGGAGTCTATGTAACTAATCCAAATGGGTTTTTTTCTGTCTTCAAGTTCTGTCATGGTGTTGATTTGGAAAGGCAGAAGCAAATGAAGAGGTACTATCTGTTCTGAGTGTAGCAAACTGTTAATGATTCCTAGAAAAGTTATGTCTCTTTTTAAGGAAGTATTATTAAATGAGGATTTCGATTTTGGGTGAGTCTTTGAGCAAAAGATCTTATACTATTCCAAAGAATGATGAGGAGAGCTACAGTTTCAGCCTGTCACTGATTGAACAGGTAGGAGTGGAGGCATGACATGCTTCAGAATGTTAATTCTTCCTTCATATTTATGTCGTATCAAGTTAGGGACACACCATAAAAATGTCTTTTCTCTGTCAGATACTGATTTGGTATGCTCCAGTAAATCAGGTCTTCTCCTCTTAAATGACCTGTGTGCCCATGACTGTGAATTTCACAAAGTCATTTTCAAAGGAAATGAAAAATGTTATCAACATTTAATTTCTTGATCTTTTATTACATTTTGTCTTATAGAAAAGATGTAATAAAAGAAACTTTCACATTTTAGATGGATGTGGAGGTGTTCTCTGACAGCTGCTTTCTACCTTTGTCTTACGTGATGTTGGATTCAAGCTACTTAATTTACCTGAAATGTAGATATCTAAGTCTTAGCTAGTCAGCTTGGATTATTGAACAAGAGTAACAACATCTAGATGACAGTAACGATTCATTTTACTTCTTTTAGATGCCTGTGTTAATGGGAGATATATCTCCCCCTGGAGGTATGTATTTTTCTGAATTGACTATGAAGAAAGTCTAAAGTGACTTATTCGGATTTAAATGCCTAGCTATTAGACATCAGAATTTAAGTGGGATGAATTTCATGCTGTATGAGATTAAAACAAAAAGAAATTGACATGAAACCAGCTATTTTTTCATTTATAATCATATCTCTATATATAACATTGTGTGTATGTATATCATAGTGTATACATATAAAATAATATGTATAAAACATATAGATATGTTTATATGATATATATAGTTTGCAGTTAACAACTAGGAAGATAAATTTATTATCTGTTATTCTTTAGGAAGTTAAATAGGTGTCTTTTCCGTAATTAGTCATGTTAAAGTGCAGCTAAATTCTTGTAGTATTCCTTGTTCTGAAACAGTTGTATGTTTGATGACATGAATATGAGTTTCCAACAGAATAACACCTGTCCAATACAACTGGTGGATTTCGAACATATATTTTTCGCAGCTATGATTACTCACTGTTGTGCTCAGTCAGTTCATATTTTTCAATGGAGAAAGCTGGCTTCTGCAAGCCAACTCTACTGAGCAGACTGTGCGGGTGTGCTAGCAGATACACACATTAGGTTATGTAGTAAGATCTTGTTTGCACACCCACAGCAGAGCACAGAAAGACAGTAACAGGAGGGGGACTCCAAATAATACTCTGCCTTGGCCAGGAGCCATCATCCTATCAAAGGCCTATTTCTGCAAGCCCAGAGGAGTGCAGGGGCACCATGGCAGGCAGGAACCCAATTTAAAGACTCAGAGGAAGGAATACCTTGTCTGGCCCTGTCCCAGGGCTGTCCCAACAGAGCCTCATACCCCATGTTCATGTGCGAAATCTACCAAGATATGGCAATGTTGGAGCTCCTTTTGGACTGAGGTGGGCTGCTGACTGGGGGTGTAGGACACATTATGGCTGCAGGGAGAGAGCATTTCAGGAGTGCACAGGATTTATTACAGGGTGTTTTGAGGAGGAACCAAAGGAAGGAGAAATTGATTTAGGTGATCTGAGGAGGAACATGGGTGGGAAAATATATGCATAAGGGGATAAAAAGGTCCCAGTCATATATAAATAGTTTTCTGGTCAGTACACTTGTCTGGCCATGCCCTGCATTTGGTCAGCACAGTCTGCCCTATTTTCTTATTAAATTCCTTTCTTACTCTTTGCTTGGTAAGGGACTTTGTGTGTCTGTGTATTTGTATGGGGGGTCTTAGTGCAGCAGCTGGGGGACCAACAGAGCCCTGCCCAGGTGTGGATGTGTGTGAGAGTGAGGAGGCCTGTACCAGCAATGTGAGTGGGTCTATGACCTCAGGGGTTTATATGTCCAAATGCCAGCAACCAGGGAGACTGGGATCCAGGGGCAGCTACTGAGCTGACTGTGTTTGAGTCCAGCTGCTGGGAGGATCCACCTTGTGCATATGTGTATAGAAATATATGCTCTCACTAGCGAACCATCCTGCTTAGCCAAGGAGGGTAGCACAATGAGTCTGCTGATGGTGTCTGTGTTTATATGAGGGCTAAATGTGCCTGTCTGTCTAGATCTGTGCAGTCTGACATATATGTATACACATGTGGTGTATATGTGTGCTCTATATGCATGTGCCTACTGGGAATACATGTTCAGCCTCGCTACAGGTTGCACCTGGACTGATGGAGCTGCAGCAGCCTCACCTCTGTCAGGTTGTTGGATTTGGTCCAATATTTTTCCCTGTCCTGGTTTTGGCTGGGATTTTCTTCACAGAAGCTAGCATAGTGCTGTGCTTTGGATTTAGTACCAGAAGAATGTTGATAACACGGTGATGTTTTTAGTTGTTGCCAAGTAGAGCTCAGACTGCTCAAGGACTTTTTGAGCTTCTCCTGCTCGGCCAGGTGCATAACAAGCTGGGAGTACAGCACAGCTAGGACCCAAACTGTCCAAAGAGCTATTCCATACCATATAACGTCATGCTCGGGGGGGTTAGTCAGTCGGGTCAGTCGGGTCGATCGGTTGGTCGCGGGCAGAGTGGTCGCAGCTCAGGCTGTGTGATCGCGGCTCGGGGGGAGTGATCGCGGCTCGGGACGGTCTGGGCATCGGTCAGCGGGTGGTGATCAATTGCATTGTGCATCACTTGTTTTATATATTCTGTATATTTTCTTACCATTATTATTATTATTATTATTATTCTCTCTTATTAAACTGTCTCTATCTCAACCCACGGGTCTTACTTTTTTTTCTTTTTCTCTGATTCTCTCCCCCATCCCACTGAGGGAGGGGGGGGGAGTGAGCAAGCGGCTGTGTGGTGCTTAGTTTCCAGCTGGGTTAAACCATGACAGTCCTATTTTGGTGCCCAACGTGGGGCAGAAAGGGTTGAGATAACGACAGATCTGAACATTTTTAAAACGAATTTGTGATAAGCATTTGTTATATTAGTCTAATAGTCGCTGATTGCAATTGTTTTATTTGCTCTCAGAGTTGTTGTCCTTGTTCATGGAGTTCTTTTATGTATCACCTTACCTGCTGTATGCACTCCCTGTGCTGCTGGTTGTCACTTTTCGCAAGTGGATTAAAGCTACTGTTCTGCTGTATATTTGCTTATGCTATGATAAAATTATTGGTCATCACATTAAGCTCATATTTGTACTCAGTATTGCTGTCACCTCTGTATTTTGGGAACCATCTATTGGGAATTATGAATAATTACACATTTTACTTTTTATCCTCGGAGAGCCAGCCTGTGGGGGAGTCACCTTTCTCCATCTTCCCCTTCTTCTCTGAGCTAATTAAAACAGTTCTTGAGAATGTTGAATATCCTTGGGATGTTCCAACTAGCATGGCCCTATTGCTAGGTCTCCTGAATATAGTTCAGCTTTTACTCAGGGTTAGACTCCCACGTAAATTATATACCATCCAAAGATCGACTCCTGCAACAGGCCCTGCAGCTACTCCAGCCTCAGTGATACCCACTGTAGCTCCTCCAACTGCAGACACAGGTACCACGGCCTTCCCACCCACACAGGCACCGTTGCTACTCCAACCTCAGTGACACGCTACCCGAACTGTGGACACAGGCACTGTTGCTATTCCAAAACCTGCAACATGCACTGTAGCTACTCAAACCCCAGCAACAGGCATTGCAGCTGAAACAGGGAGAGAACCTGTGCCTGGTATCAGTTGCCCATATACACAAGAAGAAATCTTGGAAGCGAAAGTCAACTCGTTTAGAAAGGGAGGATGAACCAGGGCCATCACAAAAGGAGGAGGAAGAGGAAGAGCTCATAAATGAGACAGAAACTACACGGTCTCTATCCTTGGGTGAGCTGCGAGATATGAGAAAAGATTTCAGCCGTCGTGCAGGAGAGCACTTTGTCACCTGGTTGCTCCGATGCTGGGATAATGGGGCCAACAGCCTGGAACTGGAGGGTAAAGAAGCCAAACAGCTGGGATCCCTTTCTAGGGAAGGGGGCATTGACAAAGCGATTGGAAAAGGGACACAAGTCCTCAGCCTCTGGAGGCGACTACTGTCAGCCATGAAGGAAAGATATCCCTTCAAGGAAGATGTCATACATCTCCCAGGCAAATGGACCACTGTGGAGAAAGGCATCCAGTACCTGAGGGAATTGGCTGTCCTGGAGGTGATTTATAGTGACCTGGACAATGACCAGTTGCCCAAAGATCCAGATAGTGTCTGGTGCACACGCCCCATGTGGCGGAAGTTGTTATGGAGCGCACCAACATCATATGCCAACACATGGGCAATAATGAGCTGGGAAGCTGGACGGGGACCAACAGTGGATGAAATGGCTGGCCAGCTCCGGGAATATGAAGAAAGTATCTCTTCTTCCCTCGTCTCTGCTGTGGATAAACTGTCCCGGAAGTTTGAATGATTCGAAAGGCATATGTCTTACTCCCCTCCTGTACAGACCAGTATCTCAGCCATTAGAAGTAAGCGCCCTTCTGCTCAAGGAAAAGAATATCGAGGGTACACACCACGGGGCACTCTATGGTTTTACCTGCGTGACCATGGAGAGGACATGAGGAAATGGGATGGAAAACCTACCTCAGCCCTAGAGTCACGAGTACGCGAGTTGCAAAGAAAAACAAACACAAAAGGGGGCTCTTCCAGAAAACTTGTTGCTCCAATTTCCAGAGACTGGGACGACGGTAGTTCTTTCAGACAAAATAGAAGGGCTGATCTTAATTCTGATTGTGATGAAGGAACTTCTGACTCATACATACAAACGATGAGCAACAGTGACCAGGATTAGAGGGGCCCTGCCTCCAGCCAGGTGGAGGAAAGGGACAACAGGGTCTACTGGACTGTGTGGATTCGATGGCCTGGCACGTCAGACCCACAGAAGTATAGAGCTCTGGTAGACACCGGTGCACAGTGCACTCTAATGCCATCAAGCCATATAGGGGCAGAATCCATCTGTATTTCTGGAGTGACAGGGGGATCTCAAGAGCTGACTGTATTGGAGGCCAAAGTGAGCCTAACCGGGAATGAGTGGCAAAAGCACCCCATTGTGACTGGGCCAGATGCTCCATGCATCCTTGGAGAGGGTATTTCAAGGACCCAAAAGGGTACCGGTGGGCTTTTGGTATAGCTGCCTTGGAGGCAGAAGAAATTAAGCAGCTGTCTACCTTGCCTGGTCTCTCAAAGGACCCTTCGGTTGTGGGGTTGCTGAGTGTTGAAGAACAACAAGTGCCGATTGCCACCACAACAGTGCACAGGCGGCAATATCGCACCAACCGAGACTCCCTGATTCCCATCCATAAGCTGATTCGTCGACTGGAGAGCCAAGGACTGATCAGCAAGACTCGCTCACCCTTTAACAGTCCCATATGGCCAGTGAGAAAGTCTGATGGAGAGTGGAGACTGACAGTAGATTATCGTGGCCTGAATGAAGTTACGCCACCGCTGAGTGCTGCCGTGCCAGACATGTTAGAACTTCAATACGAACTGGAGTTAAAGGCAGCCAAGTGGTATGCCACAACTGATATTGCAAATGCTTTCTTTTCAATCCCTTTGGCAGCAGAGTGCAGGCCACAGTTTGCTTTTACTTGGAGGGGCATCCAGTACACCTGGAATCGACTGCCCCAGGGGTGGAAACACAGCCCTACCATTTGCCATGGACTGATCCAGGCAGCACTGGAACAGGGTAATGCTCCAGAACATCTGCAATACATTGATGACATCATTGTGTGGGGCAATACAGCAGCAGAAGTTTTTGAGAAAGGGAAGAAAATAGTCCAAATCCTTCTGAAGGCCGGTTTTGCCATAAAACAAAGTAAGGTCAAAGGACCTGCACAGGAGATCCAGTTTTTAGGAATCAAATGGCAAGATGGACGTCGTCAGATTCCAATGGATGTGATCAACAAAATAACATCTCTGTCTCCACCAACTAGCAAAAAGGAAACACAAGCTTTCTTGGGCGTTGTGGGTTTTTGGAGAATGCATATTCCAAATTGCAGCCAGATTGTAAGCCCTCTCTACCAAGTGACCCGGAAGAAGAATGATTTCAAATGGGGCCCTAAACAATGCCAAGCCTTTGAACAAATTAAACGGGAGATAGTGCATGCAGTAGCCCTTGGACCAGTCCGGGCAGGGCAAGATGTAAAGAATGTGCTCTACACCGCAGCCGGAGAGAACGGCCCTACCTGGAGCCTCTGGCAGAAAGCACCAGGGGAGACTCGAGGCCGACCCCTAGGGTTTTGGAGTCGGGGATACAGAGGATCTGAAGCCAACTATATGCCAACTGAAAAAGAGATATTAGCAGCATATGAAGGGGTTCGAGCTGCTTCAGAAGTGATTGGTACTGAAGCACAGCTCCTCCTGGCACCCCGACTGCTGGTGCTGGGCTGGATGTTCAAAGGGAAGGTCCCCTCTACACATCATGCAACTGATGCTACGTGGAGTAAATGGGTCGCACTGATTACACAACGGGCTCAAATAGGAAACCCCAATCGCCCAGGAATCTTGGAAGTGATCATGGACTGGCCAGAAAGCAAAGATTTTGGAGTATCACCAGAGGAGGAGGTGGTACGTGCTGAAGAGGCCCCACTGTACAATAAATTGCCAGAAAATGAGAAGCAATATGCCCTGTTCACTGATGGATCCTGTCGCCTTGTGGGAAAACATCGGAGGTGGAAAGCTGCTGTATGGAGTCCTACAAGACAAGTTGCAGAGACTGCTGAAGGAGAAGGTGAATCAAGTCAATTTGCAGAGGTTAAAGCCATCCAGCTGGCTTTAGATATTGCTGAAAGAGAAAAATGGCCAGTGCTCTGTCTCTATACTGACTCATGGATGGTGGCAAATGCCCTGTGGGGGTGGTTGCAGCAATGGAAACAGGGCAACTGGCAGCGTAGAGGCAAACCGATTTGGGCAGCCGCATTGTGGCAAGATATTGCTTCCTGGGTGGAGAACCTAGTTGTAAAGGTACGTCATGTAGATGCTCATGTACCCAAGAGTCGGGCCTCTAGAGAACATCAAAACAACCAGCAGGCAGATCAGGCTGCTAAGATTGAAGTGGCTCAGGTGGATCTGGACTGGCAACATAAGGGTGAATTGTTTCTAGCTCGGTGGGCTCATGACACTTCAGGCCATCAAGGAAGAGATGCAACATATAGATGGGCTCGTGATCGAGGGGTGGACTTAACTATGGACGCTATTGCACAGGTTATCCATGAATGTGAAACATGTGCTGCGATCAAACAAGCCAAGCGGTTAAAGCCTCTCTGGTATGGAGGACGGTGGCTGAAATACAAATACGGAGAGGCTTGGCAGATTGATTATATCCCACTCCCACAAACCCGCCATGGCAAACGCTATGTGCTCACCATGGTGGAAGCGACCACTGGATGGTTGGAAACATATCCCGTGCCCCATGCCACCGCCCAGAATACTTTCCTAGGCCTAGAAAAACAAGTCCTGTGGTGACATGGAACCCCAGAAAGAATTGAGTCAGAGAACGGAACTCATTTCCAAAACAGCCTCATAGACAAATGGGCCAAAGAGCATGGCATTGAGTGGGTCTATCACATCCCCTATCATGCACCAGCCTCTGGGAAAATTGAACGATACAATGGACTGTTAAAAATTACACTGAAAGCAATGGGTGGTGGAACATTCAAACATTGGGATGCACATTTAGCAAAAGTCACCTGGTTAGTCAACACTAGAGGATCTGCCAACCGAGTTGGCCCTGCGCAATCAAACCTCTTACGTTCTGTAGAAGGGGATAAAGTCCCTGTAGTGCATGTAAAAAATATGCTAGGGAAGACAGTCTGGGTTACTCCTGCCTCAGGTAAAGGCAAACCCATCCATGGGATTGCTTTTGCTCAAGGACCTGGCTCTACTTGGTGGGTGATGCAGAAGGATGGGGAAGTCCGATGTGTACCTCAAAGGGATTTGATTTTGGGTGAAAATAGCCAATGAACTGAATTGCATGATGTTAATTGCTGTATAATACAGTATGTCATCATTTCTACTATTGCTGTATGTCCTATCAATGGTATAACAGTAAGAATCACCCAGATTAAAGAATGAATTTTGTAGAAACTGAAGAAGTGCAGCGGATGGAACCAGAACTGACTTCAGCAAGCAACAACCCAACACCAGACCCCATCTCTCCTGCCCTGGAAAACTGTTACGACAGATGGAGCCCAAAACTGTGGACTAAATGAACCCAATGGACATTTTCGAGGGATGGTCCATAAACTAAGGGAATGATATCTGTATGTATATACCAAAAAATCAGAAAATGGTGGTGATTAATCGGAATGTATTGTAAGGGTAGGACCTAAGCATGACGTAAATGGTATAGAATAAGGGGTGGATAATGTCCTGGTTTTGGCTGGGATAGAGTTAATTTTCTTCACAGAAGCCAGCATAGTGCTGTGCTTTGGATTTAGTACCAGAAGAATGTTGATAACACGGTGATGTTTTTAGTTGTTGCCAAGTAGTGCTCAGACTGCTCAAGGACTTTTTGAGCTTCTCCTGCTCGGCCAGGTGCATAACAAGCTGGGAGTACAGCACAGCTAGGACCCAAACTGTCCAAAGAGCTATTCCATACCATATAACGTCATGCTCGGGGGGGGTTAGTTGATCGGTCGGTCGCGGGCAGAGTGGTCGCAGCTCGGGCTGTGTGATCGCAGCTCGGGGGGAGTGATCGCGGCTCGGGACGGTCTGGGCATCGGTCAGCGGGTGGTGATCAATTGCATTGTGCATCACTTGTTTTATATATTCTGTATATTTTCTTACCATTATTATTATTATTATTATCTCTTATTAAACTGTCTCTATCTCAACCCACGGGTCTTACTTTTTTTTCTTTTTCTCTGATTCTCTCCCCCATCCCACTGAGGGAGGGGGGGAGTGAGCGAGCGGCTGCGTGGTGCTTAGTTGCCAGCCGGGTTAAACCACGACATCCCTTACAATACACACTTGCCTACACATGTGGCTCTGAAGCCCAGCACTGTCCCACATTTGACTGCTCAGATACAACCAGGTGAAAGCACAGAAATGCTATTAGAATAAAATGCCCAGGTAAATATCCACAGCCCTAGACCTTCACTGGTGGATCTACTCTTCTTTCTTAGAACTTAGGGTATGCAGTATTTCATAAATTTTCTAAATAAATACAGTGAAGATGAAGCATAATGAAGCAAGACTCAGCCTTTCTGACGTGTTAACAACATTGCTCTGTCTTGTGTTTCCACATGTTTAACAGAAATAGCATTTTATCTTTCCTATCACTTTTTGCAGTTAAGAGCAAATATTGCCCTCTCTGTTCTTGGGATATATGAAAAGTAGCCTTTCTTCTTGCTAATTCCATTCTCTTTTCACATTTTAAAATTCAAATACTGGTTCTGTGAAATGATTCTTCCGAAATCCAGTAAAATATTGATTAATGTTCATATTTTAAAACATCATATGAGTTTATTTATTTCAAGTAGCATATGTCTCTTGAGCCTTTGAAAATACAGAAATTTTATTCGGTATACATTATAACTTCCTAAAAATACAAGGAAAATAATGCATCAACTACAAAATAAAACTAATCCATAATTATTGATAGTAGCTGTTACTTACTGTACTTTAGGCTTAAAAACATTGGCTGCGTCTTACTCATTTTATGGTAGCCAATATTATCTCAGTACTTATGAATAATAAAATTAGGCATAGTTCCAATGTGACTAACATGAATTCACTTACTACTGTTCTAAGTAGGCTTAGGAACTCAGAAAGCTAATTGTGTTTCCTTTTGTGTTAAGTGAACATGCAGGGATATAGAAGTCTAAGTTTAATGCCTTTAAAGTTTACAGGCACTAAATAGAAGAATAAATATTTGATACAAGCCAAATGATTGGTGGGCAGAAAATATATTTTATTACCCTCCCACTTTACCCTTCTACTAAGTTTCTCTCTCCCTTCCTCATCTCACTCTTTCTCTCCTACCCCTCTCTTTTCTCTCTCATGTTGAGCAGCTATATAAAGGGAGAAAGAGCACAGACAGGTGGAGGGAAGGAAGGAAAGAAGTAGAGACATTAAGTAGGAAAAGAGAAGCTTTCAGCAATGCATGAAATAGTTATTACTTTTAGTGCTTTTCATATTGTCTATGATTTGTTCTATTAAAACAGTCTTATCAGGAATCATGACTGCCATTGTTCCTGGTTATTGTTTGAGATATCCTCGCTGCTTTCAAGATCAGACATGAAGCTCTGTATTTCTTCCTCCATCCCATGCAGCTGAGAAGGTAAAACTCACTGATCTCAAACGTCACGTTTCAAAGGAGGAAAAACATTTATGAATGAAGCAATGCATGGTTAGAAAGTGAATCAACATTCAAGAACACTCCTCACTGTTATAAACTCAAATAAGTGATATCCATTAAAAAAAAGAGTAAAAGAAGAGCAATATTTTCTAGTGTTTCTAAACAAACCTAAAGCAAAATAGCTGACTGGAGATTTAAGTTTGAATTTACAAACTGTGGAATTTACAGTCACTAAATATTTAACATTTTTATGGTTTACAGCTGTGTTTAAATAAATCTATCTAATTATATTGAAGGCTGGATTGTAATCACAGGCTAATCCCATTTGCCTGCCCAGAACATAATAACAATGAGCTCCATTGGGTTATTAAGATTTACAAATGGAGTGGGTTTTTAATTTATCCTAAGGTTCTTTTCTTTCTTTCCTTTTTTTTCTTTTTTTTTTTTTTCCTAATTATGATTGGCTTTCTGCTTCAAAAGAATCATGTTTATGACCTTAAAACAAAAGAAAGAAAGACAGATAAGTCAATTCTTGACACTTTCCCACAAAGACCAGACCATCTGGACACTTTGTATTTGTAACAGGTGCTTCTGGGATTTAGAGCCTAATTCTGGCCCAGATTCTGTTCTGTATGGGTGACTCCATCACTGCACATTGCATTAATTGAAGGGACTCAAAAAGGCCAAGTACAGTAATTAGTCAGTTGGTCATGCAGAAAAGAGACTAGTGGCTTAGTGCCACCGAACGTTGAATGCACAGATGTACAGAACCATCAACTTTTGCTCTCTGTGGTACTCTGCTAATCTCTGGCAGGTAGAGCAACGATCTGTCTTAGTCCAGGTTTTCAGACTCCTGGAAGCAACAACATAAATTTTATATCCACTTGGGAGAGAAATTCATTATTTGAATGACCTAAAAAAGAAGCCACATCAGCATAAAGTTTTCAGAATAGTAGAAGTGCCAGATGGGCCAAATATGCTAGTTAGGTTTTTAGGTTCCAGTCTGAGTTTTTAGTTCTATCCTACAGCAACTAGCATATGTAACAGAAGCTATGAAATGTCTGTGATTTCAATTTTACAAGCTTACTTTTTTTAATTATGCTGTTTTTCATTGCACATACTTGATTTATATGAAGGTGTAGTAATTCTGATGTAGTGGACAGACTGATAAGAATTGTTAGCTAGTGTGACCTGAAAAGTTAAGAACATGCTTGCTGTGCTACTCATTTCGACTTAGCAGTACAGATAATTGGGGGGGGAGGCATTCAAAAAGGATGTAAGTGAAACTGGTTTTTGTTTGAGTTTTTGCCTACCTTACAGCAGGAATTAAAATCTTTTTTCTGCATCTTTCATGGATGCCATGTGTGCTGGTTTTGCTATGCATCCACTCAGAGTGTCTTGTCTTAAAAAATGTCTGGATTATTTATCGGGAATAGTGTGGCCAGCAGGAGCAGGGAAGTGATTGTGCCCCTGTACTCCATACTGGTGAGGCTGCACATCAAATACTGTGTTCAGTTTTGGGCTCCTCCCTACAAGAAAGACGTTGCGTTGCTGGAACATGTCCAGAGGAGAGCCACAAAGCTGGTGAGGGGTCTGGAGCACAAGTCTGATGAGGAGCAGCTGAGAGAACTGGGGTTGTTCAGCCTGGAGAAGAGGAGGCTGAGGGGAGACCTGATCGCCCTCTACAACTGCCTGACAGGAGGCTGTAGTGAGGTGGGGGTCGGCCTCTTCTCCCTGGTAATGGACTATAGGATAAGGGGAAATGGTCTGAAGTTACAACAGGGCAGGTTTAGGTTAGACATTAAGAAAAATTTCTTCACAAAAAGGGTTGTCAGGCTCTGGAAATGGGCTGCCAGGGAGGTAGTCGAGTCCCTGTCCCTGGAGGTTTTAAAAGAAGGATAGATGAGGTGCTTAGGGACATGATTTAGTGGTGGGATGGAAGTGTAGGCTAACAGTTGGACTTGATGATCTTAAAGGTCTTTTCCAACCTACACAATTCTATTCTATTCTATGACTGCATTTTACTGTAACGTAAAATTTCTAGACTAAACCTTTATTTTAAAAAACATAATTTTTGTTTTCTGTCAGAGCAACCAGAACTAAAAACTGGAAAAATGAAATCAATGTTTGCTTAAGCCATTATTTTCACTATTATATTGGGTCTTACAGTGTCCCCTTGAAATCAGCATTTGCACCTTACATTGCAGTGATATACTTCCTTTGCCTTTGCTCATAATGCTCACTAAAAGAATTGCTTACAAGCTTCTAAGTCTGAAAGATTATAAAAACTGGTTTCTTTCTGTTCATTTGAGTTATCTTATAATTCTGCTATATTTCACATCTGCTATGATTAGCAAACAGCAGTGTGATCATACAGGTATCATACAAGAATGTTTGAAGAAAACCTTGAAAGAAGGTTTTAAAACTTTTTTTTAAACTTTCAAAAAATATTGCAAGCTAGACTGCATTTCTATATTTAAGGAAGTGATCCACAGAGCGCAAGAGCTCTTGATCCCCAGGTGTAAGAAATCGGGCAAAGAAGGGAAGAGACCAGCATGGCTGAGACGAGACATGCTGGACAAACTAAGGAGGAAGAGGGAGCTGCACAGGCAGTGGAAGCAGGGACAGGCATCCTGGGAAGAGTATAGGGACGCGGCCCGGTTGTGTAGGAATGGGGTCAGGAAGGCCAAGGCTCAGCTGGAGCTAAACTTGGCTAGGGATGCAAAGAATAACAAGAAGGGTTTCTACAGGTATATCAGCCGGAAAAGGATGGTTAAAGAAAGCGTACCCCCACTGATGAGCGAGACTGGCAAGCTGGTAATAGCAGATGAGGAGAAGGCTGAGGTACTCAACAACTTTTTTGCCTCAGTCTTCACTGGGAAGCTCTCTCCTCACCCCACCCGAGTTGATGGATGGCATGAGGGGACAGGAGGGCAAAACCCCCCTGCTGTAAGAGAAGATCAGGTTCGTGACCACCTGAGGAACCTGAATGCGCATAAGTCCATGGGACCTGATGAGATGCATCCCAGAGTCCTGAGGGAATTGGCCGATGTAGTCGCCAAGCCACTCTCCATGATATTTGAAAAGTCATGGCAGTCAGGTGAAGTCCCTGGTGACTGGAAGAAGGGAAACATTGTGCCCATTTTCAAAAAGGGTAGAAAGGAAGAGCCTGGGAACTACCGACCTGTCAGCCTCACCTCTGTGCCTGGGAAGATCATGGAACAGATCCTCCTAGAAGCTATGCTAAGGCACATGGAGGCCAGGGAGATAATTCGAGATAGCCAGCATGGCTTCACCAAGGGCAAGTCCTGCCTGACGAACCTAGTGGCTTTCTATGATGGTGTGACAGCATCAATGGACAAGGGAAAACCAATGGATGTCATCTATCTGGACTTCTGCAAAGCCTTTGACACGGTCCCCCACAACATCCTTCTCTCTAAATTGGAGAGCTATGGATTTGATGGGTGGACTGTTTGGTGGATAAGGAACTGGCTGGATGGTCGCATCCAGAGGGTAGTGGTCAATGGCTCGATGTCCAGATGGAGACCGGTGACGAGTGGTGTCCCTCAGGGGTCCGTACTGGGACCCGTGCTGTTTAATATATTCATCAATGACTTAGACAGCGAGATCGAGTGCACCCTCAGCAAGTTTGCGGATGACACCAAACTGAGTGGTGCGGTTGACACACCAGAAGGACGGGATGTGATCCAGAGAGACCTGGACAGGCTGGAGAGGTGGGCCTGTGTGAACCTCATGAGGTTCAACAAGGCCAAGTGCAAGGTCATGCACCTGGGTCGGGGTAACCCGCAGTATCAATACAGGCTGAGGGAAGAAAGGATCGAGAGCAGCCCTGCCAAGAGGGACTTGGGCGTGCTGGTGGATGAAAAGCTGGACATGAGCTGGCAATGTGCACTGGCAGCCCAGAAGGCCAACCGTACCCTGGGCTGCATCAGGAGAAGCGTGGCCAGCAGGTTGAGGGAGGTGATTCTGCCCCTCTACTCTGCTCTGGGGAGACCTCACCTGGAGTATTGTGTCCAACTCTGGAGCCCTCAGCACAAGAAGGACATGGAACTGTTGGAGCGGGTCCAGAGGAGGGCTACTAAAATGATCCGAGGGCTGGAGCACCTCTCTTATGAGGACAGGCTGAGGGAGTTGGGCTTGTTCAGCCTGGAGAAGAGAAGGCTGCGGGGAGACCTGATTACGGCCTTTCAATATCTAAAGGGGGCCTATAGGAAAGATGGGGAAAATCTTTTTAGTAGGGCCAGCTGTGAGAGGACAAGGGGTAATGGTTTTAAACTAAACCAGGGTAGGTTTAGTCTGGATATAAGGAAGAAATTCTTTACAATGAGGGTGGTAAAACACTGGAACAGGTTGCCCAGAGAGGTGGTGGAGGCCCCATCCCTGGGAACATTCAAGGCCAGGTTGGACGGGGCTCTGAGCAACCTGATCTAGTTAGCGGTGTCCCTGCTCCCTGCAGGGGGGTTGGACTAGATGACCTCTAGGGGTCCCTTCCAACCCAGAACATTCTATGATTCTATGATTTTCTGATAAATATTATTAACTCTTAGTATACCAAATATTTTAGATATTTTGTTTCATTCATGGGAAAATAATATTAAGAATTTCTAGTGAAGTAAATCATTATTGGTGTAATTATGGCTGCATTGTTTTACTCCAACCATAGACTGGGTTCATAAAATTCTCTCTTTTCCAAAATCAGATTATCTTTTCTTTTCCTATGTAGGATCCTGAGAAATCAGTGATGGAGAACCCAGGAGATCTGGAGGAGGAAATATTGCCTTATTCTTTGTCATTTGTTCAAATTGACAGCTTTTTCCTACTACTTATATTCCTAAATTATGAAAGGAAGCGGCCTACATGTCAAAATAATCACTGTTACTTTAAACTTTACATTTTAACACAAAACCACCTACAAAAGGCACTGACTTACCTGAACTATTTTTGCTTCATCACAATGATATTTTTAAGAGAGCAGAAGAAAGAATTAACTGAGCTATAATGTTCAGACTTATGTTGGTGATAAGCCTGGAAGTTAAATTGTTCCTGAGGAGCTAAAGTGAGGAAAAGGACTGGGAAAAACACTTGAACCCAATATACTGGTCTTGTTTGGTATCATAGGTTTCAGTATTACTCAACTGCTTTGCCTATTTAATTTGTGTGAGCAGGCAGGGGAATCAAATATCCTGGAGAAAAGGATTCAGAGGGCTGATCATCCTGCAAAAAATCTTCCGGGATTACTGAGCATTTTACATGTCATATTTCAGTTCCCTACCTAATTAACAAACAGTACAGAGCTGAGAGACAGCACAAAGAGATGATATGGTGTGTGCAGTGATTTAAACAAAATTACCAAATCTCCTTTTAAGCTCACTGGACTTGAAAGTGCCTCATCTACCTCTTTTTTTAATATCCTGAGCACTTAGTGTATGATTAAAAAAAAGGAAAAAC
Organism: Gorsachius magnificus; assembly: GCA_034008185.1. Taxonomy (NCBI): domain Eukaryota; kingdom Metazoa; phylum Chordata; class Aves; order Pelecaniformes; family Ardeidae; genus Gorsachius; species Gorsachius magnificus. The sequence goes on from CM067081.1 coordinate 43,708,477, forward strand.
ATATCAGTTGCTTCAATCGGATAACAAAGATTGGAAACAGGTTTATACTTTAGTTGGAATACAGTATTCCTCTTCCCCAAAAATTCATAAAGAGTAGACAAGTTACTGGTGTAATCTAATTTGTGCATGTGTCATAAGTAATTCACCCTTTTATTCAAACAAAACAAAATGGTCATCATAGAATGCATGGAATGTTTCCTCAGGGGCAATTAAGATCACAGGCAGCCTACCATCATGTTATTTTATGATTTAATTCTCACTTTCCATGTATATTTGCTAAATTTCCTCAAACATTTGTAATTCCAAATACTAATCCTAGTCCAATTTTTTTATAATCTATAGATATTGTTTCATCTATGGAATTTCTGTAATTTAGAAACAACTTCAAATACAGCTACCCCAGATTTGTGCTGAGGTAGATAGGAGTAAAGGCTCACTTTCAAAGTCTATGTAAGAAAAAAATTCACAAGAGCCATCAATACCAGTGTCAAGAAACATTCAGCCAGTTGGACAATGTTTTGAATGAACATAATGAATGAAGAAACATGGAAGAAATATTGGGAAATACAAAGACTGTTTTGCTAGAGAATCCTAACCCTACAAATATTTATGCTTACCTTCAGATGGTCACAATTTTTATGATTACCAGTGTCATACATTGTTCTGTCACTGATGCTATGTGTTTTGAAATTACATCATTGAGGATAGCCTCACCTGAAAGCTCTGCAAGGATAACACAACAGTAAGTCCTGTATGATTTCCTTAATTTATCATAGTTTTCCTGCTGGATACTCCACTGATATAGTTTCTCTGAACATCTGGGAGTTTCTTTGTTATACACATACTTGTATATGTATATAGCTATATATATGAATTATATGATTAAGTGGCATCAGTGTATCATTCTCCCTGCAGGGTAGAAAAAGGAATAAACAACAAAAAGTGTTTAACTGTACTTTGTTTCAGCTTTATAATTGAGTCTGAAGAGAGAAGTTCACCAGCTCTACCTCTGAAAGGGTTATAGATATTTTTTGTCACTTTATATATACATTTTATTGGTCTTATATTTCTCTGAAAGATAACGTAAGCTCAAATTCAAGGCTGTCCCTGGTCTGAATCAAGATAGTTATAATAGAAACAACATTAACAGGAAATTCAAATGTAATTAAGGTGACAGTTCTAGAAAAATAAATATTTAATCACACAGTAAAAAAATAAATAAAAAAGATGAAAAAGAAAAGCAAATAAAATTACAACTTAAGATATATATTAACAGTCTGGATTCCTCCATATATGCATATCACCTTGTTATGTGTCTGTTGTGGTTTAGCTGCAGCTGGCAACTAAGCACCACACAGGTGTTTGCTCACCTTCCCCCCCCCCCCCAGTGGGATGGTGGAGAGAATCAGAAGAGTAAAAGTAAGAAAACTCAGGGACTGAGATAAGAACAGTTTAATATTTTGAATAAAATAATAATAACAAATTATAACGAAAACAACAAAAGAGAGAGAGAAACAGATCCTGGGGAAAAAAAGTGATGCAACTGCTCACCACCTGCTGACTTACACCATGCCAGTCCTCAAGCAGGGATCACTGCCCCCTGTTGTGCTCTCCCCAGTTTATATACTGAGCATGACATCCTATGGTATGGAATATCCCTTTGGTCAGCTGGGGTCAGCTGTCTCAGCTGTGCCCTCTCCCAGCTTCTTTTGCACCTGACAGAGCATGGGAAGCTGAGAAAGTCCTTGAGGAGTCTAGGCACTGCTTAGCAACAACTAAAAGAACATCGTGTTATCAACATTCTTATGCTAAGTCTGAAACATAGCACTATGCCAGCTGCTAGGAAAAAAATTAACTCTATCCCAGCTGAAACCAGGACAATGTCCATTAGAAAGACTGCCAAAGTTTTAAGACTCTAAAATGAAATATCCCTTCCTTTTTCTTCATTATAATGAACTCAGCCTCAGAAATTTAATTTGCTATATATACTTCATCACATGTAAAAATATATAATGCTCATCAAATATCAGTATTGTTTTACCATTATTTTTATTTCACATTTAGTGCTATATTTATTTATTTACTGATTTATATGTTATGCTTAGTAGGGTCTTACAGACACATAACCTCTATTCTCAGTTCCATGACTACTGAATATGAAAGGTGGAATCCCCCATCTGGACCATAGCACAAGTCCTGAGTGGTGCAACAAATTGATATCTGACTCAGAGGATGAAGGTTCTTTAAGGATTGTCAGTAATTTATGTCTGCTGCCCCTATCTGCCATCTCCTCTCACATGACACAATTTAACCAAACACTCTGGAAGGAGAATCAGGCCCTTCAGAAGAGAATCAAAACCTTCAGCAAAAGAACAGAGCTTTTGCTATGGAGAACAAAGCCTATTATCAGAAGAATCAAAGTATCCAAAGACAGAACAAACTCCTTTGGGAAGAGAATAAAATCCTTCAAGAGAAGTATAGGGACTCTTCAGAGGAAACAAAGCACCTTGCAAAACAGCAAAAGGCCCTCCAACAACAAAATAAAGAGAAGAGATTAAGGCTCTCAGAGGACAATAAAGAGCTTTTGCAATGGAGGAAAAAGCTCTTCAGCAAGATTTTTTAGCTTTATTGGAGGAAAACAAGGAGCAGCTTAAGGCTCTTCAAAAGGACAACAAAGCCATTCAGGAAGAGGAGAAAGCTCTCTGTGAGGAAAAAAATGTCCTCAGTGAGGAGAAATTTGCCATCCAAGAGAAGAACTGGGCCCTTCAAGATGAGAAAAAAGCCCTACAAAGTCATGAGGAAGCTCTCCAGAGGATCACAATGTCCTCCATGAATGGTATAAGGTATTCAAGAGGAGGAATAAAGCAATATAAAATAAAGTGAAGAATAAGATGCTTAGAGAGATTTAACAGGAGGAGTAAAGAGTTTACAGACAGTAATTTTCATGGTTTGCCAGATATTATGCTCTAGTCTTCACAACAGAACTTCAACAGCAACTAATGGATAAAACTAGGCATAAAGTAGTCTTTTAGGCTTAGTGCAAAAACATGGGTGTTGGTATCTTGGATCCCTGAAGCCTAATAAATTACTGGCAATATGTAATACAACAAAATGCATTAAAATACAGAATACTTGTTAGTACAGAAAGAAAAGGACTAGAAAAGAAAATTCTCTAGTCATGGGTTGAAAATCTCAAAGAGAAGTGATATTGCAGGCAGTGGAATGAGGACATGTGTAACTAGCACCTGAGACAAATTTATACTTCTTTTCTTTTGCCATATGCTAAACTCTTAATATTAATATCTCTGGCCTTAAAAGCCAGATAGGCTCTGGAAAAGTTGAGCACAGTAGTGTACTAGTGGACAACTAGCCTGAGAAAACTGATGCAATTTAGAAGGCATATTGTCCTGAAGAAGTATTAAGAATTTTTTTCTTGTACAGATGGTTTCCCAATGAGAACCCTGAGATATCTTGTCTTCAATTTAGAGATTTTAGATTCAGACCTTTCCTTTATTCAGACACTTTGCAAGTTGGAAACATTCTTGGCGGACATTTATACAGATCTTCTTTTAATGTTCACCCAGAGAGAACTAAGAAGACATGAACAGCGGACTACAGTTAAGTACTTGAACATTTTTGTGGGTGCAGGCTAAATCATGTGACTACCTATGTAAATATCATATAATCATTGTTGAATACAATGTGTTTTAAAAAAATTAAAAGAACTGTAGAGCCATAGGATTATTTAGGTGAGATGTGAATCCTAGAGCTCAACTGATCATTCACTGAAAGCAAGGACAGATTTCACCTTTGATAAGAGGAAACATTAGGCAAAGTTAGATCAGAACAGGGAAAGACAACACCTCTGTCTCATATTTGCCTTGTTCCACTGCTTGATTCAACTATCCAGTTTTGGACAAGTCAGATGTTATCAGGTCACCAACCCATGTAGGTCAGTAGAGGCTTATTTTCTACAGCTTCATGTTCTTCCACGTCTTGAATGATTCTGCCACCTGAAAGTTCACATTGTTAATTTCTGGTTACATTTATGACTGGTGTTGCCTCAATGGTAAAGAATATTCATGACCTAAAGCAGATTGGAAACTTTTTTGTTGCTGACCAAAACAGTTCGTCTTTCTACCAGCTTAGGTGTCTTTTCAACAACAGTCTTACAGCTGTTTTGAGATGTGTCTCCTCTTCTACAGTGTCCATGGTAGGCCAGGCACTTAAGGTACAGTGCGGTAGCTGTTGTGGGCAAAACAGTCTCAGCTTGGGGAATTTTACTTAATTTAATCTATTGCTAATTAATTCCAAATTTTACTTATTGATTCGGGTATTGGGAAAAAAAAAGAAAACATAAACTATCAAGGAAATACTTTTCCCCCTTGTGCTCAACTTGATTCTTTCTCCTTCCACATCTCAACCTCCCTTGTTTTTATCTCATGTTGCACTTGTCCCCCTCCAATTCTTCCAGCCATGTGGGAGGGTGGGGTCAGTTATCAATGTTTTCTTTCTGCTTGTTCTTGCTTCTTCCCCATTTCTATGCATGGATCACTCATGTCTATAGCCCCTTGGCAGCGTCTCTGATGTAGGTTGCCTGCAGTCTGCAGTCCACAGTCCTTTAGAGGTACCTCCTCTTGCATTCAGTGCCTCTTTTCAGCAATGCAGCTCCAGCTGTCTCCTCAATGATGTCTCCTTCACCGTCCCAGCTGCCCTTGCATAACAGATATGGGACTCTGGAAGTCGAGGGCCAGGCAACAGAGGATGGGGATGAAGGCCCATCCATGGGATTGGCTAGGGAGAGTAGGTCACCCCTACCTATCAAGACTGACTGTACAAAGAAAAAAAGAAGGGTAATTGTTGTGGGCGATTCTCTTCTGAAGGGAACGGAGGGCCCAATGTGCCACCTGGACCCATCCCAGGTCTGCTGCCTCCCTGGGGCCCGGATCAGGAACATTGCGAAGAGACCCCCTGATCTGGTACAGCTCTCTGACTACTATCCGCTATTGATTGTACAGGCAGGCAGCGATGAGATGCCAGAGATAAGCCCCAAATCGATTAAAAGGGACTTCAGGGCACTAGGAAAACTGGTTGAAGGATCAGGAGCGCAGGTAATGTTCTCCTTGATCCCATTAGTGTCAGGAGGGAACATGGAAAGGAACAGGAAAGCTAGAGCGGTTAACATGTGGCTCAAAGGTTGGTGCCACCGCAGGGGCTTGGGGTTCTTTGATCATGGGGAGGTTTACACGGCACCGGGCCTGTTGACAGCAGATGGTGCTCAGCTCTCTCAGAGGGGGAAAAGGATCCTTGCTCAAGAACTGGCGGGTCTTGTTGAGAGGGCTTTAAACTAGGCCTGAACGGGGGAGGGGATATAACCAGGCTCACTAGAGAGGAGCCTGGGGGGGTCACCCCATTGCTGGGGGTGAAACCGATAGCCCAGCTCAAGTGCATCTACATTAATGCATGCAGCATGGGCAACAAATGGGAGGAGCTGGAAGCCATTGTGCAGCAGGATGGCTATGATGTAGTCGCCATCACAGAAACATGGTGGGATGCCTCCCATGACTGGAGTGCTGCGATGGATGGCTACAAACTCTTCAGAAGGGACAGGCAAGGAAGGAGAGGCGGTGGGGTGGCTCTGTATGTTAGGGAGTGTTTAGATTGTACAGAGCTTGACGCTTGTGGTGAGGCCGGGTGCTTATGGGTAAGGATGAGGGGGGAGGCCAACAGAAAAGATATCCTGTTGGGAGTCTGTTACAGACCACCCGACCAGGATGAGGATGTTGACGAAGTATTCTACAAGCGGCTGGCAGGAGTCTCTCAGTCGCGAGCTCTTGTTCTTGTGGGGGACTTCAACTTCCCAGACATCTGCTGGAAATACAACACAGCAGAAAGGAAACAGTCCAGAAGGTTCCTGCAGTGTGTGGAAGATAACTTCCTGACACAGCTGGTAAGTGAGCCTACCAGGGGAGGTGCCCTGCTTGACCTCCTGTTCACTAACAGAGAAGGACTGGTGAGAGAGGTGGTGGTTGGAAATCATCTAGGCCTTAGTGATCATGAAATGGTAGAGATTTCGATCTTTGGTGAGGTAAGGAAGGGGGTCAGCAACACCGCCCCGTGGACTTCCGGAGGGCAGACTTTGACCTGCTCAGAACGCTGGTTGGGAGAGTCCCTTGGGAGATAGTCCTGAAGGGAAAAGGGGTCCAGGAAGGCTGGGTGTTTTTCAAGGAAGAAGTCCTAAAGGCACAGGACGAGGCTGTCCCCATGTGCCGTAAGACAAATCGGCGGGGAAGATGACTGGCCTGGCTGGACAGAGGACTACTAGTGCGACTAAGGGAAAAAAGGAGAGCTTACCAGCTCTGGAAGAAGGGGCAGGCAACCCAAGAAGAGTACAGGGATCTTGTCAGGTCATGCAGAGAGGAAATTAGAAAGGCAAAAGCCCAGCTGGAACTTAACCTGGCCACTGTTGTAAGGGATAATAAGAAAAGTTTTTATAAATATGTTAACAGCAAAAAGAGAGCCAGGGAGAACCTCCATCCACTAGTGGATGCAAGGGGGAACATTGCCACTAAAGATGAGGAAAAGGCTGAGATACTCAATGCCTTCTTTGCCTCGGCCTTTAATGGCCCGACGAGTTATCCCCAGGGTACCCAGCCTCCTGAGCTGGAAGATGGGGACAGAGAGTGGAATGAACCCCCCATAATCCAGGAGGAAGCAGTCTTTGACCTGCTATGCCACCTGGACATCCACAAGTCTATGGGGCCGGATGGGATCCACCCAAGAGTGCTGAAGGAGCTGGCAGAGGAGCTTGCCAAGCCACTCTCTATCATTTACCAGCAGTCCTGGAGAACAGGGGAGGTCCCAGATGACTGGAGGTTGGCAAACGTGACGCCTCTCTTCAAGAAGGGCCAGAAGGAGGATCTGGGGAACTACAGACCTGTCAGCCTGACCTCAGTTCTGGGGAAGATTATGGAGCAGTTTGTCCTGAGTGTGCTCACCAGGCACATGGAGGACAATCAGGGGATCAGGCCCAGTCAGCACGGGTTCGCGAAAGGCAGGTCTTGCCTAACCAACCTGATTTCCTTCTATGACCAGGTGACCCGCCTGGTAGATGAGGGAAAGGCTGTGGATGTTGTCTACCTGGACTTCAGCAAAGCCTTTGACACAGTCTCCCATAGCATTCTGCTGGAGAAGCTGGCAGTTCATGGCCTAGATGGATGTACTCTTCGCTGGGTTAAAAACTGGCTGGGTGGCCGAGCCCAGAGAGTCGTGGTGAATGGAGCTAAATCCAGTTGGCAGCCGGTCAAAAGCGGTGTCCCCCAGGGCTCAGTTCTAGGGCCAGTCTTGTTTAATATCTTTATCAACGACCTTGATACCTTAAGGGTTGAAAGACCCCAGATGTAAGCAGCCTACATGCATAAGATTTAGGCCT